>JAODXP020000023.1:23146482-23148982 GCA_027497455.2 Sardinella longiceps
CTCCTCCTTCTCTCTTTTTCTCTTTCTGACTTTCTTTCTTTCCTTCTATTGCTCTTTCACTTTCTGTCTCTCCCTCTCTTTCTCTCTCTCTCTCTCTCTGTTTCCCTCTCTCTCTTTCTCTCTCTCTCCCACCGTTACGCAATGGAGCTTGGCGTCAGTCGCTCTCCAGTGCAAATGGCAGAGTGTCCAGATCTTGCGTAAGTTTACTGAGCCCCGATTTCAACAACAACCCCATGGTGCCTGAACCCCTCCACTCTCTCTCTCACACACACACACACACACACACACACACACACACACACACACACACACACACACACACATACACCCACGCCTTCCCCACAACCCCAACCCTCCGGCTGTGCTCTCCCAAGCCCATGGCCTCAAGTCCTCTGGAAAAGAGAGAGAGAGAGAGAGAGAGAGAGAGAGAGAGAGGGGGAGAGAGAGCAGACAGCAGAAGAAACAGACAGACTGAGACACAGATGAGTGAGGAATAGAGGGAGGGAGGGAGGGAAGGAAGGAGTGAGAATGGGATGAGAAGTGAGAGAGAGAGAGAGAGAAAGAGAGAGAGAGAGTGTGAGAGTGAGTGAGAGAGAGCAAGTCTGAGAACTGAACTCTTCAGAACCGCAGAGAGTTCACTAACATTCTTCAGTCATCAATATTCTGACCCAAAGAAGAACTATGGCAGTGGGAACCATGTGGGTTCCTTATGTGGGGCCTGCTGTTCCTGTGTAAGTACTTTACACTCCTAACGAACCAGCGCTGAACCTTCCCACACCGCCATTTGTACACTGGGCACAGGCCACAAAAACATCAGCACCAGCCCACACCACACACACACACACACACACACACACACACACACACACACACACACACACACACACACACAACCCCCCCACACACACACACACACACACACACACCAACACAAACACACACTGCACACACCCATACCCACACCCACATCTGAGGCTTCAGAGGATAATGGGCCACACAGTAGTGACAGGCGACCAGAGTCACACTTTGAAAACACACCCACGCGCATAAACGCAAACACACTCCTCGGAGATCTCCCTCAGGCAGATGGAGCTGGTTATCTGGAACAATGCGGGGTTGTGTAAACAAGACTCGGGTGCATCTACCAGCACACACACTCACACACACACACACACACACACACACTCATTCACACACACACACACACACACACATCATCCTCATCATTGCTGAACTACGCGTGTGACAGACCCAAATCACTGACAGCACACCCACCCACACACATGCACGGGCGCACACACACACATATACACACACATAAACATGCACACACATATTTTCTGCTGACTAACAGACAATTGGGCTGGGCGTATGGGCCAAAGACTAGCAAGATTGCTGACTACAAGTGCACTGAGTTCTGTCTCTGAGTTCTCATTTTCTGGTGCTAGGCTGGTGACAGAAACACACACTTAACAGTGTGTAGCTCTATGTGTGTGTGTGTGTGTGTGTGTGTGTGTGTGTGTGTGTGTGTGTGTGTGTGTGTGTGTGTGTCTTAGTGGGATTGTTGTGTTTTTGTCTGAACTGCTGCATTCTCTGGCGCTAGGGTGGTGACAGACACACACGCTAAGCAGTGGAGACAGTGAGGCGGAGTGTGGTCTAATCCAGCTCAGTGTGTGTGTGTGTGTGTGTGTGTGTGTGTGTGTGTGTGGTCATGTTTTTGAGTGTTTGGATTTCAGCATATGAATGAGTGTAGTCTGAGTCTATCTGTGAGATTTAGAGAGATTGAATACTTGTATGTGTGCATGTGTGGGTATTTGTATACATCCTTTCATTTCCTTGTTTTTCATGAATACACTCATTCATTTTTTAGATAATATGAAACAACAAGCAATTGAAGGTATGCAGTTCTTGTTAGAAATTATGAATGTGTTCTTTAAGTTTTGATTCCATCTAAAAAAATCCTTATGTAGCAATTACAGACTAGCTGACATTAGGCATTTTAGGCAGACAATTTTTCCAGGTACAGTAATTTACAGAGATTTCATCCTGTGATGTGGAGAGCACCTCCCATAAGATAGATAAACTCAACAGACTGTTCCTCTATACAGCATAGCATATAGCATAGCATGCAGTTAGCCCCATAATGTTAATAGAAAGAATCTCTATTGGCTACTCCGTTCAGAATTCTGTCAGCATTCTGTCAGAAATTTAGGTTTTAAGAAGAGTTTTAATCTTATCCTTCATTCTATATCTCACAAAAGAGATTTGCCTGTTAAATGGAAGCAAAGTTTGAAGAACACATTCATCATTTCATAGGCTATACATTACTGAATTGTAGCCTATCTCTAACAAGGGTCTCATACCTTGCCCCTTTGAGATAGATATTATTCACATCAATTTCAAGAGTGTGTCCTTGGAAAACAAGACTTGATCCCAAATGTTTGAGTGGTGTTGTAAGTGTGTGATAGTCTGTATGTATGCCAGTAGTAGTAGTAATGTG
>JAODXP020000023.1:23153982-23177529 GCA_027497455.2 Sardinella longiceps
CTGTGTTGACACAGGATTATTTATACCCGTAAATGCCTTCCTGACTAGTCTTGGCCCCTGTCCAACTCTATTCATATTTAGGGTATTTATACAAGGGGCAGGGCCAAGCATAATATTTAATGCACAATATACCTTGGGGCATATAAAATATCTTCTAATTTATTTTTCCTCCATGGCGTATACTCACATTTGATCTGGGAGGGGAAAGTAATTTCAGAATTAATGGCACAATAACAGCATTTAATATTATATTATTTTGCTTACACGGGCAGACATCGAAAACATTCGCTTGTGGATACACAGTGGCTTTTAGTCTGCGCTTTGAAGAGTTGGGAGAGCGCTAAAAGCAAATATTTCGCTAATGTTTAAGGAGCTCTTTATTATTCCGTCAGGCAGCTCAATTCATAAAACAAATGGCGAGTTAATTGGTTATATTTAGAGCCAAAGAGCTTCCAACGGCAGCAGCCAACTGTGTATTACAGCCGTCTTTTTCAGAGACAAGCTATTCCGTTCCTGTCCATGTCCCCGCGTCCTAAAACAAGTTGTCCTTCCAGCGCTGTGATCCTCACAATAAATAATATCCCAAAAGCCTACACACGGGTCCTGAATTCCGTTATGCTTGCCACTGACAAAATAAAACACTCACTAATTGTCTGTACAAACTTGTGTGAAATTTGGTGAGCTATTTCAAGTTACTCCAAATAACTAAATAAAATTGTCTTCGAATAATTAATCGTTCACAAACTGTGTGTTGAATATGCCCTCTGCAACTGGTTTCCACGTTTCTCAGTTTATTTTCTAAACAGATGGCTAGCATTAATGCCTCTCCCTGAAACGTGACAACTCGACAATCATGTGTAACACAGAGCTCCATAAACAATAAAAATATATTTTGACCTCACGCCTATGCTCAACCACATTCTCAAAACACTACTTTATATTAGAGTTACGCACGGCCATGGTATTTGCTTGTTAGGCCTAGGCATGCTACTTATATTTTTATAATAAACAAAGTCAAGCGCCTGCTGGGAGGAGAAAGGCGTCCTCACATAAGAAGTTTTTTGTATTTGATGACGCGTGACGAAGCGCACTCGCTGCACCAGGCTGCCGCTCATCCACCGCAGAGCGCACGTGCGAGCCCTATATGCCCCTGTATTGCGCCCTCACAAGGCCCATTTCCATTCAGAATTCCTGATTCATCATACTGACCACAAATCTTGAAAAAGTGTGAGAAATGTATACAGATTTCTGAGTTAGGGACTGTGGTATAATACACACTGATAGAATAGGCTACACAGGGTAGGTCACAGTAGACCAAGTATTTATAACGGTCACTTTGAAGACAAACCCACACAATTGCTCGAAGTGTAAGAAAAGGCAGATACTTACTCTCGGATGGGTAGAAAGGCTGCATATCAATTTTATGCACCTCCTTGGCGTAGTATTCCTCCTCGCTGCGCTGACGCTCGCAGGTCGCTGCCCGCTCGTTGGCTTTCTCATTCAGCAGGTCCCGGGTGCTGTTATAGATCGCAATGATGTCCCGGGACACCTCCTCGGGCTCGGGGTAAGTCTCCGGTGGACTCGTCAGCTTCAGTTTGCTCAGGATCTGCCCGCGAACGGCTTCGATCCGCTTTTGCATGAACTGGTCCATGTCCAGCGTACTGCATGTGGACAGACTGAGGGCAACAGTGGCTAAATCCAGGGTCAGAAGGAGACTCAGGACGCAGAAGTTCATCTTTAACTCTCCAAACGGTCTACAAAGCAGCAGCGTCTTGATTCTATGTAAAACTGATGTTGGTGACGTGTTACTACTGACACTTCTTAAATTAAATATAAGTATATACTCATTTCGACGTGTACTAAATAAAAAAAACTATAATATATATTCTCTCGTGAATCCCTTTGTTTGTTATTTTTTAAAAAAAAACCTTTTTGTTTCGGTAATGTCACTTTGTAAAGATTTATCAACTTCAAGCTCTACAGATTAAATTATACCTGAAAATCCATTCAACCAACAAAAATCAAAGCCGTGAAATGATCTGTAAAATCCGTTAGGTAGGAGATGAAAAGCTGAAAGGCGAAGTCAGTTCCTTACTCCACAAAATCTGATCACCTCATATTGAACTTATACTAATATCATTAAAAAAAGTTTCTAATATCAGGCTAAGACAGATACCGAATTGTGACCATAAAATGCCCCGGCAAAGTCGATCTAACTCTCAAGCAAAACAAACCACAACCGACTAGGTCTCAATCTCCAGTAGCTGGACACAGACACGCAGCCTGCGGGTTAGCGCACACCTCCACCGCATCAGAGCACCCAAAGCTGTCCAACTGCGCCCAGTTCCGCACTCCACTCCACACAAGCCTGCCTTTCACTTCCCTCAGCAGATAGACTCCCACGGCTCCTCACTCGGAACCGTGCATCGCCTTGTCCCAAAACACACCGTAGCGTAAAGTCTGTTTTAAAAATGCCCCGTCCTGGCGCACGGAAGGTGTCTAGCCTACAAAACGTATTAACGCTTAGCGCACACCCGTTTGTCTTAAAGTAACAACCGGTGGAGGGACCGAGATGATAGATGTCAAAATAACTACCAAAGAAGCGGGGTAACTGTCTTTTCCCTTCAGTGCAACGGAAGAGCGTTAGCGCGTTCCTCCATCCCCTTCTACGAAAAAACAAATGAGAAAGTCGCAGTCCCTCCGTGGTCCGTGCGAGCGCGTGCCAGTACACAACATCAACAGGCGGTCGGTTGCAGGGAGATTTATAAGGGACTAGCTTCACCACGTGCTCCCCCACGTTTCAAACTGAGGCTGTGGTCATCACTTTTATACCAGGGGACTCCTTCAGCTTTAAGCTACAAGGCAATTTATTGTAAATATTTCGGTGTGCCCATCGGGACAGTGTAACGAGTAACAACTCCACTCTCCGCAACTGGGTCCTAGAGCTAGCCGCATAGGTGACGTGTTGTTAATTTGTGTCAAATCCAACTTATGTCATAAGATGCCTTTCCTTACGCAATTCAATAAATGTATTACACGTCTTTAACTCAGAAAATTCTAAATTCATGACGAAAAGTTATAAATGAAGGCTACATTTCCGTGAGAGGCGTTGTTTTGTTAGCTCACTTTGTTATCAGCTCGAGGTAAAAGAAAATGTCTTTAGAGTAATTTGTTTTTCTTTGTATGGTAGGAAGGAATGTCGACGAACGGAAATACATTCAAATGCGAGATTTATCAGGCAGCGAGACGGGGTCAGCCTCCCGTTTTCTCCCAGGCCTCTCAGAAGAACTTGGAAAGGAGACGGGAGTCTGCAGTAGCACATTTCCCTTGACGGAGCAGGGAATAGTGTAGTAGCTTTGGCAGTTAGACTTTACATTAAATTGGGGAGGGTGAAAAGGGGGGCTGTGTAGGCCAACATGGCTTTAGGTTCTATACAGTAGGTGTCAGGTCATGGCTCTGTTGTATTTCCCACCAAACAACCACACCTTAGTAAAGTGAGGGCCAAAAGCGATCAGTCTCCTTTCTCTCCCTCTCTTATTCTCTGTCCTCCTTTCTCTCTCCTCTTCTCCCCCTAGGTCCCATCACCCAGAGTGCAAGCAAGTGTGATTTACGCTCCCACTCCTGAGAAAATCCCCAAATTTTTCTCATCATTTGCCAAAAGATTTTTTTTTCACCTACTTTTCTCAAACACCACCCATGCATCCTCCAGCCCTTACCCCCCACACCCCATCCCCACCCGCAGCAATCTATCACCACTGACAGGCTCTTAGAAACTCGCTGACCCACCAGCACACTGGTGTAAACCAGATGTTGTCACTAAATCAGTGCCCACGCAGACAGATGCAAGACAACATGGTGAGTTTGTGTGTGTGTGTGCGCGTGTGTTGGTGTGGGGTGGGCCAGTGAGGGAAAATTGTCAAGGTATCTCCCCAGCTTTGGCTAAAATGATGCATTATGCGTCACCACATGTGGTGGTAGCGCTACTTGGTCTCCCCTTCAGTGACCCCCAGGTCTTTTGTCTTCACTAGCGTCTCTCTCTGGGGTCACATGCGGCTCTTACGGACCTGGCCAGAATCTGAGACAGGAGTATAAAGCATCTGGCTAGGATTTGGCCCAAGTGCGTTCCAGTGCCGGCTTACCTGCCATCGGGACCACATGAAAGACTCCAACTCTCCACTGTGGGAACAAGGGCTGTTGAGAGAGTGAGCAAGTGTGAGACATGGGTATAAAAAAGGGTGGTGGTGCTATATGTGTGTGTGTGTGTACGAGGGGGCGGGGGGTGGTGGACAGTGAAGACACATTCTCCGTCCGTGTGTCAACAAAGGCAGGAGAAAGCTGGCATTCCTCAGTGGCAGGCCACAGTGTTGCAATGACGGATGGGCACTTGACGTGGTGGAGGCTGCCTGGCGGTCCAACTACGACCATGTTCCACCTCATAGCGATAAGGAGCTTCGCAAATATTTCCACTCTTTGCATGAGAGACAGAGAGTGTGTGTGTGTGTGTGTGTGTGTGTGAGAGAGAGAGAGAGAGGGAGGGAGGCTGGGTAGTTGGACCAGGATAAGGATGAGAAGGTGTAACAAAATGGGAAAAAAAGGCCCAAGAAACAGAGTGAATCTGGTGTCACACTGGCAAACAGCAAGATAGGAGCCTGAACAAAAGGTCAGCCGTAGAGCACTGCTGTCCCCATGGCGACCCTCGGCAGGAAGGCATTCAGCATCTGGGCAGTTGAGCTCGTAATCGGGGGCCGTGGTGTTTACCTGCGTCCGCAAGACCGAGATGGCTCCGCCATTCCGATGGGCCGTTGTACAATGGCATAGTTACAGCTGTTTGCTTCCCTTGGGAGGTCTATTCTCTGGCCCCTCTGAGGAGCACGACAGTATATAAGAGACACAACTGCAGGGTCACAGGGCAAGACACACACATGGCATCTTGAGGACTAGGCACTCTTCTCTTTTATTTAACAATAGTGCCACCCTGTGGTCATTCTGGTCAAAAACGGCACATGGCTAATATTCCTCTGATCGTACATGGAGGAATACATTTTTGGACAGAATGATCATAGTATTCCAAACACTGTATGTGCTTTGATTTCTGTGGAAAGATGCATTTTTAGATTATGAACAGGAATTCAGCTATGTAATGTAGTTAAACAATGGTGAATATCACCATATTGTTACTGGTGTTTGGCTAAAGGCTAATGCAGTTGAAACAACCACCAAGAAAATAAATTATGATTTGAGAGGGCTGGTTCTCACTGCCATTTACACCAAATAAAACATCATTAATCAAATAATGATTTAAACTGAACAGACCCCTTGAGGGTACATTTGTTCACTAGCCTTAATTTTTTGCAACTTTGTCTGCATGCCGGTGATGAGCCAGTACCCAGTTCATTGATAACAAACTTACAAACCATTTCACTGACTGAACTAAGCCGAGATATCACACACAACGAGAGGCCTTCCTTCAAATAATATCTTCAAACATAGTTCAAAATATTTAGTTTGATTTATATTTTTTTTAACAGAGATAAGAATTCAACTGTTTGGCATTGATACATCAAGGCACATAAAAACATGCCATACTATTACACTGTTCAAAGAGTTCCTATTTACAATGACATATGTCCATGACCATAAACTTCGGTAACATGTCCAGCACATGCATACCCAAAACTGCCAGAAACCAAAATGGATGTCCATGACAGGTAGGGGCTGATAATTAAGTCGACTAGGAGAACAACAATCTCACGCTCACCATCACTCACTCACACACACACACACACACACACACACACACACACACACACACACACACACACACAGTATAGTCCATCAACAAGCCCTTCCCACCACTGTTTCTGGCTTATTCTGTGCATCCAATCAATCCCTACAACTTGGTCAGCATCATCTGTGTCCGCTGAAGGATAAAAGCTCCACCACAAATACAGACATATACACACACACACACACACACACACACACACACACACACAGGAGGAGCATTGAGTGTCTTTAGTCCGAGTCGCTATAATCGTCGCCCTGGCCCCCCTGCTCTTGTTCCGCCGCATCATCACTCTCCTTGTCCCAGTCCTTCATGGAGGCGCCCATCATGTAGTCGTCCCGTAGGACACTCCACGCCGGTCTGGCTTCAGCCTCCTCACTGGCCTGGGGAACGAACAAACAGACACACAGTCAGACAGAAAATGTCTACACTCATTTCAAAAAGAAATGGACTCAGCTACACATCAAAAGGTACTATTCAGCGTTCAAGCAATTTATACAGTCAATGGAACATACTGTACAACAATCAAATCGAAAGTAAGATTGTAAGTTCCAATTTTTTGCGTTCAGGTTTGGTTTATACTGTTAGGAATTCTTTCATTCCACTCGCTATCTAGTGCAGTCAGCAGCCTTGTGTAACAGGACTATGCTTGAATTGCACTGAACTTTTGCTCTAGGCCCAAGTGTTTTTGACAATGCTGTGGCTACTTTACATTCTGTGACTGTTTCTCTAACAGGATGTTTTAATCTATAGATATCACTCATCGATAGTACCATTAAAAAGATATAAGGAAAATATAATAATAATGTAAATCTGGTTCTTCTTACTAGCGAACCATTATGCCAGAGCTCTCTGCATTACACAGTCAGTTAGTGCCATCTAGTGGCCATCAAGTGACTTTGGCCAAGACATACACAGCAGTACTGTCCTTCTTTCTTATCATCAGATTCCCACGAGAGAGTAAAGGGGAGGGAGAGAGACAGAGAATGCAAGTCACAGAGAGAACACTGACTTTCCAGAGATTAGAGAGAGAAAAGGAGGAGAGGGCAAGAGAGAAAGAGACCACATTCATTGTACAAAGATGGCCACTGTGTCAGTGAAGAACAATGTGCCATGGGATAAAGGCTAAGCGTGAGGTTTGAAAGATGGCACTGTATAAGGAGCTCTATCACCATTAGGCTCATGGAAATATTCTAGACAGTATCATTCACATCTACAGCAGTGCAACAAAAGAGTGCTATACTTGTGTCCGTTAACGACTCAGCCAGCCAGTAGATGATCGTCAGGCCTGTGCAGCTAGAAAATTGACTTGTTTATACAAGGACAGAAAGTGGGGAGGTAGTTACCCCCACTCGAAACCAAAACCTATTACCATTACATGTTAAAACTCAAGTAGACTGAATCTACATGGCCACGGAGTTTCACTTTGGCTACGTTCACACAGCAGGGCTTGATGCTCAATTCAGATTTTTTTTGTGGAATCTGCAAGGTCGTTCACATTTCCAGTGCGCCTGTATGTGATCTATGAACTTCAAACGCACCAAAAGTGTCCCGCATACCTTTTGTAGGACACAACAACGTCACACACAGCAAACGTGCTCAGTGTTTCAGGAAGTAACGGTTAACATGAGAACACAAGCAGTATCCCTTGTTGCAAGAGGGAGAAAAGAGAATATGCACATGTGGCACACACACACACACACCTCTGTTTTGACAGTTTTGGCTGTCTCTGCAGTGCCCTCTGTGCCTCTTAGAACATTGATGAAGTCCTTCTTGGAGACAGTGGAGAGGATTTTAGCCTTCTTCCTCTCCGAGCCACCAGCCTCCTTCATCTTCTCGTCCACGTCCTTCTGGTGCTTCCGCACGGCGTTAAACAGCTGCACCACACCCCTGTCCACAACATACACATGTGGTGTTTTCAAGACCACTGAATTCGCCAATGCTCACGCCAATCCAACACCAACACCCAACGCCCTGATTTTACTCTCACAGACTTGAGTCTGACACATACAGTAATCATACAGCTACTCAGCTAAAGCAAATGTAGGAGGGATCTTTTGAAGCCTGCTAGGGTAAGGTGCAGCCCAAACAGATAAAAGTCAGTCAGGGATTTGTTAGGCAATTTCCTTTTTTTTCCTCCAAATAACATGATAACATTTTATCTGCACTCATACACCAATAATTGATGATGATTAAAAAAAATACATTAAAAAAAACTTCGAGCAGAATTCTGCAGGTCTTTGGTTAGTGATACAAAAAAAAATACATAAACAACATTGAGCAGAATTTTGCAGGTCTTTGGTTAAAATAGATAAAATAGAATAAACAAGCCATGTGAAAAGGGTATTTTCCCCTCACTTCCTCACCTGGTGGCGGTTCTCTGTAGCCCTCTCTCCCCCTCTCTGTCCTTCACCACATCTGGCTTCACTCGACACATCATCTCCCATGCTTTCCGCTTGTCACTCTGTTGGAACAGATCACTTTCAAATACAACATACCTGCACTGACTCCGTAAAAGTTTCTTGGGTCAGTTAAACCAGGAAAGATAACTATAAAAATTCTATCCAGACTGGACAACAATAACAAAAGTCTCTCTTTCTATGAATGAAGATAATGTCTACAAATGCAAGGTTCTTTGCTATTATCTGTAACCATTTTATGAAGCCCTTGAAAATACACTAAAGCACACTATATGATCAGATATTGTGGGTTGTAATAAAGGTTGTGAATGGTCAAACGATGGTCAAGACTTGTTTAGGCTATTTAATTATTCAATTTCAATGCACAAGAAGATCATTTATTCTCTGGTCGAGTGTGCTTTGAGACAGGACCGATAGCCAGTCATTAGACCACAGATTATTCCTATTACTCCTTAATATCTCTCTGGATCATGGGTTTTCAACAGAGGGTCCGTGACATGGGTTCGAAATAAAACCTAGTGTGGTTGAAATTTATTTATGAAAACTTGATTTTGGGAAACAAGCACAGCTTTGAGCACAGGAATCATTTTACAACTATGCACTCATGTGTCCATCACTTTAAATGCAGTGTAAGAATAAACTCTCTGAATACTTGGTTAAATGTGTTGGTCGCTGGTTAAGATGTCTCTTTGTAATTTGTTGTAATCTTTTTGTTTATAACATCCCGGCAGCACCCCTCTGACGGTGGGCTGCCGATGTCTTCTTTGTCTTTCCTCTGGTTAGTATTGATCTACCTACTAGTAGTAGTACTAGCACAAATTGCCGGTACTCAAGTAGCCCTTTCTTAAAGCACAGCCGGCCCATCGCACAGCAGATGCATTACACTACCTGGTTCTTGCGTTCCAACATTTCTTGTTTGGCCTTTTCCTTTATTTTCTCCAGTTGTTTGTTCTTCTGTAGAATCACGGGCTTGCTGTTGGGCGTCTCCTTCTGCAGGATCTTTGCCATGACATCAGCCCAGCCAGCATTTGGGTTGTCGTCGCCCTGGTCCTCTTCACCTTCCTCATCGTCTCCCTCTTCTTCATCACTCCCTCCCTCCTCTGCTTCATCAGCCTCATCACTCATTCCAGAGTCTTCTCCCTCTGCCTCACTCTCTTCATCACCTGTTCCATCTTCCTCTGGCTCTTCTTCCAAAGCATGATGTTCGATCTCTGTATCCAAGTCATCTAATGTTTCTAAAACACAAGACATGAAAGTGAAGTCAGATAAATCGTGTTGCCATCAGTACATGTTTTTAAAAATAAGTAATAGGGACAGGATTATTACACAGGTCTATCAGACTGAAACATTTGACAGACCCTAAAATAGCCTTTGCATACAGAATAACGTGATTTCAGCATGTTGCGGACAAATCTGGGTGCCACTCATCGAACGGTATCCCATTCAAACAACAGTATCCAACTATAAAATTAAAACATGCGCACTGAAATTCTCCAACGTCTACTCACCGGGACTTGTCTTCTACAACATGAATTTCATTACAACTATATGCGCTGATAGTTTTAAAATTAAAATTGTAGACAACCGGGCGTAGTGCATGGTGCACCCACAGGTGTTGGGGAGGCCCTAATCAAGCGAGATGAACTGGTTTGTTCAAGCCGTGTCCATCAGTGGTGCCAACACCATGCCACCTCAGCTATGATTCGCTGGCATGTGTGCAGGATGCCGTTAAATTGATGAATCCCACTCCATTATTCATTAGAATTTGTACGGAATACCGTTGTGAGACGTTACACAATGCAATAAGCCTAAACATCATCCAGTGTGATCAACCAGAACGATACCCCACTCTGACAGTTTTGAAGGATTCATATCTTTTATTCATTGTTGTGAGATATTTATCTGTGCATATGTATTTATTTATTACATACATATTTATTTATGGGGGACTGATGTCACCTACAGCTATCAGGGGAAATTCTGCAACATATCAGCAATAAAAAGGCTCCAATTCAAAATAACTATCTGCATCAGCATTTAAAAACCCATATCAATCCATCTCATAGGTTGTTGGTTGCTGATGTGTCCAGGTTTCTTTGACAGACATAGGTGGCAACCCTAACGTTACACATAATCCTACTGCGAATTTGAGATAATTTGAGACATTGCAAAAAAAGTTTGATAGCATTTCAAAATAATTGTACAAGAAAGTATATGGTATTAATGTCGCTGACCCTTAGAATAAAAAAATGGGCCAAATCATATCGGTCTAGGAGTACTCAAGTGGATGACCACTAACGTCATAACAGTTCACTTTACTCTGTATTTAGATACACATTTTGACATTTTGACAAAGGTCTAACAACAGATCACATTCTTGTTTAACGTTAAGGTCCAAGTCAAAATGCATGGACATTACATTACTAAATTATCGAGACGGTGGCATGTGGCTACCGATAGCCTTCAAACAGCCCCATAACATCAGTTACCAAGCCACAAACTATCTGTTTGCACTCTACATCAAAGTACAATCTAACACAAAAAACACTTATCACAGAATAGTTAAATAAATGTCCTGAAAGGCTCATTATTTGGAGTTATTGCTTACCTTTTAGCTCTACATTCACGCGTGGCTTTCCTACGGACGCCGCCATGTTTTGGAGTACTTTTGAAAATCTTCCGACGACCAAACAAGCGCACTTGGCGACAACGCTTCCGTTCCGCATATCTCATTATGTGTAACCTTTTTTTTCAGAATGTGCAGTAACTACCAGGGAATGTTTCGTTACTCGGTATGTCTAATTTCAAAGCATCATTAAAATCTGTGGGGTTTCCACTGTCATTCGATTCTGGTAACGTTAACTGATCTTCAAAATCTATTCTGTCCCCAATACAGCGCTGTATGCCCCCAGAGCAGTATATCAGAGCCGTATATCAGAGCCTTATACTGCACCCTACAGGACACTTTCTGCATGTACCAGCTTGAGGCCTGTCACTGCACTTTGACAGCAATTAAGTTGGACAAAATTAACGTTTTTGAAATTATAGGTGACATGAAATTTCCTAACAAGGTAACAAGAAAACAAAACAAAAAGAAAGACAAATAAAACAGACTGCAAATGAGTGATTTCAAATTATATGTATATTTTTTTTTTTTACATTTGTCTTAAATATCTACCATAATAAAAACAGGCAATGGGTGTTACTTTCCCACTGTGTGTTAATTACACTGTAAGCTTCATCACCTGAAGGGTTTTAAGCAGGCCAGGTGTGTTCATAAGCTCAATTGAAACACTTTTCTGCAGGTACTAAACACAATTCAAATTTAACAGTTAAAAGTACAGTTCCTGAGGTTTTTGTTAAGGGGCAAGGGCGGAAAGTAATATTCACTTTCATCTTCACATTTACATAGGGGGCTGATTTAAATGCATGACGCGTGCATAAAAGCTGGTCTTCAAAATCTCATGTCTTGATTTGTTCAGTGGGTCTTCTGAAGATTCTCCTCTGTTACAAAATTAAATGTCTTTTTGTTTGATTTTAGAAGGGATTGGGCTCTCTCATAATAGCAGACACCGATTCTGAGCTCAACTGCTGAATCATAATGTCCTCCCTAACACTTTAGCAATCACAAAGTCGATTCGTACCCCTTGAGGATTCTGGTCTTAGGGCTTAGGGTAGACAATGGGATTCACATAGTGTTCTTGTTTACATAGATCCTTTTTCTACTTTTTCCGTTCACAGTCCATGTGAACGCAAGACCTAGAACTGTTTGTTATGTCCATGCCATGGATGGTACGTTTCCCCACAGCAGATGAACCATTGGACTAAATTACATTTTTTTTTTTGGTGTGTGTATGGGGAGGGGGGTGGGGCAACACAGGTGAAGTATGTGTGTTGTTGTGTGTGTATAGCAGGAAGGATGTGGAGGGCTTGAGGCATCATCTCATTGTCTTTCAAAAGTCCCTTGAGGTTTGCTATGGCCCCAGACTGCAACCGCTGAGTCCGATCCAACTCAACGCTGGACCATTCCCAGAAGAGTCCCAGAGTGACACCACTGCATCCCGGGAGAGGCCCTCCACTCTCCCCCCTCATTCCCCTCGCCACCATCCCAGACAACAGTGGCTGCCCGAGGCGCCACTCCCCTGGCCGCCCTCTTAGATGAAGCCTGGGAACAGATGCTGGAGCAGCAGCAACACCCCAACCACCATGAACGCACACAGGAACAGCACCAGCCACAAGGGGAAAGATCCTACAGGCCACACAAAGGTGGGGAAAAGGGTAAGGGAAGGGAAGAGAGGACAGGACAATGTTGAAACATATAGTAAAGTAAGACATATATGACAAAATATAACCATTACAGCATGAATATCGTCTCCTGGGTGTATACACTAATCTTTTAGGGCTGTTGACATAACTCAATGCAATTTAAGCCTTGCAATTCAGCTATAGTTCATGAATTAGAATCTGTGTGTGTGTGTGTGTGTGTGTGTGTGTGTGTGTGTGTGTGTGTGTGTGAGAGTGAGTGAGTGAGTGAGTGAGTGAGTGTGAGTGAGTGTGAGTGAGTGAGTGAGTGAGTGTGTGTGTGTGTGTGTGTGTGTGTGTGTGTGTGTGTGTGTGTGTGTGTGTTAACCTAGCATTGCTCCCCTTACAGCCCAATGGCTCCCCTTACAGCACGATGGGAGTGCAATCTTACTTCTGTTTGGCACGGTGTGCATCTGACAGCGGCTATCTACGGCGACGCTGAGCAAGGCCACTTCATTGTCTCCCCTGAGGGCCAGGCTCTTGCCCGACTCAGGGAGGAACGCAAGGTCTGTTACCACAATCCCGTGGGATTCCTGCACGTAGTACAACCTCTACACACAAGGAACAAACAAAATTGGGTTAGGGTATAGCTTTACAAATAGATGGGATTATGTTTGTGTTTGGCAGTCCAGTGACTGAACTGTTCACTGTTTTGGAAGCTTTTTGTCGTTAAGTGTGTGTGAGAGTGTGTGTGTTTACCTGAAGGGAGAAGGCAATGTGTATGGCTACCGATCCTGTGACAGTTCCAAGCCCAAGGAATGTGCCCGATTCACTGAAACACAGAAAATGAGGACATCAAACCAAAACTACAGATAGAAGATACAGTATGAACCATGTCAACCAAAACATGCCTGATGATGTCATGACTCTCACCTGACATCTAGGCAGGAAATGACCTCATTGCCACAGGGCCTGGTAAGCAGCGGCAGGAAGGTGCGTCCATCCCACTTACTGAGGTAGCACGGTGGGGGCTTGCGGTCCCGCTTGTGTGGGATCTGGACTGTAAACAATCGCAAAGCATCCTTCTGGTCTGGGACTTTACCAAACCTACACACAGACAGTTTATAAAAACAGACAGTATAGGATCAGTAGGCATCACCACATCAGATCTTCAGCCATGAGACCTCAGTCAATATGTTCATATATTATACTAGAACAGATTTTTTTTTTAACCACAGTTCTATCACTTGGGTTGCAAAGGTGCCAGGTTAAGTTGAGTTACTAAATTGAGTGATGAACAGTAAATAGACATTTTTAAAGCATTATTTAACTACTAGGGCACTCCAAGTTCTTAAACAAGTAACGCTTTACATTTGCCCATTCACTCACACGTTGACATGCACACAGCCGAGTCTGCCATGCAAAGCACCAGCCAGTGCATGAAGGGCAGTCAGGTGCTCAGGTTCTAGTTCAAGGACACTTCAGTACCCTTCTAGAGGCTCTACCTCCTGAGCCCCCCCTCCCACTGCCCCAATCCAGTAAGTGTGTCAAACGCACCTGCAGGACTGATAGCGGTACATCTTCTCGGTGATCTGAGGCATGTTGTCATGCCAACACAGGCCCATTAGAAGCTGGTCGGCCTTCCACACGCTACAGGCAAAGTCCCGCCCAACAGTTACCAAGCGCTGCACAAAACAAACAAACAAACAAAATGTAACAGAAAAACAAACAAAGAAATGTGTTTCCTGGTCTACCTCTCACAATTCGGTGTGGTAACTCAGCCATTCATCAACCTCTCAGATAGTGCCTTTGAAAGGGCCATTTGCAATACAGGCCACGGTGAAGTATGCACCAACTTGTCTCTAAATTACCCATCATTTCACTTTTTACTTTAGATAATTGTTCAAAATGACTCTTTTGCACACCTCAGTAGTTTGACAGGTGCGTAGGATTTTATCTCAGTGGGGCTATCATTCAAGTGTTAAAAAATCCCGCACACTGTCCATTCCACCAACAAACTTTATTACAATGTTTCGGTCATCCGACCTTCTTCAGGTAAAGCTGAAGAAGGTCGGATGACCGAAACGTTGTAATAAAGTTTGTTGGTGGAATGGACAGTGTGCGGGATTTTTTAACACTTGTACCTTTAGATAATTAAATTAATTATTAATTAACACCTTTTACAGAGCTCTTTTTATCATCTAGTTACAGTCATATAAATAGTCTGATCAATGATCTTACTGAATATGATAGTATCAAGCAGAGAGAAGGATTTGCTAATTGTGATGCTATCCAACAGGCTGCCAGACACCATTGCAACGTTTGTGCCATGCATTACCTCATTATCAGGGCTGATATCAAGGTCTTCAATTTCACCTTCATGCGCTTTGAAGTCAAACTTCTGCTTTAAGTCTGGATACTGTATAAGTCAAAAAAAGAAACAGAACAATCAGTGAGTGACAACAGTGAGCTGGTTTTCACAAAGTACCACATTAGTACTTCTAGAAAATAATATTTCAATAAGTGACATCATGAATATGACTTCAGAGCCCCTTGTATAGTTAAGAGACCCTCACCTTTCCAACAGTAACAACAAAAACAATGGACTGAACAACCATAATACAGTATATAATAGCACGTAGCCTACACCAATTTTTAGCAACATGGAGGTTAGTTTATAGCAGTGTTTCTCAAACTTTTTCTGTCATTCCCCACTTTGGAAGGCAGAGAATTTTCACGCCCCACCTGGAAGGCTCAATTTGCGCACAATATCTCTGTGAGGAATACTTTGGGATTTTTGTCAATGTTAAATTTTTAATGTTACTAATTCAAAGCCAAATTTCTCTCGAACCCCTCATCACAGCAACAATTGACGGTCATATGTGCATAGCTGTGCACATAACTGTGAAGTTGGGGGGCATGGTGTGGCCATTGGTCAACTGCAAAGAGATGTCTCGCGCCCCACCTGTGATGTGTCTGCGCCCGACTAGTGGGGCCCGCCCCACAGTTTGAGAAACACTGGTTTATAGGCTACTGTATGTAAAGGCCTGTCTTCCTCACCTCCCATACACGGATACGGCCGTCTGTGCCACCAGTAAGGAGGAGCTTGAGGTCTGCGCTGAAGCGGACGCACTTCTGGAGGGGGTCCTGTGCAGCGGAGTCAGACAGCACCGAGCCAAACTGCTCCACAGAGATCTGCAGTGTCTCGTTCTTCATCTCGGACACGTCCCCCGCTCCACTCTTGTCCCCCCGGCCACCGCCACGGCGCCTAGCTGCATTCTGCTCGCCACCGGACCCTGAAAGTCACACACAGGCACTCATCAACTTGACTTGACTACACAGATCAGGGCTGCAGTTTTACATTTTCAAATCTGAGTATAGTACACCAGTCACATGGAAATAGATGCTTACATTCACGAACATTTCCATTGTAAAAGAATTACTGTTGAATTAGTGTAGAAATCTACTAGCTCCATATTCTACTAGCATTCAGCTGGTGCCAATTCCCATACCTGACACATACAGACACGCCATCATACCCGCAGCAGACCTACTCATGTGTATTTTGTGTCTCACCATCTTTGTTGCCCGCTTTGCGTCCTTCTTTGGGGGCCCGCTGTCGGAAGCGCATGAGGCTGCAGTTACCATCTTGTCCAGCAGCAATGACCTCATCGCCCAACGCCATGTTCATGGTAGCACGCGTGTCAGTGTCATGGGAGTGCAGCAGAGTGGCACTATGCTGTCTGCCCACCAACTCCAAACCCAGGAAATGCTTGAAACAAACAAACAAACAAACAACACAATGTAAATAAACAAAGTGATTGACAGCCCCAATAATGCTCACATAGATCCCAGCAGTAAGTAGGATTAGGCTACATGAAGTGTATTTGTATAATCCATGTTGAATTTTGTTGCTCGTCACTTACCACCCCATTTTTTATTCCAGTCTTGGAAGCCCCGCCACCTCCAGCAGTAATAACAAATCCAGATTTGCGGTCGATTTTAACAGTGTACAGAGGAAAGGGAGCTCTGTACAGATCAGGCACTTTCCTCTTGCCCATGGCTACGCTTTCTTTTCTGATATGTTAAATCTTCTTCTGCACAGAGACGTGAAAGAGAAGGAACAGTTACTGTAACAATTCCATGACAGTCACAGTTCACTAAAACAGTGTGCATGACGGGGTAAGGTAGCCTAAGACCTTGTTACTGTGACAGCTCCTGTACATTATCTGCAACATACCCCACATGCGATTGCATTAAAAGCAGGTCCTTATTATTGCATGATAAGCATAACCGGGGGTATGGCATATGCTAGACGTAGAATACCAGAGTTAAATCTACTATGATTGTGGCTGACAACTCTGCAATTAACAACACAGGTAAATCTCACAAAGGATTTAGCTTATGCTACACTAGCTGGGCCAAATGGAAACTGACAAAACCAACTGGATGGATTAGCTAACTGTCTAGCTAACTAAACGTTAATATGACAGTTTGATTGGGCAAATCTCGATCAGCTACAACACAGATTCTAGGGTACAAACACAACCATTTACGTCGATTAAGAAGAATACACACTTTTTAAAAGGTATACAATGCATTCTGTTATGTAGAAATATCTTTTAGCTTCAACTTGGACAGCTATCATAGCAAGATTATGTATACATATAACGTTAACATTACCTGGCTATTGATTGCTATGGATAGCTAAGTTAGCATGGCTTACTCACAGCCCTTCCTAATGTTCCAGACCACCTAAGTTAACAATGACAACATTGTCCTTTACCTGTTAATTTCTACCCAACGTCAACTCTGGACAAAATGAATCGGGCAACTTTACACATCCCACTACTGTGTCGGACACTGGTTAACAATGTTTAACATGAAGAGGACAGTAGATGTGGCCAACTAGCTACTTCCCTTCTTACACGTCAGCAAGATCTGCTGTGCGTCTTTGCGTCACTACGGCAGAAAACATACGTTCGACGTAGCCCAAAAAGAACGAACGACCGCACACTGAACTAGATAATGATTATCCTAATCGTTATCGTTATATTTATGTAAAATTTACAATGTGCTGTAAAGGTTATACAAAGTAATAAAGAAGAAACAATCCACTTTGGCCTATTCAAAGAACTTAATATTAATGTGAAAAATGAAAATAAATAATAAATATTATATTGACATTAGCCACAATAGATGATTTCAAACATCCGGGAATTTTGCCATTATGACATGTGTGACGTCCAGTTTGGGGGGTAAACGAAAGATCGGAGGACCATTCAAATGAATGGAGATGAGGAGTAGCAAGTACACTTAACACCTTATTATAATTTACCAGGCCATCAAACAATATCATGAACATAGCGGTTTTTAAGACTCACTTTCACCCAAATGATTCATGGTCAGAATATATTTATTCACAGCCAAATTTGTCTGCAGTGTCCTGATGTTGCTGGCTAACTCACGTATTTGCTAACGTTGGTGTTAGCTCCGGTTAGCTTGCTAATAGGCAAATTGATTATATTAGAGTAACACAGCTTACTGTCTGGTCTTACTTGTTGACAGCAAGATCGTATGAACATGCTAGAGTGTGAATGTTACCATGTTAATACATTTAGATGTGTTCAGAAGCCTACAGAAGTGCCGTTTTGACGGTTAGCTTGCTATATAGCCGCTAACGTCCATAGACAACAGCTCTAAGCTGTGAAGAAGTTCTGTGCTTCCTTTGGGTAACGGAAAAATATGCGCAATTTAAACATTAAGGTGTAGTTTAAAATCCTCTGACAGAAAGAAAACACTTACATAAAACGATCTTGTGGGTTTTATTCTTGTAAACTGACACATCCAAACTTATAAAGCCATGACTCTGCTGAAGTATAGTCCGTTTTGCATTGAGAATAACGTAATCAATCCGGTCAGGTTTACCCCTGAAAGTGGGCGTGTCCGGCCGTTGCCTGATTGTTACGTGAAGTCGAAATCATCAATGGGCTTTAGAACATGTGAATGGAAAAAGAAAATTAAATTAATACAATCAAGATTTAAGGTCATATGTTTCACTTATTCAAAGAACATAACAGTGAACAATTAAATTAAAAAAAAAGAAATAAAGAAAAAATTGAAATAAAACAAAGGCCTATCAAAAAATCATTTATTCTAGCTCAGTGCTCTGGAAATATGAATGTAGGCTAGAAACAATCATGAAACATCACACAGGCCACCATGCCTACAAACAGCCATTGTTCCTGTATCCAAATAAAGCCTCAATAAGCAACCGCAGACCCCCAGACAAGAGACATTTACCTCTGTTATCATTAAGTGCTTTGAGATGCTCATCCTGCCCCACAAGTACCCCGCCAGACCTTCCACCTGTTGTGTATTTATGTTCAAGAATAAAACTCTTTGAGTCTGACTTACAGGTGAACACTATGCATGTGACTTTTATTGTCACCCGAACATACACTGACTGATGATCAGCCTTACATGTCAAACACTGATACATGACCATTACTGATACAACCACTAGGGGTCAACTAATCAATGCATGATCTACAGATCATTCCTGCAGTATATCACATCCCCCCTTTTTAAGCATGAGAATCATCTTTGACTCAAGAACTAAACCTTACAGTTAAATCATTCCTGTAACATTGCCCAAGACATTTTAAACAAATTATATGCTTTCAATTTTGCCTTTTTTACTGCTGCCATTCTTTTAAGTAGCAAACAAACAAGTCAAACCTGACTCATAAACTCACATATATGTATGCTATACACAGAGCCTGAACTTGACTCATCAAAGGATAAAACTGAGCATTAGTGCAATTCAAAGTCTCTGAGCTTTGTAGGAATCTTCACATGTCTCCCACTTCTGGTGGTGCAAATGGGAGTAGCTGGAGTGGGACTGTTGTCTTCACAGATGGGTGCACTCTGGTCCTGCATGGCATGTGATCCAGAGTCCTCTGTCTGTGAATTCACTGGTTGCTCCAGAAGCTCAGCATCATCATCTCGCAGCAGACTGGGATGAATTTTCCTCAGATGACGTCTGTTTCTCCGAAAAGTGACACCACTGGGGGTTTGTACATCATATGCACGTGGTTCCGCTCTCTGGCCTATAACAGTAGCTGGTTCCCATCCACGCCGTGTTGTCATGTGAACGGTGGTACCAGGAGCGAGCTCAGGCAGTGGTTTTGCGTTGTGGTTATAGTAGCGCTCCTGTCTGGCTTGGAGATGTTTTAGCCTAGAGTGGAACCCTTCTGGGATAGCTGGTTGCAGCACAGCTGTGGTGCTCGGCAGGGTGCTTCGCAGGACTCTTCCCATCAGAACTTGTGCTGGTGAAAACTCTGTGCCAGTCACTGGGGTGTTCCTCAGCGAAAGGAGAGCCAAGTGTGGGTCTGTACCTGTCTGTTTAGCCTTCCTGAGTGCATGCTTAACTGTCTGCACCATCTTCTCCGCCAGGCCATTTGATTGGGCATATCCTGGACTAGAATGGATAAGGCGTATGCCCCATGAGAGTGCAAACTGTTGCATTTCATGACTAGCAAAAGGAACATGGTCACTTACTAGTTCTTTTGGAATACCGTGTCTAGCGAAGACGGTCTTCAACTTGCGTATGACTGTGTACGCTGTCTTATCAGGTAGATGAAGCACCTCCGGATATTTTGACAAATAATCCACCAACACTAGGTACGACTGTCCATGTAGCTCAAAGATGTCAGCTGCAATCTTCAGCCACGGCAGCTCAGGTACTTCGTGTGGAATCAGAGGCTCTTTCTGGTTCTGTGGCTGTAGCTGTTGACATGGACCACAGCTTTCCACCATGTGCTCAATGTCGTGAGACATGCCTGGCCAATACAACACTTTTCTTGCATGTGCTTTCATCCGCTGGATCCCTTGATGTGCAAGGTGCAGTCTGTCAAGCATCATCTGCCTTACACTCTGAGGAATCACAATCCTGTCACCTATCATCAGTATGCCATCTCTGATGCTAATGGAATTCTGCATAGGCCAATACTGATGTAGACTGGTAGCGATACTGTTTCGTCTTCTAGGCCAGCCTTTGTGGTGCATTTCCATTACCTGTTGCAGTATCTTGTCTGCAGCTGTAGCATTCTTCAGTGTTGTGAGAGTGTCACTGTCTAATGCAGCTGTGGCTTCCATTGAATGGACCACCCTCTCCTCAAACAGATCCTCTTTCGCATCATCCTTGCAGTCAGAGACAACAGCACGAGATAGGGTATCAGCGACATACATTTCCTTGCCTGATGTGTAAATTATTTTCAGATCATAGCGTTGGAGCTGCAATAACATGCGCTGTAGCCGTGCTGGTGCCTTGCTCAGGTGCTTCTTGAATATTACCTCAAGCGGTTTGTGGTCTGATTGAACAGTCACTGTGTTGCCATAGACATACTGGTGAAAGCGTTTTGTTGCAAAAGCGATCGCCAGCAGCTCTTTTTCTATCTGAGCGTAATTCTTCTCACATTCTGTGAGTGCTCGTGAAGCGTAAGATAGTGGCCTACCTTCCTGCAACAGACAGGCGCCAAGTCCATCTTTTGATGCATCACACTGTATGGTAAGTGGCTTGGATTGATCATAAAACTGGAGCACCGGTGCCTCCATGAGGGCAGACTTCAGCTTGTCCAGTGCCGCAGTGTGCTCATGACTCCATTGCCAAGCTGCATCTTTTCTCAAAAGCTGCCTGAGTGGGCTGGTTATCATGGCTTCATTTGGGATGTACTGGCAGAGATAGCGCGTCATTCCCAGTAGCCGTTGCAGTCCTTTCTTGTCCTCAGGCTGTGGCATGTTCTTGATGGCTAACACCTTGGACTCATCAGGCTTAACACCTTTGGACGTGACGACGTGTCCCATGTATCTGACTGAATCGACTTTGTACTGAATTTTTTCTTTGTTGAACTTTACGTTCGCTCTTTGTGCAGTCTCCATGACTTTTTGGAGGATTGCGTCATGCTCCTCATCAGACGCAGCAGCTATTATCATATCATCTGCAATTATGTGCACTCCATCAATGTTTCCAAATGTTTCACAGTTTTTCTGTTGGAAAACTTCGCTGGCTGACTTAATGCCGAAAGGAAGTCTCTTGAACCGAAATCGGCCCCACGGTGTACTGAACGTGCACAGCATTGATGACGGCTCGTCAAGTGTCACTTGCCAATACCCGTCCTTCTCATCTAAAATTGTGAAAATGGACTTCCCTGCTAACCTATACAGGACCTCTTCCGGGGTGGGTATGGAAAAATGCTGTCTCTTAATAGCCTCATTCAGATCACGAGGGTCCAGACACACCCTCAGAGACCCGTTTTTCTTCTCTGTGATAACAAGGCTATTTACCCACTCTGTGGGCTCAGTCACCGGTTCTATGACTTCTCTGTCAACAAGTTCTTGCAGCGTTGTCTTCAATCTGTCCATGACAGCAATGGGTATTTTTCTGCAGCCATGTACTACAGGGGTCACATCGGGATCCGTGTGAATGTGATGGACGCCTGGAAACTGGCCCAAACCACTGAAGACGGACGGGTAGGTCTTCACCAACTCCTCTTTTGTGGCTGGTGCCTTGACCGTGATCGCCTCCATTCTCCTCACCAACAGCAACTTCTCGCATGCTTCCCTACCCAGGATCGGGGTGGAGGAGTGCTTGGTGACGAAGAACTGTAGATCTGACTTTGTCCTAGCCATGTCACAGGAAAAACTCACAGTACCCTCAGGTTTCAGACGTGCTCCTCCATAAGCAACAAGAGCTACTTGGGTTGGCTTCAGAAACTTGGGACCTGGAATCTTTTGAAAAATGTCCATTGGGAGCACATTTGCATCTGCGCCCGTGTCCAGTTTAAACCGGACAGCAGTGTTTCTTATGTTGGCTGTTGTATACCATGCATTGTCAGTCTTTTGGTTTAATCCAGCACAGGACATGGTGCCTATGAAAAGACATTCAACCTCTCTGTCTAGGTCATTCACACTTCTCACAGCACCCAACTTGTTCTGAGCTGAGGCACACACTTTGGCAAAGTGATTTTTCTTGCTGCAATTATGGCATACGACGCCAAACGCTGGACATTGACGTGGTTTATGCATCCCGCCACATTTCCTGCATGTCTTTGGACTAGCTGCTTGTGTTTTATCTGGTGGTCTTTGCTTTCCTTGCATGTTAGCTTTAGCTTTCTCAGAGCTAGCTGCCACTCTACGTAGCGCCTCCACTGATGCCTCGGGCTTCACTGTTCCCATTACACGCATTTGAGACCTAGCAACTTCTGCTGCTCTACAAATATCAACTGCTTTGTTTAGAGTTAAGTCCGTTTCTCTTAACAGTCTCTCTTTCACGCGAGCATCAGGCACAGTAAACACAAGCTTATCTCTTATCATTTCGTTTTCAGTTACTCCAAACTCACAGTTCTTACATTTCTGACGAAGTTCAGTCACAAACTTGTCCACGGTGACTCCATCTGGCATGGGTTGCGACCAAAACTGGTGACGCTCGAACACAATGTTTTTCTTCGGTATACAATATCTTGCGAATGCATCCAAAATTTCTTGCATCGTCGGTGCATCACCGGCCTTTTCAACATGTAGGGTGTTGTACACCTCTAGGGCATCTTCTCCTACCGTGTGTAGCATGATGGCAATTTTCACCGGTTCACCCTTTCCATCCGCACCTGTAGCCGTCATGTACAGCTTAAAACGTTGCTCCCAGCGTCTCCAATTCTCACTCAGATTGCCGGTGAGCACGAGCGGTGCAGGGGGCTTGAACTGGTCCATGCTAACTTCGGTTTGTTCGACGCTAACTTTCTCTTACAACTTTCTCCTTCCAACGGCAGTTACAACAAGTATCGACGTTGTCTTGCGTCTTCCGTGGATGAAGAAAAAACCTCTTCTGACACCATGTTGTGTATTTATGTTCAAGA
Source organism: Sardinella longiceps (assembly GCA_027497455.2). Classification (NCBI taxonomy): domain Eukaryota; kingdom Metazoa; phylum Chordata; class Actinopteri; order Clupeiformes; family Clupeidae; genus Sardinella; species Sardinella longiceps. Next base: position 23,177,346 of record JAODXP020000023.1, read on the forward strand.
ATAAAACTCTTTGAGTCTGACTTACAGGTGAACACTATGCATGTGACTTTTATTGTCACCCGAACTTACACTGACTGATGATCAGCCTTACATGTCAATCACTGATACATGACCATTACTGATACAACCACTAGGGGTCAACTAATCAATGCATGATCTACAGATCATTCCTGCAGTATATCAC
>JAODXP020000023.1:23177629-23190129 GCA_027497455.2 Sardinella longiceps
CCACCACCACCAGTTTGCCTATACAGAAAGCAGGTCAACAACAGCAGATGCCACAACCACTGTCCTCCACACAGCTGTGAGGCACACAGAGCGCTTGGGGAACTACTGATTGTCAGGATGTTGTTTGTTAGCTTGGCATTCACTGCTGAACATCCTCCTCAAAGAAGTTAACTGACCTGGGATTCCCACCCATCATCTTTGATTGGATTAACAGCTTCCTGACAGACAGTAAGTTTTGAGAACGTCCTTCACTCGGACCCCGAGTACAGGTTCGCCTCCGGGCTGTGTGTTAAGCCCATTCCTGAATGTCCTATGTAAATACAACTGTGTGCACCACTCCAACATCATAGTCAAATTTGTGGATGACACATGAAATATCTAGCTGCAATGAGACAGCACCCAGGGAGGAGATCCAGAGGCTGCAGCCTGGTGCAAATAACCTCCTGCTGAATGGCAGCAAAACAAAGGAAGATGGTGCTGGACTGTAGGATGAAGAGAGCTGAGCCTGCCTCAGTATAGGTGGAGGGTGCCTGTGTGGAGAGACTTTTTTGAGTCTTTTGAGTTTGTGAGCTGACATCTGCCTGACACCTTATGGTCCACCAAGACATAGTCAGAAAAGCCCAGCAGAAGCTACACTTCTTGAGGCTGAGGTTCCTTCTACAGTTTCCTCATAGAGAGTTTGCTGACATACAGTACTACCCCACTATAGCCTATGGTGCCTAGGTTGCACATAGGACAGAAAGGTAAGGGGTCATCAGATCAGCACAGCGAATTATTGGCAGAACATGGCCTCTTCAATCTTCTACCCTCTGGAAGATGATAATGGGTAGCCTATTGAAGAGCAGGACAGACCAGGCATGTTTTCTCCATGGGCAATCAGACCTTGGCAAAAACACAAAGCCCCCCTCTACTAAACACTTTGGAAAAAGTTTGTTATTATTTTCATTATAAAACATTATTATTACAAATTTAAGGCTACAATTCAAGGATACAATATTACTTCAAATACATTATTTCAGAACAGCTGTAATATTACTATGCCCACTATACAGCTTGCATTCCCCTGAAGCATGTGATCCTATCAATCATACAGAGAATTGCATTGTAGTCAAATCGCAACCTCATTCACTTACAGTACCACATCAAGGAGAAAGCAGAAACAAAATGGAGAAAGAAGATTAAAATGAACACATACTGTTAATGGCATAGAGTAAGAGAGAGACGGTGAAGACAGACATGAGAAGGAGAAGAAGAGTGAAACCCTTGTTTGCCAACAAATGGACTAAATTTGTCATCATCATTCACATTTGTAAATTCTCTCCTGTGGTTGTGACCCCCATGTGATTTATCCCTCTGTTGCACAGATATTCCAATTATTAATTACTGGATTGGGGCGTGCAGCTCTCAGGGGTTTTGTGTGTGAGTCCTCAACCACAGAGCGCTCACATACGGGACTCTAATTACCACATCAGGGGTATACACCTCCAGCTCAAAGATCACTCCCACTGGACACGCAGAGTGAGCAACACACACACACACACACACACACACACACACACACACACACACACACACACACACAGACACAGCACACACACACACACACACACACACACACACACACACACACACACACACACACACTCAAACACACACAACTGCACCAAGTACTGAAACATGAACAATGAACAACAACAATGTAGTTCATGCACTATAACCTTTGACCTCAAAATAAACACTGAGATCATGGGGAGGGTGGTCACAAACAAGGTAGTCAGCTGGTGAGGAGGATAGTATGGTTTTACAAAGGTTTTACTCCTGCGTAACATCCTAGGAGGTAAACGGAAGGACAGGAGCTGGATGTGGTTATGTCATGTCCTGGCCACCTCAACATAACATTCGGATATGATCTGGCAGTCAGCACAAACTGAATTGTGTTGGTTAAACATGGGGTGGGGGGCGGGCATCTTTCTCTCTCTCTCTCTCCCTCTCATTTTTTTTTACTTCCCAAAGGTCAGCTCTCTGGCTATTGATTCCTGGCTCAATACAGAGTTTTTAGTGGAATAATCAATTTGGGCCTGTGGCACCATCAATGGCGGTGGAGGCTCCAGGATACAGTTATCTCATGTCTGGGGCTGAGGTGGAGGTGGAGCCCCAGTAGAACAGTCAAATAATAATTTTAAACCTAGACTTTCTTAATTAGCATGGTTATTACAGTAATTATTGAGTTATTAAAGCACAAAAATCCAATGAACCTCAATAATGACATTGAAACATGAAAATTGATGGCAGTAAGAGAAGAGGGATAACAATAGACAGGATTAATTTAGTCAACAGGTCATACACTCGCTTTCATGTGTCAGAGAAATGTTATTATCTGAATATTCACTCTGGAGCTATGTATAATACACAACAAATCTGATTATGTGGCACCTATCATCACAAATATGTTCCTTAATATTGAAAAGCACAAGTTTGATTTTTTTTTAAGAGACCTCATTCTGAGAAGTCATATTGGAATTAGTCAGAGTTGTGAGCAAAAGATAACCAGGCAATGCCATGTGTTTCTGCCCAATTTTGCGTCAGGAGTCAATCCATAGTCCAATTCCACCCGCTCTAAGCTTCTGGTCAATCAACGAACAGAAGGAGGGAGCTGAAAGCAATAACATTGAACTCAAATGGTGTGTTCCAGCACGTAACGCCAAGACCAAAGTGACCAGGGCCGGCCCAATCCATTATGGGGCCTCAAGCAGAATTTAATTTCGGGCCCCTCCTACCACCATCTTACCACCACAAACATGTTCTTATTAACTTTTAAATAAATTGATTAACTTATATAGGTCTACTGATTATGAAGATAAAAATGTTACACAACTTTGTCTGAATTCATTGTTTGTGTGTGTGTGTGTGTGTGTGTGTGTGTGTGTGTGTGTGTGTGTGTGTGTGTGTGTGTGTGTGTTATCATGTTATCTTGGTGCTTTTGGAGGGCCCCTGGTGACATCGTGGCCCCATAGTTTGAGCATGCCTTAGTGCCATCTCTCTCTCTCTGAAGCATAAGTTCAACTTCATCTTTACTTAATGTATGATAGTGTGCTATGATGCTAATTGACATCAGCCCATGTATGTTAGTTCATAAATGTATGTCAGTAAAAGACATTACAGGGTTTTAAAATTAAGAATACCAAAAAAGTTTGAAAAGGTTGCCAAAACAGGTTGGACAAAATATCCAAACTGTACCTGACCAATGTGAGTCATGTTTATAACTTGACTTTTTTTCTCTGCAATAAAGTATGACCATTTAAATTCACAGAATTTGTATAATCCCAGTCAGCATTTGTATATGGCTACGGCTTGCAGTGCGGTTTTAGTGAGAATGTGGACTTTCTTTGTGAATGTGGTTGTTTCAGAGACGGTTTAAAGCCTTCATTCAGTACCTTTGGTTGTTTGCCAGAGGCATCAGACTGAAAAGTCCAATATCCTGTTTCAACTCATGACATGAAGTAGTGAATGGTGTCACTACTGACTCAGAACCAACTGTTTGCATCAGGCTGACCTCAGACCTCAGACATCAAATGGAGATTATGAGCTTGTAGCACATACCTGGGCAAACTAAGGCCCGGGGGCCAGATGCGGCCCGCGGAGTTATTTAATGCGGCCCACAGAGCCTTTCCAAAATAAAATTATTTCTCATTTAGTCATGGTGACTTAGATTCTAGGCCTTATTTATCAAATGTGTTGTAAGATCATGAAATGCAAATTCCACCCTTTTAAACCTGCATATTAACATGTCCTCTGAAGAAAGTGAGGCTACTGGCTTGAGACATGCCAATTTATCGATACCAGTCGGTTAACTCGGCCCGGCCCGACCCGGCCCGTTAGTCAAAATCTAAAAGCCAATGTGGCCACTTGGCCAAAATAATTGCCCACCCCTGTTGTAGCGTTAGATAACAATGAAAAATGGCAGACATCTGGCCAACAAATAAGCAGGAACACGTGGACATATCGGATCCATTCGCACACAAATACCAATTAACACATATATCTATATCTATATCTATATCTATATCTATACACATAAATATCTTTTTAATGTTAATTTACCCCATAACCTCTTGAATATTCCTGCTGTTTGCAATGAGTGATGCTGATTGCCAACTCCCCCAAATTTCAATTTCATGAGTGCCACCCAAACAAAGAGGTGGAACATCACCAAGCTGGTGCCTAACGTTAGCAATTGGCTGAAATCAGATTTTATCCTTTCAAACTACTACAGTTCACTAGCCTGGGAGTTCCCATGCTCCTTAGCGTGCTTATTTCATTTCACTCTGCAAAGCAGCATGGTGACCATGGCCGTTTTTCTCGCCTGCTTTCGGTATCCAATCGCAGAACAAAAAGGGATTTGTACGGCCCTTGATTGCATTTTACGTCACGTGGTGGCTCTGGTATTGGCTCCGAGGTATGTACAGATGCTATGATAGACATTCGTAGCGCCCAATAAATGGCTCTGGACAATCGTAAACGATGCTTTCGCTACGAGAAATGCAATAGGTAGGTCTCCAGACTAAATATCACTTCTGATTTTAGTTTAGCATTCGCCAGGCTAACAGTTCACACCTTCAGCTTGCAATCATTCTTCAACGGTGAAATGCCACCCAGCAAACACGGAACGTTATGGGAACCTTAACTAACGTTCCCTCCTGGATCTCCTATGGTTATTTTAAGATCCTATTTTGGTTCGGAGAACGTTAAAACTCTAAAGTTACAGCGTGGTAACTTTGTGACCATCCGAAAACGTTCCCTCGTGGTTATTTTTTTAAATTGTATTTAAATTACAATCTGATAGATATTATGTGTAAATTATCATGAAACAACTTGATTTTGACTGTTTATGATAATAGATTTAGGCTATCTTAATTTTATGATTCGCAATTAGTGTTGTATCAGAGCTATGTTTTTTCTTTTAACATGCATCATAAATGTCTGTGTGGTCCAGCGGTAGCGCACCTGCATGTCATGCGGATGACTGGGGTTTGATTCCTGCTCAGTGTGTGCATTGTTTATGTGTTTTTTATTTATATTTTTCTCACAAAATGGCACGTTAGAATAACATTGCGGGAATGTTCGCCTAACTAGAAATGCAAACCAGCAGCTAATGTTCTAGTTCCGTTTAAAAAAACTTTCCTGGTGCCCCTTCAGACAATCAAAACTACTTTCAGGGAACGTTCTCATACCCGACAGAAAACCTTCCCGGAACCAAAAAATGTTACTGGGGCAGACCCTTGTACAAAGCTAAAGCGTAGACCAAGGGGATGGCCATAGCCAGGCAAGAGTCACATGGATGCAATGACTGAATCTTTAAAGAAAGAAAAAAAAACTTTTACCATCTAAAAAACATAGCCACTCTAAGGGGTCAAAAACAAAAACATGAATGGTGTTGATACTATAATGGTCTTTTCACAGGACCTCCGAAAAAGAACATTAAAGATTGCTGCTTTGCTTAGGTACAAATCTCTAAACTGGATAGGGCCAAATTATCTAGCCTACATGCCAAAGGTGTCACATTTGTTTGAAAACCACAGCTTTGGAACCAACACCCAGAGGATATTTGTCAAGAAATCTTGGGGTGGCAAATAATTTTTACATTCAGGTAGGCCACGCCTTGAAACATGTTCTCCTGAGTTTGATCGGACCAATCACATCCCTGAAGCAGTGCAGTGGCTAAGAACAGAGGCCCTGTGCACAAACAGTGGCTGTGGGCCCCCTCACTGCCTGGAATACAATTCCAGACTCCTCAAGGGCCCTCCCCCCACTTGGGGCCCCGGTAAGTGAGTCCCCCTTATTCCCCCATTATGATGTCCCTGGCTAAGAGGCTCTGATGGCTGGAAAGACAAAAGCTTTCATTTTGCCCCTTAGATTGAGACCAGATTATTGGTCCTAGTCAGATTTCAAACTCTAAATTTGTTTTAGACTGTTTTCAGATGGATTCCTAATTCTCTCTCTCTCTCTCTCTCTCTCTCTCTCTCTCTCTCTCTCTCTGTCTCTCTCTATCTATCTATCTATCTATCTATCAGTAGGATATTTTCTCATGAGTGGGAAATTCTCATTTTGCATAGAGCTGATCTAAACGTTTTTAAATGGTAGGCCTACCAATAATGTTCTAAATGGATAAAGTAGGAAAGTTAATTTTTGGTCTAATTATTTCTCGTGACGACTCAGTTCAAGACTGCAAAAAGAAATGTGGCGCTGAGAGGAGGGATGAGGGGGACGGGCTTGTGGTGGGTAGAAAGTGAGAAGGTGGGGTGAAAAGGGAAGAGCCAGTGTTGTTTAAACAGGAAGGAATCACGGAAGAAACCCAGAATGCGCTGCTGGATAGCGTGGATAGAATACTGCGTTTAACTGCGTCTTGCCCGTTACGCATGTGATAGTTTGCGTTCTGTGAAGAAAACGGCGGCGCTTCGTGTCTGGCATAACTGACTTCTGAACCTTGAAGTGAGGTAGACATTGTTGAGCAGACGGGGGGCTAAATATCAAAGCTTGGATGTATGGCCGTCTATGCGCATGGATTTGCTCTGATTCATTCACCTAACACTGATGTTTGGTTTCAAGAATCATGGAGAGAAGCACGGTTGAAAGCTAAAATCAAACGCATAACTTCAGGATTTCTTGCCTGGATGTTACCCCTGGTATAATGTTGTGACGTAAACAGGCAAGTACATCCACAACATTGATCGGTGTAATGTGATGGTCTTTAGGTTTATCGCTGACACATGGTTTCAAATGAGATCCACATCCACCGAGACGAAGGAGATATGGTCATAGGCGGCAGCTGTTCAAGTAGTCGAGGGACACGCGACAGATGTTTGCTATGAAATGCTGACCGTTAACAAACTTGTCAGATAGCACTGTATTTTAAAAATAATCTTAAGGTTTGCGTGCATCTTGTCTATGTCGCTTCTGTTTTTAATTTCCACATGTCACTATAGATACACGCAGCCTACACTGGATTTTATTTATCTGGCTAGATGTATTTATTTTATTATTTATTGGCGAGAGAGCGCGCAACATGTATTTCCTGTCAGAGCCACTGTCAAAGGAAATCTGAAGCAGCATAGCGCGATTAAAAAGCGTCAAAAGAAGACGAGATCAATAGCTTACTCAAGGGATGGCCTGTGTGTAAGGATAAATACATTGATTTATACAATCCCATGCAACTCTTGGCCTCAGAAAATAGGGTGTAGTTATTTGTATTGTAGATTCTTCTCTTTTTCTGTCACGGGTGTAGTCTTCTTCTTGTGGTGTGCAATAACATCTATTTTTCCTCTTGCGTGAGGTGTCATTGCTAAGAGAAACATCCATTAAATGAATGTCTTTCTTCCTTCCTATGTGAGGGATTCACCATGGTAACCCCGAGTGTGCGATGGTGTCGACCTCAGTGGATTGGAGGCGGTATGAGAGAGATGGCAGTGTAAACAACACTGGTTCATGTAGTCTAGCTTTTTTTTTTTTTTTTACCGGCGGATTTTTATTGTGGACGCGTTTTCTGTAATAATTCAGTTTTCAGATCTCGTCTGCTGGTGGGTTAAATATTTCTGTGAGACCATGCATGCATCATACATCTCCTCCGCTCCCAACCTGTTAAACGAATCTGGTGAAAAGGCATTTTAAGTGCTGAGGAACCAGCCACGTTGTATCAATTGCAGTCAACCCATCTGATGGAAAGCCCTAGTTTTTCACCATCTCTAAGATGAAAGGTGTAACCATTTGAACGAAAAGATGTAATTAAGATATTATTCAAAATGGTAGGTTTGACAATCAAGAGACTCACTGGATCCCAATGCATTCTCAGGAAAGTACAGTGTGGATAGGCCAGCACAATGTATTTGTAAAGAACCCACACACTAGCACAAATTGTATATTCCACTAGCCTGGACTTGCATACATTGGCTTTTGAGTTCAGGAAGCAAGACGAGGAACATAAATCGAGTCGCCGCAATGCCTCGGAACCGGGCCTTCTCTGAGCCGGAGTACTCGGTAGAATGCTCAGCCGACTACTCTGTGACTCTGCCTTCAGACCCGGGCCAGGTTGTGGGGCGGGCCCACGAGGTCACAGTGCGCAGCTCTGGTTGCTGCCTGTGCCTGCCCCGTTTCATGAGGCTGACCTTTGCCCCTGAATCCTTGGAGAACCTCTACCAGACCTACTTCCGACGGCAGCGGCATGAGACACTGCTCGTGCTAGTGGCCTTCGCCGCTTTCTTCGACTGCTATGTCATCGTCATGTGCGCCATCGTCTACACCAGCGACAAGCTGGCCTCGATTGCTGTGGCAACGGTGGGGCTGGTGGCCGATGCGGCGATCTACCTGCTGTGCCGCTTCGGGCTTCTGCCTGAGCGGGTCTCCCGCCGCCTGGTACCTTACACCCTCTGGGTCCTCATCGCTGCCCAGATCTTCTGCCACCTGGGTCTGAACTTTGCCCGCTTCCACCAGCCCAGCGACACGGTCGGCTGGCAGGCCTTCTTCAGCTTCTCCAGCTTCCTGACGCTACCAATGCGCCTCACGCCCATTGTCCTGGTCACCGCTGTGTCCTGTGGCGTCCACACGCTCGTACTGGGGGTCACCATAGCCCAGCAGCAGCAGGAGGACATCCAGGGGGCTGCGCTCGGACGACAGGTGAGTTGGGAAGGTGTGATTGGTGTGAGAGTTGAAGGGGGTCTTTGGTCTTTTTGCCCACAACAGTTCCTTCCAGGCAGCGCTGCCTTCAAGGCACTACCCATCCCAATCTTGAGTTAGGGTGAAGGTTGAGGGGGTTAGGGTCAGGGTTAGGGTTAAGGTAGTGCCTTTTGGACCTTTTAGACTGTGCTGCCGGGAAGGGAGCAAAAGACACCATGGACCATTGAATGGTTGTATGTTTGCAATCCATCTCTATCTCCTGTTTTGTGGATCTTTTAATGAAGTAAAAGGATAGGCAGATCAAAGCATACTGATTGTAGACTACAGTTTTGTTATGTGACAACTGTATTAATCAATTTCTCAACTGGCTGTGATGGTCTGATGGTCTGTGTCCTTGTCAGTCTGACCATCACCGTACAAAGCATCCTTGACTCAGCATGGGGGGGATACAAAGGCATTCACAGTACATCATGCTGCTTTCCACCTCATGTGCAATCCTTGGTGTTGGGGCAAGACGGAAGAGTGCTGTTGGTGGTTAGTTTATGATGGAGCTTGGAGATCAATCAGTGGGTAAAATCGGTCTAGAATTTGCGTTGTGTTGGTTTTGTTTACAGATTTCAAATGGCTCGCTATCTATTCATTTCAATCACAGAAAATTTGCACATCAACGGTAGCCTGACATAGCCCGACCATAATACTGCTGTTCATCCGTAATCATGGTCTGGAGGTTCTTTAACCTGACGCGATTATAGGGCGGGGGGGAGGGCATTCAGTTCTGGTTTGAAACGATTGGACAGCTCGTCTAATCAGCTTCGCTGATTGACCGGTAGTCTCTCTACCGATGTGAATCCGCCCCAGAAGACCGTCCCAAGACCATGAATACGGATGAACAACAGTATTATGGTCGGGCTATGTCAGGCTACATCAACGCACCAATCACAAGTAGTTCACATCCTATGCACGGTTTTTCACATAAGAGGGCTTCATTATGTGGGTGGAACAGGTGTGAGGAGAGGGTGATAGAATGTTGAGAGTGGAAGTGTATTATTGTATTGTTGGAGAAGATGAGAGGGATCAGGAAGAAAGCAAGGAATTCTGGGCGGTGGAGGCACCGGATGGCAGATTTTTTGTAATGTAAGGTATAGGCCTACGACATAGCATAGCATCAGTTTAACATACAGTGTAACATACCATAATTTCTCTCAATGCATATGCATCTGTAACTTCAGGAATATTGGTTATGCGACTAGTTAAAAATGATTAGAACCAAACAGTAATAAAACAGTAATAAAAAGATGAATTAATGAATAGTGTGTCTACCATGTTCTAGTAGAGGAAGTACCATATAAACATTGATTGTCATAGTGATTGTTGTTGTTACCATGAGAATGACCTGAACATGAGCACATACAGACAGTGATTTGGTTTATAAAGAACACTTTTTGTTTAATGACGAATAATGAAACATCATTTGAGAAGCAATGATAATGGAGAAATATGTAACGTTAAAATCTTTTGTACGCTGTCTATGGAAATTCACACTGAATGTTTTTTATTTGTTTATCAGGGGAGCTGAAAGTACTGTATGTGTTAGTGTACTTGACAGTATTCTTGGCACGTCTGGCAAAAAGTAAAAAACCTGAATCACTCGTATTCTATGAGCAGATTCACACATGTGAAGAGAGACGTCCCTGAAGTGGAAAGGGAGAGGGTGAAGATTGAGCCTATTACTGGTGCTTGCTTACAGAGGGAAATATTAGGAGAGTTAGGTGAGAAAAGTGTGTGCAGCAGGTGTTTGTCTGTGTGTGTGTGTGTGTGTGTGTGTGTGTGTGTGTGTGTGTGTGTGTGTGTGTGTGTTTGTGTGTGTGTGTGTGTGTGTGTGTGTGTGTGTGTGTGTGTGTGTGTCTGAGAAAGCGAGAAGAGAGAGATAACTCCACCCAAGGACCAGATGAGAAGTGGGAGATAGGTAAAGCTTTGGGGACTAATGGGTGTGTGTGTGTGTGTGTGTGTGTGTGTGTGTGTGTGTGTGTGAGAGAGAGAGAGAGTGTGTGTGTGTGTGTGTGTGTGTGTGTGTGAGAGAGAGAGAGAGAGAGAGAGAGAGAGAGAGTGTGTGTGTGTGTGTGTGTGTGTGTGTGTGTCTGAGAAAGAGAGAAGAGAGAGATAACTCCACCCAAGGACCAGATGAGAAGTGGGAGATAGGTAAAGCTTTGGGGACTAATGGGTGTGGTGTGTGTGTGTGTGTGTGTGTGTGTGTGTGTGTGTGTGTGTGTGTGTGTGTGTGTACTGTATGTATTTGTTTGCTTTAGGGCGCTGTAGGAGATCATTTTTTCTTTTATTATTAGATCTCTATCCTACTGTTATTACCCTGGTAAGATCTTAATAGTGTGCTCCCAATGGTGTCCTAGTACAGCTGGCAGTGAAAGGCAAAGGAGGAAAAGTGGTGGATTCATCATGTTGTTGTCATTTTTTACAGTAATATTGGCCATTTATCTGGCTGCAAAACTAGGCTTGTGTTTTGATCACACTCATGTTCATATAAAGAATCTTTTCAAGAGAACAGACTGTTAGAAACAATACAGATGCTAGTTTCTAAAGAACACAGCAAACCCTTTGATGTTATGACCAAACACATTACGTAATTCTCGTACACAAGTTGGTTTTGCCAGAGGACTATGATATTGGACGCTGCCTGTGACGATAGCACAGAGGAAAGCCTAGACTGGGCATGGATTTGGAGAGGTCAATATTAACCAAACAGCCCCCCTCATCAGCACTGCCTAGCGTTCCCTGCTTCTTGATATGTCATCAGTTTAATTTCCTGAGGGTATATCTGCTAAGAGGCCAAGCAGCCTTTCCCCATTTCCATTCCAGCGCGATCGAAATGTTATTACAGCCACACACACACAAAAAAAAAAAAACATTTTAACTGAGCAAGACTGCATGGGCGTAGGTGTCGATTAGGAACTAGATGGAGATACACATTCATACTGAAAGGAACCCCATTAATTTAGTAGCATAGGACTTTCCTCTGAAGTTGCTTAGAACTCAAGCAGGCAGAATTAGTTCATAGCAGAGTTTGAAGGGGACACTCAGTCAGATCTCTGTAGGGAGTGTTAGTGTTACTTTGGTAAAGTTTCTCTCTGGGATTCCTACGTATATGAGGGCAAAGAAGTAACAGCATTGAGTCCAACGCTGAAGACAGCATTGTGTGTGTGTGTGTGTGTGTGTGTGTGTGTGTGTGTGTGGTAGTTGGTGTATCCCATAGGGATGCACTGGCACAGAAACCAAAAAAGGAGGATACTCCAGCTGGCTGTAAAATAAACAGGGGATGTGATGTGCCGAACTAAGAGGCTAGAGCCAAACCAAACACCAAACACACCTGTCTGCTTTTATACTTTACCAGGCTCAGAACATATACTATTATCACTCAATCACTTCCTCCACCACTTCAGTTTGTAAAATGGAAAAAAAATATATATGTACTGTATACATATAATGATTTTTATTTTGAAATAATTATGTGAGAATACTTTGACTGAGGAGAGTTTGGGAAATTTTTAATGATGGGTTGCTTATGTCCAGTGCAACATGGACATCACTTTGTCTTTTATGGATGTATCACAGGCAGTAATCTAAGTAGCGTGATTCCATATCAGAATCATTAAAAGTATTTAGGATTATAATTTGATACATTGAAGGAAGTACGTGGCAACAAAAAAAAAAATCTGATTGGGTACCTTTGCTATGGGAAAATGTACAGGCCATGTAAGTGAGTGAGTGTGTGGAGTGAAAGGGTTGAGCAGTATATTAATGTAGTGGCTATTAGCTTGTGT
>JAODXP020000023.1:23195129-23212629 GCA_027497455.2 Sardinella longiceps
ACACACACACACACACACACACACACACACACACACACACACACACACATATACACACACACACACACACACACACACACACACACACACACACACACACACTGACACAGCCACAGATGCACTTCAGGCAGACCTGAAGGAACTACTGTATGTATGGCCCATTTACAATACAAAATGTTAACAAAAGACATTTATTTTACTGTAGTCATCAATGTCTTTTCTTTTCATAAATATACAAAACAAACAAAGCTGACCATTTGTTAATCTTTCTCTTACTTATTTTCTCTTTTCCTTTTTCTCTCTCTCCCGCTCTTCCTGTTTCACTGTGTGTGTGTGTGTGTGTGTGTGTGTGTGTGTGTGTGTGTGTGTGTGTGTGTGTGTGTGTGTGTGTGTGTGTGTATTCAGAAATACCACCAGCTGAGAATTAAGATCCTTGGTGACTGTTACTACTGCATCTGTGGGCTCCCAGATTATCGGGACGACCACGCCGCCTGCTCCATCATGATGGGCCTGGCCATGGTGGAGGCCATCTCGTAAGTACGCACAACAACAACACAACAACAATAACAACAACATCACAACACGTCATGCACTGGACATACCTGCATGTTGAAGGTCATCGTTGCATAGTTACAGTTGAATAACAACACTAGTTTCCTGAATCTTGTCTGTCACAACAACACCATTTTGCACAGGACACAAGAACCCCTGGCATTACATTGGAGTACACGAGAGAGAGAGAGAGAGAGAGAGAGAGAGAGAGAGAGAGAGAGAGAGAGAGAGAGAGAGACTGGATTATGAAATCATAATTCATTTTAAAGAAGTGAATTACTATTACTACTATTATTATATTTCTTGTAGCCATATAAAAAGAACTTGCAGCCATATAAATGACAAGTAGCATTTCTGTGATTCTCAAAAGTATTGTTAAGGATTAACCCCTTTGGCAGTGAAGAGGATCTGCTAGTAGTAACAGTAGGAACATTTGAGTTTGAAATGCACTCTCCTATCATGTGAGGTGTTTTGCTCTGTCGTAATACAGTAGAGGTGTTTGTCTGGCAGGTACGTACGTGAGAAGACGCAGACGGACGTGGACATGCGTGTGGGGGTCCACTCGGGGACAGTGCTGGGCGGTGTCCTGGGGCAGAAGCGCTGGCAGTATGACGTCTGGTCCACGGACGTTACTGTGGCCAATAAGATGGAGGCTGGGGGAATACCAGGGTAAGCAGAAACACTTTATCCATCACTTAACCAACTCATCGACACTGTTGGTCGTATAAGAGGAACCATTAATATATTTGTAATAGGAATCATTCATATGTATAGACCGAGGTGGATAAATCTTGTAGTAGCATGGAAACTACAGTATTTGTATGTAAAACACTCCAAAAATAGTCTTTGTGTCCTGAACATCTTTGATGTTATGTCTTTGTTATGTCTATGTGTGTGTGTGTGTGTGTGTGTGTGTGTCTTCATGTTAGGCGCGTGCACATTTCCCAGAGCACCCTGGAGTGTCTGCATGGTGAGTTCGATGTTGAGCCTGGTAACGGCGGTGATCGCTGTGAGTACCTGAAGGAGCGAGGGATTGACACCTACCTGGTGGTGGTGCCCAAGGGTCCGCTTGGCAAGAACGCCATCAATGGAGTGGTGAGCACAGACACATCAATACCTTAACATGATCCCTGCACCCAACTAAATAATGACTGGGAAATTACCAAATGTTTTTTAGGTGACACAAACTTGCAATATGATACAGTATGTGATCCAGAAATACGCAACCTGGGTCAATTGACTGTCAGATGTTGACTTTACTGATGCCTCAATATGCATCTAATAAACACCTTGATGTAGGAAATATAATTATTAATACATAAATAAAGTACAGATTTAAGTAAACTCCTCACTCCAGAAAATAAGTATCTATCTTTCTAGAATGAGCCTATTGGATATTTGGAAAGGTTGTGTAAATCTTAACGCCCCGACTGTTAATGTTACCTAAGTATAGGTGGTGTTGGTGATGTTTGAGTTTTGTGTGTGCTCACAGAAACTGTCTGTCACATCGTCCAATGGCAACTCTCCACTACTGGTTAATACCACAGAGTGTAATGGCAGCGTTAACACAGCCTGCACCACGCCGGACGAGCCAGAAGAGCTGGACACAAAGGTCTCATGTCTGTCTGTCTGTCTGTCCGTCTGTCCATCTGTCTCTCTCTTTGTCTGTCTGTCTGTCTGAGTCAGAGCCTCAGGTAGTGAGAGTTTGGCCGATGCATCCATGTGACATCATACAAACCGTAATTTCTGCCCTGCAGAACACACTAATCAACAAAAGGATCCCCAAATGTGTCTGTTTACCCCAAATAACTATGAGGAAATGGCATAAATTACTTTTTACTCTCACCTATTCTTTTCTGTGAGGTATGTAGAAAGCGATACTGATAAGAGAACTTGAACACAACAAATTAAAGGAGTGTAAAAATTGGGGATACAATACCAGGAAAACATAAGCACTGAGACCAAAATGCTTTCACCCACATATGTAACTCTAGGTAAGGGGGTGAATAACCAATTTTCATAAAGAGGTGAACTATTCCTTTAACATTATTGTACATGATGGTGAAACTGATTCATCAAAATTTATTTGTAGAGTAAAACTGGATGTGTCCCAAAGGTTTCTGGTTCGTGTGTGTTTATCATAGTCACTAGCCAGATACCTGGAAGTAAAGGTTGACTAACTTTTAAAACTTAAATTGCTATAGCAACTGTAGATGCTTCAACAGCGCTCTGAATATTGATTTGAGACAAGGCTTCCATTTTATTCCCATGTTAATGTTGAGCGGTGTCTAATGATAGAGCTGCAGTATGTACTGTACATATAACAGCATGTCTTATTGTTTGTTACCAGCAAAATAAATTAATGAATGAATTAAACCAGGCAGACAGCACCTACACACTATGTAAGTGGGACCTGGATGTGTATGGGGTGACAACATGGAGTCTGTGTCTTGTGGTATTCTCATAGAGATAAATAGGGTTAATTCTCAAGTTGGCCAAACTAGTATGTTTATCTATGGCTCTGGTGTATGCATCTGTCAGTCTGGTAGTTAGTTAATCTAGAGTCCCTGTGCTTTATCTGCTCACCTCTATTTCTACCTGATAGCTCTTCATCTGTCTGTTTGCTATCCTGGCAGCCAGTCTATCCATCCACCTGCCTGTCTGTCTGTGTGTCCGTGTCTATATCTCTGATCTGTCTGTCTATCTTTATAGCACACACACACACAAACACACACACACACATATGCGCTCACACCCTCATACACTCAGGTATTGACTGTCTGTGTGTGTACTGTACTGTAGGTGGTTAATCCCTCCTTCCCCAACCCTCGGCGGCGTTTGCGTCTGCGGGATCTGGCTGAGAGAGTGATTGACGCACAGGAGAACGAACAGGAGCTCAACAAGCTCCTCAACGAGGCGCTGCTTGAGAGAGAAACAGTCCAGGCGTGAGTACACAGATGTGTGTGTGTGTGTGTGTTTGTGTGTGTGTGTGTGTGTGTGTGTGTGTGTGTGTGTGTACAGTATGTGTGTGCGAGGGATAGAGAGACTGATGTAGTTAGTTCTATTTACATAGAAAATGAATATGCCCCCCTAAATCTCGTTCCAAAAGCGTTATCTCACATCACATCTGTCTAATGTGTGTGTGTGTGTGTGTGTGTGTGTGTGTGTGTGTGTGTGTGTGTGTGTGTGTGTGTCCTCCATGTGCCCCCTCAGGCTAAAGGGGAAATACACTAACCCCTTGTCGCTGCGCTTCACTGACCCCGAGCTGGAGACGCGCTTCTCAGTGGAGAAGGAGAAACAGAGTGGAGCTGCCTTCAGCTGCTCCTGCGTCGTCCTGCTCTTCACCGCCATCGTCGAGGCCCTCATTGACCCCACGTGAGTTCATCGCGCGCGCGATGTGTGTGTGTGTGTGTGTGTGTGTGTGTGTGTGTGTGTGTGTGTGTGTGTGTGTGTGTGAGAGAGAGAGAGAGAGAGAGAGAGAGAGAGAGAGAGAGAGAGAGAGAGAGAGTCCTGCTCTTCCTCTTTGTGGAGGTCCTTTTAATATGTTGACCTGACCACAGAGATCCCACTTGGAGTGTGTGTGTGTGTGTGTGTGTGTGTGTGTGTGTGTGTGTGTGTGTGTGTGTGTGTGTGTGTGTGTGTTTGCATGGTTGTATAATATAACCTATCTACAGTATGTAGAGTTCTGTTCATTAGTCTCAATCAGTGAGTAGTGAAAAATTGGGTAGCAGTAAAATGACTTTGTTGACATTGGACTTGATCCTGTATGCTCAAAATTTCAAGCGGTCAACTCACGCCTCTCTTTTGACATTAATGGAAGCAGACTGAGTACAATGTTTAGTTCCTACATAACTAGATACAATGTGCTGAGCTTTTTGTAAATTCAATGAGTCAATTGCCATAAACTGTCATATGACTTTATCAACTGATTACTATGATGATTATAATCTGTGTGTGTGTGTGTGTGTGTGTGTGTGTGTGTGTGTGTGTGTGTGTGTGTGTGTGCCGCAGGTTAATAGCAAACTACGTGACTCTGGTTGTAGGTGAGGTCCTGCTGCTTATTCTCACCATCTGCTCACTGGCAGCCATCTTCCCACGCGTGAGTGACACATGATCTTTATTTAGCTATCAACTCATTTTGGTCTTTCATACATGCCCTGAAATATTTATATAAATAAATAATATATAAATAAATAAATATTTTTAAATAATGTATAAAATTATTATAGTATTGTTGTTGTGCTATTTCATGTTATATAATGTCATGCTGTGTACATTTCTGCAGCATGTTACAGTGTTGAATTGGTATCAGTAGCATATTGGCGAGTAGTGTTTACACAAGTTAGATGAGGTCATGGAAGTTAATAAAAAAAAGCCTATAAAAAAACTTTTGAAACATTGTCAATAAGGGGTGTGGATCTTGTGTGTCCTGTGCAAATAGCTTTGAATAGCAGTTCATTATGTATGAAGTTATTTCAGTAAATGTTGTGTGGCTAGGTAGGATTTGATGAGGATAAGCATAGAGGGCTGATATTAGTGATGTTTGTATTAGCGAAGAATAGGGCACATAATGTTTCAACTACTGTATGTACTATATGTAGTGAAAGTCATGCATGCAAGGCATGGGAGATATAGATCCATCAGTATACACACGTGCCTACACACACACTATCTTGCACACATGCACACCACATTCACACATCACTTGCCTCAGCCTCATAGAAAACCAGCTCAGTCTCAGTTCAGTGTGGCTTCTCATTCAGTTGAATCTGAGTGATATGGCCATGCAACTGCAGTCTATTGTGGACAATGCAGTGGGAAGCTGTAGTCACTTTTTTTTTTTTTTTTTTTTTTATCTTTTTTTTAATTAGGCATAAATGACTTTCTGATGACATTTTTCACAGTTATTTTTAAAAGCTTGATTAACCAATCATCCTGCCTGCCCTACTCTGATGATACAATGCATTTAGTATTCTTTAATAGATATTTGATATTTAAACCATATTTTCAACTAGACTTCCACTTCTATCTGACTCTAGTAAACACAATGTTGTCTTTTGTGTATGGTTTTGCTTTATTGTAGCAATATCTGTATTAATCATACAGACATTATGTAAAGTGACTGAGTTGGACAGAGGTTATGTGTCTGACAAGTGTAGCCGGCAGCAGCATCAGCAGCTAGACTGAACTGGACAGGGCAGTGGCTGGGACATGCTCCGCTCACCAGTCTGTTGATCTAACCTCATTAGCCCGGTCAGCGCACTTTCAATTGACTGGTACAGTCATGGACGGTTATCGACTGGTACCGTCCACCACCATAGCCATATCCTGCCCCGGTGCCAGGCTGCCAGGCCTCCGCAGTCATTTCAATAGACAGATGTACATGGTTAGATAAATACAAACACACACACACACACACACACACACACACACACACACACACATACACACACTCTCAGAGAGAAAAAGATGGTTATAGACACACGTGACTGTTATATATAGATATATTGGAAAGCTCTCTTGGCGTTCGATGATTGTGGTTCCTTTTATGAGGTGTCCACTTACATTCCAGTGCAGCTGCCCATTATTGTTTGTACGGGCCAGGACAGTGGACCCTAGCCTAGTCACGTACAGTACTGTAGAAGTCCTCTCTGCTGTGTATAGCCTTTAGCTACATGAATGGAACAGATGCAGTCCTCACCCTAACTAGTCTAATCCGTATTACCTGTTCCATTCCACTGGCAGCTGCTCTGTACAGTAGGCTATGTAAAGTTGCTTGATAGAACTCCAATTCAGTCAAACAGAGCTAATGGTTGACAACAGTTTGGACTGGTGCACGTTTAGGTGGTTGTAACTCTATGGTTATAAGTGTACATTTGGTAGCACTTTATAATAACCGTCCTCTATAAATGGTTATTAAATAGCTTATTAACATCAATAACTGGTTATTTAACTGTTAATAGATGACATTTAACAGTTAGGTAATGGTAATTAACAGACATTTTACAGCATTGTTAGTAAGTTAGTAAGTTTGCAGTTAGCGTACAGTTTGTTATGGCTAATTTAAAAAAATGGTAAAACTTGATGGAATTTATTCATCTCATTGACTGAAACCACCAACTTTCCAATTAACATCTTACTGATGTTAATAAGCTATTTAATAGCCATTTATAGAAGACGGTTATTATAAAGTGCTACCGTACATTTATTTATTTTCTTAATCCAGTGTCAAAGCCAAATGAAATTAACTGTGCCAATGAGAACAAGCATACTGTAGCATGGCATCATGCATTTATATACGGAAGAAAATAACCAAACAGTACAGTAATTGTCTAGAATAGAGCATGAATAGTATAGATAGAAAATCAGCCTGGCCTGTCTAGAATAGATTTTTAATTTTTTTTAAATTCCACTACTTTAGAGTGCACACTGTCTTATGTCACTGCTCATGAGACTGACTAGACTTCTCCTCTGCATCTGACCCGTGTGTGTGTGTGTGTGTGTGTGTGTGTGTGTGTGTGTGTGTGTGTGATGAGGAACAGTTCAGACTGCAGGGCTATCATACCATCAGGCACATCATATCTCTTTACTTAGCTTGGCGCGTGATTACTGTTTACTTTTACTTCAACCTGGGTGTTAGAAGCACAACAGAAAAGGGAACAGAATGACAATAATAGAATCGATGATGTTAGCATGTGATTAAAAGGGTTGTGTGCATTTCTCATCTTCCATTGACTCATGCACACACACGTACAGGTATTTCCCAAGAAGCTGGTGTCCTTCTCTACGTGGATTGATCACACCCGATGGGCAAGGAACACATGGGCCATGGCGGCCATCTTTATCCTTACTTTGGCAGATATTGTGGACATGGTAAGAAATACCAGACAATTCACTTTGGTCATCCAAAGCCAACTCAATTGAATCTTTTTATTAGTAGATGTTCATTTACAGTGTAAAAGATCTTGAGTACTGTAGTTCTAACTGACATGTTTTTTAACACTAAATATTGCTGTGTTCTTGAGGTTACAGTATTTTGGCGTTGTAATTTGTAACTGATAGTTTTGAAGCATTGGGAGCATCAATTTTAAATGACTTTCTCTATTCTACTCTCTGGTGCCAAAACTCCTGTTTTTTTTTACTCTGTTTCCCCTATGCAGCTTAGCTGCCTGCCAGCACCCCGGAACAGCTCCACCTCCACCGCATCTTCCCCTGTCCCTGTCCCTGGCCCTCCCCCCACGCTGGTCCAGGGGCTGGGGAGTTGCCGGGACAACCCCAAATACTACAGTTTCATCGCCGTGCTGGCGCTCATCGCCACCACCATGCTGGTGCAGGTCAGCCACATGGTCAAGCTCACGCTCATGCTGCTCATCACCGTAGCAACCGGAGTGGTCAACGTCTACAGCTGGAGCGACATCTTCGACCAGTACGACGAGGCCCGCTTCAAAGAGTACAGGTTAGCCTAAATGTTACTGTATGTAGGCTACTCAGTGAGTCACAGAGCAGACTGCGCCCTCCCGATTTAAAATTGAAAGATTCATATTCAGTGATTCTGTCATTTTTTGTCTTTGAATTATACATCATTAAGTTCTGGTTGATGGTGGGATTATATTTTTTGTTCCCACTTTATAATGCTGTGAGTGTGTGTATACGTGTACGTGTACGTGTACGTGTACGTTATCACTAACAAGTTGTCATTTCCCTTTCAGCTCGGAGCAGGTACCGTCCAAGTACTCGATGACAGTGATGATCTTCATCATGATGGTCAGCTTCTACTGTTTTGCACGACACGTACGTCTCTACTCCACTTCCTCACACATCTACACTTGTTCTGTCAGGCCCGCTGATCCTCTATTCTTCTTCAACAGAGAGTGGAGAAGAATCTATCCTCTTTTTCTCCACTCAGGCCTCAAGTCCATTTCTCATCACATTCAATCACTAAGGGTAGAACATTTCAGGAAAATAGTTTTAAAAAATAGTCTGAAATGCATTAGACACAATTGCAATGAAATCAATTAGACACAGGAATGAAACAAAATAGCCAAACATTAAACAGGCATTAGACAAATGATCGTCAGATTCAGACTCTTCAGACTCTTCTCAGCTCATAATTAAAATGGGTGTCATGGGTTTCATCATGTCCTGTGAACCATTTCTAATGTCCAACCCACAGGATGTTGTAATGATGTTGTAATTGTACAGTATGTGTGGGATATTTCTAGGAAATGTGAATCAATGTAATGTTGCTTGTTACTGCCCCCTGTTGTCCAGGTGGAAAAGCTGGCCCGCACACTGTTTCTATGGAAGATCGAGGTGCACGAGCAGAAGGAGAAGGTGTACGAGATGCGGCGCTGGAACGAAGCCCTCGTCACCAACATGCTGCCCGAGCATGTGGCCCGACACTTCCTGGGTTCCAAGAAGAGAGATGAGGTGAGTGAGATAACCTTTTAATATATAGAAGAGGTTTGCCTTCTGTAAAACCTGATTAAAAACAGGTTGCTACAGTATGATGCATTGGTTAATGTCAAGTTGTCATGACAAAAGTGTTGCTTATGTCATCTTTTCAAAGTGTCACAACAAAAACATTTCAGGATTAAATGAAAAATCTGAATGAGAGTCAAACCATCAAAACCCCTTCATCTACTTCTTTGTTTGTCGGGGGGCTAAGCTTTGTTTTGTTCTTGCTTGAGCTGAGAACCTTTTCTTCAGAAAGTATGTTTTTGGACCTTAAGTGTGAACTCACACTGCTTACACAGCAAACAGGTTACTTTGGGAAGAAACAGCCAGAAAGACTATGCGGTTACACTTTATTGAAGGTACCGTAATAAGACTGACATGACACTGTGAACTGACATGAAGTTGTTACCGAATATGCTTTTGCTGCTACTAGAAACTATTAAGAAGAGTTTGTTTTGTGATCATCATGTGGTAAAGCCTTTATGTGTGGTAAACCCTGTTTTTATCTTCCTCCCTCTCTGTCCTGTTTTTCATCCAGGAGTTGTACAGCCAGTCCTATGAAGAGATCGGGGTTATGTTTGCCTCCATCCCCAACTTCTCCGACTTCTACACCGAGGAAAGCATCAACAATGGAGGCATTGAGTGTCTGAGGTTCCTAAATGAAATCATCTCAGACTTTGACAGTGTAAGAAGTCATGTTATTTTGTAAAGCAATAAAGAGATCTGCTATAATGAAATGACATCAAACACAGGAGAGAGGGCTTCTAGCAAGGAGTCATGAGTCCTGGCCTTGGGTTAAATATTACTACTGAAAGTACTTGTGTTTGCGTAAATACATAAATACATAAATAAGCTCTTTCTGAAGTCTTATCTGTTTGTCCTGTCCTCCACCCTTAGCAGAAAATCAATACCTGGAAACTGTTTTAAAACTATTTTAAAACCTAGAGTTGAGCATAATTTGGATTAACAGGGTGTGGACAATAGATTATTTCTAAGAAGTGAAAATTCCACTATGAGATGTTGACCAAACTGGATTCTGGCTGTCCTTGAAAGCCCTATAGGCAAAAGCATTGACCTCATCTGATTTGATTCTGAAAGAGAAAGACAAGACTTTTGTACAAAGCGTTCCCTCTAGGAGTGTCTGTCAGTTCATAGTTTGGATCTCTGCACACCATGTACAGTAGCTACGTGCCCACTGTTGCACTGTGATCATTTTAACTCACCATTTTTGTTGTAATGTCTGTCTATTCATAATCTGTTGCCTGTTCCTTGCCATAAACGCTAGTTTATAAAGTGTTTTATTATGTCCTCCTCTAACAGCTTCTTGATGAGCCCCAGTTTCGCTGCATCACTAAGATTAAAACCATCGGCAGCACCTACATGGCAGCGTCTGGGGTCATTCCAGACAACACCAGCAATGGCTATGCCTGCATGAAGGTAAGCTGGATAGACAAACCACTGGCTCTGTGGTATCAGTGCTGCAGCTTGATGATGCTGATGCTGATGCTGATGCTGATTAGGACAGGAGCTGTAACTATGGTGATGTGATGGTTTGGTATGTTGTTAATTACTGTGACATTGAAAAGGTCAGTCTACTTATACAGGGTGCAAAGCTGTTGTTTTTAGCTAGGCTCTTTATTGTTCTAATCATTGCAAAGATTACACTGATGAAAAGATTAACATTTACAGCGATTGCTGATTTCGATAAAAAATTGAAGAAACAGATGGAGTAATAATATGCAGAATTGAGTAATATCAGAGACGGTTGATGAATCCCATAATTCAGTATCTCTGGTAATATGCTGCTAATATGCTGCTTTACATTGACTGACTTATAGACAAATCCGACAAGCGTTTTGTGTAGGCTGCCATCTTGTGGCGGTGCCATTGTTGGACTCTCAACAAACCTTTTTGGCAATGCGCAGTCAATGACTATACTGTATACTAATGATGATGATGATGATGATGATGACTATGATGATTTCCTGTGTAGAAGGAGGAGCTCACTGACAGAGAACGCTGGCAGCACCTGGCAGATCTGGCCGACTTTGCCTTGGCCATGAAAGTCACTCTCATGAACATCAACTATCAGTCCTTCAACAACTTCATGCTCAGAATTGGTGATTGCCTTTCCCCATATACACATGCAACACACACAAGCATACCCACACTCTCACACACATACAGATCTGTCAACATGTGAATGTTTGCATGAGAGAGTGAGCATGGGCGTATTGGTCGGTAAGTCCTCATTTGAGTCAGACATATCCATGTTAAAGGAGAAATCCAGTGTGAATCAGTGAATAGTCCTGTTAGTCCAGGTACCCGAATGCTGTCTGTAAGAATAAGAACGGGAAAGTTTGATGCTATGTAGACCGAATAACAAACCGATTACTAATGCTGACTGAATGGAGCACAATGAAATGAAACTAAAAAAGTAAATTGTTATGCCCCATTCACTTTGTGTTAGTTGCCAGTTCACTGCTTGGTCTACCTACTGTCTACCTAACTGCACTTGGTGAGTTTGAACAACAGGACCATGGGTCGATCTACACTGGATTTTCTCCTTTTAGCAGAATCTTTCAAAGTGTTAAAGCAATATACCGGAGTAAGTTTAAGCATAGTCCTGCTGCACGAGCCTTCTAACAGCAATATATTTGGCATGAAATGAAAGTTTTTCGAACAGCACAGACCTAACGCGAAAGCGAAACACTTTATATTGAGTCAATGTAACCTCAGATCTTACTTTCGGTTTCCAACAGTCAGGTCCCATTGATTCAGTGCAAAGTGCCTGTTGGCTTCTGCGATCGCGTTCGGTCTGTGCTGTACCAAATTATTTTGTTCGCTAAGTAGCGCATTTAGCAAGCTCTTTCAACAGGGCTATGTTTGAATTCACTCCGGTACTCTCCTTTAATGCACACACAAACATAATATATCCAGACCACTAACATCTGTTACTGTATGCCCTGTTGTCTTTATCCTATTGTGTCCTAAGTGCCTGTGTGGTCTGTGCAGGGCTAAACAAAGGGGGAGTGCTAGCAGGTGTCATTGGGGCACGCAAGCCTCACTACGACATCTGGGGAAACACTGTGAATGTGGCCAGCCGTATGGAGTCCACGGGAGTCATGGGGAATATACAGGTAACACAGCTTTACCTGATAACCTCTCTAAGGGCTTCCTATAAGTTGCGTTGGGTATCACAGGTCAGACTTATGGAATAGTTGTGGAATAGTGTTCTTCTATGGCTTTATTCATCTTTAAATTCATAGAACATTATTAATGCATTCATGTTATACATTATAACGCTTTATAACTACTGAATGACATTAGTTTCACAACATGCATTCATGTTATGCATTATAACGCTTTATAACTACTGAATGATATTAGTTTCACAACACCTTTTTTGGGGGGAAACATATCACCTTTTGTCTGTAATGATGTCATGGATTTTCATGATTATGTGTTCATCTTACTTTACAGACAATATGCATCGAGTACTTGTAGTGTCATTATTAGTTGGCATGAGTAATTGGACATGTGAAAGGACATACAAATGATATAATGCTTTGTGACACTTCCACTTGTAAAGGCTTATACAAATAATATATGTACATTGCAGATGATAAACTTTGTTATTGCAATGTGCTAATCATGCATTTAGTAGTTTATGCTTGTTTAACTCATGCTTTATTCTCATTCAATTGTGTACTGTTGCTGTGGTTGTTATGTTGTGCTGCCAGTCTAATGCATATGTGCCTCTTCTGCCCCCAGGTGGTAGAGGACTGTTACACCATCCTGAAGGACTATGGCTTCCGCTTTGTGAGGAGAGGACCCATCTTTGTGAAAGGGAAGGGGGAGCTTCTCACCTACTTCCTCAAGGGACGGGAAAAACAGGGTTCCTTTATCAACGGCTCTTCTGTAACATTGCCACATCAAGTGGTGGACAGCTCATGACCCAGTCGAGCGCGCGCACACACACACACACACACACACACACACGCACACGCCCACAAATGCACACAAACACATAGACACACACATCTCTACCAACACTTATCAAACATTACAGTCTGGTACTGCTGACATTCCATCTTATAGGTTATTTACTGTATATAAACATGCTTTGGCATAACTGCTAAACAGACATGGAAAGAACATGAGAGAATCCTCCAAGAATTCATCTGACGGTGAAGCCAGTCACTGGCTAATGTAGCAAGACTACTGATGAAATGAAAAAAAAAAAGAAAAAAAAAAGCTTAGGAATTTCCCAGTTATTTGCTAGTCTCAACACAAAACCATTCCTCCAGTTTCATGACATGTTTGACACAGTTTTGTAAATACACATCACTTGATTTTGTTCTCTTAAATAATAAATAAATAAATATGCGACATATACACTACACCACAAAACACTCTGCTTTTACGATTTACACTTGAAGCCTCACATCTACTAATTGATGAACTACAGCAAATGCCTACTTGCCATTCATTTGGGGTTCTGCTACCCCAGCGAGAGCCTCTGACGTTAAAAAATGGCTACTTTTTTAGCATTTTGCTTTGAAAAAATGGGAAGTTGTTGGAAACAGAATTTGTCTTTGAACGCCTGATCTGCCTGGAGGGAGTGGAGTGTGTGTGTTTGTGTGTGTGTGTGTGTGTGTGTGTGTGTGTGTTGTAGATGAATTTATGAGAATGTGCCTGCTCATCTCTCTCTCTCTCTCTCTCTCTCTCTCTCTCTCTCTCTCTCTCTCCACAAGTATAATGTCCTGCACCCTTTACTCCAATATTCTGGAAATCCACGACATGTTCCAGATGTGCCAAACTAAAAGCATTAGGCTAAGTGTTTACAGAATGGTAACGGGTTTGTGTGTGTGTGTGTGTGTGTGTGAGTGCACGCTCGTGTGTGTGCGTGCATGCCTGTGTGTGTGTCTGTGTATAAGAATCACTATAGGCAGTATGTTAGCCATATGCCACGAGGCGTGCAGTAATATAGACATTTGTATCTCATAGTTCAGGCTGGGTTCCTCTCAGTCCTACCCAAAATACTGAAAGAATGTGCAATAGTTTATTCTTTTACTACGTCTCCCCTAGACAACCTCCCTTATTAATTATGTCCCCTCTAAGTCCTATTTTTATATTATTAATGTGTGTGCCCCTCTGATGTGAAAATGACATTGGCCCTATCAGAGAGGATGAAAATTCAAATGCGGAAGGTTGAATGAGCCATTTAATTTATTGCAGGGATGCGTGTTTGTCAACAGACAAATGTTAAGTGTGTTAAGCATTAAGTGAAGACTACTCAGTTAAATGGCATATGAAGGTGTAGCATTGGCCAAAGTTTTTGTTATTTTGGGTCAATGTAATTTTGTTGTTTGTAATTAGTTTTGGTTTGAGGTTTTATTGTTTTGTTTTCTAAAGACCCTTTTGTCAAAATAAAATGGCACTTTGAATGATCTGTTAAAACCCTATATGTGTTTCCATTGGTTTGCAATCCTTTGTCATTTGAATTAATTGTACTCTAAAGGTCATTGAATAAAATAAAATAAGAGTATTCCGGTCTTTCTATTTTTTCTTTCATAAGCAATTATGTAGGGTAGACTAGGATTTTAAGTATGCCTATTCTTGTATACTGATTGATTGATTTATCTAGAACTATTGTTTGTTTATGATAGACCTAATTGGCTACTCCTAAAAACACACCTGTTGATGTGACTTGCGTTGATGTTCAGGTAGTGTGTTTGTCTTTTGCCAAGTAGTTAAAGTTTTGCGGAGGGGTGGATACCAGTCCAAAATCATAGGATGCAGCGCAATTTATGATGCAGGCCTACAAAATTATCAGATGAAAACTACAAGGCAAACTCGTAAAGTTTTTTTCACGACCCGGACGCAAGGTGGTGTAGGAATTTCCGGTGACATCACTGCAGGCTGCCATAATGGGGTTGCAGCTGTTCAGAGAGCAACAATAACAAGATCGGCGAGCTTCAGTACAAACACAGTTCAATAGAAACCCCCTTACGACCAAGATTTCTGTGGCTTCGCCATAGCATTGAACACACCGAACCACAGGCTTCTTGTTGCAGAGGTTCCCGGCAAGATAACTCTGGCCTCCGCTTCCTCCTCTTCCGACTCGGAAACCGGCGGAGCTTCGCCGCCCCCGCGG
Source organism: Sardinella longiceps (assembly GCA_027497455.2). Lineage (NCBI taxonomy): Eukaryota > Metazoa > Chordata > Actinopteri > Clupeiformes > Clupeidae > Sardinella > Sardinella longiceps. The sequence continues at coordinate 23,210,299 of JAODXP020000023.1, forward strand.
AAGAAACACCGTTTGTCGGTGGCGGAGGGAGCAGGAGAGACTGGGGATCCAAGTGGGACAGCGGGCCTCTCTGCGGTTGTTGTGGAACTCTCTACCTTTTCGCCCAATTCTTCCGTGTCTGCCATCTGCTTTAACCCATACACTATCACCAACGTCAGTATAAGTAACATGCAGGCAAACGGGGCAGGACAGGGACAAGACTCGGAGCTGTCCTGCCTAAATAACACCCAAAACGGAGACTCGTCGTCCACTGGGGGAGCGCACTCAAACGGCCTTATAGCCACAACAAACAATGGAAATGCAGTTAGTTCTAACAACGGCATCGTATCTACGGGCAATTCAGACGCTCCTAATGCCACAACATCTAACTCAGAGCAAGGCTCTTCGATGAAAAAGAAGAAGCGTCTTTCACAGTCAGAGGAAGATGTCATCCGACTCATAGGGCAACATCTACACGATTTAGGGCTGAAGTAAGTAGTCAGCTAAGTTAGCTAGCTACCTGCTAAACCGTGTCCTTCAAGTGAAACGTCAAAATTTAATCGCAAAAACGATAAGAAAAGTGTCAGTTTTTTTCAACAATATCATAAAATATTCTTTCAAGGGAACGTCATGAAGTGACACTGTTAGTGTTTACGCTAAACAAACATGGTGACGGGATCTGCAGTAGAAAAAAACAGGGGTCCATTTTGCAAAATGCAGCACTGGTTTCTCGCCAGCTAATATTATTGCCCTGCATTACAAAATTGCTTTAGTATTACCGTCTGTCGCGCCAATGTGGCTGTGTTGAAAGCATCAAAGCTGTAACGTTATTTTTGAAACAACAAACACTTCAGAGCGTCTCTACAGCGGAACAATAAGCGGCGTTCAGCGTTTGTTGACAGCCTAGTACAGTAATCAGCCAGTCATGTGAAATCGATCTGTTGTGTTTTCTTGGAGCCCTGTTTTGGTGGTGCTGCGGTGAAATCAGGCCATGGATTTCTGATCAAACTAACCGTGTGAAAACAATACGTCACATTCATGGCATTTTTTTTTTTTTTTTTTTTTTTCCAAATAGCCTATTGCTCATGCGAAAGTGGAAAACCATTTGTTGGGTTGTTTGTAGAAAAAGCATATTTTGATAAATAATTCAGCATTCACATTTATTAGGCCTAATACTTGTTTCGAGTGGGCATTTTTACAAGGTTTAGTACATGTTATTAACAGTAGGTGTCGATATAAACATCTTCCTGACAAATTTCTTTATTTAGCTAAATAGTTTAGATCTGATGCCATGTCTTATCTCTTGCTCTGTAGTCAAACGGTGGACCTACTCATGCAAGAGTCTGGTTGTAGGCTGGAGCATCCCTCTGCCACAAAGTTTCGCAGTCATGTCATGGAGGGAGAGTGGGACAAGGTGAGTTGGTGGCCCAGTGGCTTTGGCTAGAAGCAGATGTTACAAATCTGATCTGTCTGAGTGTCCATTGGACTTTAAACCATTAGAAGATGTGGCGGTGCACTGGGTTCATCTGGGTTGCCTGGGGTCCACTAGATCTGTCTTGTTTCTAGGTGAAAGTTGAACTATTTGCCCCCATTGAACTAACGTTATCCTTGACCTCTTTAGACAACCATTTGCTGGAGTTACAATAATAATAATATTAATAATAAGGCAATGTCCATTGTGTGTGTGTGTGTGTGTGTGTGTGTGTGTGTGTGTGTGTGTGTGTGTGTGTGTGTGTTTTTTTTTTTAATTATTATTCTATCTCAACTCAGGCTGAAAGTGACCTCAATGAGCTCAAAGCTCTGATGCACTCTCCAGGTGCTATTGTGGTAAGTAAGCCCCTCAGTTTCCACATCCAGAATGAATTCCACTGACTCTCATACTCTACATACTGCACATCCCATCATAGAACTTTAAGACTAAGGGGTCTTATATGAAGGGTTATAGCTGATCTCGAAACAGTGGTGTTACTTCAGAATCAGTACAAAACTTATAGAGTTCAGCTTTTAAACCCTGTTAAATATTGATATAAACAAACTGTTCATGTGATCCTTGAGATATATTATTTGTTGGACACACATGTTGGTGTGTTGTAAGGTCCAATAATGCTCGTCTTTTGAGTGTAAAGATGGTTATTAGTGTAATAATAACCAATAATCAACGTTAGTATTTTAAACACACAAACACACTCCAGAGTTGACAGAATGTTATGTCAGAGCTAGGCTCCAATACAATGCCTATTCTGACCAACATGTTTCGTCCTCTGGACTAAATGCATCCTCTCTCTGGTTCTCTGTGGTTCCGTCTGGTTCTGGGCTCAGCGGATGAAGTTCCTGCTGCTGCAGCAGAAGTAC
>JAODXP020000023.1:23217629-23297629 GCA_027497455.2 Sardinella longiceps
TCTCTCTCTCTCTCTCTCTCTCTCTCTCTCTCTTCTCTCTTTCTCTTTCTACAACACAACATGATCTTTTCATATAATGACATATCATAAGATGTTATTGTAACAATACACTTTTCACATAATTACATGATACTACTGAGCCCCAAAAGTATTTTTAGTGTGGCATTAATATACTTCTGTGATATTCTATTATAAAAACAAAAGCAAAGCTGTTTAACTAATACTGTAGTAGTTCAACTTTGAACTTTGAAAAGATGTTTGGAAGAAACCAGATGTCTTATGTAAAAGTGTGCCTGTACGCGTTTAAAATATTGAAAAGTAGTTAAAAAAAAAAAAAAAAAAAAGAGTGTGCCTGTACAAAGCTGGAATCAGAGAATTATACCACAGGATTTTACCACATGACGATATTCTGACACTGGTAAATTCACTCAGAGAAGCCGTTGCTTGTCTGTACTGAGGCTCTGTGTGTGTTTGCCAGGAGACACATCAGCTGAAACAGCTGAAGACGCTGGAGGGCCATGCCTATGGGGTGTCTTACCTGGCCTGGAGCCCCGACGACACCTACCTGATCGCCTGCGGGCCTGACGACTGCTCCGAACTCTGGCTCTGGAACGTACAGGTAGGGGGAGATGATCAGGTGCATGCTTGTATGGGAGAGAGCGAATGTGTGTTTGTGCTGTTGTTTGTGCCAGTATGTGTGTTTATACATGTGTGTGTGTGTGTGTGTGTGTGTGTGTGTGTGTGTGTGTGTGTGTGTGGAGGGTGTATACTGTATAACACATTGCATCATTAGCTATTGCAAACAGACAGTGGTTGTGGCTTTGTGTTTTCCCAACTAAACAGGTTTGGCATGAACCTGTAACTGTGACCATCCAATATGGTAATTAAAGCAGCGGTCGACTGGTTTATTTAGCAGAGCTGTCAATCTCACAGGCAGCTGCTAAGCAGGATGTGTGGAGAGGTAAACAGAGACTTGCGGAATTCTGAATTCCGCTCTGCATTCTCAGGTCAGGGCGACAGAGGGTGCATAACCGAAGAGTCGTGTCATTTCTTGTATAAACAGCTTTAGAGGATTTGGAGAAGTTTCTTTGAAAGTGCCTAGCACTCTCACAACTGGTGTAGCCAGTCTTATTGATTACAGTGACAAGCTGTTGTTGCAGCATACACAGCATGAACGGAATGCTACAGAAGAGCACCTGTTGTTGCCTCCTTATCATTTAACAATACCCCCACCACCACCCCCCAACCCGTTTTGCAGACAGGGGAACTACGGACGAAGATGACGCAATCGCATGAGGACAGCCTGACCAGCGTGGCCTGGAACCCAGACGGCAAGCGCTTTGTGACCGGGGGCCAGAGAGGCCAGTTTTACCAATGTGTGAGTACAACTCTTCACTGCCTCACGGCTCAGGGCTCAGGGCAGGGCACAGATCACCACCAGGCAACCACTTGAGCTCTCTGGAGCTGGAGCTCTATGTATCGGAGCAGTAGAAAATCTGTTCTTCCCGAAACATTCAAAGAGGAGAATTAAGTTCAAATGTTTCACAAACATGAATAGATTAAAAATCCTGGCATAGGTCCATCTGTGGTTCAGGATTTCAAATATCTTGGCCCAGCAGATCCTGCCTGATATTAGCAGTTAGGGTGCAGAGGCTCCTATTGAAACATATTATGTTGCTCTATCTTGGTCAATACTTGGTCCAACTACTCCAGGGTTTCACTACTTAAGTGAGTTTGCCTCATTCACAACTCCTTAAGTAGAGAGGTCCTTAACTAGGTCACAGGATCTGTTTCAGAAGTCTGTTGGTTCATGTCTTTGTGTTATTATGAATTGCTAAATGACTCAGCCAAGAACCTGCTGGTCTTGTAGGAGGATTTAGGTGTTTGGCATCTGTGCTCTAATTTGTGTGTGTGTGTGTGTGTGTGTGTGTGTGTGTGTGTGTGTGTGTGTGTGTGTGTGTGGCCTGAATGGAAACTTGCCTAGGGCCTAGAAAGTCTGCACGTTCAGTGACATAAGTGACAATTCAATGTGTGTGTGTGTGTGTGTGTTGGTGCGTAGGATCTGGACTTGTGCCTTTAATGTCTGTGCTCAAACTCCAATGAGTGTGCTTGCTTGTGATCCAGGATCTGGACGGAAACCTGCTGGACTCATGGGAAGGCGTGCGTGTCCAGTGTCTCTGGTGCCTGAGTGATGGACGCTCCGTCCTGGCCTCCGACACACACCAACGTATCCGTGGTTACAACTTCGAGGACCTCACTGATAGGAACATGTGAGTGTGTGTGTGTGTGTGTGTGTGTGTGTGTGTGTGTGTGTGTGTGCTTGTTAGCTTGGTTGCCATGGCACGGTTGGCATCTCATCTTTTATCATCTGTGTGTTTTCTCCATCCACAGAGTGCAGGAGGACCACCCAATCATGTCCTTCACTGTATCAAAGAACGGCCGCTTGGCTCTCTTAAACGTAGCAACTCAGGTAGGTGCTGATCTGCAGCAGTGCTGGTGGTTTAACTTACTGACTTAGGCCAGCCAAGATAAAGGAGCCATAGGAACTGCTTCCCTGAACTCATCTCTGATGAAGGACTTGAGAACCTCTTCACATCCATATCAAAGTCCATTTTCTAGCATTGAACTAAAAATATTAGTTGCCCGTGGACGGGGCAGGATTTGTTAAAAACTTGTCCAATCATCCAATCCAATCGCGTGTTCCAGTCGTGAACACGGCAAAGACTAATAAATGAACGATGGTGGTCTATAAGAAATCAGTGAGCACTATGATGAGTTAAACTTACAGTTCAATATGTTGCTTTGGTAGAACCTTTTTTTAAGGAAGGAAGGATTGTTATGCTAATATACATGATGCATGGTTACATACTGAAATGCTGTGTGTGTGTGTGTGTGTGTGTGTGTGTGTGTGTGTGTGTGTGTAGGGTGTGCATCTCTGGGACCTGCATGACCGTGTGTTGGTGAGGAAGTACCAAGGAGTGACTCAGGGCTTCTACACCATACACTCCTGCTTTGGCGGGCACAACGAGGACTTCATCGCTAGTGGCAGTGAAGGTGTGTATGTTCACACACACACTCACACACACACTTTTACACTGTGACACACAGCGTTTGTGCTGACAGATTCAAGTATTGTTGTTAATGTGTGTGTGTGTGTGTGTGTGTGTGTGTGTGTGTGCGCAGACCACAAAGTGTACATATGGCACAAGCGCAGTGAGCTGCCCATTGCGGAGCTGACTGGACACACGCGCACGGTCAACTGCGTGAGCTGGAACCCCGTGCTGCCCGGCCTGATGGCCAGCGCCTCGGACGACGGCACCGTCCGAATCTGGGGCCCTGCCCCCTTCCTGGACCCACAGGACTCTGAGGGCCTCAACGGTACGCATCACTTCCTGTCGGACCTCGCTCCAGTTAAAGTGTTTCTACAAGTTTATTGGAAATAGAGATTCATGTAGGACTCAGTGATTGACATACTGACATAGTATGAACTTAGGGGACTAACTCGGAATTATCATTTATTTCAATGTATTTGACATCAGACGATGGGGATTGACTGACTGTTTTGAGTGATCCTAATGCATTGTGAGTTAGATAAGAGAAGAGGATTAACTAGACTTTAATTAAGCTGCACAACAAAAAAGGCTAACATTACAATGCTTTGTCTAGCGCTTCTTCATCAGAGTAACGTTGTGAGTTACTAAAAACTATCTCTCTCTGTCTGTCTGTCTGTTCTCAGAATGTTGTAGCATGGACAGCTGATGGTGACTCCGACATCCTGTTGTGTCAACAGCTCCAATATAAACGCACACTAGAGACTATAGCAGCATTGAATCAAGACTAATTGTGAAGATGAAGATGTTTATTATTATGTTTAAGATGGAGAAAAAAAAAACAAAAGCAGCCATGTTTATTCAGACGCACCTCCGACAGTTTGCCGTCTTGGCCCAATGCGGAGGATGGACGTCCTGACAGAACTGCTGGACGAATCACTTGAACGGAACAACCATCCCCAGTGGCTCTGTCTGATTGGTCGATCTGGGGACCGTACAGCTCATCACTTCTCGTCGGCAGTGTCTGTCTGGCGTCTCCACTTGACCCCCCCACCCCCACCCAAACGTCCCACCCCCCCCACCCATTAATGGTGACACGAGTTTCTTCATAAGGCCGTGGGCCTCTTACAGCACCTCCCCATGTCCTGCCACCCAACCCCACCTGCCGACGCACTTGAACTAGGCCACCAGAGTTTATTTATTACTGATTATTTATTGTGATTACGGACGAACGGGCAGATGGATGGATGGATGGCTCTGGATCGGAGAGATCCTGCCTTGAGTGGCTATGGCGGTCACCCTCAATGACCTACTGTGTTACACATACTTCTCTTTTTCTTTTGGTTTGTTTTGGTTTTGTTTTGGTTTTTTGTTTGTTTGTTTGGGGGTGGGGGGGGGGGTTTGGCGGCGAGCTAAAGCTCAGTCTTTGCAGCTCTGCTCTGCTCTGCTCTGCTCTCAAATGTGCTTTGCTGCCTCCGCATGTTTTTCTTCTGCAGGCTCATGGGGGTGGGAAACAAGAATTGTGGGATAGTGGTGGTCATCGCGGGGTGGGGAGGGGAGGGGAGGGTGGTCTTACAATGGGTATAGGCGAACAGCTTTCATATCGACATATTTCCGCATGAACTCCTATTCAGCCTGTATACATGTGGGAGTGTGGATGTGTGCCTGTCTCTGTGTTTGTGTGTGTGTGTGTGTGTGTGTGTGTGTGTGTGTGTGTGTGTGTGTGTGAGAGAGAGACAAATGAGGTAAATGATATATTCACCAGCAGAAGATAATGATGTCGTAATTTACTTTAATCATTTTTATTTTTAATCTGTGAAGCCGATTTTAATCAGTAAGAATCACTCGCCCTTTTTTTTTAACTGTCAGAGTGTCAAACACTACAGAGAAAACGAGAAAAATATGCATGACCTCAGAGCTGAACCTCTTCTGTTGCCGTAGGCTTCTCTCTGCCATTGCCTAGACTGACACATTGGCTGTCCAATAAGAGCAGCTCATTATGGCTGTAGGCGGGCACTCCACACAAGTGTCTACACAGCCACTTTGGCTTCTGTTCTTGGCATCTGAGGGCCCCAAGGACCCCTAAGCTATCTTAGCCCACCACTGAGGCTGGTCTTGTGTTTCAGAGACACACACACACACACACACACATTCTCACACTAGCAACACACACACACACACGTCCGCCCACACTAGCCGTGGTGGAAGTACAAACGGGGAGATTGTTCCTGCCTCGAGGTCACGGGCAGGTCAGATGTAAATGCCCGTGGTCTCTGACGGAGTGGAGGGCAAGGCCAGCAGTGAGGGGCTTTAGCCTTGTGGAGACACTCATGCTTACAGATGCAGCTGGAGCTAGAGGATCAGGGAAGGACAGAGGAGCTTTTGGAACGGAGGGGCGGGGGAGTGTGGGGAGGTGTGGGGGTGTTTTTCCTCCCTAATGAATGTACCTGGTGAAGACAGGGGCCCCTCGACAGGCACCCGAGACGGGTCAGATTGTGAAAACCAAACCAAACCCCATGAGAGTCTGTACAGAACTCACTGCTGAACAGTAAGCCTGTTTTGTTTTAATCTCGCATCTCGTCTCTCGGGATGTCTTTGTGAACGTGCCCGCCTGTGTGTGTGTGTGTGTGTGTGTGTGTGTGTGTGTGTGTGTGTGTGTTTTTTAAGGGGCTCTGTTATATCGCCACCTTAATCGGCATCTCAGACCTGCATTTTCTCTTCTCTGGCTTCATTCATTAGTAGATTCTTGTGCTTTCTTTCTGGCCGAGCCCCAGTGATTTATTATTATTATTAATATTATTATTATTATTATTTCCATGTGGAGCTCTTCTGGTTTTTACTCTTTCCTTTGGGGTTTTTCATTACAGCTCACCTGCCCTGCAGGTCATCACAGGAAACCTGTATTCTCTTTTTTTTTGTTTGTTTGTTTTGTTTTGTTTTCTTTGTTACTTTTTATGTTTCTGATGATGTTTCTGATGATTCTTCTACTTCTTCTTGTTGTTGCTTGTTTTATCTCCCTGTGTAATCATATGGAAGTATATCTCAGCAGTTTGCTACAAAGCTATTTTATTTTGTTTTCTACCTGTGGCTTTTATTTGTACCCGTCACCTTTTTTCCCTCTGTCTGTGTAAAAGACTATTTGTACACACAGCTGTACTTTATGATTATGGATATTTACTAAATGTATCAGAATGGCAGTCCAGCAAAAGAAGTGTTGCCTGATACAGTTTGCTTTGTAATATGTGCTATATATTATATCTGTATCTGTTATGGCATGTATTATTGGACTGGCTGTCTATAGCAGACTAGGCATTTGTACTCCTGACGTTACCAGCCTTACCTACTGCAGGTGAGTTCCTCCCTACAGGTTGACAGAACCCAACCCTCACCAGCCAGACCTGTCCTGTTACTAAAGGAGTGGCTCTTGCACACAACACACGCGCACACACACACACACACACACACACACACACACACACACACACACACACACACACACATGTACACACACACACACACAAACAAATGTACACACACACACACACAAACAAATGTACACACACACACAAACAAACAAATGTACACACACGCTCAAACAAATGTACACACACTGCGCGTGCACGCACACACACACACACACACACAGGTGCATGGTTTGTGTGCGTGTCTGTTTGTCGTAGACTCACACAAACACACTTCTCACTCTTCATTCACCTCAGTGCAGTTGAAACACTGAATATGATCACAATAATGTGACGCTCTAAGTTCTGCTTATGCAAGATTTCTTCGTTCTTAATTTCTTATTTTTTCGTTAATAAAGACATTTTACTTTAAAACTAGTTTCCTTTCACCTCTCTCTCCTCCTCCCCCACACCCTCTAGCCCCCCCGTCCCTCTCTCTCTCTCCTTCCCTCCCTCTCGCTCTCTCTATCTCCCCTTTCTCTATAAGTTTGGCAGCCAACGCCAGAAGCCAGCCAGCCAGCATCACAGAATAGACGTTGCCAGGTAGTGAATGCAGGCCGTAGAGCTGTAGCCAGATTGCAAGGGATCCATTTTTTGCATTTAAATGTGTTTAATAAGTGATTGTACTGTTATGTAATGTTGTGTAGGAGAGGTGTTATGTATGCATATTTTCAATAAAGCATTCAGGGTTTTAAAAAAAAAAGTGGACCGATCAATGATGACTCATTTGTCTGTCTGAAATGAGGTCAGTAGTTAGGCTACACCAATCCTATAGACCCATATAGAACATTCTCCCTAGTGAGAAACGAGATCAACATTTGCATTTGTACTTTGCCTTGATGTTCTTACTCTTTGAGACATGGCCTGGGTATGTATGACAAAGGTAGTGCAGCACATTTTCACTCTATGGTATTTTTTGCCCTCAATGGCCCCCTACACGCAGTACTGATTGCAAGGCCCTAGCTTTACCCCAACCCCCTTAACCCTCACTCTAAACCTAGATTTAAGGGGGTAGTACCTTGAAGGCAGTGCTGCCTGGAATGTGCCATTGAGAGAAAAAAGACCCACATTTTAATTCTTAGAGTAAATGGGTGTAGTCCTCAGGCCAATTCCAAATACGATGGGACACTGAGTAAAAAAAAAAAATATATATATATATATATATATATATAAAATATGGCTGCTAAAATCTAATAATGCCTTTCATTTTATAGACAATTGTGCAAAGACAACTTTTTCTTTTTTTTTGGGGGGGGGGGGGGTATACAATACTTACATGTCTAAAAAAAAGTTGTATGTATAATATTTCGGAACTTTCCTCAAAATATATAGTCCGGGTGACATGCTATTATGTATAATAGGTAAGACATAACCAAAGCACCACTGCACACTAAAACCATCATAGTTACTGCCTTTCAAACTGACCACAAACAATTACAGTAGGATTAGTCTCCTCTGTAACCTGGAAGATGCAAAACTCATGATTTCCCTAATGGAATGACAGAGTTTCACTTTTTACTACAGGATGGTTTACCACATTTTCTGGATGCATCTCAAATGAATCCAGCCACATATATGGCTGTTAAAGGGATATTCCACCTTTTTATGATTTTTTTTCCCCACCTTCTTACATAGGATTACATATGTGTGTAAAAACATTTTGCTCTCAGTGTATCCATTTTCCTAGTCTGGCAACCCCAATTTCCATGAAAAGGTGGAATACCCCTTTAAGCCACTGGGTCATGCCCAAATTGTATTCTTTGCATAGAGTCTTTAGAACTTTAGGCCCTGAGGTAATTGCAAGATACAGGGGATTTAAAACAAAAACACACACAGACATTGTCGTTTTCATCAAGATCAGCAGTTTATTAGTTTATTTTCAAGAAACATCTACTTCTCAAGAAAATAAAAGCACAAATAAAAACCTTTCAACTTCAGAACAGCTTCACTCAATTTTTAATCTGGTTTAATCACAATACAGTTAATCTGATTCGAACCTCTTCCAAATTCAAATACTGTTATTGGAGTCAAACAAAAAGGGAGCATTTTCAAATGTTTTAAATTGTATTGTGCCCATCTGGTATGAAGAGTAGAAAATTGAACATAAGATCGGCCCTATTCTGCCTACCCCTTCGTAAAGTGGTTTTCCCTCCACAAACACTATGGATCCTGTGAAACCCACCACCATTCTACTAGCAGGTAGACCTTTAAGACTGTAGGGTTCAGAGCTAGACATGTACCACTGCACTTCTGGCTTTCCATTGAAATTCAAAAGCCAGGAGTCAGAGATGGTTTCTCTCATTCTCTCTCTCTCTCTCGTTCTCTCTCTCTTTCGTTCTCTCTCTCTCTCTCTCTCTCTCTCTCTCTCTCTCTCTCTCTCTCTCACACACACACACACACACACACACACACAATGAAATAAGGAACTAGTAGTGGCAGCTTGATGAACTGAATCAGCATGGACACATAGGCATAGCTCAGCAACAAAGGTGAAGTGAGCTGTGGATCGACATAGTAACCCATAACTTGAATTTAATACTCTTGCCCTGCTAATGATGCACAGCAATAGGTTAGTGTCTATGCTAGCTCTCATGCCAAATGAAACAGCAAAATTAAAAAAGAAAAAAAGAAAAAAAAAACACATCCACAAAACCAAAAGTACATATTCCCAGTTGTTCGGCTCTGCTGGCAAGTTGCTTGTTTAATATTTCGTGCCCATTTCAAGTCACCAACATTCAAAAATAACAACAAAAGCATATTCCAGCAATTATAACGAAAGTTTTTTTTTTCCAGCTTGAATGGTGCAGGGGACAGCTGAATGGTAAAAGTCAAGGGAGTGATGGACAGCACTCACAGCTGCAAAAGGGGGTAGTGTTCCGATTGGCTTGGAGGCAGTGTGTGGGCCAATCAAATGCACCGATGAGTAGATTGTCATTTTGCCACGGCCCTGAGAAGCTGTGGTGTGAGTGTGTGTAAGGTTGCAGCGTTTGCAACAAGATAGTGGAGTAATGGAAAAACCAACACTGATATGACACACACATGCATGCACACACAGTCTCACACACATTTCTCTCTCTCTCTCACACACACACACACACACACACACACACACACACACAGACTCACAAATAGATTAGGAAGAAGACCTGGAAAAGAAAGCTGATTCACATATTCTTAAAGAAGGGAAGGGAAGGGAAGGGGGGAGAAAGGGGAGGGGAGAGAGAGTGCTGACCATACAGTAGAGCTGATGATGGAGTGCTGTTGTTCAGGATGTAAGATGGTGCTGACTTTTTACAGTGCAGGGAGGAGAGTTTGTCATTTGGCAAGTCGGGGTGGAAGGTCACATGGGGTACTCAGTCATTGATCAGGGCCAGGATCATGCTGTAGTGAAGACAGAGAGGGAGGGAGTCAGAGAGAGAGAGAGAGAGTCAGAAAAAGAGGGAGTGAGAGGGAGTCAGAGAGAGAGTGAGAGGGAGTCAGAGAGAGAGAGAGAGAGAGACAGAGAGAGAGAGAGAGAGTTGAGATCCATTTACTATCATCAATCTAAAAGGATTTTATCTATATCTAAAGCTAATTCACAAATATTCCCCTCAGCTTCTGTTATGTCAGTACCTGATAATGGTGTTATCAAAATGCAAATAACAAACCTAAAGAAATAACATGAAGAGAACAAGGAAGTTGTGAACACAGTGTATCCAGAACAGTGGAACTTACAAAAACAAACCATAGACATGTAAACTCGATTTACTGTTACCACATTGACATTGGGATACAGTAATGGGTCTTAAATCCCTTACACCATAGGCTAAATCATTTGTGGATTGTGAGGCCTCACCATGTTGTTAAATTGTGACCTTGACTGATTGTTCACAATTGACCTTTCTTTCTGATGACTTCGCTTAATAATCATACAAGTACTTCCTCCACACCCAGTTTATGGCTGGGATTAAAGATCATTCAGATTAAGCCAATATACATTAAGTACATAATGGTTGGATGTATTCATGACACTGGATCGGATCCTGCCTTTAAAAGGACTGAATCCACTCATCCTTATCTACTAATGAAAAAAAATTACAAAAGCAGGGAAAGGAAGTAGGCCTAATGTATGGACAAACTCTTAAATAGCCTTTTCAGCTATCTGTTTTACTGGACTATTTGGGTTGCAGACAAACTTTGTTTCTGACACCAAAATTCCTCCCAACTATTATTGTATCATCCATGCTGGGAGGGCACACTTTGTGGGAGTCACATGTGGGTTTTAGACCCACAAGTTTTAGACCCATAATTAAAGACCCACATATTCTCAGACTGAACAGGCTTTGCTATGTATTCTAGGTTTCTTTGGACACCATTGCTAAATAAATAAAGCAAACATCTCACCTGTACAGGTATATGAAGAAGCAGAGCAGGTGGAAGCCAAGCTTGATCATAGCCTCCTTCATGTGAGACTTAAGCTGCCCACGATTGTGGATCTCTGTAGGATCAAAAACGCCCATGTTTCCCATAGGCACCTTCAGATACCTGAGTAGAATAAACAATTCATATGCTTAAAACATAGATATTTAGATTAACTGTGACTAAATGTAATAAGCTAGTTCTGTAGTTACATGTGCAGCGTAATAAACTAGTTAGTCATACAATCCAAGAGTAAATCTGGGGATAGCAAACACCCAGAATCTTCTAACCCAATAAATAATTCCCTAACCACAGATAATGGTACAAAAAATTGTAACGGTTACACAATAACAAGATCCAATAGATCGATAAGATATAATGAGCATTGAGAGACAAATCTTTCAAACTTATAAGTTACGATATTGCAGTTTCAAATAATTAACATACTGGTCTTTCAATCATTTATTGATGAATGCCAGCTTCCTCATGTCTATGTCCTCAAGAACATAAAGCAATGTTACCTGCGAACAGGTGCAGGTAAGGTTATCTACACACTCACCTGTAGACATCCCATGCTGCTACCGGTAGATTAAGAAGGAAGATGAACCAGTGCATGGATACCAACATGAGAACTGTTGCCAAGGCCTGGCCAACCAACTCCGGAATGACCCACTGCAGACACATTCATCAATGAAGAAACAGACAGGGTACCATCAGCACAAAAATAGAATCAAAAGCCTTTAAGAGCAAACAATTAAATAAAAAATCAATGAACTGAAATGAAATGAATAGCAACTTACTTTATTCAGCTTGGAGCAACAGGCTCGTGCATTGATGTAGTCACACTCTAAATCTGAAAGTGTGATAATCTTCCCATTGAGTTAAGGGGAACTCATTTGGTACTGTTAGTTAACATACAATCGATATCTAGTTAATGTCAAAATATTTCTCATTAGCCTTAGATCTAGGTGGTGTAAAAAGGTAACGATAAGCTTAGAACGCTATCGATATCATTTTTTCCAACGTTAGGCATATTAAAACATCATAGGCTAACAAAATAACTTAACACCATCGTCTGTCCCACTCTTCGTCGAGAAATAACGTTACGTTCGTTGAGAGTATTCTTACCAATCAATAATTATGTATCCATAATGGTGGTAATCAAAGCAACAGCTTATCGATAGCCATAGTAACGTTAACGTTAATCACAGAAATGAGCGGCAGTCGCCAAGATCAGTCACACCAACAGCAATATTGATTGATGTCAATCACAACACAGAGTTTCCAAAGCTGCGGATGTCATGCAACATGTAAAGGTTAGTAGTTTAGACATTTTTGAGAAAGGATACAAAGTAGACTGAAAGAAAAATTAAAGCACAGCAGTCGATAAGAGATAAAATGAACACGGCCGCCTCCATCTTTCAACTTCCTACTATATGACCACTTCCGGTATTTTTTTTTTATTATTATTTTAAGTCATGTGTATCTCATACTCTTCTTGTGTGTATTGCCACCTGGCGACTTGGAATATATTGCAAGCCGATAGTGCATCACTGACCTCAACACACACACTTCCCACTCTCTCTCTTTTTTTATTTTTACTAGATTTGAAAGCCTTGTTTCCTAAAATAAACTCAGTAAGCACCCTGCTCTTTCATCATGCTCAGTCTTTTACATGCAGATTATTCTGCTTTATCTTGCGTCCACGTGCAGCCTGTGTAATCCTATCAGTGATAATATAGATTCAGTGTTACCATCCCATCACACACATTTTGCATTTTGCAAAGGGCATCAGTGACAAAATCATACAGATGCTTTTTTCAAGGTGTAGACATATCATTTCAACTGCCAGTCTGATACACTATTCTCTTCATTGTTCTTGTACTGACATCAGGTGTGTGTTTTAAGGCACTTTGATTCACATAAAGAGTTATGCTATCTATCTAGCTAAGCTCCTCAAAAAATTAAAGGAACACACCAGACTTTCTAACTGAAATAAACGTTTTCAGCTTCTCAGCCTACAGAGGGCTTAATGTAGCCTACAGACCACCACCAAAAAAAAAATCTGCAACTCCAAATGCTTATAAATTTCTTGTGTGGCCCCCATGCGCTTTGTATGCATTCTTGACAACTTTATGGCATGCTTTTATGAGACAGTGGATGACATCTTGTGGGACATCTACCCAGATGGGCATCCCTGAGCTCCTGTAAAGTCTGAGGACCAACCTGGTGGCGTTTGATGGCCCAAAACAATGTCCCAGATGTTCTATCAAGCTGAAGTCAGGAGACTGTGAGGGCTATTCTATTTTCTCAATTCCGTCATGCTCCACGTACTGCCTGCATACTTTTGCCACATGAGGATGGGCATTGTCATGCATCAGGAGGAACCCAGGGCCTGTACAGTACCATCGAGGTGTCTGACGACGGGTTCAAGACTGCCCTTTTCTAGCCCGTACGTACAAGTCTGTGCATCTTTCCATGGATAAGCCTCCAATCGCTCCTTCCATCCTCCATCAGTGACCCACCACCAAAACAATCAAGTTGAACGATATTGCCAGCAGCATAGTGTTCTCCTTGTGTTCTCCAGTCTATCCGGCGCTCAGGGTGAACCTGCACTCATCTGTCAAAAGCACAGGGCACTAGTTGTGCTAATTTTTGTGTTTTCCAGCAAATGCAAATTGAGAGATCTATGGTGCTTGCTTGGCACAGGGCCCACTATAGGGCAGTGTGTCCTCAGTTGACCCTCGAGAAGTTTTTTTTCCGATTGCCTGTATAGCCGGTGGCGGTCCGAACCGCACACGGGTCTCGAACACGCCACCCCGCAAGCTACAAACTCCCGGCGTGGGAGTGGGACGCTCTAACCAACCGAGCCAAAAGCCAGACCTTCTAACTCAGTGTGTTAGAAGCGCCCATGGAATTGGGTGATGAGGATTTACACGTACTACCGCCGAGCTAGCCGAGCTAGCTGGCCTCCGTTACACTGGGCAAAGACATTCACATCAGTAGCCTGCTGAAGGTTATTCTGTAGGGCATAAGCAGTATTCAACCTTTTCCTGCTTGCACCAAAAAAGCAGATATTGGGCCTGCTGATGGGTTGAGGACCTTCTATAACCCTGTCCGACTCTCCAACAGTAACTGCCTATCTCCTGAAATGTCCTCCATTTTCTGGAGATTGAGTTTAGAGGCACACAGAATTTCCTTGCTATGGCAATGGATGTGCCATCCTGGAGTAGTTGGAAATTTTGCATGATGATGCAAATATTGATAATGACTCTAGCTAAGATCAGTATCAGTGGGAAACAAACAGAGAAAAAATTCAAATGGCCTCCATAGGCAAAAACATTCCTTTTTTGGGGTCCTCTCATTGTTGCCCCTCAGTTACACCTGTTGTTTATTCCATCAACACCAATACAGTTAAAACAGATTACCAACACCTTCTGCTGTACAAACCACATCAATATCAGAGAAGTTCATTTGACCTCATGCTATACCCAGAAAAAAAGAGCAGTTTATCTATCTATCTATCTATCTATCTATCTATCTATCTATCTATCTACAGTATCTATCTATCTATCTATCTATCTATCTACAGTATCTATCTATCTATCTATCTCTATCTGTGAGGGGTGTGTTGAATTTGACAGGAGACCTATTGCACTGCACTGCAATGAATCATCGCCTCTGTGTGTCTGGCCTTCACTCCACACCCTCCATATTGTTCCTAAGAGGCCTTATTGAAATCCATGGAATGAAAAACACAGGTGTGAGGGTGACCAATCTGATGATAAAATCCAAACTCTTTGGAAACCACACGATCAGGACATAAGTAGTTCACTCCCTGATAAGTCTACACAACGCATACACACGCACACACATACAGTACATGCACGCTCACACTCACACACACATGCGCAGACATATTCACGAACACACACTCATTATAAACACACACACACATACACACACACACACACACACATACAGTACATACACACACACACAAACACCCTGGGCGTGAACAAACCTGCTCAAAGCCCCTTGACAGAACCTTGTCAAGATCCAGTTGACAGATAGACACCTGGAGTGACAGTACCATGGCTAAGTTTTGGATTACGCTCTTCATCTATTTGACCTTTGCCCTTTTCAGATCTGATGGGGCGCCCGTGGACCAGGGTCAGGCCGAGGAAGCTGCCCAGTTTGCTTTGAAAGTCTACAACCACAATTCCAAGGAAGATTTTCTCTTCAAGCTTCTCAACTTTGATTTCAAGAAGATTCAGGTATATCAACATCTATAGATTTGCATAACCAATTTCAGTTGTCTTCAGAGCTCAGGTAACCGCTGGTCAAATCTTATGTCAGAGAGAGGCTATGCTTGTAGAACATCGGGAAGATGTGAATAACATCCTGATAATGCAATTCCATGTGAACTGAAATGTTTGAAACAAAGGTCCAGTTTTGAGACTCTGAATCAGACGTTAATTTGTCATTGATGCAGGTCATCGCTGGGACAGAGTACATCATAAACGCTGAGCTAGAGCTCACCAACTGCAAGAAAAGTCACCAGAATGAGTGTTCTGGTCGCAAAACAAGGAACAACCTACAGGTAAGACGACATAAAAGGCTGAGAATGTGTGTGTGTGTGTGTGTGTGTGTGTGTGTGTGTGTGTGTGTGTGTGTGTGTGTGTGTGTGTGTGTGTGTGTGTGTTGGGTGGGGGTGTTGGGAAAACAAGAAAGAGAGAGAGAGAGATCAACTGCAAATTCTCTCTCCACCCATCAGACAAACAATGTCACACAATGTAATAATGTATAAGTGTGACTGGAGTTTTCTGACAAACACCTTCCTGGGTGAGATTAGACACATATCCGATAAGGCCAGTCAGTCACAGACTTGCATAGCAAACACAGATGTCTGTCTGAATGGCCGCGTGTTGACTTTGGCTCATGCAGACCAAGTGAATAACAGTGGATCATTTCAACAATAAAATAAGTATGTGCTAGGAACAAAATCTTTCAGTCTCACATAAGTTGAAATGCCCCCCCTCCCCTCATGCCGATTACTGTTCTGCTTAAAGACTACATTGTCTGTGCTTTGTTTTTCAGAAACAGCAGTGTCATTTTGTAGTGGTGGTGTTTGGTCAAAGGAAAGGACTGCTGCAGTCGGTTTGCAAAGATCAGTAATGAACCCAATTTTGTGGCCCCTTCTATCACAGACCTACACTGTTATAAGACTATCATGACCGAATAACTATTCTACTGTGGAAGAAGACAAATAAAAATGTGTATGCTTTATGTCTTTGTCTTTCTTTGTCTATTTTCTTTCATTTATTTTTCTGTAACACACATTCCTCGAGTTGCGACATAATTAATGCATGCTTGCAGAAATTGAGAGAATGATGTAGAAGAGTGCAGTCCTGTCTACTTTTAGGCCGAATGAAAAGGCGTGAAGGTGGGGGCGCCCTTCGTCATCGCACCATGAGAGGATGCCCTAGTTGAACATTCCAGTGCAATGCATCATTTATTAGGGCCGACCAGTGGATGAGCTGTGCTGCAGCTATGGCGGCGCCGATAGCCCACTTCGATGATGAGTGGCAGGATTTCAACGAATTTAGACCGGTATCCGGAAAGGATCACCAGATGGACAGGGTTAATCTGAACGTACAGGATGTCACGGGGCTCTTAGAAGACTTCCCAGAGCTTGATAACGGTTTCTCTGGGGAAATCGGTAGCTTTAAATCGATGGAGGACCTGGTGAACGATTTCGACGAGAAGTTGACTGTGTGTTTCCAAAATTTCAACAAAAAGACGGAAAATATAGCACCTGTGCGGCCAATCACCGAGGAAACTATCCTGAAAAATGACGAGTAAGTAGGCTACCCTTACTTACTAAAAGGAAATAGGGGGAAATGTCCAGTACATAGAATAGGCTAGCCTACAATGTTAACTCAGTTTCACAGCATTCGGGGAGAAGGAGAGTTCCCGCTGTAGGCTATAGCCTTAAACTGTAACCCATTATGCATGGATATTTTTTATCAAGCTGTAATAAGACCCACATAGCGGTCAACGAAGCTGGAGTTGCTACATTGTTATTAAACTCGTGCCCATGAAGCACCGCCTCCATCACATTTTTCCTTGTGGTAGCCTAGACCAGAGACTAAGGTTACCCCTGGAATATTGCTCGCCATTTGGAATGTGAGCGAAAACAAAGTGTCAACGTTTGCCTTTAGTTTTTGTTATGTTTTTGCTTTAACTGTGGCATGTCACATGCATTTGGAAAATAATGCCTTTTGCGGTCAGATGCGGTCTTCCATATTTAGCGCAGCCGCACGCTATTTTGGCAATAGCTTGGTTGGTTCATTTTTTTGTGCCATTATCAGTGGTCACGTGGTCTCACGTCGACTTGGCAGCTAGGTTTGTTTATAAACCTAGTCAGACACCATAATACAATTTGTAGGCTAACAAGACATGCATAACTGTAGCATCAAGACAGAAGAATAAATCCCAAGTAGGCCTTTGCCAGGAAGCCCTAATATAAGTCAAGCCTTAGGTCTATATTTAGGTTTTTTTTTTTTTTGTTGCTGGAATTCTCAATTATGATAGTAGGCTATTGCAAAGTTATCTGAAGTTCATACTGATGAACTAAGTTGCTTAATGCTTGTCAAATCAAATGAATAAACAAAACAAGCAAATATTACTCTTTTAGTGTAAACTATGTGGTGATGAAAGTGTCTCAGTATTGGTCAATGTTGATGACTTACAAATCGAGGTGTCCCTTTGGCTTCATAATAAGAGATTTATCTCTCTTGAAGGATTTGGAATGCTCTGACTGATAACTATGGAAACATCATGCCTGTGGACTGGACTCAGTCTCGGACTCGCTCCCTTCATCTCCCCACGTTAAACCTGGATGAAAAAACTGTGAGTAGTGTCTACTGTAGTAAAGATAGTACCTGTCCATATGTCATATAGCCTATAGGTCAAATTACAGTAGCCTAATGGTCTATTTTTTTTTTATTCCTGTTATGTTTTTGCCTTTTTTGGGGTTTGTTTGATTGAACTTAGGTTGAGCCAGAATGAATACTGATTTGATACAAGGGTATTGTGTATGTGTGTGTGTCAGAAGGTGGATAATGTGAACCTTGACCTGTCAGATGATGAGGAACTTAGGGAACAGATGGACATGCATTCCATCATTGTCTCGTGCATCAGCGAAGAACCTCTGTTCACTGCAGAACAGGTATGCACAGTAGAATCATAAAGGTTCTGTATCCTATGGAGATATCAAACTACTTAGAATCAGTCCTTGGTGCACAAAATGATATTTAGTGTGTGTGTGTGTGTGTGTGTGTGTGTGTGTGACGTGTGTAATTTAGGTGATTGAGGAGATAGAGGAGATGATGCAGGATTCTCCGGACCTGGATATTGAGCAGCACCCCTCTCAGTCGGATCTGTCAATGCTTTCTCTAGAATTACGGAGATCCAGCACTAGCCACAGCTATGAGGAACGTGAGTACTGTTTAACTACATGTGTGTGTGTGTGTGTGTGTGTGTGTGTGTGTGTGTGTGTGTGTGTGTGTGTGTGTGTGTGTGTGTGTGTGTGTGTGTGTGTGTGTGTGTGTGTGTGCGGCTCTCCTTGTTTTGGATGGTGTCCTTTGTTGTCTGCAAATGTTTTTTTAGGTTTAGCTTTGTGCACAGCTCCAGTGCCTTACTACTTCTGTAGCAATCCTGTGTCTTTCACCTGCTTTTGTCTGCCTCCTGTTTCATTTGACTGTCTCCTCTGTCTGTCTCTTCCTACTCATCTCTCTCTGTCAACCTTGATCAACTTTCTCTCTCTCTCTCTCTCTCTTTCTCTCTCTCTCCCTCTCTGTCTCTCTCTGATTATCTCTCATCTTAAAAATATTACATAATATCAGTGGAAAAATACTACCGACTTGTATACATTCTACCTCTTCACAATGACCCCATTAATTCATTAGCTGATCAATCTCTCTATTTTGAGATTTGGGCCAAATATAATCAGCTACTTCATGTGAAAGGTTGGAACAGACAATGTATGTGGGAGGACTTAGCCGACTTAGATAGTTATGACTGTGGACCAGTGTTATTAAAGTTCCCCATCATGTCTGCTTTCTCTTTCCCACAATGCTGTGCAGGGGTGCAGACCCTGTCCCTCGCGGAGCTGAACGAGCTTCTGGAGGAGGTGGAGACGGCGATCCGGCGCTACTCGGAGGAGCTGGTCCAGCAGCTGGCCCTGCGTGACGAGCTGGACTTCGAGAAGGAGGTGAAGAACAGCTTCATCTCGATTCTCATTGACGTGCAGAACCGGCAGAAGGAACACCGTGAGCTCCTCAGGAAAAAGAAGAAGCTGAAGGCGGCTGGGACCACAGCAACACCGCCCAGCCGCTCAGACCGCACCCTTGGGCCCGGAACAGTGAGTGTGCATGCAAACATGACACGTCAGAATCAGACAGAATGGCTCAGGGGACAGTCTGTTCCTTATCATGCCCCAGTACTTCCTATTCCTCTTTGACTTCAGATGACCTGCAGTGGATTACATTGCTTGTTCACATCACAAGTAAAAGGCCCAGTGCTTGTATTGCTTGGCCTATGACTTGTCAGTGCTTCAGTGTCCAGTGTGTGTAACTTATTTAATCTGTTTATAGAGCTTCCAGAGACATGATCTGGAACTCTGTTTACTAAACATCCAAATCTATTCTCAAAGCATAACCTGTAATGCCTAATGACTCCTCTTCCTCCTGTTTCTCCTTACTGCTTAACTGTTTTGATGGTGAAAAAGAGGCTTTTGATTGCTTCTCCCTCTCTCTTTATTTTTCTGTCTTCCTTGTTCTCTTTCTCCCTCTTTCTCTCTCTCTCACTCTCATTCTTGTCTTCTGTGCTTTTCTTCTTCTGCATGTCCTCGACTCTACTGCTCTCTGCTCTCGTCTCAGCGCTTCAGCATGGAGGGCATTTCCACAGCTATTCAAAATGGCCTCCGACAAACTTTTGGCACTGGGGGCGGGGAGAAACAGGTGGCTACATTCTATAAATCTATTTTCATCATTCCGTTCGGTCATTTATTTATTTTTCTCACAACTAACAGAGCAAGTTTGTTTTGGTTCCTCACATAAGGGATCTATAGTTTTCTAGCTTTCTGTTTGCAGGTCTCCCTATTTGTTCCTTTTCCTAATATAACAATAAATGTTTTTGTTTTGCTTTTCCAGTATCTGACCACAGTAATACCTTATGAGAGGAAAGGAGGTCCTCCATCAGTAGAAGACCTTCAGATTCTTACAAAGAGTGAGTATCTTTTATTACCTCACTCACGTCAGATGATGCGCTACGTAACTTTAAGGCACTTCCGCGCAACAATCTGATGTTGAAGCCCTTCAGAGCGATTTCAAGCCCAATATTTTCTGACCGAACCAATCAGGGCTGCTGGCTGCTGTAGAGGGTGTGACGTAGCGAAGAAGCAACTGTTTTGAATCCAACCAATCCAACAAACGTAACCAGCGTCATCGGTTGGTTTCAATGTGATTGGCTGAAGTGTACGTCAATTAAATTGATGGACAAACCGTTTGTCCAGTTAGATTCAAGGATTTCTGGCTCCTGAAATAACTCGTCTATCGTTGATCATCAGATGTTTGCGCGTTAGCGCAACATCTGACGTGAGTGAGGTAATATCTTTTAACCTCTCTCTATCATTTTGTCCTTGTTAAGTGTACATGTATTACTGCATTATTATAACCTTATCGCTAAGATGTTATTATTCAGTGTACATCTCTTCATGTTTAGTTCTTCAGGCCATGAGGGACGACAGTGACAAAGTGCCAAGTCTTCTTACAGATTACATCCTCAAAGGTAAATCCACCGGACTTTAGAGTCGAATTTCAATGGACATTGACTATGTATGCTAAGTCTGATGTTTTGGTTTTACATGGAAGAGGTATTATTTCATTATTATTTCATTATTTTCAAGCCTATAAGGATAGCTTCTCATAGCTGTAAGTGTATGTATTGCTGGTTTAATGAAAACCTATTTGTGTTTGAGGCATCATTTAGCAGTTGGCTCATGAAGAGTAAGTCTTGGCTGGCGAGGCTTGTGTCTTATGTGTTACATTCCTCCTCCTTCCTGCCTTTTATTTTCTTCTTCCTGCTCCTCCTTCCTCTTTTTCTTTTTCTTCTTCTTCTTCCTGTTCTTGTTCATGATGTCCATGCTAGCTTTGGTGTGAGCAGCCGGACAGAGAGGTTTGTGGGCTGTGTGGAAGCAGCTCTTGTTCTTGTTCTTTTTCCGTGTATGTGTGAGAGTGTGTGTGTGTGTGTGTGTGTACGCTTGTGTGTGTGTGTGTGTGTGTGTGTGTGTGTGTGTGTGTGTGTGTGTGTGTGTGTGTGTGTGTTGCACCCATCTCGGTAGATTAGCGCACTCCTTCACAACCACTCTCTGCTGTAGTGCAATCATAACGTCCTGCCCTCTGTGCTGTGTCACATCCTGTGACCGGTGTCATTTCCTGTCACCCCCATCACAACACCTATGACGGCTAAAGCACAGTAGGCTACTAGTACAAAAGCTAACTCACTTGAAGTCACTTCCCTGCCTCAGCTGGTGTTGAAATTGTAGAGTATGCTTAGACTTCCTCAGCTACTCCTGCTGCCCTCATGGTCAGACTACCCCTTGCTTTTAGACTGCCTGAGTTTGAAAAACATGGAGCGTTGAGTAGATGCCATGTTTTATTGTGTTTGCCTGTGATAAGCAAGGCTTAGTCCTTGATGTAATAGCCATGTCACCACTAGGCCTCACTGGTCCCATGCAGCTTGCCTGTCCTGTCCCCACAACACTCACTCACTCACTCACTCGCTCCCAACATTGTTCCATGCTCACACATCTATTTGTGTCACAGTGGATTTGCAGATTTCTGATTCTGTAGGTTTGTATCATTTAAAACATTGTTCATAGTGACATAGTGGGTATTTGACACATTTGGGTATTGTTCATCCATTTAGCTTAGTTACAGAAGTGTTCCACTCAATAAACTACAAGCCACGCATCCCATGGTAGATCTTTGCACTCACATATATACGTCAACGATCATGCAACAAACGTCATAATTGCCTATTCCAATTGGCCTGCCATGGTACCGCAGTTCTTTGAATATTATCACTTAAATAGACCATTGCATAATGCACCTTAATCATACAGTAATATTTGGAGTTATTTTCAGTAAACACCTTTTTACTGTGAGGATGTTTATAGAGTCGGGTATTAGATTGTATGTGATGCAAATACATGAATTTAAGTATCAAATCTTAATGATTTGTAGTATTAGTTGGGCTAAAGTTAGGCTAAGTTGGGTTTCTTTGTCATAATTGTTATTTATTTGATGTTTTTGTAGTGCTCTGCCCTACGTGAAAACTGAGGAACTCCTACCTGGCCATCAGAACAGGAGACTGTGGATTCAAGTAGAAAGAGAAGAAAAGAGGTTTTTTTCCCCCACTGTGAATTTTGTAACATATAAACATGACACTTGTGTTGTCCTTATTTATATATGCATGATGTTTTGCCTTTCATTAAGGGTTCATTGTGTTTTTTTATGATTATTTTTATTTGTCTTTTGCATGTTTACCATGTACATATTGTACAGATTTCAAAGGTTTGTTTCTGGGCTGGGATTTTCAGCTTTTCATTTTGCACTAAATGCCCATAATATTAACGTCTATAGTATTTGACCATTTAAAGTATCAAATCAAGCTGATCTTGCTAGTAGCCCCATAAAGTCAAGGTTTCCCACAGTACAGTCCATGTATGTCTGCATCTACACAAAACTTTGGGCTTATTATAGATGTAGGACCAGGACTGAGTTTGAACCAGCTGGAATGAGAGTGTTTACTGAAAACAGGAAAGTGCAGCAACAGTTTTGGTTAGATGAAGGCTTATGAATGTTAGTGACCAGCGTCAGTTATTATCTACTACCAAAGTTTCAAAGTTTTTTTTTTTTTTTTCCAGACACATTACACACTGTATACAGTATACTGTCTGACAATGAGAGGAAGGTTAAAGCATGCATTAGCCCTCGATTTTATGCACTAGTACAAATACCTCACAGAGATACAGGCAGCGTTCTCTCGAATAATTTTATGACAAGATGCATAGAATTGCAAGCTCTTTTATCTACAGTCAAATAATCACAAGCTCTTTCAACTTCAGTCACAGATCAAATTACATGATAATGATTGCTGTGAAATGTCCAGCCTTTGTGTGGCATAGGAATCATACAGTTTGATTTATGTTGCATTTGATTAATTGCATACTTTCTGATAATTATGTGTGGAAATTGTTCAATCAACTGTGTTAAAATGTGTTATAAAATATAATAATATATATTTTATTAAACAAAATAAGGATTGTAATATTCAGATTTAACACTGTAAAAAAGTATAGGTATCCCAACATACAGTAGGGTGCTTCTATGTAGACTAGGTGGAATGTAGAGGCGGGTTAACCCCCAAACGGCTCAGTCTGGAATAGACAAGATTGTAACCCTTTGACTGATTCAGGATCAGTGTTGATGTCTGGAATCCTGGCTCCATTGTAAGGTAGAATTCTAGGGGTCATTGAATCAGAGCACAGAATCAGGATTCTGTCCAGTCAGTGAATCTGCTAAATCTGCTGCTCTAATCGGTCTGATTTCTTGTCATCAAACAAGAAAATGAAAATAAGAGACAAAAGGACAAGGGAGAGTAGCAAAAGTTGTTTCAAATATCCCTTTGATGCAGTATAGGACACACTGTAAATGTCGAACAGTGAGTTCATATTTTTTTGTAATGTAACTTAACATTTTGAAATTGCCACATGATGCAATAAGTATAACCTCAACTTTGATCAATCATGTTAGCACTCCAACTTCAAAACTTTTGTCTGACGAAACTCAAAACGTTTCCAAAACAGCTGAATTTCGAGCCTTAACACTGACCAGGTATTGTCTGCTCAGGTATTGTCTGAGCATCAGATAGCCTAATGAAGACCGCATGGTTCTCGTCCAGGTCTGGGGGGTGTTGTAGTTCCAATCCTAAGGATTGAATGTTGATTCGGCAGTACGGTTAACATTAAATTACATTGCTAATTGCTAACCTTTCATACACAAGCATACAGTCTTGTGTCTTCATGGGGGCAGCTTAGACATTAGGAAATACCAAGGGGAATGTGGAGGAGAAATGTTTATGTTTGTGTACATAGGATATATATGTAAATAATATGCTCTTTTTATGGGCATCACTCTTTTTGTGTGTCTCACTCCACAGATTGCGGACTGAGATTTAATCATTTTGTGGTCAAAGCTAAACCACCAAAAGTACTAAACCTTGTAAAGATTCTCAGTATCAATCAGGCCGGGAGATTACTTTTAGCTAAAAGGGATTTTCTTACGCTGATGCTAAACTAGCTCAACATTCTGGCAGCAATAACACGTTATGGAAGCTCTCAGAGTAAAATATTAGTCCTTACGACAGTGTTGCTTTTCTCTCAGAAATAAATGTAGTCTCACTGAATCCTTATCTGTTTTTTTCTAAACCTCAGTAGACAGTAAACTATTTCTACAAAATTTGAATAAGAATGCAGTATTGAATGCAGAATTTGAGCAAATTGTTCTGGTTTCTCCAACCGTCCTTGAGGTTGATCTAAATTCAAGATCCGATTTGTTTCTGAAACACTGTTTCAAGAGATAATATTTCCCTCTTGGAAAACAATAACTATCCAAATGCTTCTTGCCTGCGTTATCAGGAAAGAACATTTTGGACAGACTCAAGGAATAAACCAGTGAGGACCAATAAGTTGGGCATTCCCTCCTGGGAGTTCCTTTGCATGCACAACTAACAAGGGACTGAACAAGGCACTAACGTTTCTCACTACAGTTTTAATGTTTTTCCTGGAGCTGGATGAGGCACTGGTCTGAGTTGTCTTTCCTGAAAGCACCGTTGAGTAATTGCTGTTGAAGCAATCATTTTTGAACACACACACACACATACACACACACACACACACACACACACACACACACACACACACCAAAGTCATTAATTAGCCTAAAGCCTTAAACAGTTCAATTAATATTACAATTAAATCTTTGTCTTCTTAGAAGACATAGATAACAAAAATAAGAAACAAAAATAAGAAAATAAGAATAATTCCATGCACAGTTATGCATTGTGCTATCTCATGTCGACAGTGCAAGTCATTGTTTGTGTGGATGGTTGCTCAATGATGCTTTCAGAAAGTCCAGTCCTGATTGCGTAAAATCAGCATAGTTATGGTTCTGCATCAGTAGTGAATGACAAGCTTCCAGAACATTCAGTGAAGTCTAGTCCTAGAAATGTCTAAATCTCTTCATTGAAGCTTTCCTTTAATCTAGGATCAGTCTTAGTCCATGTCTTGGAAGCTGTCTTCATAGTTAGGGCTGATTCATAGTCAACACAAGCATATGCAAAAGTGAGCACAAGGACGCCACGATGCATAAAGTGTGTAGCGGCAACTTGTGTGTGATAACATTGGAGTGAAGGGAAGCCAACCAAATGATGTGCATTCAGCCTGCATTGCAAGCATGCATTGAGTTTGCG
This sequence comes from Sardinella longiceps, assembly GCA_027497455.2. Classification (NCBI taxonomy): domain Eukaryota; kingdom Metazoa; phylum Chordata; class Actinopteri; order Clupeiformes; family Clupeidae; genus Sardinella; species Sardinella longiceps. Next base: position 23,243,140 of record JAODXP020000023.1, read on the forward strand.
ATTAGCTTTGACTATGAATGGGCCCTTAGGTTAGGCACAGTCAGTTTGACTGCATTAACTCAGGCTCATGGTGCACTTACATCTTTTGGTGTTTTTATTTATGTTTTCACTTGACAGTGTCAAACCTGTCGTCTCCATGTTTCAATTAATGTGCGTGTTTACTCTGTTCTTTTAAGGAGTTTATTTACTTCTAAATAGATCAACTTTTTTTTAATGTTGCATTTTTCAGTGTAAAAACCAAAATTTTATTTCAACTGAATTGCAATTAAAATTATTTCTGTGATCTCCTTAAAATTGTTGTTGCTTTTATGTTGCTTTTCATCCAATAAAGTACACGTCACAAAAAGGTCTCAAAGTCTGTATGGCAATATATGAGAATTTCTCCTTATATGTTTGTCTTCAACATTGTCCGTGTCCGCTATACCTTTGTTGCACTTATTTATGTCATAATATTTAAATCTTCTATACTGAATAGGTTTTTTTGACCCCAGGATCATAAAGCAAGGCACTAAGTAGTGCTCATGAGTCTGTCCACAGGGCCACACTGAGACAACGTATTGAATGTGAGGTAGTTATTTAAGGGGCTGAAGGGTTGGATACTGAGGTCATCTCTCATATATACCACATACAGTATATAACACATAATGCATGCTATTATTTTTGGGAAAGAAAGCTATTCTGTCTCTCCACTAGGTGACTATATTCATTTTATTATAATAACTGATTTGCCTTTTTAAGTGTATACTAATGTTTTTTATTAAGCATATTGAAGTGAGAAACCAAATGGAGCAATATGCAAAGATGTCACTGTTGGAGTCAGCAGCTTCATAGTCATGATATAAAATAACCATTTGTATACGCTACTATGAAAGCGATTCATATAAATGTTCAGCTATTTGGATCATTTAGAATAGATAATGCAAATAATGCCGTCCTTACTAGAGAATGAAATCTAAAATAGAAACTAAATAGAAACAACAAAGGTTGTACTGTTAAAGCTAAAAGCTGTATAACTCATTATATAATCTCACCGTTATGTACATTGGTCATCATTGCTGATCCTGGCACATATCCACTCCTGATGTGGCTGCATGTCCTTTCCAGAGTCAACAGACCTTACTGGGCAGTGTAAAGGACAAATAATAAGAAGTGGTGATTAAAGCTGAAATCTCAGATCACAGATCTCCCATGTTTCACCTTTGTAGAGGGTTTCAACTCAAACTGCCCCTGAATAGGCCATTTGAGTAATTATGCAAGGCCCGCCACGTTTCAGTGCCGATTGCCCGTTGAGAGAAAACAGATGTGGTCAGGAGAGAAAGAGATCCCAGGAGAGCTTGATTCCTCTGGTCCAGAAACAGACAAACAGACCAGGGCTAAAGTTGTGGATTTTTCCAGACAAAAGTCGGTCTGGTCTCTCTGTCTAGTACATTTTGATATGAAGTCGACATGGTAGCCTAAGATCAAACACATTCCCAAGCTTGTCCAAGGTGCCAAAAGTTATTGGTGCCTCATTTGGCTTGTGATTTTATGCCACAAGCTATTAAGCAGAACCATTGGCAGTGATGGGGAGTTCTCATTACTACCTGTTTAAAGGCTAAAGGCATTCAAGTGTATTTAGAAAGCCCTTTGCTAAAGTCAACTAAATAGATCTGGAATTGAGCCTAAAAATAACCCCACAGTGGTAGTATTGAACAGAACAGACCGCTCTTGTTTGCAGATTATATGGCAGATGATGATGACCCAAAAAAGCTCAAGAGAGGCATTTATTTTTCCAATAGCCCGTGCAGAAGTTCTGAGATCAAACCACATGTGCCAGAGATTACTTAACAGATGGAGTGATGAAATCAAATACTCTGCATACTTTTTAAGGTCATAAGTGAGCACTTTTTATACTCTTTTCCCCAAAGCTCCCGTCAGTAATATTAAGGGTCTAAAATAGTGCCCCTGATGGACGGTATGGCTCATAGTGCAGGATCAGACTCCGCACAAGCAACTCTAAAAGACCTCTGAAGAGTCAAGCCCCTGAGTTGTGCCTTGGTCTATTTGCTGAAGTTATATTTCCCTCCCAGCAACACTATGGATCTGAGAATCGTCAGGTTGTTTATCTTATGTCTCTTCTTTATTCTACATCCCTCACTCCAGCAATCCTCCTCCAACAAGAAGAAGAAAGGTATGATCCATATCTTATCCAATATAGCATGATCTATATTGTTGTAGCAGTCAAATCTTACTTCTCAGGAAGAGTAACCTTTCAATGCACTCACTTTTTATCAGTCAGATACACAAAGTCTGTATTTTGAATGCATTATCAATTAAACTACTCAAAAAAGGTGTTTTTTATTACTCTATTATTACTGTATTATTTTATTGCTTTATTACTCTTTATATATCTAATCTAAAAAGTAGTATCTAATCTGTAAAGTAGTAAATAAAGTAGTTAATAACATTGTCTCACAGGGTGTTAAATTCTTCACAGATGGGTCCAATACAGCAGCAATTGAGGAGCTGAAAAAGAAGGTTGATGACATAGTACAGGATCTGAACCTGCTCAAGGAACAACAAGCCTTACAGACAGGTACTGCATGTGTTTTTGGAAGCCTTTATCACCATAGATAAACAACCTTGAACAAATAAACAACAGAATTGTATCCTTTTATTATTTAGATATTACCAGACATCATAAGATAATGTTCTGCATCCTCACAATATCGATATGGAGGAAGTCTAGAAGATTGTCCTACAGTTTCTGAGATGAATACAGTCTTAGTGTATAGATGTTCCATCATGACCATTCTCTCAATGCTTCCCATGCTATAGTCTGTCTGAAGGGGATCAAAGTCCTGGGCAAGTGCTTTCTGTCAGACACCACGAAGAAGAACTTCCATGCCGCCAACGACGCCTGCATGGCCTTGGGCGGGGTCCTCAGCACTCCAGTGTCGGGCGCGCAGAACGACAAACTTCACGAGTATGCCCGTCAGTCCATCGGCCCAGACGAGCACATCTGGCTGGGCATCAATGACATGGTCACTGAGGGCACCTGGCTGGACCACGGTGGCAGTGCTTTGCGTTTTAAAAACTGGGAGACGGAGATCACCCACCAACCGGACGGGGGTCGCTCCCACAACTGCGCCACCCTTTCCCCCACCACTGGCAGATGGTTCGATGAGAGCTGCCGAGCTGAGAGAGCCTTTGTATGCGAGTTTAACATAGTGTGAACTTAGTAGGCTTCCACTATCACCAGTGTTCACTGACTTAACCTCTGCAAGTTCATATATAATCAGTATCGGTGCATAGAGAATATGTAGAGTTCAAGCATTTTGTATTGCTCACATTATTTGGTTTCACCTATATTTGATTTTGAGGAGTGGAGATTAGAAGGCCAATGAGAAAGAAGACTGGAGTAAGAGAGATCCACCAGCTCAAATGGGACATGTCTTAAAGGGTGGTGGAGAAACTAGTATGTTAGAAGGTGCAGGACTACACTTTGTGTGGAAATCTGACAAAAGACAGACAGGAGAGTAACCACTTATCATGTAGGAATCAGACAGCTCTAACTGCATGCAAATTCTTTATTATTATAAAGAAAACATCTAACCTTACATGACCTATCTTCTTCAATGGATTTGTGTTTTAACAAAACATATGTTGTATGGAATGATGTGCTTGTTTCAATAAAACTGCATTATAGCAAGTCATGTTTTGTTGGGTGTAGATGTCCATTATTAACTGCCCCATACATATTTGCACTTTGCAAAAAAACAAACAAAAACCTTCAATTCTGTATGTTTGGCCTCATGCATTAGTTTTTCAGTCAACTCACAGTATTGATAAGAGCTTTTTATAGTTTTCTTTAAAACAGTTCATTAAAACAATAAAACTTGGTAGTCTCGAAAAAACAAGTGTCCATATACAATATTTGGAGCCAACTCCATGTAGAGGCAGAATCGGCTGCAGAAAAACACACAAAAACACACACACACACACACACACACACACACACACACAAACAAAAACAAAAAACTAAAACAAACCTAAAACAAAATGTTCCATTTCATCATGCAAAAAAAGTTCAGCGTCTTTCCACCAGAACAAAATCTGTCCCACTCAACCATAACTGAACTTGTGTCACATATTCACATATTCTTACGCAACGTTAGGCTTGAATTGGGTTGCATATAATCTGATATGGCACTGTCCAGCTGCTCTTAAAATCTGACCTCAATTTTGGACAATCCCAGCATTTCGCTCTCAAAAATCATACTCTGCAAAACTACTTTGACACTAAGCTGCTCCTGATCTTTGTAAAAGGGGTGTGTAACAGTTGAAACCTATTTGCTGGTTTCCTTGATTATCTGGAAGAGACTACTGTCCTTTTTACCTAAAAGTTGCTCAAGGAGTAGTTCCCTGAGGTGGTTGACACAACAAACGGTCTTTCTCTACAAAGGTGTGTTATGTCTGTTTGTGTAGGTGTACTCTCCCACTTGTTTGCTCACTCACTGACTCGCTCGAGAGGAGATGACTAATCAATTCAAACAAGTTCAATGAAGTTGTTGAGTCAGAAGTCACAGAGACAGACAGAAGCTCTAGGACATGACCCCCCCCCCCAACCATAATCATGTTAGTACACAAGTTTGGAAAAGCTGAACTTGTGTAGCAGTGGGTTGATTGATGTTGATGACAACCCAGACGCAACCAGTTAAGGCACATTGCACAGTTAAATTCAAACACTACCTGTCCAAATATTAAATGTAATGTTTAACATAGAATATATTTCACATAATTGTGGCACAATTTTAAATTAACAGCACAAGCACATCTTTCTAAAAAAATAAAAATAAAATAACATTCCCTTTTTTTTCTGTGTAGTTCACCCTGCATATTTGCCTAATCGGAATCGGATGAGGGCAATCTAGATAAAGTTCCCCTCCCCCAACAAACAAGTAAAAAAAATATGTGGCTTATCTCCTAGAGTAAACTTGTTTGTCAATGTTTTTTAAAGGCTCCCGTTTCCTTGAAAACTTGCCAGGCCAAACAATGAAGTTCAGAAGAAGAAATTTCCCTGACTTGTCGAAAGTTCACAAGGAGCTAATGTCTTCAGGTGTAGCAAGCCCAGACGTGTGCACATGTCTGCATGCCTGCTCATGTATCCTCCATACACACACACACACACACACACACACACACACACACACACACACACACACACGTGGTATGTTTCAACGCAACTTGGCATGACGTGCCACAGCATGACGTGAACAGAGAGAGAGGGAGAGAGAGAGAGAGAGAGAGCAAAGACAAAAAAAAATGAAGGCGGTGAGTTTCATCCACTCACGTCTCTTAGCCAGTCTCTTCTCAAATCCATGGGCCCTGGAGTGCCTCTGAGCAGGGAGAGAGGGGTGCAGCAGGAGAATCACTTCCCCCGTCCCCTCCCTCTATGGAATACAGCTCATTATCCACCAGTTTCACCCCCGGCTGAGCCTCTGTGCCCTGTGGCGGAGCGCCCTCTGGTTTAGAAGCTACCACAGGGATCTCACTGGGTGGAATGAAGGGCCTGTAGACCCCTACCTCTGCGTCACTGTCCTTGGTGGGCTCCCCGTTGAGAGCCTCGGGGTCTTTAAGCGGTTTGGTGTCTGACGGCCCGTTGAAAGGCCGATAGGTGTCCACGGCGGGCTTCCCGTACTCGTCCATCTCCATGTCGTCCCGGAGCAAGTGGCCGTACACCAGCGTGTCCTCGATGTAGTCGTAGATGTGCTCGTCGTCCTCAAGGGTCTTGGGTGGGCCGTGGAGCCCAGGCAGGAAGTTATGGCCGTTGGGGTTGTAGATGGACACCTCAGGGTTCATTTGCTTCTTCTTCTTCCTGCTCAGCAGCCAATAGCAGCGCATTTTATTCACTTTGACCTCATTCACTTTGATCTCATTGGAGCACGTTTAAGTCAGTCAAAATTCAACTATCTGATAAATTACTTCAGTACCAGCGCATTTCATTCACTTTGCTCTCATTCATTTTGATCTCATTGGTCCTCCTTATAGCATAATTAAGCCACATCAGTCAAAAGCCAACTGTCTGATTAATTGCCTAAGTACCTGCGCATATCATTAAGTTTCATTTAATTGATCCAATTCAAGATTACTAATACTGACTTTGCAGTATTCGTCACTATGAACATAGGCTCTGTAAGTGCCTGGAGACACATTTCTCAGTCATTGTGTTCTAGAAATAACACTGAATCGAAGTGAATGCAGTTAGGATCTAACTATGAGTGCATAGAGAGAGAGCTTAAAGAGAGCATATGCAGTGTTGGAGTTTCAGTATCATTGAAACACTCTCCTGAATGTGTGTATTGTAGCAGTGATTTCTGGACAAAGCCTCACCTGATCACAACGCAGACAGTCACCAGAGCGATGATCATGCCCACAAGCAGCACGCCCACCACCCCAAGGATGACTGGCAGGAGGATTCCTGGAATCACAAACACCCAACTCTTTAGAAGGCCACTATGGAGACAGGCGTCACCTCAATATAACACAAATTCCTACAGTCTAGAATTTTTTTGAGAACAAAAATTGGAGACCTATTGTAAGGCAATTATCATTCCTTACTTTCCTCCCTCTGTTCATTCATTTTCTGACCTTTCAATCCAATATTGCGACAAGAGCAAGTTCAGAAGAGGTATTGTGCCGTCTTCAAAAACATACAGTACATTTAACTAAACACTGTACACCAAACACATTCTCTATGCTCAAGTTCATGTGTAGAGACTCTGACAAAAACTTGTCTGAAGTACAGTATCATATGATCTGAAGTATCATATGATCATATGAAGTGTTTTGAAAATCGTCCGTCAGAGCACCGTTGCACACTCATTGAAAGCCACTGGATTGATAAAACCAAAAACGGCAAAACTTAAAATAGCTGGTATTGATTAATTGTAATTTACTATTCACATGAATGTTAGACCTATACAGACATACAGCCTGCAATCAAATTCCACCGGAGTACTGTTTTTAATAATAAACATATCATCATCATCATCCTCCTCCTCCTCCTCCTCCTCCTCCTCCTCCTCCTCCTCCTAATCATCACAATGCAAGGATTTGAAAGAAAAGCAAAGGCATGTAATCATACTTCTTTGTTTCTGAAGCGTGATCTCGGCCATCACACTGAAGGAGTCCCTCTCGGGCAGACAGTTGGACATGTTGAGGTAGAAACTCTCGGGGATCTCAATCTCACTGTCGCCCTCCTCATACTCCCGCCGACTGTACATCTCCTCCTCCGAGCCCATCGTCCTCACCCGGATGCTAGTGTGCTGTCTGCTGCACTTTGGCTGGTTCACCTCAGTGAAGGTCAGCTGAGCTTCAAACTTTTCGGGGACTTTGGCGATCCAGGAGGCTGTGGAGAAGTTCTTCATGCCCCTTGGCCAGCCTGGAGTTGCCATCAGGCTGGGCTTGTCTTTCTTAGGGTTGATGTGGAAGATGTAAGTCTCTGCATAGAAGAGATCATGAATGATGCTCAGCCTCTTACTAGTAGTGAGTAGTGTGATGGGCAGAAAACACAACACCGTTTAAAAACATGCCAGAAATATTCCCGTGCTTTACTATAGAGATTTGGTATCCTCTTGAGGACAAACAAAGTCATTGCTTAAATCCATTAGCATAATGAATAACTTATGTTCTATACAATAATGCTATAACTATTTAACCACATATTGGGTTTTAGAAGGCTATACATTCAGCAAGAAACTGCTACAGCTAGAAAAATGAGCAAATGCATGGTGATAGTTAGATATTTCACCTACCTGGGATCTCTTTGGAAAAAGACACCTTGAAGAAGGTCTGGAAGTTCTGAGGGAGGAATTGATCACTCCTTCGAGAGGCGCTCACAGTCACGTTGCCATGGACCTGCACTTCGGATATGATGCCCCCAGGGCAGAACTCTCCGATGGTGGTGCGGTCACTCTCGGCGACAGTGAAGCGGACGCTGGTGTTGCACTCCTGGCCTGGCAGAGACTGGCGCAGGGTGACCTGATAGGGTGCCCACAGATCCACTGTGCCGTGGTCAGGGGCTTGGAGATTCCAGTTAACGCTCTTCAGAGAGTCAGGTAAACACCTAATGACACACACAAAGACACACACACAGACACACATACCATCATGAAGTTTTAATTGCATTATTTGCTGTTATGTCAGAGCCCAGGAAGAACTAGGACACATGGCCCCTGTATTGGGATCCAATGAGCAATATAATAATGAATAATAATAAATGAGAAACAATAACCTCTCAAGGGTAGGCACAGTCAGAGGAGTCCGTGAAGGGCACTTCCGCAGCTGCTCACAACCTGGCAACACACAAGCACAAACACACACATAGTTGACAGGCTTTCAATTCAGTTCTGCTTACATGTACTTAGTAGCAGTACCTGTATATCTGTTACCAGAATAGCAATGCAAGCAATGCAGAGCTGAGAAGTGACTACCATCATTACTACAGTATTTTCAGCGTAAAAATACTCTACCTATTGTTTTGTTGACAGTCAACAGCAGGTCTTCATCTGGGCAATCCCTGAAGGACAGTGTAGACTTCTTTCCGGGAGGGACGATGACATTTGTCTTAGAGATACCATCCAATTTCATTTTACATTTGGAATCCATCTTTTTTGCGATTTCCAGAGTTAGACTGTTCTCATTTGAAAGATCCACAACGCAAGACACTGGAGAATACAAATATCATAGAATCACGCCATGATTTGAACAAAAAGAACTGGATTACACTGGTGAAGCAACTGCACACTTCCAGGACAAAAGACAAATGAAAACATACTCCATTTTAGAACAAAAAACACAACTTGTGTATCTTAATAACTTCAGAAAATAGTTGTAAAATCCTAATATATTAACTGGTGGTAATAATAAAATGATTCTTGTTCAATGATTTCAGCACCATAAAAGATCCATATACTACACCCCTCCAAACATGACTACCTCCTTCCACAAAATTCCCTAAATGGTCAAAGACAGGGTTCATCAGGTCTCCAACCTGAAGCTCAAGCTGAAACAAGATGTCCTCAGGTGTTTTCCTAAAGGCGTCATATAGGAGTGTTTAGACTATAGATCATAAAAAGCCAGACAGAAAGATGTGTCATTACGGCATCCTTTTTCACCCTGCTGCGCAATCCACTGAGCTATGTCATTCCCGTCTACGGGGCTAACATACTCTGTTGCTTACCAGGTATGGCAATGCGTTTTCCAAAGCCCAAATCTTTCACTTCAAACTGAGCCTGGACCTTCATTTTTCAAGGGGCTGGGCTAGCCATTAATTTTTCCTCACAGTGTCCACATTCTCAAATTTAAGTCAGGTCCACACTTGATTGACAAAAAACAACTGATATGCATTTCTGAAACTTAAAGGTATCAAAAGTAATATTTCCCTTAATACTTGAACCAAATATTAAAAAAAGACCACACAGATATACATTTACCTCCCAAAATCCACAAAACCCCTTACATTTCACCAAACCTCCCATGCCCCACCAAGTTAATTGTCTGAAAGAGTTGTTATTTGAGCTATGGCTGTTGTCAAAGCTAAGGCAGGTCAGTTAGTCAGTTTTCAGTGTGTTCATGGAATATAGAGCGAGTTGAACACAAGAACCCATCCCGTCACAAAAGATGTTGAGAAAATCACATCCATGGATTTCCTACAAGGTTACGAAGTTGAGGGAACCCTTCAGACGGTTTGGGAAATTCAGTGAAAATCAATCCATATCCCTGTTGTTCAAACTCATAAAGTGCTGTAGGTAGGGAAAAGACTAAGAAATTTGGATACAACATAGACCTAGCAGTGAACCGGCAAGTAACACTAAGTGAATGGGGCATAACAACTTACTTTCAGTTTAATTTCATTACGCCCCATTCAGCCAGCATCAGTAATCGGTTTTTTATTCAGTCAATGTAGCAGGGCTATTGACTGATTCACAGTGTATTTTTCATTTAAAGGCTGAAAGGAGTAAACAACTTTGATGAGGCACACTTTTCAAATGTTTTGAGTGACAAGCACTAAAGTGGAGAGCACTACATACATGTGTCTCAAGCTCATGTGTCTTGGCTGTTAGCTAGAGAGTGACGGAGAGTTCTGGAACCTTCATGTTGGTGAGAGGAGACTCACCTTCTTTGCCAGTCCTGATGGCAGACACTCTGAATTGCAGAGCAAGCCCGAGTGCCTGCGCCCGTGTACGCACCACATCCATCTCACAGTTCCGCAGTGACACTGCAAAGGAACCCTCCTCTCCGGTGGGCTGAGGGTCCGAAAGCTTTCTTACAACCGTCAGGTCCTCATATTTGTACTCGAGGCCAGGCTCCTTCTTCCGACAGTGCGGCTCCGAGAAGTCCAGGACTTTTACTGTGACTTCGTAGTGAGAGGGGACCGCAAAATTCCACGTCATGAGGTCATCATCAGGGAAGGTTGATGGATAGTTTGGAGAGAAGAACTCCTGCGATGACTGTTTTTTTGGCAACTCTACGTTAACCACGGCTAGAGCTGTAACAAACAGAAATGTCAAAATAGACCGTCAGTCCAGGCATCCTCAGAGAACCAATCCATTGATTGTAAAGTTGCCTATCTAATTATGTCTAGATGAGTACACAAAATATAAACATACAAAACACAAAACTTAAATTCCAGTCAACTGACAGATTTTAATCAAGCGGTGTTCTCCACACCATAGCCAATATTTAAGTAGAACTTGTAACGAAATTAAAATTTAGCATGAATTTCTGCACAAATATGGCATTCTTTCCGAGAAAAATACTCAATTTCCGAGAAAAATACTCCATTCAAATGAACAGAACAGGACTTCTGGGACTCTAAGAACCCATTACTGCTACTTCATTACATTAGAACTGTTTTTTTTTTCTCACCCACTCACTCACATTTGATGTCCTCCCCCCAAAACACTTTAAACGTTTGGGGCTTCAGTGTCTCCCTCCTCGGCACGGTGAGGGCCACCTTCCCACCATTAAGGATTTGGATCCCAGAGATGCTGCCGCCTGCACAATAAGAACCAAGGTGGACATTCTTTGTGGTCTCCAGAGCGATGAACTTGTACGTGTGTCCATCTGGACAGGCTTCAGAGGGGTTGATTTGGGTCAGGCCCATTTCGTTGAAATCGGCATGGAACGTCATCCTCACAGGTGCCCTCAAACACCAGTGGAACGTCCGGTTAAACTCGATGAGAGGCTGGGCGTCCGTTGCTGTGACAACATGCTCACAGGGCTTTGATTTACATTCTAAAGGGGAATGAAGCAGTGGGCATGTGAGAACATGGTTGCTACTGATGGAGTTATTGTCCGGTGGCTTAATTGATGTTGGCTAAATGTGACTCATGTCTCATGTGACTCGTGTCACATGTCAGTGTTGTACCTAGACAGACAGCAACTTATATCATACTGCAAAGTCTTTATTCATTATCTAGTTAGCCTTTACTGAATTGAAGTGAAAAACAGTTCACACTGGATGTTTATTTAAGGTTATTAATGCCGCTAAATCTACTCACCAATCTTCTTAATGATCTCCACAGCGAAGGCATTCCAGGGTTCTGTACAGGTGAATGTCACTGAGACTTTACCAGGCGCCTTCAAGACTGCCTGTGATGGGCAGGACTTTGTGTTTTCCGAGTCAACACACACTGTGCATTTGGATGCCGACGCCTCGGTCCTGCTAATATTGACCTCGGTGCCAGGGTGAACAACTAGGGTCAGTTCATGCCGGTCTAAGAAGAGAACAAATGGTCCATGATGAACAAAGCAAGTTCATTTTGATGGGAAACACAGCAAGTTAGTTTCATATTCAAGTATTGATAGTATATGGAACCCTGGACATGTTCAAGCCAGCTACTAACTCTAGAACATTCCATAAAGTGAAAGAAAATCTTTCCCAGCAAGAGGGTTGAAGCAGCGTTAGTATTAAAGATATTTGATGACACTGTTGAAAACCTGCCACAAGATACCAGGAAGCATGTTAGCAAGCCTCTGGTCAAGGCCAGTTACAGTAGGTGGCAACAGCAAGACTTTGCTTGCCTTTTGGGAAGTCAGGGTTTCAGCGCTTTACAGTTAACATGGCCACCTTGACAACAAACACATCCGACCTTGACAAAATCCCCAAAAAAGATAAATATTTTGTATCTTGAGCTTTATTTCAAAAGTTGTTCTACAAAAAATGCTAAGGCTATTAATATGTGTGCTTCCTATCATATCGTATGACACTTCACAACATAACCTTTACAATGATACTAGTCACAAGTCTCTGACACCGACCAACATCCCCTCAACCCCACCACCAGCAAACCCCCACCTTAAACAACTAATTGTCTGCGGGAACCATTGGAAATCGTAAATTTTCACCCAAAATAAATTCTAGTGTCAGGTAGGCCTACTATTATGCAGACGCAGCCAACCTCTGGAAGACATGCAAGACTTCTCATTCACCCCCAGATGTCAAAACGTGCTAAAACCTGTGTGAATGCGGGCAGTGGTGGTGTAGCAGTTAAGGAACCTGGCTAGCATATTAGTAGCCTGGAACATGTGGGTTTGAGTCCCAGCTTCCACTGTTGGGCCTTTGAGCAAGGGACTTAACCCTACGTTGCTCTAGGGGAGACTGGCCCTGATAGTAATTGACAAAATGAAGTCGCTTTGGATAGAAGTGCTTGCTAAATGCATAAATGTAAAATCCATAAATGTGTGTTAGTTGCATGACAATGAAGCTATAATAGCCCTGATACAGCAGCTCTGTGATAAATGTAACGTTACATGCGTCCCCAATGGTGAACCACCTTCACAAGTTCCTAGGTCATCTGTACACATTGTTTCACATTTCACAGCTTTCAAATGCATGTTCTGGCCATAATGGCTGCATTTAGGCAAAAACATTTTGTGACTAGGCCTATTGTGTGAAGATCTGGAAGGTTGGAAAATTTTAGTAGATGTGTAAAGCCAATGGTTATCTATTCTATCTTGTGCTGTTGCCTGGCTGGTAGAACTGGACAGGAGGACACACAACAGGACACCTGGCACCTGCCAATGTTTGCTGACATAGATTTAACGTTACTGTCCAGTGTGTGCGCAGTGCACTAAGTTTATGGACCATGTCATTATGGTGTGGCTTGAGGGAGGGTTCAAAACACACTGGACATTTCACCTGCATCTATGGAGCACAACATGCACAGACACAAAACACACAGCCATCACAAGACAACCAATACTGCATTTTCAGTAGACTACTATACAAGGCTTAAGGCTTCTAATGTAAAGCCATATTACCAACAAAAAAAACAACTTTGGGATAGAACGGGTTGACCTGACAAAGCACAAATGAGTAACACACCAATTAGTTTACAACCAGCGGATTAACATTAGGCCAAGGCCAGGTTGAATCTCGGAGAGGTCAAAACTAGAACGTAACGTAAATCCGCTGGACAATTTAAAAGGTCTGTATCTGTAAGATTTAACGTTATTTTAGCATAATCACAATGTGAGGCAGCCGGCCATTTGTGTGGGCCTAACGTTAACGTTACCCATCAGACAAATTTGGAAATAGTTCTAGGCCTAATCGATCGACGTCACTTACCTTTTAAACTCCAGATAGGAGATGCAAATAATCCAAACAAAAGAATAAAGCAGACTGGCACAAAAAAATCTTTCTTCATGTTAAGGCCGGAATAAATAAGAATTAGGTCAAAAGACACGCTCAACGTAGTCGCACATTATCGAACACAATCGATAAACTATCTGCTCGCGTGTTATGATAACGCTACTCAGCTTCCTGGTTAAAACACCTCGATTCAGGTAAGGTTGCCACACCCTCGGCTCGTGTAGGCGGTGCCATGACGCCATAGTTGACATGTTTCACAAAGTTCAGAAAGCCATGTCCAGTAGCCTAAAAAAAAAAATAGTTATTCTTTTTATGCCTATTCACATGAATGTAGGAGAGATGAATTTATGAATGACTTGCACACAATAAAAATGCTAAAGGACGGTATCAACTAAGTACAGCCTTTACCTATAGGCCTAGTCTACTACATTGTCCACAAAATACTGAGCAAAATGTACTGTAACTTTAAAGCTCTAAAGGTCTGTTATTATTTTGACAGTTTGAAGGGTGTCATTTGGATAAGCGAATCCTGCTCCTTGCGCAGCAGGCCTCCTACCTTCACTGTGCACTGTGACCTGCGGACGCTGGAGGGACAGCCTAGGCCTACTGAAAACATCCATTGCTGAAACTCAATTTGGAACACCATTAAAAAAGAAAAAAGACATTTATAACATAAAGGGCCCGACATTTTGGATAGAGTTAAAACATTATGTCAGCTTTCAAAGGGGTTTTCCAGGTCTATGAGTCAGACTGGACTTGATTGCTTCATCACAGGAAGTAATAATGAGACACTTGACAAGAGTAGTATTTCTGAAATATTACTTCCCATTTCCCAGCACTTTTAGGAGTTACCAGAAGTCATAGTAGTCACGGTTATGATCCTGATATGATCAGTTGTTATGGTAAGATGTTATAAAGTAGGCTCAGGCAAGACCTGCTCCTCTGAGACTGACCAAATTAAATAACAGCTGCCTATTTGACCAGTAGGATTATTGTATAAGTGAAATAACAAAATTCCTTTGCACATACAACTGTGTCTTAACTGTGTCTTAAAGCCAGGAGCTTTAAGTTGCAAGTTTACAAATTGTAGTAAAAAAAAAAAAAAGTGGTAACCACCGCACTGTGGAAGACATTTAATGTTTTTCATCGAACAATGTGTTATGCTTTGTGCTTCATTAAAAAGAAAGAAAGAAAAAACTCTCAAACAACTCTTAAACAAACTCTGGGCAACATAATTTGTGACAATGAGGCTTTGATAGCCTAGTGGTAACCACTGCTCTGTGGAAGACATTTTTTCTTTATTGAACAATGTGTTTTGCATTATGCTTCATTAGAAAAAAAAAAATGATTTGTCCAACCTGATCAAATCAGTGTGCAGTGCGACCCATCTCTAAAGAAACCTATAAATAAGCCTACTGTATCTAGTTTCTAAGTTGACAGTGCCAGCTCAGCTCTCAATCTATTTCGCAAGATTACCTACATTATAGACCTACATGCACAGAATTGGCATCACCATATAGTTAACAACCTTGTCATACTTTTGATGCACACATTTGTTTAACAACACTGCCCCCACACTGCCATCTAGTGTTGATCAGAACAAATGGCAGAAGACTTTATTAGGCCCATTGTAATGCATATTAGGACCTCACCACCACCACCACTCTCATCAGCATCATCTTTGCCATCATCAATACATCAATAAGGACCCAGCCTTGAGCCATGGATCTGCCCATGGCTTCTTCCTTGGCTGAGGGAGTTTTTTGTAGTCCATGTTGCTTTCGGGTGCTCCTTATTGGTGCCCCCCTCTTCCCCCCTGCTAACCCCCCACCTATCCTAAGCAGCCTTTTTTTTTTAAATTAAGAATACGTGAATTATATAATCATACAACTCATGAAGAACAGATCATATAACTTGTAGATAATCAGACTTTAAGATAAGAGATACATTAATGTAAGTCAAGAGGGAGATAATAAATACATAAATGAAGTAAACAAATAAATAAACCCATCCTAAGCAGCCCCTCGCCACTTCCCCAGCCAGGCTGACATAATTTCTTACATCAATTAACTACATGCATGGATGTGACGCAAGTCTCCTTGTATCATTACATTTATACTACTATTATTACCTCTGCCAAGGAGGTTATGATTTTGGTCGCATTGGTTTGTCTGTCTGTCAGCAGGATAACTCTAAAAGTGCTGCACGGATTTGGATGACATTTTCGGACAATGTGTATATTGGGACAAGCAAGAACTGATTCGATTTTGGTGGCGATCAGTGATCCAGAACATGATCTGCAATTTCTATTGTGTCTGTGACCACATTGCCTTGGCGGTGGTCTGCGCTCTCTGAGCGCTTTTCTAGTTTGAAATATGATCGGGAGACCGCAATCCTTCAGGACTGGAACCAAGGTTTGCATGATTTGTGGATTGATATTAGAGCAACATTTATTTTTACTTTTAACGTTTACTGCTAGATATGTACTCAGCTCAGAAAAGACTGCATATTTGAGGAGTCATAAAAGAAAAACAGTAGTATAGGCAATTTGTTTTCAAATGTTTGAAATTACATTGTTAATCAGTTTATTGCCATCAAATCAAAACAACATTCTCTCTCAAGTACACACACATATATACACTTATAGCAGTATTAGCTGGTAAAAACAAGACATTCATTCATTAAAAAGATTTGCACTTAAACGGCATTTCTGAGGGAGAAAATAAAATTCAGAGCACAGATTGGACACGGTTGGCTGTTGGCAGCCATGTCTACCCCAACTCCAGTGTCCCTAATCCTGACCAATCCTGTGAAGTAAAAGCACTGATCCATCACACCCTGTGCCTGCCCAAATGATCCAAATAAATAGTTACACACTCAGTGGTATTAAATTAATAGTAATCAGAGTCAACCTGCACCCCAAAAACCCAACACAACAACAACAACAACAACAACATTACTATTCATGAACACAACCATAACGCCCCCTGGGGGAAATTCCAAGTAAGTGACTCAGTGATACAGTAACTCTGGCAAAGTTACCTCAAAGCAAGTGGCAAACATCCAAATACAAACAAGAACAAATTTTGTTTAGTTATAAAAAAAATTAACACTCTGTGCTCTTTTTCTGGCCACTTTACCACTTCCTCTGGGTTAAACCTGCCTAGATTGTTCACTAAAATCACATCATTGAAATACAGTTCCCCCAATGAAGGTAGCTAGCATTAACAAACTCACTAATAAAAGTGTACCAGGTGACCATGCCTCCCCCCTGAGGCCTGACTTAGGGCTCATAGGAAGTGCATAGACAGTACAGTGGATTCAGTGTCGTGACCCTTGACCTCTATCCTCTGTGCGGCGACAGTGGCGGCCACGCTTGCAGCCATGTTTGTGAGGTTCCTTTGGCTCAAAGGAACAGTGCTTGTGCCATTCAGTGGCTGGCCCATGGTGTATGCACTGTCCAGAAGAATCTGTTGGCATGCACCCTGGGAAAAGTGAGTGTATGCATGTGTGTGTGTGCTTGTGTGTGTGTGTGTATGTGTGTGAGTGTGTTTACCTTGTACACATGACTCCCTGTGTCAAGTGCATGTATGAATTAATTTACACATCACAGCGAGTTTGCGTGTGTGTGTGTGTGTGTGTGTGTGTGTGTGAATGATTCTGTATATCAGTGTTGTACTGTGGCTGTGAAAATAAAAATTCTGCCATGTTTAAACCTAGAAGTCTTTAGCGTCAGTAGTATTTCAAGGCACAACAAATTTGACTTTGAAGTTCACTTAAGCTAGCCTGACATAGCCCGACCATAATACTGCTGTTCATCCGTATTCATGGTCTGGGAACGGTCCTCTTGGGCGTGTTTATATCGGTAGAGAGTCTACCGGCCAATAAGCGACGCTGATTAGACGAGCTGTCCAATTGTTTCAAACCAAAAGTGAATACCCTCCCCCCCGCAGTATAATCGCGTAAGGTTAAAGAACCTCCAGACCATAAATACGGATGAAGAGCAGTATTATGGTCGGGCTATGTCAGGCTACACTTAAGCACCCATTTAGTAGCTTTTCAGTGGCCAAGCCAGTTCACCCCCTGGCATGACCGCTACAACAATGTTGTTTTTTTGTTTTACTAACAGCACTGAAAGACCTCTAACAATAGGAGTCTATGTTGAAACGTGCCAGAGTCCTCCATTAAAAATGAAATGTTTTGTGTGTGTGTGTTTGTGTGTGTGTGTGTGTATATATGTGTTGGGTGTGTGTGCATCAGTATGTTTGTGTGTGTGTATTTGTTGTGCCGTATGCATTTCTGTATGGGTTCATTGGGCATTATGTGTGAATGTACGTGTTATTTGTGTTAAGAGGGCAATTCTGTTGTGTATGTGTGTGTGTGTGTGTGTGTGTGTGTGAGAGAGAGAGAGAGAGAAAAATGTGTGTATGTGTGTGTGTTTTTATGCTGCTCAGGGCTGCCCAACCAGCGGGTGCTAGCCTTGCTGAGCACTCTTTGTTGTATTCACATAGAGGGGCCTTTGTCCCAGCCTGCCCCTTGCTCTGCTCCTCACTCACACACACACACACACACACACACACACACACACACACACACACACAGCAAAGGAGCACATTAGTCTTTCACACATAGACACACACAGACACACACACACACTTACACACATACGCGCACGCACACACACACACACACACACACACACACACACACACACACAAACACACACACACACACTCAGACTTTGTTTCGCGAAGGAGTGCGTCAGTCTCCCTTCACGTTGTTGTTGAGGTTATGAGGCTGGTGCTGGGGCTGCAGACGGGGGTGTCTGGGTTTGCTGGGCAGAGCGAGCACGAGCAGCACACTGATGATGTGCACATGGAAGAACATGGACCTGCCCACCATTACAGCACACAGGGAAACACACAGAGGGGGAGAGAGAAAAGATAGTTTGGATAAAAACACTACTTGCTCTTGTAAAAAAAAAGTGTATGTATATGGGGGTATTTTGTATCACATATAAACAAACAGCTTCCAGCATATCTAAAAAATATACATACAGTACACAGCATACATACAGTACACACACACACGCACACACACACACACACGCACACACACACACGCACACACACACACACTGTACATTCAAGTAGGCATGATATTCACCATCTCTTTGCCCCACATTTTCTCTAGTTAGCCCCTGCATATGTTAAAGAATTACTTGCCCCTTACTGCCTGGAAAACCCCTAAGATCCCAAAATGCTCTTCTTGAAAAATGGAGAGTATCTAAGTGGGAAGAGCTTTCTGCTACCGGGCACCTCTCTTGTGGAAATTTCTCCCCCCTCTAGATTCGTGAAGACGCAGACACTCTCAATACCTTTAAGTCTAGACTTAAAAAGTTCCTCTGTGACACTTCTTATAGTTAGGGATGGTGCAGGGAATATCATCACTCCTCATGGGTCTTATTCGGAAGGATCGCCTCTGCTGTTGCCTAACCCTGGGATAAGGTGGCCACTGACCATCCCCACTGTGGTACTGAGCTACCATGCACCTTAGTTATGCTGCTATAGCCTAACAGTGCTATAAATCTCAAATTTGTCATGCCATACCACTCCTTCTCCTTCCGCATAATATTATTTGAGACACATGATCTATAAAGTGCTAATCTCCTAGACTGGGCAAACTCTTCTGCCATCATGTACTCTGTACCGGTATATGGCGATCTACAAATAAAACTGAATTGAACTTACATAAAAGACATAAAAGAGGAACAGTAGTGATTACAGTAGTATACATTCTATGGTACAAATTGACATCTGTAGTTTTTTTGTCTTTTGATACTGAGCAAACACACACACACACACACACACACACACGTAGAAGTAGAGTGTATGAGACTGAACACACCTGCGCACATGTACACACACACACACACACACACACACACACACACACACACACACACACTTGTAGTATTGTAGTATCAGTGCAAGAGACTGAAGCACACGCACACACACACACACACACACACACACACACAGAACACCTGTACTCTACTCTACTGCAGCGTGTCAGAGGCGGAGTCACACACACCTGTAGTATAGCAGGGTGGGCTCTACTGCCAGCAGCAGGAAGGGCATGACTGTGTAGCAGATGGTGAGCTGAGTGGCGGCCCACGTCATGACGTCATAGCTCAGCTTGAGCGCGCTCCAAGACAGGAAGTGATGTCGTACATTCTTACGCATCTGATGGGGGTGGGGTGGCAGGAGGGCAAGCACAAAGGTTAGTCAGGGTAAGTAGAAAAAATTGGAGTGTAAAATGCCATAAAAATGCAATGAATGTAGCTCAGTAATATGTGTGCAGTGGGTAGGAATGTAAGTGCTAAATAATGAGTTTGTTCGTCTTTGTTCTTTTATCTGCTTTGTTATTTTATCAGAGCTTAGAATCATCAACATGAATAGAGTTACATGAACCTGCCCCGCCCAGCAAACATTCTGTAGAAGTCTTTTATTGTGTATATGGGGTAAGTGTTGCTCGATGAATGAACTCAACAACTTCACTATGAAAGTGACAGTCAGAAGAGGCTAGTGACCATGGCAACACAAAACACAACTCAAACCCCAGCAGAATTTTGAGCTGACATCCAATCAGAGTATGCAACAAGAAATGGTGTCTATAAATACTGTAAACTGCCCTCATGTGCGGTGTGCTACTACATATATATAACAGGGCTGGCTGATAGCAAGGGTGTAAGAAGACTTACGGCGCGGGCGGCCATGGTGATTGGGATGGCGGTGAGGAAGGTGAAGTAGTATCCTGGGTAGACGCCGTGCCAGAGTGCAGACAGCACAAACGTCAGTGCCGTCTGGTAATGAGTCGCACGGTCGTAGCACACACTTCACAAGAGGATGAGAGGCAAAAAACAGCAAATGTTAAAAACAGAGAACAGGCACATAGTTTCATTAAAGGCTGTTTCCCTCAAAAATGCAATGCAATGTAATTAAGTAAGGAACCAGTGTTTTGTTGCCCCCTTTTTTCATTATGCAACAGTTAGGTCTGATCAACCTATTTATGAGTTTCTACATTGCATTGCATTCTATGCATTACTAAGAGTGGAGATATCAACCCATATACCACAGGTGAGACGTTCCAGTTGTAATCACTGCATTTTCCACTGAGCTAACCAATGTGAACGTTCTACTCATTCAAAAACATTGATTAAACTGCTGTGTTGCTTGGGAACGCTAAGCTAAGATGGGAACTACAAGTATTTTGAAGAGTGGAGGATTAACTAAAAGAATAAATTTTATCACTATTGTCATGGTTTTTATGTTCTCAAAAGATTATATTTTCTGAGAGAAGTTATGTTTTCTTTAAAAACAAACCAGTGAGCAATAAAAAAAAGTCTAACCATTTCAGCCAAATCCCTGTCTGAATGTTCCAGTTGTCAATGAAGTTCTTAAAGCTGGTTGCAGTCTGCAAGCAACAGAGAAGATCAATTAAATCCATGTCCAACATGATTGTTGTTTGTTTGCTTAAACTACTCCCACCTTTCACTTGCCTCAATTTTCCAAATGTGGATATTGGAGATGAGGTCCCAGGATACCTCACCCTTCTCATTTAGACCTTTGATGCCATACCCTGCTGCATTGTGGACTGCATCCGCTAAAAGAGAGAGAGAGAGAGAGAGAGAGAGAGAGAGAGAGAGAGAGAGAGAGAGAGAGAGAGAGGAGAAAAGATGAGCTAACAATGTAGTGAAAAAGGAACAAAATATAGAGGCAGATGTTTGACATACAGTATGTTTCCTTCAAATACAAACAGTGTACAGTAAGAAAAACCATGGACCATAGACTTTTTAGAGTATTACTGTACATCGTGATTGAATGGAGATCCTTTTATGTGCAAAATAGCTTCCAAGGCCTGGGCCACTACTACAAGAGACTAAGATATCTGAGGAATAATGTTCCCAAGTCTGAAAGGAAATGAATCAATTCCACTTTAAAGAAACACTTGTCAAGATTATAAACCACTCACCTAATGTCCAGGCAAAGTAAAACTTGGGTCTGGCCGCCTGTATGGACACAAAGGCGTACGCCAGCCGGGTTAAGAAGGGTGCCTCGCTGATGAAGATGGGGTCTATGTTGTATGCGATTGGGAAGGATTTAGTGATGGTGAAAAACACCAGCAAACATCCAGCACAGACTAGCAGCTTGTGGACTACAGCTCCCTGTGAGGACACAACACACTCAAATCAATTCTCAAACAATATGTCAATGTTAAAGTCAAAGTCAAAGCAAACTTTATTTTCAAATCAAGCACTACAACAGTACATTGTACGCAGACTGAAATTGCATTTCTCAAAGCTCCAAATGTGCAAGTTACATACAAGAAGTATAACTAAGATGTATAAGACATCACAACTCACTAGACATAAAAGTGCAAAGATATCAAGATATCAGGCATGGCAATAATAGATAACAGTAACATAACATCAGACAACATAACAGACATTGTGAGCATACATTCTGGACTGTCAGTGTTTCAGAAGTCTTGACAATGACAGAGGCCTTTACAATACAGCTCTAAAATGCCCAGATATAGTCTGAAAGGTTGGAAATGGAGTAAAGTAAAGTGTTCATCACTTTTAAGGTATTTAGTCAATAGGTCAATAGGGTTAACGGTCGGTCCCAATTGCAGACTAAACTTTACGACACTGGATATGAGAAGTATGACTTAAGGAAGTCCAAGATTTAAGGAGGATTAAGCGTATCTGTGTATAGTGTGTGTGTGTGTGTGAGAGAGAGAGAGTGAGGGAGAGAGAGTGTGTGTGTGAGAGAGAGAGAGAGAGAGAGAGAGAGAGAGAGAGAGAGAGAGAGAGAGACAGACAATACTGTAGGTATTCTCCTGCTGAATGTGCCTTTGTCTCACCATTGGCGAGGGCTCGGCTACTTTGTTCCAGCCGTTGTGCACAGACCCTCCCTGAGCCCCTGGCCTCTGCAGCCTCTGCTGGGCATGTCTGCCCTCGATGAAGGCCACATAGTCCTTATAATTGCTGCAGGGCCCCACCAGCACGCTGAAGAAGTTCAGGTTGTAGCTAAGGTACTGCAGCAGTGAGGGTTTGGATCTGGAGAAGAGAGTGTGGAGTGTGTTAGTTTTGGTGACTCAGTTAGCAAGTTAGCCTATCTAAGTTGAAATACAGCAAGCTAGCCTCACTATGTGAAACATCGGTATAACAAGTTAGCCTGTCAATCTATGCAAGATGGTGTGAATTAGCCAATTTATTAAATAGAATTAGCCAAGGCATGTATTGACTGTTAGCTTCTCTCTTCATTACATTGACGCTGTAAGTGTGTATCAGCAGTTAGCCTATCTAGTTACATCTGTGTTGTGTGTAATTCCAAACAGGCATTGGCCAGCAAGCTTATCCCAACTGAAACAATTCAGAGCTTGTTTGAAGCACGTGCGCGCACACACACACACACACACACACACAGACACACACACACACACACACACACACACACACACACACACACACACACACACACACACACACACACACACACACACACACACACACACACACACACAGTCTTGTTTTGAGCCAACAATTCCACAGACATTTCAGGTCATCCCTTCATAAATCTTCCCAATTATATATTTCTTCTGCTAGAAGCAGCTAGCTGTTGCATGCACAAGTAAGGGAAAAGATGCTGCTGGTTTCTGCAGTAGATCACACTAATGTTCTTTGGCTCTGTGCTACGGTGTTAATCAAGGCGTAAATAAAATGACACTGAGCTTCTGCTGCTGACCTCATTCCCTCAGATAAGTTCACTCACTCACTCACATCCAATTTGAGTGAACAGTGTAGTAAATGTACAGCTTTTCACCCAGACAAAACAAATACTATATTGTCAGAAAACTTAGGGATGGCAATATCAACTGCAATCCCATTACTACTGGCTGCGTCTTTACATCAAGAGTGCAACAGGTCTTTGGGTATTTTTTGCCCTAAACTGTGCCTTCCAGGCAACGCTGCCTTCAAGGCACTATTCCACACAGTTCAGGGTTAGTATGAGGGTTGAGGGGGTTAGGGTTAGGAATAGGGTAAGGGTAGTGCCTTTTAAGATGTGCTGCCTGGAAAGTGCCGTTGGGGGCAAAAAACACCATTGAGCAGCGCATCATAGTTTCTCAGGACTTTGACAAACAGCTAGCAAAGCACATCTAAATGAAATAGACCGTGCGTAGTACTCACAGTACAGCCTGCTCCTTCTGCTCTGCTGTTAGTGTGTGTTCTTTGCATGTGCCTGGAAACAGAACAGGGTCATTCAAAACCACATCAAGGTTCATCACCATACATAGGGTGGGGTTAAGTGAAGATACTTCTACCCAAAAGGACTATTTCAGCAAAGCAATTTAAATCACATAAGCAATAATTCATAATTAAAGCCTTTACATCAAATTTAAAATACAGTAGACATGTAGGCCTATAATTCATTCATAATATAACCCAAATGTAAATTAAAATAACAAATACATTTGTATAAAATATGTGTTTTAAATAGGTGAGCCTATACAGTAAGTACCATATGGAAAACATCACACAATGTCCTTACCATCGTGCACCTGAAATGCGAGGGTAGTGATCTTCTGTGTCACGATCATCAGGGGCCTGAAAAAATGATGCATGGTGGGAAAATGTGAGAGACTGCCGATCCAATCTAATCTAAAAAAGCTGTTTGCAATGCATCTACTGCATCTCTTTTCATCTCTCATACTGCACTTTAAAGCAATGTACCGGAGTAAGTTTAAGCATAGTCCTGCTGCACGAGCCTTCTAACAGCAATATATTTCGCATGAAATGAAAGATTTTCGAACAGCACAGACCTAACGCGAACGCGAAACACTTTACATTGAGTCAATGTAACCTCAGATCTTACTTTCGGTTTCCAACAGTCAGGTCCCATTGATTCAGTGTAAAGTGCCTGTTTGCTTCTGCGTTCGGTCTGTGCTGTACCAAATTATTTTGTTCCACTCGCTAACTAGCGCATTTAGCAAGCTCTTTCAACAGGGCTATGCTTGAATTCACTCCGGTACTCTCCTTTAAGCTTACAACATATGGCAGTCTCAAGGCACAACAGGGAGGGTGGCGGGATCGACTGGTTTCTGTGATGCAATTACCTCAGGTGGACACCACACCAGTCGTTACACTGGCTATTTACTTCACAGAGAACTGGCTTACTTTAATAACACATTCTGGCTATGGCGTAATGAGATGTACTTTCCTGTGCAAAATTTCAGTGCAAGAAAAAAAAACAACAACAATATAGTGTTTGGTAGCCCAGACAGTGCATACCATGGGCGTTATTTGCTTCGTTTCAGAGGACTTCAGTATTAAGGTATGCATTGCAACATCTTTTCAAATCTCTCAACAGCAACCGGAAAAATCTGTTTCCTGAGAAGAAAGCCTTGTCATTATTGATCTATTAACGAGAGTAACACTCTCTTTCATCTTCCTGTAAGGGTAAGGGTGTGTGTGTGTGTGTGTGTGTGTGTGTGTGTGAGTGTGTGAAACTAGATTGCACCTACTAGCTTTTTCCAGATACTCAGGGTGTGGAGGCTGAGTGAATAGATGAAACCCTTCATTGTGACCTCCCTGACTAGACATACTATTAACACCAATCACTCACTGGAACACATAGACACAGAGTTCAGCCTCAAACCTTCCTTGGTGTGTGTGGGTGTGTGTGTGTGGGGGGGGGGGGGTAATGTCTATTTCATGTCTGTATACCTCATAATAATTTGAGACAGTTCTGTGTTCTAGGTTAGCATATTCTTAGCAGTGCCAGTGTCGGTGTCTAAAACTGAAGCCAGCAAATATGACAAGGAAATACCCTTCCACTGCAACTCGAGGAAGAGGGAACTCCTCACAGATTTCTCTGTGCACATTTGGCATCATGGCCACAGTCACTGCGGACTCATTATCATTCAGGCCTCCATGGAAAGAATGTCCTCTGTTTTGGCAAGGATACTGACCACTTTGTGCGAGGGTTGCACATTGCTCAGTCACATGACCCAGTGCCGTGTCCAGCGCTGGCTGACGATGCCAGAACTAAAGTGGCCAGGTCGCCAGGACCTCACCAGAGGAGAAGAGAAGAGAGGAGAGGAGAGGAGAGGAGAGGTTGAGTCATCACTCTCATGGCCTCTGGCAAGCCCCGGCAGGCAGCCAGGCAGGCAGGGAGACTACACAGGTGGCCCGGGCAAGTCATGTTTATGACACCCAACAAGTCAAACATGACGTGAGAATGTACAGTAGCTCATGGTAGAGTAGACACACTCACTATCAGAACACAAATCTGACCTGGAAACCTTAACGGTTACTGCTGCCATTATCCCTTAGTGAGAGGGATGATCTACAGTAGAGTTGTCTTGTTTTATGTACTGTATGTTGCTGAGATGGTGCTAAGACGTTTGACACAAACCAAAAAATAAGAGCCAAATAATAAATACCAAATAAGCAAATAATAAATAAGAGGACGCTTGTTACATCCTCTAATGATACATTCCAAAATCTCTTTTTAAGCCATAGACACTGGGCTGGAACATGAGCAGGAACGTCAGGATAATTCTGTAGAAGCCAGGATTCACCTACCATGACGTAGTCTTCCTGGGCATTCCAGTTCTGCTACATCAATAACGTTTGCAACAATTGGCCATGTTCCAAATTGGATTGTTTACACTTGACACACACACACACACACACACACACACACACACACACACACACACACACACACACACACACACACACACACACACACAAACCAAAGTGCCCATCATATACAGCTGAATGGACCACTGAGTATTACCACAGATTCTATGGCGGAGTGTAGCACTCTAGAATCTTTAGTATAACTATTACGGAACATAACTTGAACGTGCAGCCAGAAGTGCAACATTCATACATAAACATCCCTCAAGCAATGACATTTTTCCTTCACCAGAAGCTTACTCTATGACATGAACATTCTCCAAAAGCATTCAATACTGATTTTTTCATTTTCCCCTTTCCTTTAGATCCCCAGTCGATACAAAACAACCCAGTTCAAAGTTCAGCGGGGGACAGTCCCCGAAGGGAAAGCCATTGAAATGCAGGCCTGTGTGTGAGTGTGTTAGTAGAGCGGGGGCCAGCACTGTTGTGGGAGCGTGGGAAGATGGGGAGGCTTGAGGACGACTGAGAGAGGAGTGAGAGACTCACAGTAAACTCACACATACACACACACCCACACACATATACGGGCTGTCCATTCACCGAGTTAATAAGAGGCAGCTGATATCCATCCATCTGTCTATCTTCTTAGACAGAGCAGTCTGTGTGCAAAATGGCTGACCAAGCCCTGACAGAGACGTGGATCTGCACCCGATAAGGTCCAGATCAAAGCCAGATCTGGGCCAGATTAGACACAAAAATGTGCCAAATCAGAGCCGGATTAGAACCACATAAGAACTGATCTAAGGCAGATTAGGACTAGGTCAAAGTCGTTTTGAAACTGGATCAGAGCCTTTTTGGAAGCAGTCCAAAAGTCTAAACTACACTTTATGTCATACAGACGGTCTGGCCATTCGTTAGTGAGAAATGATTGTTTGCTGGAGGTTGTGAAATTGAAAAAGATTTGATCAGCCCTCGACTGATAGATAGCCTTCTTGATTGATAGCACAGCGTTCACAACTCCTCCCTCTATTTGCTGATTGGATGCGGCAAAGATTCCACTGGAGACAAGCTGAATGGAATCAAATCTACACTAGGACTGTAGGGAGATGGCAATCAAGCGGAAGTGAGTAGGAAGGCGTAGATAGACCAATTCTGTAGCAGTAGACCTTGGAAAATCCTATTGAGAAAACATAGGGTTCTTATCTGTCCTCATAAAATAATATAAAGGCGAATATGTATAATGATTTGAATACACCCAGGCAACATTTTGATATGGGTAGTGCAGGCAATGCAGGCAGGTGGGAGGGCAGGCAGGTAAAACAATGACTGCACTGGTTGTGGCCTTGTGTTTATTTTAGGGAGTGTTGGGGCCTCTCGGCCACCAACGCACCTGATAAGGAGAGAATCAGACCCAGGCACGGCAGGTGTGGCTGAATCAACAGAAATATGCGGGCAAATATTTTGCCACAGTGTGGAGGTCACAAATGAAGGGTAAATGAGTAGGTAATGACTAAAAACAACTGAACTTGTCACTGTGGTCAAGAAGGCAAGGCTGAGGTTGGCATTTCCCGAGAATGACTCCTGTTGTAACTAGATTAAGTCATTGTAGTGTGTGTGTGTGTGTGTCTGTGTGGTGTGTGTCTGTTAGTGTATGAGTGAGACGCAAATGGATAGACAGAGAAAGAGAGAGTGAAAGACAGAGAGTGAGTGTGTGTGTAAATGTGTGGGCATACTGTATGTGCTGGTGCATGTGTGTCTAATTAAATATCAACACAAGGTCAGTCTTCTCACCCTGAGAAATCAGTTGACAGGATGCCATAGTTGAAGATGAAGACTCTGCTGATTTGGCATGCGGTCAGATAACCCATCGCTGCAATCATTGAATACCTGTGGAGAAAAAAAATAAACTTAACTCATCACATCACAAAACATCTCTCCCTGTGCCATGAAAAAAAACCACTTCCACAATGCTGTGTAAATGACTGAACAATGTACACATTTCAGTCTTCCGGCCCCAAAGTCAGGTCAGTGACATGCTCACTAAAACAATGTTACCTTTCTCTACAAGCATGGTGCTCTCCAACGGGAAAATACCATGGGGGTGACTTGCCTACATTCATCACATTCCACCGATAACAGCAAACAACAGGGAGACAGGTCTTTCTGGACGTTGTAACCTAAACCCACTGACTGACAGACTGTAAGCAGACATATCTCAACTCTGACATGATGGACAGCTTGGAAAGGCGTTAATGTGTGCCAACGTTTGTGGCAGGTGTGTTTATTAATTTGTTTACACTGTATTGTGGTGTAAGGGATGTTGAGTTACCTACTTGTGAATGTTGGACTGGTTTGCCATGAGCATGATTGCATAACATGCCAAAACCAGGATGAAAAGATGAGAGGCGTACCTATAGGATAAAAAATAAGAAGAAAAAGATGACCAGTCCAGCCAGGATTTTGATAAATGTGAGACGAGTAATACCATAATACCATTAGACAACTGATTTTTGAATCATCTCACCCCAACCCTGAACAAAACATTTGAATAAGTCACTGGAATGAATCAGTCATTCATAAAATAGTAGTCAGCCATTCATAAATTTGGGTCAAGTCTTTGAGTTTAGGTCTTTGGGTCTAGAGGATGGAATTCAACCACTGACTGTGTTAGCTATGCTGTCTTTTGCTCCAAGCAGTGTAACTGATCTAATGTATAGACCAAATGACTGTAAACAGTCTATACAGTCATTGTATAGACCTTGGTAATGCATTTCACCGATGAACAGTGGGCTAAGACAGGTTTCTTACCAGCCAAAGCAGAAAATGGTAAAGAAGCTGCCAAGAACAGTGGCAAAGGCATGGCGGACCACTGGACCAAACTGCTGGGGACTTAGAGAGACACGGAACCAGCAGGCAACTGCAAGGCCAAATATCTGGCACGCTAAGAAGTTCACCTAAAACAGGGTGAAGAGTGGGAGAGAACAGGGCAGAGATAGAGACCACACTGTTAAAATGAATGCTCTAATTCTATTGTCTAACTTGAGAATGGAACTCTGTACATGAGACTCACATAATGAGATGTGTGTCTGTGTGTGTGTGTGTGTGTGTGTGTGTGTGTGTGTGTGTGTGTGTGTGTGTGATGAAAAATTAGGAATTGACAACTTCAGCATCTTTTAGCCGAGGATAATTCTGGACCAGTTTAATATTTTGTTGTTAGAATAGAATAGTCGTGTGTCCTCTCAATTGAATGAGTCAAAAGCTGTCTAAACTTAGCGGCTGTGACTAATCTCAAAGATACTAAAAAACCGCACACACCCACGAAGTGAAAAAAAAATCTGGTCAAGCAACATGTCCGTGCGTCTAAAGTAACAGAATTCTAGAAGTATCTGTACATCACTATCAAAAACCATCCATCTACCGTAACGTTAAACACTGATTGTCACTACAGCAACTGAGAGAGGCCACAACACCCCGGAATCATAGGCAACAAAAAACAACTTTGGGAAATTTCTACAAGTTCCAACATTTCTTTCGACATAGGCGATATTCGGATGTTCTTCCCATCGCCAAAAAGCAAACTTCCTACCTGGTCCAAAGGGACCCCAACGATGTCGCTGACTGGAGACAGTAGTAAAGAGCCTGTGGTTCTATGGATGACACTTTCCTCCCCCATCCTTCATTTTACGCTCGGAATTTAAGCTCCAAAATTTTAGCACAGTTAAGTCGCCTATTGCCTATGTGTATTTGGCACCATGTGAACGAAATAAAAGATGACACAACGAACTAAAGATGATGTGAGAGTATTACATTGTGGCCGGCTATATCGCCGCACAGCTGAAATGTCGGAGACGTTGTTGAGTGGCGTTGCTAGCCTACTACAGTCCAACCACACACACCACGGCATGACCAGCAACTTCAATGAGTCCATGAGAGCACCAAGGCGGGGCAAAGATGTCATTCTGTCATTGAGGCAGTTGCGATCCAATACCAAGTTTGCGTTAGCTATTGGAGCATTGGTCCCTCCCATACGCATGAGGGCGAAGGCTGTTGCCAATTTCTACATAGGCTATCAGTGGCAACATCCATGTTAATATTGGGGCTAATGTGCTTGGTATTAAAGCTGAAACAGTGCACCTGAAATGTAACATAGCTGTAACAAGACGGCCCTCATGAAGGTGTAATAAAATTCTTAAACCACTGCTTTTGGTGCTTGAAACATGCATTTGCAGGATTGTATTTATTTACTGTACAGTAGGCTAATAGGGATCTATTTACAGATAAGATAATAAGATTAACTTCCCTCACTGACAATAATGTACACAGGAAGTTCTTATCACAGACACAAGTTTTTTTGTTGTTTTTTTTTTACTGGACATAAGGATCTCAGACACATATCAGCCTTACATGACTGACATGTATCAGTAGCCTATGTTTGACAGGCAGGGGCACTGCTAGAAATTCTGGGCCCTATGATAAAAAGTAATTTTGGGCCCCTCAAATTTCTGAGTACTTACAGTGTAAGTTTGCTGGAATAACACACGTTCACGCTTTATTTTACAGCCCGTGAAGTACTGGGTAAGTACAGGTAAGAACAGCGTAACAAAATAGAACTTTATGTGTAATATTGCCATAATTACAAAATGGGTAGCCTAGATGCGTAGTATAGCCTACAGGAAATGCATTGTTTCACTTCATTTTACAGCCCCCACATCCAGTATTAGGGTAGTTTTGGGGTATTTGGGTAATTCCATTGTAGGCTACTTGTTCTTTACTTTTTAATAGGGTAGCCTACCTACAGTAAGTGGTGTACAAGAGCATGCATAGTCAGAGGTTTGACAAAGATGCGTTTTATTTACAACATGGAAAATGAAACTAATAAATCCCTCACAATCACTTGCGCTGATTATTCCACTCCAAATGGAACAGGACTATTTCTCTAAAATCACCGGAGATTTTACTCTTCATCATTCGCGGTTGTCTGTGAGCCTCTAAATAAATAAGGTAGACTTTATTTCATTAGTTTAACGCTGAACAAACAACTTAATGATCAAACAACATAGGCCTAGTTGCTGCCGTTGCGAGATAATCTATATCTGTCTGCAATACTGCTCTCGGCCCTCACGTACCTTCTGCATAGATAGGACGCGCACACTGATGCCACACCACTTAGGTAGGCTACCCTATTGAAAAGTAAAGAACAAGTACAGTGGAATTACCTAAATACTACTTGTACCTACACCCTAATATTGGATGTGGGGGCTGTAAAATGAAGTGAATCCACACATGCCTTTCCTGTAGGCTATACTACACATCTAGGCTACCCCTTATTTTGTAATTATGGCAATATACACATAAAGTTCTATTTTGTTACGTTGTTCTTACCTGTACTTACCCAGTACTTCACGGGCTGTAAAATAAAGCGTGAACGTGTGTTATTCCAGCAAACTTACACTGTAAGTACTCAGTAATTTATCCCTTGATACTTTTTTGTTACACCATGCTTACCTAATACTTACTAATACTTACCCAGTACTTCACGGGCTGTAAATTAAAGCGTTAGGCTACCAATTAATCTTTTGATACATGTTAAACTGATCTATAACCTTGTGATTTTGGTGCAAAAGAAAGTATATTCAAAATTTCACTTCAAATTCTAACTTCATCCATACTGGTCCAGCTAACGCAGATCCCTTGGCAGACGCTTTGCCAGGAGGTAGACCTAAAGAAAAAGAAAAAAAACAAGGAGGGGAAAAAGAGCGAGAGGGAAGGGACGAAAGAAAGCAGAGAAGATAGAAGGAGCTGCTGAGCAGATCAAAGAGGACATAAAACAAACTCCAAGTGAGAGCCATAGAGGAACGCAGCAGAACAGAGGAAGAGGAAGAGGAGGAGGAGGAGGAGGAAGAGGCAGAAGACAAGAAGAAGCTGTCCCAAGGGGAAGGGTTAGTCAGTATGGAGAAATGTCCGGAGCAGAGAGGCATGGACAGCTGAGATATACAGACATGAGCTATGTAAAGCAGAGACACGGACATAAAGAGCAGAGACATGATGTAAGTGAGAGATGGTGGCCCCCTCCATGGGGGTGGTATGGCTACGGAGAGCACCATGGATGGAGAGAGACTGGAGGTCAGAGGAACAGGTGTGCCATGGATCCTAAGGGAGTGGAGAACAGGAGGAGGTGGAGACCAGATAGTGGAGGAGGAGAGAGAGAAGCGAGAGGAGGAAGAGACCAAAGAGGAAGGAGGAGAGGAGGGAGACAAGGAGGAGAGAGAGGAGCAAGAGGAGGGGCAGGTGGACGAGGAGAAGTTTTTTATGGAGAATGAAGGAGAGGTGGAGGAAGGCGAGATATGGAGGGGAGAGAACAGCGCAGGATGGAGCAGTACTATTACTGAACAAAATAAACAAAAATACACATGCACACACACACACAGACACCACACACATTTATTGACATAAACACACATACATAGGCCTACATAAAAAAAACATTAAATCTATTAAAAAATAATAATTGTATGTTTTCCCTCTTGTTTTATTACAAATATAAACTTAGATGTGAAGTAAATTTGCAGTTTTAGCACACTAAGACTGCTGCAAAGCTACTGTGAGATAGTATTAGTAATTAGTAATCATACTGTATATTCACCTTTGGGTTATTAACTGTTATGGTGGTAAATACTTACTCACTTGTTGTGCATCAAAATAGGAGCATTCGTGATAGGCTAGCAGCTTTTAAACTTCATTTCAGAAGAAATCAATGATGCATAGAAAATGGACACAAACCTATAGTTTAATGGGGAAATTTATGGATTTGGGGTTACATGCATGTGAAGAATGATACTAATCTTTGCAAAATGCAGTCTGTGTGTTTGTGTGTGCTGGGGTGGGGGGGCTGGTGAAGGCAGAAATGCTGTGTGTGTGGTGGTGGAGGGGGGCAGAAATGCTGGTCCATGTGGGCTGTGTGCAGAAGTGTGTGTGTTTGGAGGTGAGGGGTCTTCTTGAAGTGAGGATGGGGCAAACAAAGTGTGAATGTGTAGTGATATAAGCATATGAGCACAAAAATGCTACATTTAAAGAGATCAAAGACCACAGAAATGTTCAGAAGGTTGGGGAAGAAGAAGGATGTTCTCTGTGCACACATGGTTCAATAAAATATCAAAACAACTCTCATTTCTGTTGAAACATTTAAAGACGGGAAACATGCTAAACATTGAGTCTGTTGTGATAAATATATACAATGATGTACAGTTAGGGACACATCTGACTAAACCTCAAACACACTCCCATGATTTTGAAGGAGCCCTCACCCACTCTGTATGCTAGCACAGGGAGAAGCAGCGTCCACTGATGTTCATTTCGGTGACGCCAAATTGTACTTTCCCTACTAAATGTATTTTCGGAACAAAAACTGACTGACTTACTGACTTCCTAGAGCAGGGGTGAGCAATTATTTTGGCCAAAGGGCCACATTGGCTTTTAGATTTTGACTAACAGGCCGGGTGTTAAAAAGCAACCGGTTGATGCCGGTAAATTGGGAAGTTTCAGACCTACTTATTAACATGCAGGTTTAAAAGGGGGAATTTGTATTTTATGGATACAACAAATTTGATAAATCAGGCCTATAAGTCACCTTGGCGAAAAGAGAAATTCTATTTTGGGAAGACTCCTCGGCCGGATTAAATAGCTCAAAGGGCCGCATGTGGTCCCCAGGCCTTTGCCCAGGCCTGTCCTTGAGTCTGGTATAAACAATTACAAAGAAAAATTTAATTACACGGGACAATACCACTTTTGTGTTTTTATTATACCGAAGATCTTGCTCTTGTTCTTCGAAGGTTTGATTGATATTACCAGATTCTTGCTCCTGTAGATGTTGTCTCTTCCCACTGGATGATACTGGATGTTGGTTATTCCATGCATTTTAGGATTACTGACTGAGCAGAATATTTACACACTCCCAGCTGTTGACCATGCCCCAAATTATGTCTTTACCTGATACTGAGGAAAAATGTAGTCAAGTGACAGCTTATTATTATAATTCAACACCAAAATCAAATTCAGGCCTTGCAAGTTCTACAAAGTATCTGCCCTGCCCACATCCCTCCAGTAATATAAGCTAGCAGGAGGAATATGGCTGGCTGCAAACATTTCCCAGCTAAAATTGAATGAATCCACTTACTGCCATTTTCCTCATTTGCCGACAACCTTAGATGGATAGGCCTGTTACCAAAGTCCATAAACCTGTGCCTCGTTCGACCAAACAAGTGCTGTTAACCCCATGTGTGGTGTAATTTAGCTACTGCAGGTAACGTAGCCCAATGTTTATGTTAGCTACCTGCCTGATGGTCAATGCTAAACGAACTAAAACAGTTTGTAACTTGCGCAACTTTTTTTCGAACGTGTTGAATATGGCTACACGTGTTTATTAACGGCATAAGAAAGGTGCAGATCTGTTCTGGAATCACTGTTTATCGCATTCAGTGACATGATATTGCAATAACGTTGTAATAGGCTTGGTTTTGATGAAAGTGGCATAGCTTTGTCTGCTATATGCTAACTGTCCTACCGTGATAACTATTCTATCAAATGGGGCTTAAACTTAACGCTGTCATACCACGGTGCATCATAAAATCATGCTAGAAAATTAATGTTTTAAAGTAGCCTGTCCATGTTAACTGTCTATATAGCACCAGCCTATCTAATTTTCGCAAGATCTGACCAAGTATTAAAGAGTCCAGGATCAACGTCAAACGTTTGCCCTGGATCAATGTACCTTAACCTTAACCCTAATTCATCCAGGGCAACAAGTTTGACATTGATCCCGGACTCTTAATTACTTGGTGATATCAGATCAGCCCTAATTTTCATACAGAAAGCCTAAGCACAAGTGAGTCCGTGTACTAAACATTAGCTTGAAATTTTAACCAAAGCTTAGCCTATTGGTTGTGGTAAATATAGAAATGCTAACATATTTTTCTTTATTCCCCTAGGTGCTTTACTTAAATTTCTGAGTCCTCTTCCTAAAGATGCCTCCACTGATGAAGGTAGAGTGAAGTTCTCTTACTAAGCTGAATAATAGTGACCTATTCCAATATTCCAATAGTAAAATGGTTAAACTTGCTTTTCACTGCACACTCCACTGGGCATTTAAGATTATTGATGGGCCCTCTTAAGTTATGCACTCTTAACATGTAAAGTATGATATAATATACATATTTTTCAGCTGCACCCAGTGGTACAATGGCTTCAACATCAACACAAATTGAGTCTGCACCACTTCCCAGCACTGAAGTTACCTCAACAGCACAAGGTACTTTAATAATTGTTCAAAGACCTGTCCAAATGTTAAATAAATAGTGCATTATATAGCCAACATGAGAGTATTTTATGAATAAAACATGCTATGTTGCACAGCTGTACCAATCTCTCATGAGGAAGACGACGGGTCTAAAGAAGATGCAGAAGATTCTTTATCCAGTGCTACCATGACCTCAGCATCAATCCAAGAGTCTGCACCGCTTCCCAGTGTTACCTCAACATCACAAGGTACAGCAAGTTTTATAAATATATGATATCCTACACAGTTGCCCTCAGTCTTAACTGATAGTGTGTGTTGTCAAATTGTTAGAAAACATCCAGTGCATATCACTAATATTCCCCCAAAAGCCATTATCACTTTAAATTTGTGTATATGGGGGCTGTACTAATGTCTAAGTGTAAATGATGCATTCTTTACCTGAACAGTGCATTATGTAATTGAAATCTCTCCCCCCTCCCCCCAGCTGTAAGGCACATAAAAGACGGTCACCACCCCTCCCTCAACACTACACCACCCCTCCCCCACTTTTCCACGTACTCAAATCTCCACCTGTCACCTCGCTTTTCGAAAGCATTATGGCGAGGAAATCCAGTCTACACTGGCAATTTAATGTCTTTGTCTGTTTATGAAGTACTGTTGCAGCATTTCCGTGAATAATGGCTGTGCTGTTGAATTGGGCTTACAAAGAGTTAAATTTATGGCGCGGTGTTTACTGTGTACTGTTTTGTGAGTTCAAGAATGATGTGTTGTGAGTCGTGATAACTTTATCTGCATGGTTTTCTTGACCTTCCGCATGAATGCTGACTAGCAATTCGGGGAGTGTGGTTTATGTGCTAGAATGTAACGTTTCAGCACATAAATAAATGATTGGTTGCCTACTCAGCAGGAATAACAACAACTTTGAAATGTACGTATCTCTTTAAATATGGAGGCATGGACTTTCACAAATGTCAGGCATTTGACCAATGGAAACTGTCGATTTCAGTATCCATGTTTCCATTGGTGTTCATTCTGTATACGCAAGGCAACAAAGGTGGAGCCTAGAATAAAGCTGACCAATCGCTGAACCTATGCAAATTTCATTTGAAATTATCCCGGGAAATATGAGTTTCGCGGGAGGGTATTTCGCGCGTAAACTGTATCCTTCATTCATTGTTAGCTTCCTGGAGCCATTTTCAGCTGAGGAGGTTAGGCGCCGCTTCAGCCGAACAATCCAAACCATCTGCTAAAATGAGCATATTATGAGCCGACATATGGTGACATATCGTTAGTTAGGGCGTTAGTCTAATGTTGGCCGGGAATATTAGCAGCGGAATCGTGGCGGATAAGTAGGTAAATAGGTTTAAACCAGGGAAGGGACAAAAGGCATCCGAGTCCACAAAGATGAGAAGAGGGATAACATCAGCTACGGAGAAAGTAATTATTACAGGGGTTGGTGGCTCTTCGCTCGATAAAAACATAGTTTTGACTACAATAAATGATCGGTTAACGTCAACTCTTCCCACTACCACTTATATACATATAATAACCCCGCCACCCAGCATTTCTCAGACCTCGAGTGTCTGCCTGTCTGATCCTGCAAATGGCAATTTGTACTCCACTCCTCACGGAGCTTCACTTGGAACAGGACAACGACCAGCTTTAGGACGTCCACCGGTAAATTATCCTAAAACTGTGTCAAAGTGACTATTATATTGATGCACGTTTTGTGTTCGCTAACATGACTACTTTGTAGCATCAACCGTAGCCATGTTTGCTAGCTAGCCATAGCTTTGGGAACAAGTCTGAACATGACACGATGTCTTTATCTTTTAGAAAGCAATGGTGAACCTTGTTGTGTGCTTTTGCCTATGCAATTCCAGTAGGCCAATAGGTATGGTTTGCACGGGAGTTGTGGTAACGTTTGTTAGCAACAGCTTTAAACGCAACTAGACGTTGAAGTTATATCCACTAGGATTGTTCTATTAGCTTGCTAGCTATCTTATTTCAACCCCCCAGTGACCATATAAGGGGTCACACCCGAATGGAAAAGGTCAGTGTTGAAGTTATTGGCAAAAAATGCACGTTTTCGTTGGTCCTCGCCGCGGTGTGTGCACCAGAACATGGCAATGACACGAAAGAAGGTTGAAGGTTGTGTGTTGGGCTTGAAATGTCAGATCAGAAAGCACTGTAACGGAATAAAGAGGCCTTGCCAGTGAGCAGGTCTGGGGGGAAGGGAAAGAGTCGGCTTGCTCTTAGCCGCACAGTTGAGCAATAGCCTCATGCGAGGAACAAACTACGTTAATCGTCTTAAAGGCATTCTGCTTATGGAGACATGCATTTTGAATCACTGTATAGGTGGATTCAGAGTCTGAAAGATCGATTGTCGGTTCTACCGTGTCTGTTATGGGAGCGAAACGCCACACTGTTGTCTAAAGGGTTGATAAGATGACGTGCCCTGAGCTTTGTAACCAACAACAAGGTAAAAATTCTCCACTCTGGTAGCCCCCACACACACCACGCGGCACGGTGGGCCACGAGCTAAGGCTGAGGTATTTGTCTGGAAACCTCACATCAGATTGTCTTGCGTACATTCACTTCCCTTATCTTGTAGCAGAAGTGTTGGTGAATTTGTGATGCCATTAAATAGCAACTAAACACCCTGAATTAACATGTTCTTATGGCTAAGTACATTTAGGTATGGTTCAATTAGTCAATCAGTGACGAGATTATTTAGTAATACCAGAGAGGATTCAAGTGGATCTTTGGTAATACAACATCATACATTCCCTGTAGCATTTTTGGAATGGTTGACATGATCTTGTGTACTACCGGTAATTACTAACTAGTAGTGGAATTCTGTCTTTGTTGTCTGTGCCTTCAGATCATGCTAATGTTTAAGGGTGGTTGGAAATCTCAACATTTGTAAATTCAGTTCTTAAAAGAGTATGGTAATATTTTCCTTAGTGTTTGTGTAGCAAGCCTTGTGAAACAGGAAATGTGAATTTCAATTTAGGTCTATCCACAGTATGGTGGATACATGTTACAACATGCATGGTGATCACTTGTGAAGGGGCAGATTGACGTGCAAAGTTACTTTCGAAGTCAATATATGTTTATGGTAGGCTATTAAATTGATATGTGTAAGATTATGAATACGTTTTTGTGTCACGGGGGACACATGAAAAGCACAGTCCCTTTGGTCAAACCATGGGAAAACCTATGGACAACCTGAAAGACAGGATTCCTGGTTAATGGGTTTGGGTGTGCCATGCATTTACACCATGATTCCCCAAATATGGACTCTATTACCCAAAAGTACTACAGGATTGGCTGTGTTTTTTATAAATGAAGAATGCTAGCAACTTTTTTTTGGCATATCCAGGATGGGTTGTCTACTCAATATTGAACTGAAACAAGTAATGAGTTGGACTATTAGTTTGGTGACATCCTTTATTTTTACTGATGTACTTTTGGTTTATTTGTCTAGATGAGGAAGCATGTCTATGCCGCAGTTGAACCTGTTCTTGTGAATGTTGGCGTGGGTGAAATCTCAGATGTTGTTGTTGTTTATGTAGGTTCTGTTTTATTTGAGTGACCTGTAAACCAAACCCAACAACATTGAATGGTTGTCATTGAGAAGCTAGTTTCCTCTGTTTTTCCTATAACTCTGTCACTCTGCAGAACTTCAAATGGCACAACCATATGGACGACCTCTAAACCACAGTTAGCTTAGTGATTTAGCTTATAGGCGTCAATGGAAGTAGTTGTGAACAGTTATTCTTCTTTATAGCACTTAAATCCACTGATTGTTCTCCTCAGGCGAAGAGGCGGCTGGCTTTGGATGATGCCGACCAGCTCTCCACCACCCAACTGGCATCCACGCCCGTGGGCAGAGATGGCCCAGCTCTGGCCGGCATCAAACCCACTAAAAGTACAGGATATAACTCTTAATATTAAAAGCTGTTTATAAGTCTTTTATTAAATGCTCTTGCAAACACCTGTGGTGAGAAATATGTCCGTCAGGTGAGGCTTTTATCCCCATCCACTTGAAGTACAGATCCATCTAATCAGCAACATGATTCTAGTTATGATATTTTAGCACACTGCTTGACCTTGATTATTCACTTGCGTATATCAATAAATGTGAGACTATGAAGGTAAAGGGGTGGAAGAAAACCCCCTTTTGCATGGTGCATTTGTGTATTTGATTATGTGTTTAGTCATGAGTGTAGACCACACATCTCACCTGCACACATCTAACATTTAGGCCATCTAATTGATCACTGAAACAGTGCAATGATGGATGCACAGATGTTTTTTTCCCCCCCAGATGCTAACATTTGATTATCACATCACTGATTGATTGAATATCGTGCTTGGCTGGAGCTATTAAAATGTAAATAATTATGAGTTGTGGTAAAATGGTATGGTATTTGTGTTAAAATGAATGTGCATGTGTCTGTGTGTTTCTGCAGCTCCGAAGTCTCCAGCTGACAAGGAGAAGTCACGGTACGACACATCCCTGGGTCTGCTGACCAAGAAGTTTCTGCAGCTGCTCAGCCAGTCGGTGGACGGTGTGGTGGACCTCAACTGGGCCGCCGAGACGCTCAGCGTCCAAAAGAGACGGCTCTATGACATCACAAATGTCTTGGAGGGGGTGCACCTTGTCAAGAAGAAATCCAAAAACAACATCCAGTGGATGTACGTGACATGAGACCCTTTACGTGCCAGTTTCTGTGCCCCTTTTCTACCAGTGTGAATGTCCCTTTTAAGCCCTGAGCACTCAAGACTTGCATGAATCAAGTTTTCATGCTGGCTTATTCAAGTTGAGGGCTTCATGACATGGTTAGGATCAACCAGCTGCCTATTCTGGGCTGTTATTGGCCTGCGTGAAGTTTAACTGCTGTTACCATTCATCCCTATGTGTGCTGGCTATAAAACGTCATGCATTGTGCCGTCATGATTAACTTGTAGTAAATATAAATGGAATGCAAGCCAAGTTTAAAGAAAAAATATAAAGACCACCTTTGCCTCAGGGACTGTATAAACACAGCTATCAACACTAACCCATCCCTTCAGTGAGCAGCATTGATAGACAAGGGAGCTTATTTACATGTTGTGTGTGACTTGTCAATAAAGCGTGGTCATTTGTGTTTGATTGTAAACACTGTAGTCACAGTGAGGAGACATGTACACCAAGCGTGACTGCTTGTTATTGATTTATTGACTCATTGATCTGACTATCCCCAACCGGTGCAAATAAAGCCTCTTTGGCTCCCCTAAGGGTTAGTTGTTTGGGACACAAATAGATGTCCAAGATGAACAGCAGTTACTGCACTACAAGCTGATAGTTTTGAGAGCTTTAAAATGGAGGGTAACGCTCCAACACTGACATTTATCTGGTCACAAAGTCTTGTTGACTTGATGCTTATTCTATCTGACAGTGAACAACCCTTGTCCTCAGAGAGCCATCAGTTTCTTGTATTATAATCACTCTTTCAGAGGCATGGGGGAATCTAGTGCTTGCATGTGTCTGCTGTGTTTGAGTGGCTTTGTCCATTAAAGATGTCTGTGTAACTATGGGAACCACCATCTCGTTGTGATTACTAGGTTTTCGATATCTAAATAAGTTATGAAATAGCACGTTGGATATGTGGAAATGAGATTAAATGGTGGACTCAACACAGCTTACCTGTGGATATGAATAGACATTTCATCCCAAAAGAAATTGTGTGTCAGTTTTTCATTTTTCTTTGTTAGGGTCAGCTCTGAGCTTTACTTGACCTGTGTGTGTGTCCTGTCTTTGCTCCAGGGGCTGTAACCTGTCGGAGGCGGGGGGTGTTGGGACCCAGCGGCAGACCCTGAACAGCGAACTGGCCCGTTTGCACCAGGAGGAGCTCCGTCTGGACCAGCTCATCACCAGCTGCACCCAGGACGTCAAGCTCATGACCGAGGCCCCCGCCAACCAGAAATATCCAATCAAATCACCTCATTGCTCTGCTTGTTTACGGAATGCCATCCTACCAGTGCTCCCCAAACTGCTTATTTTAGTATACAAGGAGATTGGGTTACTGTATGGTATTTCAGAAACCGCTTCTTTGTCTGTCCGTCTGTGATGTGGCAAGGCTTTGCTGCAGTGTGGAGATTGCTGCAATTCTTCACAGTGTTTTGTTTCCACCAAGTGCTCTGCTATGTGTTAATGGCTTCCTTCTCTGCTCTGCATATTAGGATGTATTCAGTCCAGATTTGGAGGATATTTCCTTTGAAAGCTGTATTGCAGACAGAATGCAACCGCAGACAGGCTCATTGGAAATCTGTGGTCAGAGAGGGGATGGGTTTTGGGAGCAGGCTTGGGTGCTGTTCATTAGTGTTGTAGTAC
This sequence comes from Sardinella longiceps, assembly GCA_027497455.2. Taxonomy (NCBI): domain Eukaryota; kingdom Metazoa; phylum Chordata; class Actinopteri; order Clupeiformes; family Clupeidae; genus Sardinella; species Sardinella longiceps. The sequence goes on from JAODXP020000023.1 coordinate 23,285,165, forward strand.
TTGAGTTTATCTGGTCTTGGTCTTATGACCACATACTTTCATCGGGGAATTGAAAGTAGTTCTGAATCAGTCTGAATTGGTCTGAATCAGTCTTGCACTGAATGGCATGTGTCAGGCTGGTAGTTTTAGAGAGAAGCCAGAAGTCAGTAGTGTACAGACCTCAGAGCTGGGTTTTATTTTGTTGTTTTTTCACCATGGTGATGGTTACCATGGTTAACACCTTGTTTGGCCTGCTTTTGATGTCATCATGCAGCAAGAAACATTAAGCAAAATTTGAGGTTAAGACAACAGACTCCAGACTATTGTAAGCCAGGAGGAAAAGGAACATTGAGTAACATTTCACTCTGTTAGAGAAACTTGAGATTATTTTTGAACAGTCACATAAAGTTTGTACATCTGCCTGTCCCTCCGACCTAGTTAGTATGTATGTGTATCAAGAGATCTTTGTCCTTAACTCTTACTACGCTGGCGTATGTGACGTACGAGGACCTGCGGCAGATCAGCGGCCTAAAAGATCAGACGGTCATCGTGGTGAAGGCGCCGCAAGACACCAAGCTGGAGGTGCCCGACCCAGAGCAGGTGAGTGGCACGGGCTAGTAGGGAGAGGGTTGCTGTCCAGTTCTTTTATAGGTATTTTACAGATATTGGCCAATAGGAAGTTGTTTTTTTTGTTGTTGTTATTTTGCAATTGGAAATTGTTTTTTAAAAAAGGTAATTTGCTTAGATACTCTCACAACTGTTAATGGTTAGTGTTGTTTTTTTCATGCCAGAATTTACAGGTCCACTTGACCAGCACCAAGGGCCCCATTGATGTCTTCCTGTGTCCAGACGAGAGTGAGGTGGACAGTCCTACTAAAGATGGCGGCCAGAGTAGTACTTCCACTTCCACATTTATGAAAGTGGAGGACGGTGAGTGACTCAGCTGGCTTGTAAACAAAGCCATTGGTATGATCTGAACTGTTGTGTGCAAGTGCAGTTTCAGTTTAGACTTGTAAGTTTAGACTTGGGTTGGACTTTGATAACCTGGCAGTGGCTGTGACACTCCAATGTTATCAAATGCCTAGTCATTCAGTGCTAAATTTCAGTATCTAAAGCAGTCAATCTCTCAGTAATCAGAGCTAGAGCTCCCAACTGTTGAGTAAGGGCCCATTTTACAGAAGCACAGCTGCTATTAAGTAAGCACAGCTCATATTAATTACAGCCAATAAGATTCGGATTCAGTGTTCTAGAATCAGATCCTTATTGGATATACAAAATAATATGCATCAGGGGCCATATTCTCAAAGAATGTTAAGGCTAAAAGTAGCTCTTAACAGTCAAATTTAGGAGGAACTCCTAAAAAAAAATGGGCGTGCCAGTCGTAAGTTTAGGACTCCTAATTTTTTGGGATAAGAGTAATTCACAAAACAATTTAGTGCTAAAAGCAGCACCTAAGTCTGGGACAGCTTAGGAGAAGTCCAGAGGACTTCTAAGTCACTAAGAGCAACTCCTAACACATCGCGATTGCATGCATTACGTCCTTAATCTTTCGAAACGCACGTGAAGAATCATTTATTTAAACATCCATCATTAAGGATAGCCCAGACTCTAGACGTACCCCTAGTGGTAGCAAATTTGAATTTGCACAGAGGATACGTCTAGAGACCACTGATAGAAACCCGTTCTAGCCTTCCTCTGGCGGCGGATAACCAATCACAGCGCGGTATGTGTACAGGAAATCGTAAGACGGGCTTTGTACGATGACGACAGCCCTGCTCAAACCAGAGCGGAATCGTCTTTGGCTTTAGTTTTGGACGAATTGCACTTGTCATTTTCTTTGAAAGTGAAACAAGAAAGTGCACTGAAGTTTTTCGTTCTGAAAGAGATGTCTTTGCCGTGTTACCGACGGGCTACAGGAAAAGTTTGATATACCAGCTGGTACCACTGGCCGGAACGCTAGCCTATTACGTGGAGAGGCAGTTTGAAAGACAACGCAATCACCCGCCCCTCCATTGAGGTACAGTCTATCAGCGGTCTTCAGACTATACATTCTTATGATATAGTCTGGCGTGTCAGGCTACATTAAGGAATGATTATGCAGCTTACAAGGAATGCAAACACACAATCAAAACCCGTGTTAAAATATATATGCACTTTTTCACAGTCAAGTTTAATTTGTGTACTTCCTCTCTTTCTAAATGTGCTCTCAAAAGTGCAGTAAAAACGGTGCAAAGACACTTTATTATTCCACCGCGAATTTCGTAACCGTTTCATTTATGGCTTGTGATATGCGCTGCAATCGTCACACAGGATGGAGAGAGACACAGCGGAGCACAGGCAGAGCACATCACGCAGATTACGCCCACCTGTCACTCATCAACCAATCGCCGATGTAAATGCAACCAGGCTCGTGCATGAGAGCTGACGTACCACAGTAACACAACTTTTATTTTAGCCTAGGAGTTGCCTTTTATCCTAGCTAAAAGTAGATCTCAGAGGCATTGTGAATTACTTTTAAGAAATAACTCCTACATAAAAACTTTTAGTGCAGTTTAGGAGTACTCCTGATTCTTTGAGAATACGGCCCCAGAATCAGATCCTTAATGGATGTAATAAATATCTCTGTATTTACCCAGTGACTGCTGTGGAATTGGACTATTGACAGGCCTTAATAGCAGAAGACAGACAGGGTTGTGGGGTAGTGTTTCCAAGTGTGTTTCACCTTGCTAAGTGCTGTCAATAGCTGTATGAATGACCGAATTTCGTGTAACTCTGAGCGAGATGGCAAAACGGCAGCTGCCGCTAACATAAGCAGACATATTAAAACGAAACCAAATGGATAAACGCCCCCAAATATGGATCCTCTAATCCTCTCATGCGTTTACTTGAGATAGGTGGATTAACTTTACTCGAATAAGGCATGATGAGATTCAGGTTGGATGGAAACTCTCGAATTTGCATTTATCATATTTCAATCCATAGACTTTGTCCTTGCATCTGGCCGCAACGCATCACTTGATAAGACCAATGTTCTTTTTTTTATTTGCCTCTCATAGTTGATGGAAACACATGCAGACGCAAATATTCTTGAGCTGATTTATTGCTAATGCGAATATAAGATTTGAAATATGAAAGTTAGATGGAAACTCTCTTACTGACCATAGTTACATGCAAGCACTATTCTGGTTTTAAACAGAGGAGTGACGATATTTTACACGTGTTTAATGTAAACATACAGGACATAGACATACAGGACCTGTAGGACTTGGACTATGAGTGCCATGATGGTATAACTGGGTTTAACACCACTGTCCTGTTATTCTCTTCCTTTCCTACAGAGGGTGACAAGGAGCGTTCATCTCCAGCCGTTGCTGTGACCAACTTGTCCCCCATCGACTCGCCGTTCACCAGCCTCCTGCTGCAGACGGAGGACCAGAACCCGTCGGCCACGGACCTGTCCTTCCTCAGCCTGTCCCCACCCCTGCTCCAGGACGACTACCTGCTCGACCAAGATGAGAACGTGGGGATCAGCGACCTTTTTGACACCTGCAACCTGCCCCTGGACTACCTGCTGTGCAACTGACCCACCCACCCACACACCCCTGCCGTAACCCCCAGTAGCTCCACCAGCTGAGAGAGGCGGGTGGGGGGCAGGGCTTATATCCCATCCTCACTGTTGATTGCCAACAGTGTTTCTCAGTCCCCAAGACCTCTTGGGATCAATTTTGATCAATAGCACCCAATGCCAATGCTAATCAATATCAGTTAACTATTAGCGAGCAGTGGCCACGCCATGTTAATAAGAGAGTCAGTGGGTCTCTGATTTTAGCCTGTTAGGGGGCCCCAATCAGCACTAAGGGTTGACCCAGGAGCCAGTGCCTGCCTGAAGAATATAACGGTCAAAATAGTTTTATTAGAATTATCATTATGGGATGTTATACAAATAGAAGACCACTTCAGGCAGATAGAATCTCCCATGGAAAGATGCGACATTGATGGTGGAGTTTGTGTGTGTGTGTGTGTGTGTGTGTGTGTTTGTGTGTGTGCATGCGTGTGTGTGTGTGCGTGTGTGTGTGTGTGTGTGTTTGATCAACAGAAGAGCTTTCCTGTTTTTCTGCATCTTTTTATGTACAGCTGCACACAGGCCCATATTTGATTTGAAATCTACAACAAGCGACTGCTTCTCCCCCTGTGGTCATTCACAGCCTGCTCTTGGCCTTCTCTCGCTCTGAGGCAGCACAGTAAGTGCACTTCAGCTTTCTCTCTCTCTCTCTCTCTCTCGCTCCCTCGGCTCCTCAGAGGCCCCGCTACAGTACCTGCACATGCTACATGATCACCTGTGTCTGAAGTCAACACCCAGCTGGGTGCTTCTGTCTCTACGGTGCCTTAGACAGCCCCAGTGCTCAGGACCAGCAGGACGCCCACTAAACACACACACACAAACGCACACATCCACACAGGTTAATATGTTTGCCTGTATTGCTAGGTAGCGTTGCCAAGCTGCACCCCTAGGTGTTGGCTCCTTTGCAGGCCAGGGGTGCTTGATTTCTCTGTGTATATGGATTATGATAAAAGGGGCTCTTTGATGTTTTTTTTGTTTTTTTCTATGTGTAAATTTCTCGTTTGGAGACACGTTTCTTGTCTGAAAGTGAGGCGCTTTGTAAATGTTTGATACAAGTGAGACGTGTGTAATTTGAAAAAAGAAAAAAAGAAGCAATATGTAAGTATGTGATGACACATACTAATGCCTATTTCACATGTGTGTGTATGTATGTTACATCAAGGGGACACACAACATGCTGCAATCTCTTTGTCATGGAATAATCTCTCATATTAAGCTCAGTGTTGACCAGCTCAGAGACTGACTGTTGTTCTCACGGGGGACTGTTATTTGTCATGAATTCTGATCATCCGTGACCCCTTGGCCTTTGGAACGCAGAAAATGGTCAGGATACGTCTTAACCCCTTCTATGGAAATGAGTTGCCTGCGCTCTCTGCTTCGATGTTTATCCACCTCCATTCAAAAGGGCTGGACCTGATATCAGGACGGGGAGTGATTTCCTGGAATGATTTTTACTTAAATGCACTTTATACTGCTTTTTTGTCCCAGCAGGGCCACCATACATGTTTAACCACATAGCCATGAAAGAAATGCAGGACTCTTTGCAAGTTAATGTTCTGTCTCTTTTATGAAGAAAATGTTTGAAAGGGATTCTCTCTACTGAGGGATTTCGAAAAGAACTGAAATTGCATATGCTTGTCCATTCTGTCATTCTAGAATTTATTTATGTATCATAAATAAGTAATTTTCTAATATATCTGTCATTTGAATACAGCCTTGTCTAAATGAAAGTGTGATTGTACTGTATGTGTGTGTGTATGCAGATGTATGTCTTTGAAGAGGTTTGTGTCTTGGAGCGCTTGCTTATATGCTCAGTAAATTAATTAATCACAAAGTTCAAGTTTTTCTGACATATCCATTAACTGGCTGAGGACTTACATGCACATTTTATATACAATATCTATATCATGCTCTATCCTTTGGGAACTTGCTATGGGGAAGTGGATGTTGTCAGTGCCATGACAAGACCTGGGGTGCATTTTTCAAACATACATGTATGCTAAATAAGTTAGCTACTATGTTGGTTGCAATGCAATTTTCCATTACTAACCAACTAAGTGGCTAACCGGTTAGCAGCTATGCTTTTGGGAAACATACCCCTGGCCAACATCCATCTTGACTTCACACCACATCATGGTCTGATTATAGAAGTTAAATGTAGTGTAATATTGAAATGCCCTCAGTTGTTTGTGTTCATTAAAGGCACTTGTACTTTCTCTTTGGGACTAAGGAAACAGGTTTTTCACCCCTCATTGGTTTAGTTGCAATTAATAATGCTTGTGATTATGGATAGGCAATGTTGCTGGGTGTCATTTCACACAGTGATTCATTCACTTCATAAATAGAGGAAAACAGGCAAGTGGTTGCTGTTTGGAGGTGTTGGTGCAGTCCGCCGCTGCTATGGTATGTGTGTGGTACCTCTGCATGCACGCTTGTGTGTAGAAATAGTGCCTTCAGACTTCCTTCCTGCCACAGATTTGCAGTGTGGCGTGTGTGAAGCAAACCAATGCTGTCTTTTCTCCTTTCTCTCCTGCTGCTGCAGCCATTGTAGCATTGTAGGTGTTTGAAGTACAGGAAACAATCAACCAAACAAAGAAATCAGACCTTTATCATGTTGCTGCTATTGTTTTTAGTCAGGAAACAAACAAAGCAAATATTTAGTCACAAAATTACTGTTTTATACAGAGCTCCAAGAAAACAGAAAACCCAAAGGTCATAACCTGTGGTTTTCAGGGGAAGCTATTTTTCTGTGTGGACCCTGCTTACATCTTTGATTTAATCCAAATCTATTTACACCCCAGTCTCAACTTTCCATGTTGAGGCAAGTCCCAGCAATCATACAAATATAGTTATGACTAATTCGGTTTCGTTACTTTTGCAATGGGGAAGCTAAGCTGACCTAACTGGCTGCTGTTGTATGTACCGGTATGACCTTTTGGATACCAACAAACTCCCAACAGTTTGGCCAATTTAGACCATCAGTCTGTGTTTGCTGGTCATTGTTAGATGGAGTCGGTTGAGTTTGACATTGGCAGAAAGTCACTCTGTTCAATTACTGTTTGTACATTGACATGGTTGGTGTTTGTGTTGTGTATTTTCTTGTGTTCCAGAATGATATTTACAGTAGAGTGTTCTTCAGCATGGGTGACGCATTTAGCAACTGAAGCTGACAGCAGAGTTGATCCTGATTAAGTGAATGTTACATTTGTATGATAAAGACCATGTGAGACGAGGTTTGGATTTTTGATGTGTGTGCATGTGAGGAATTAACCTGTAAAATCTCCTTGTATTTCCTATTTTCTAGCAATGTGAGTGTGTATTTAAAAGGTATGTATTTTATATTCAATTAACCATTAAAGAGCAATTCCACAGAAAGTAAATGAATGTGTGTATGTTTCCATCCACAATGTGTGATAATACTGTACATGCACTGCTGACAGACTATTCTTCCTAGCAGTTTATCTGGAGTTGAGTACCATTCAAAATAATAATAATAAAAAAAAACAACTACCACATGAACATATGTATTCACAACGCGTGTTAAAACATTTAGTTACTTCATCACTAAATTTAGTAACTTCATTTAGAATAGTCATCATGACTAAAATGTTCATATTTATAGTACAAAAAGAGAGGCGCCCACAGTTGTATGGCAATACGAAACGCCTTCAGGAACACATTTGTCCTCGTTGGCGTGCCGTAGTTCATATAAGGTCATAGGTTTTCAGTATGGCGGAAAGTTGGTACAAACAGTGTTAGCTTAAGAAAGTTGGGACCTTTAAATCAAGAATATAAACCTATTGCCGTAAATTAACGTAGTTTTGGAGAACAGAGAATCACTTGTGATACCAGTAAGTATTTCATTTGCCGGCATTTTATCGCTTAATTGATATAGGTAACAACACGTGGGTAATGTTAGCTGGCGCCCATGCTAGTCCACAACACCGAAGTTGTCAAACTTTAAGCTGGCACGTTTATGTATTCGTCCATGATTTAAATTGGATGTAGTCATACTGTTATTATATCTGTATTATTTATAGCTGTTTACGTGCATCATTGAAGAACCTAATATGTGGGGAATTAAACTGCGCAATGTATCTTAGCACGTCAGCCTAAAACACAAACAAACTTTGAATAATGTTATTTCTTATCAAGGAGGATAAAGTGTAGATTCAAGCCGTTTAATACTCCAGTTATAAGTTAATCGTGTGAACACTTTATCGTAATATAACGTTAGTGTAACACGATGCTTAATTAAGTGTTTCCCATGATGCTGATGAAGTTTTTAAAGAGAGCAAGTTTACATAACGGTAGGCTACAGTACAGTTGGGAGCTATCGACTTATTCATGTACTCAAGACAGTTAACATTATAATGCATAATCAGAGTCAGATTTATTATAGCAATTTCAACAATATTGCAACAATACAGCTGATATGTTTTGCTGTGCTCACAGATAACACACAGCAACATACACAACACAACCACATACAAGACATAATGCATTGCACAAGGAGTACAGAAATTAGTGCAGAGTAATATAAAGTGAGGTAGTTTATAAAGTGCTTAGTGCATGAGGCATAACCATGACCATACAGGTGCAAACAGTGCTTGGTATTATACCATGTTCAAGTGACAGATAGCTTGGGGGTAGCTATTGTTTCTGAAGCGTGATGTTTTACATAAGGTGCTTCTGTACCTCTTCCCTGAAGGTAAGAGTGTAAACAAGAGGTGTGCTGGGTGGGAGGGGTCAGAGATGATGTTACTAGCCTTCTTAGCAATTCTGGTGTTATAGTGTCAGGCTATGGATGGCAGACTGTCTGCAGCCTATGATTTTAGAGGCTCTGCATACTAACGTTACTCTCTCCAGCTGTTGTCTCTCCTGGCTGGTTGCACCACCATACCAGACCAGATTGGAGAAGGTGAGGACCCTTTCTATGACAGCGCGATAGAAGTGAATCATGCACGCCTGACTGACCCCAAATTTTCTTAGCTGAAGGAGAAAGTATAGTCTCTGGTGGGCTTTGGCTACAGTGAGGCTGATTTTTAGGTTCCAGGATAGGGACTGATGGATAGATATGCCAAGGAAACGGAAGGAGGACACCCACTCAATATCTTGGTCGTTGATGGAGATGGGTTGATGTTGGTCTGCCTTTTTCCTGAAATCAACTATGAGTTCTTTGGTTTTGGTTGTATTGAGGATTAAGTTATTATCTTTGCACCACTTCACTAGCTGTACTACCTCCCACCGGTAGGTAGATTCGTCATCGTCAGATATGAGGCCTATTATATATATGACTAGAACTACTGTATAATATTGGGGGTGCAATTACTGTTAGATAACTGTTGATCTGAACTGAGAAACTGGCCTAGAGTTCTAGACGCACTCCAGCAGTAAGTTAAGTTAGGGTGGGATATCCGTTTCAGGCAAAGTTTGACTGATGTCCACGGACTGATATTGTATTTGTGTAGACCATGCCATCGGCTTGTGACCCTACCATCGATGACATCGAGGACATGGTGTCTGCACATGATCCTACACCGCACGAGCGCCAGTTCGCCAGGAAAAGCATCGTTCCGCGCTCCCGGAGACGTAAGCTGGAGCAGCAGACAGCGGAAGAGTTGCATGCGGACAGGTAAGCCTTTTGCCATGCTTTCTATAGGAACAATAGGAGCAACTGTACTTTTACAGGTGATGCGGACCATTCACTGTCCTGTGGATTGGCCCCCGCTACTCACCAACTGTTATGCATCATCATTATCATCATCATCATCATCGTCACCATCACGGCCATCACCACCATCATCATCATCATCATCATCACTATCATCACTCACCTACTGTCTTGTGCCACTTTGGCATCTCGTTGTCTTCTGTGACTCTCTTACTAGCACCACACTGACCCACTGTCCTGGGGACTGTCCTGTCCCACTAACCAACTGTATTACTCAATGCCAGTGGCACTTACTACTGTTCTGTGTGCTGTCCTGTGCCACTGGGCTGGCCTGCTGTCCTGCACCCCCTATTGTCTGGCATTTGCACAGTCTCAGTAGGAGCACAAACTGTGCTATACTATTGCTGGTGTCCTGAGCCACTTGCCTACTGTCCTGCCCTGCCCCGCCCCAGTCACACAACTGTCTTGTGCCACCTGCCTATTGTCCAGCGCATTGTCCTACACGACTGTCCTGCCATCAAGTGTATTGTCCTGTGCCCCCCGTCCTGTCTTTTTTGACACTTGCCTAATCTCCCACAGCACTTGACCACTATGTTGTCTGATGCATGTGCTGTAACTTTACTGTACTGTTGCTGGTGGCTCTCACTGTGCTGTGTACTGCCCTGCACCACTGGCCTCCTCTGCACTATCCTGTGCCACAGGCCCACTGCCCTGTGCACTATCCCATGACACTGGCCTACTGCCCTGTGCACTATCCCATGACACTGGCCTACTGCCCTGTGCACTATCCTGTGCCACTGGCCTCCTGCCCTCTGCACTATCCCATGACACTGGCCTACTGCCCTGTGCACTATCCTGTGCCACTGGCCTCCTGCCCTGTGCACTATCCTGTGCCACTGGCCTCCTGCCCTCTGCACTATCCTGTGCCACTGGCCTCCTGCCCTCTGCACTGTCCCAGGGGTTCTCAAAATGTTTTGGGCCGGGGACCCCTCATGGAGCCTAATTTTTTTCTAGGACCCCTCTTGATTGCAAAAAAATGTATAGCTAGCTACTGTTCTTTCAGATGCAACAAGCATCCAGCCATAAATAGGCATGTACTTCCATGTGGCAAAATATGACAGTGCAGAAGTGTTTTTTTGTAGGTCTACTGATGCCCAAGGGAAGTATTTTAGTAGTATTTCTGTCTCTGGAAAAACAAGTTTATTCTGCAGCAAACTTTTTTCACAGATCCCCTGGCAATGTGCAGTGAACCCCAGTTTAAGAAACAATGCAGTATCCTATGCCTCCTCCACTGTGCACTGTCCTATGCCACTAGCCTCCTGCCCTGTGCACTGGCCTATGCCACTGGCCTGTTTGGTTTTATTTGCCATAATTGTCCTATGGGTTAGGTTTAGAGGTGAGCTTGTAATAATTGACAAGTGTGACAGGACAGTGGTGTGGGATAATACAAGTGTTAGAGGTCGGGGGGGGGGTCATGATTTAAATTAGGCAAGAGATGTAGTGTGTATTGAGATGACTGGTGGCGTAAATGGATAAGCCAGTGCGCCTTTGAGGCGTATAACGGTGATTCCTGCGAGTTCAAAACCACCTGTCAACGTGTGTGGGATTTGTTTCTGTTGTCCTCTCCTTTATTATTTAGGAAGAATTTTCATTTGGAGAAAGTTTCCAGGTGGTGATTATTGGTGATAACAGGTGTAATGGCAGGCCTATTCAATTAGGAAATTAGATGGTTTCGTTGTTAATGTGAGTGTTATCAATCGGTAGACGTTCAAATGCAAAGATAATATTGCATGGAACAAGCGGGGACAGGCGAATTGTTATAGCCTAGGCACTAATGCGTAAAATATGCCCAAGCAAATGGATAATAATTTCAGTTTATTTGTCTTGTATTGTTTTAAATATAATAATTTAGACACAGAGTAAGAAGATATTCTATAACAATCACCTGGCATTGAACCTCCGACTGCTCTAATGAATACAGTAGATGAGTGTTGCAGGACTGTGCACAGGACAGTTAGCAAGTGATAGGCCACCAGCAACAATGCAAATGCCGACTACAGTCTCTTGTCACTTTCTTGCCGTTCTCTGTCCACTGCCCTGTGACCCTGTGTATGTCCTACAGCTCAGGTTTAAAGTTAAGTTGGTAGAATCTGGCTAGTGATGCAGGACAGTAGGCAAGTCCCAAGTAATAATACAGTGCATTTTTTTGCACCTACTATACTGTCATATTGGGGAAGCATCAGTTTAAAAACTATTGCTGTGCCACAACTTTATGAAGTGGTCGAAAGAAACCAACTTTTTTATTGGATAGATTTCTTTTATTGAATTTTTTAGTTTTTTTTTTTTTTTGTGAATTTAAAAAGTTATTTTGAGAGAGCAGTGATGTGTGTGCAGCTTCATATGTTGTTTACACATGTTAATTTATAAGGGATATACTAATGTTAATGAAAGTTGTCATTTAATTATATGCAGCGCAGATTTGCTCAAGTATGCTTACCCTACACGTTACCTATTACTTGTTTTATTTGTGGTAAAGCTGAAAATATTTGATTTGGCCTTCCTGAAATGATTTACTTCAAATAGCCTTTGGCGCCATCTAGTGTTTGAAAGTCAATATGTCTCTTCTCCCCAAAGGAGCTTGTTTGTGATATTTGCCTATATGCCTTTCACTTACATATCTCATTCTCAAATCTTGATGTTTAAAGTACTAAAGCCCTGTTTGGTAACACTTTCTATGAACCCAGTATTTAAAAAGTATTATAAATTCATAAAGAGTTATAATACAATCATAAAGGCTTATAACTACTTACATTTGAATTCATAACTGATTATACTATATGTTGTCATGACTGTACTCGTAAGGCATTATAATGTTATAATATAAGCTAGAACTTGAAGTGTCACAAAACATTATAGCCTTCTTTGGCCTTTTGATACTAGGGAAATATACCACTTTACTTGTATCTGCTATGGTGCCTTATTCAGTTTCATGAGTAATTACTGTATGTGCTCATCTTACTTACGTTATGTTATGTACTCATCTTACTTATGTTACGTATGCACTGAGCACTTGTAACTCATCTTTATGTGCCATGAGCAGTCGGACATGTAAAACAACAATTTACAAATTGAAGCATTATAATGCTTTGTGACACTTTGTGACAATTTGTAAAGACTTATGAGAGATAAC
>JAODXP020000023.1:23302629-23310129 GCA_027497455.2 Sardinella longiceps
CAGTCAATGTCGTATGAATGATGGTGCCAGGTTGATCCCTGACTGAAGTAGACAAGCCAAGCTCTTAACCAGTCTGCCTCTGTCTTATAAAGTTTACGTGTGTGTGCTTCTTTTTATCCAAACATGTGTGTATACAAACACACTCTTGCAGCAGCTGCCTAAAATTCTAAAATAGATTTAAGATCTCTTTGGACATCTGTTGCTGTGTGTTGTCTAAACATTGGTGTAGTTTGATGGAGGCCTGCATGTCTTCACCTGGCTAGAACCCCTGTAACCCTCACCTTCAGTGCAGCTCGGCCGCAGTTCTCTCTCTCTTCAGTCAGCAGGGGGCAGTGTTTACCCACCCAGCACTCGCACTCCCTCTGCCTGGCACCCCCGCTGCTCCGCAAGCGCTTCAACATTTTCACTAAGCAATTTATGGCGGCGGCAGAAAGCATGATGTCAGACTTGATTTGTGAAAGCACTTGTTAAACAGCGTGGAACTTTTGTTGGGGTATCGACGGCTAGAAGCAGCTGGGGCGCTGCATGCACAACGCCCTGGCACCCCCCCCCAGAGATGAGGTCTCCAGTAAAGGGATGGAGATGAATAATGAGAAAGAGAAATAAGAAGAGATGTCAGTGAGTGAGACAGACAGACAGACAGGTAGTGAGTGAGACAGACAGACAGACAGACAGTGAGTGAGTGAGACAGACAGACAGAGAGTGAGTGAGTGAGTGAGACAGACAGACAGAGAGTGAGTGAGTGAGTGAGACAGACAGACACAGAGTGAGTGAGTGAGTGAGTGAGGCAGACAGACAGAGAGTGAGTGAGTGAGTGAGTGAGACAGACAGACAGAGAGTGAGTGAGTGAGACAGACAGACAGACAGACAGACAGAGAGTGAGTGAGACACAGACAGACAGAGAGTGAGTGAGACAGACAGACAGAGAGTGAGTGAGACAGAGACAGACAGAGAGTGAGTGAGACAGACAGACAGAGAGTGAGTGAGACAGACAGACAGAGAGTGAGTGAGACAGACAGACAGAGAGTGAGTGAGACAGACAGACAGAGAGTGAGTGAGACAGACAGACAGAGAGTGAGTGAGTGAGACAGACAGACAGTGAGTGAGTGAGACAGAGAGTGAGTGAGACAGAGAGAGAAAGTGAGACAGTGACCCAGTGATTGAGAGAAAGTGAGACAGTGATTGAGAGAAAGTGAGACAGTGAGACAGTGATTGAGAGAAAGTGAGACAGAGAGTGAGAGAAAGACAGAGCTGCAGAGATATAAAACATGGAGCCTTCTCTTGTAGAACACAGAGGAACACAGAAATAAATATGTGCTGTAAAAGTTTATGTGCGTGCTTGTGCGACTCCTCTCCTTCAACAGTTCAGGAGGGAATTTCTGAAACGGCATCGAACTCGTTGCCCTTTTGTGTGTGTGTGTTGTGTTGTGTGTTGAGCCCAGAAAATGATGTCATCTCTTTACGAGGCGAGTCAAGGTGTTGGCTGCAATTCAGCCATCTGGCCATAGATGGCACTGTCTACCCACCATACCCACCGCCCCTCAGTGGGTGTCAACAGCTCTCTCTTACCCCCTGCATGCTGGCGAGGAACTTCGTGGAAAGTCAACGGCGTGTTTTCGCAGTCGGCGCAGGGAAGGGAGAGAGAGAGAGAGGGAAGGAGGCAGGGCTGATTTTCATGCCAGGGATTCTGTTGGCTGTAAACACCAACCGCCGCGGCGGCGTTCCTGTTTGTTGTGCCTCGCCTCGGCAGTTTCAGGAAGCCCACGCCTGGTGCATCAGGAACTGCTGCAGGGGCGAGGATTCTGTGTGTGTGTGTGTGTGTGTGTGTGCGAATGGGCATAGTGGCGTGTGCGTGTTGGGTGGAGAGAGAGCGAGAGAGAGATTATTTGTTTTTCCGTGTTCTCTCTGTTTTTTTTTGTTTTTTCTTTAAACTGTTCTCATTATTTGCATTTGTGTTTGTCTGAATATGATTAATGGAGAAAAAAATAGTTATATCATAGGGAAATGAACGAACAAACACACACACACACACACCCTGAAGAGATCGCTGCGGTTCATATATATGTATATATGTGTGTCTGTGTGTGTGTTTGAGAGAGGGATGAGAACTGAGAGAGAAATACTGCTCATGTGGTTACACGTGTGTGTTCTGGCTGTAGTATTTCCTGCCATGTGTGAGTGCACACGCAGCGATGTGTGTGTCTGTGTGAGAACGCACACCTTGCGTAGAGCGCAGCCCATTCACAAACTCTGCGTCTTTGTCAGCGTGCCGATTGGTGGACGTGCTGTGATGCAGCGATTTTCGCTCGTGGACGATGGCCAATAAGAGTGCAGCAACTCGACAAGCGCCACCTCCTCGCCGGTCCAGCATCTTCTAGCTCTCCCACTTTGACGCGCACTCACACACACTCCCTCACACTCACACACACGCGCTCCCTCATACACACACACACATGCACTGTCCACAGCAGCTTCTAACAAGAGAGTGAAGAAGAGTGGGGGGCAAGGCATAGACAGAGACGATCAGACACGCTGTTGATAATGGTGTGTGTGTGTGTGTGAGCGAGCGTGAGTGTGAGCGAGAGAGAGGGAAAGCGAATCGTCAGACTTTGGGATCGTGTGCTGATGGAGGAGGAGGAGGTCTCTGTCGGCAGATTGTTTCGCTCCGGCAGAATTGGAGCCAGAGCCCTGGTGTAAAGGGGATGGGAGAGTCGGTGTGTGTGCGATAGCTGTGTATGTGTGTGTGTGTGTGTGTGTGTGTGTGTGTGCTAGGTGGGGGGTTGCATCGAGAGAACTGGCTGTCAGCACCTTGTCTTCTGTTCTTTTCATGACATCAATCTGAAGAGCTGAGCTTGTCTATCAGTATGGACTGATTGTGGATGATGTACATGTGGTGATGTCTTTTGAAACTGAACACATGGAGAGAGTGTGTGTGTGTGTGTGTGTGAGAGAGAGAAGCTTGTGTGTCTCCCATGAGAATAATGTCCTGAAGACTGAAGTAGTGAATGTGGCATATATCTCGTCTCCTGTTTAAATATTCCCATCTGTAGTGTCCGCTGCTGTGGGCGTTATCCAGGCACTATTCCCACTCTGGGATAAAGACGGAAT
This sequence comes from Sardinella longiceps, assembly GCA_027497455.2. NCBI lineage: Eukaryota > Metazoa > Chordata > Actinopteri > Clupeiformes > Clupeidae > Sardinella > Sardinella longiceps. Next base: position 23,305,738 of record JAODXP020000023.1, read on the forward strand.
CCATGTGGGAATACCAGACCTCAGTAGACACGGGAAGAGCAGTCACTGTCCCTGTGCTCAGCAGTCTTGGCAGTGTTGGAGGAGACAAACACACACACACACACACACACACACACACACACACACACACACACACACACACACACACACACACATACGTATGTGTGGGAAAAGTCAGTTAAGAAAGCATACAGTGTCTTGTGTAAGGAGCAAACATTTACATCTTAATGAAGATTACTATCTAAGTGTGTTTTGTTTGTCAAACCTAATGTTCTCATTTGTCTCACGTGTGGAGGTGTTTGCTTGAGCAGGTGTTGAAAGATAACTATATAACTGTCATGGACTGTGTACAAATAGAGGAAGTAGATGCTTTTGCACAATCTCTACACTTTTTTTTTTTTTCTTTCTCCCTTTTCTTGATCTGGTCATAAGCTCTTAGTGGTCTCAAGTGTGTGTGTGCGCACGCCGTCTCCTTTGGGGTGTGTGTGTGTGTGCGCACGCCGTCTCCTTTGGGGGGTGTGTGTGTGCGCACGCCGTCTTCTTTGGTGTGTGTGTGTGTGTGTGTGTGTGTGTGCGTGTGTGCGCACGCCGTCTCCTTTGGTGAGAAGCAGTGGTGTGTCGTGCGTGTGCGCGCGTGTGTGTGTGTCTCCAGGGCTGGTGTTGGGAGCATCCAGGCGTCTGCGGTGGCGTTTCTATCTCTGCTGTAGATTGGCCCCTGTGGTCCCCACCGCCTCAGGCACACACACTTAAGCACTGAGATGCAGCCGCTTCCCTTGATGGATGCCTGAGCATCAACAACGTGTGTGTGTGTGTGTGTGTGTGTGTGTGTGAGAGTGTGTGGCAGTGATATTGGCTTTGAGTGTGTGTGTGTGTGTGTGTGTGTGTGTGTGTGTCGGGTGATATTGGCTTTGAGGAGTGTGCAGTGTTAATGTTAGACTGACTGACCTGCAGAGGTTCACTCACTATAACTCTCTCTCACTCACTCACACACACACACACACACACACACACACCTCCAGAAGACCATAAAGTGAGGGCTGATCCAATGGTGTCCTCTGTCCTCAGCCCATTTAGAGTAGCACAGCTGTTTGCTGGTCCATTACAGTCGATCCTGTGGGCTGTGGAGACCAGACATAGACTACACTTCTGTCGCAGCTACACACACACAAACACACACGCACATATACACAGATAGCACAAAACATCACCAACCACTTTTTCTCTATGCTGTTATTAAGGGCAATAGCCTTTCATCAATACCTTCTGTTTGGTGTGTGTATGTGTTTATTATGCATCTCTGCTGATTGAGTGGCTACAGTATGTTTGATTTGTATGAGGAACACTGTGCACCCAAGAAAAGCCTCCCTTATAATATATGTTTGCTTTCCTGTGTGTGTGTGTGTGTGTGTGTGTGTGTGTGTGTGTGTGTGTGTGTGTTATTTCCCCTGTATAATTCTGTTGCCTTTGTTGTGAAGCGGTGGGCTCCTGTGTGGCCGTGCAGTGGCCATCACCTCCTCTGTAATGAAGTCCCCCCCCCCCCCCTCCACTCTCCTCCGTCTCCCCTCGAACTGTGGGCAAAGTCAGTTGAAAGTCAGTGCAGAGAGTAGCTGTGATGATGATGATCCTACTGTGTGTGTGTGTGTGTGTGCGCGTGTGTGCGCCAGGTGTGCCCGTCCATCCTCATTGTGTGCGGAGTTGATGTCCTGGCGCTGTGTGTGTGTGTGTGTGTGTGTGTGTGTGGCGGGGGTTCTAATTCTTCCACATGGTTGAGCCTCACAGTGCCAAAGATGCTGGAGCACAATTAGAGAAGCCTGACCACCGCAGCAACAGGTCACCTCTCACGGGAGGGGTCCGCTCCGCTCCGCACCGCACCGCAACAAAAACACTGAGAGAGAGGGAGGGATGGGGGGATAGAGAGGGGAAAGAGGGAGAGAGAGGATAGAGTATGTATGAGGTAGAGGGGGGGGGGGACTGAAATAGAAAAAACCTTTTATGTGGTTTCAGTTTTTTCTTTTTCTTTTCTTTTTTTCTCGCTGTCTTTTTTTTTCTGTCTGTGAAAGGTCCATTTTGAAGTGGGCGTCAGATTCAGTGATTTTCCTTTCCTTGCTCATGTCATCAGCTGTAATGGAGGCCCTGGCAGGCCCTCCTAGGGTGCGCCAGTGTGGAGGCTGGACCAGGGATGACAGAACTCCTCTTCCATTAATTCAGCCTGTCTGCTTGCCTTTTCTCTCTCTCTCTCTCTCTCTCTGTGTGTGTGTGTGTGTGTGTGTGTGTGTGTGTGTGTGTGTGCGCGTGTGTGTGTTTGTGTGCTTTGCCTATGTGTAAGTGTGTGTGCTATGTTTGCTTGTGTGTATGAGTGTTTGTCATGGATGTTTGCCTGTGTGTGTGTGTGTATGCTTTGCCTATGTGTATTGGTGCATGATTGTGTCTGTGTATGTTTGCTTGTGTGTATGTGTATAGCGGTTGTCGTGTGTGTGTGTGTGTGTGTGTGGAGGCAGTGGATAAGCGCTGTGGCATGCAGGCTGTTGATGTGTGAGCAGCCCTGTGTGCTGGTGTGTCTCAGAGGAGGGAGGTGTTTACGCTCCTCAAACCCCGTGTCTGATGGAGCCCACCGACGCAAATGAGAAGTCACTCACCTCTCCTCTCCGCTACAGCGGCCTGTAATTATTTTTCAGAGGCGTGTGTGTGTGTGTGTGTGTGTGGGCGCGGCAGCGTGCTGTTTTTGGGTATGATTTGCTCGACCTTGTGTGATTGGATGGTTATTACTGACAAGGCCCCAGGGAGCTTGACCATGTCCTCAGTTTTCCTGTCCTCTGTGTGTGTGTGTGTGTGTGTGTGTGTGTGTGTGTGTGTGTGTGTGTGTGTGTGTGTGTGTGTCTCACTCTCTCGTTTCCTCTCCCCTTCTCTCATTTTGTTCTCTCTCTTCTCCTCTTACTTTCATATCCCTTCATCTGGTCTTTTTTCTTCCTTTTCCTTTCCTCTCTCATCATCGTTCTTTCTCCTCCCTCCTTCTGTTACACACACACACACACACACACACACACACACACACGTGTACACAAACATAGAGGAAAACTTAACTGAGTAAATATTGTATTTTTGGACGGGTGGAAATCCATAGCCATGTATTGATTGGGCATTAAGTGGCTTGGCATGTGTTGGATATGGATTGAGGATGTCTGGGCAAGTGTCCTTGGCCGGTGTGTGTCAGTGTGTGTCATACTGTCATATCTATATGGGCCAGAAGAATTCCACTGCTCCCTTTGGTGATGGGCCTCAGGCTTGGATTGAAGTATGTTTGTGAAGCACATTGGTTTGACACCAGACACACACACACACACACACACACACACACACACACACACACACACACACACACACACACACACACACACACACACACACACACACACACACACACACACACACATAAATGCACACAAAAACTCACACACGCCATTTGGTCACTGTGTTGTTTAGTCTTAACCTGGCTATGGCAACTAAATAATCACGTGACCACCTCTAGCTTTTCTTGTAGCGGAAGCGTGGTTTACGATTGTCCAGAGCTGTTAGTTGGGCGCTACGAATGTCTATCTTAGCATCAGTACCTAGCTCAGAGCCAACACCAGAGCTGCCACGTGACGTAAAATGAAATAGAGCACTCCCATGCACTCTTTTCTGATCTTACATCCACCTGTTACGGCTAGTAGACAAAAATGACATTGAAGACCTACCGAGCTGGAAGCTGTGTGTGTGTGTGTGTGTACATGGCCACGTGTGCTCTTTCGAAGTGCGTTTGTGAGTGAAATGTCCCAGCTTGTTCCGTAAAGGAGAACGCCCTAAAGCATGGATGACTTACAGTTCATAGTTAAATGAGTCAGAGTTTTGACCCTACACTGTGTCCCCATCTGTCATGGAGCGTGTGTGTGTGTGTGTGTGTGTGTGTTTACTGCTCCCCAGGCTGAAGTAGACTCCTAGGCCAAAGTCAGGTTTATTGACCCTGGTGTGTGAGATCATCTGTCAGGGAAAGTGTGGAAGGTGTCGGTGTGTGTGTGTGTGTGTGTGGGGGGGGGGGGGTGGTTTGGAGGGAGCCTATGTGCACTCATATTTTTTGTGTTAATCATTTGCCTTTTTTCTCTTTTTCTGTTGTGTGTGTGTGTGTGTGTGTGTGTGTGTGTGTGTGTTTGTCTGTGCGCACATAACTGCCTGTGACTCAAGTGCTTAGGCCTATTGAGTTGGATTTGGGGATGAGATTGGTTGGGGTGCTTAGGTCTAAATACTTGCTTGGACATTTATAGTGCATGTTGTAGTGTAGTTCATCTTAGTGTCTTTGTGTGTGTATGTGTGTGTGTGTGTGTGTGCGCGCACGTACGTATGTGTGTTGTAATGTGT
>JAODXP020000023.1:23315129-23317017 GCA_027497455.2 Sardinella longiceps
ACACACACACACACACACACAGAGCAGGGATTTCATCACATGTTGGGGATTAGTTTCACATCGATAACATGCCAAGCAAGTGGGTGAACACTCTAACAATTGGAGGCCAGGTCTATAGTGACCTGTGTGTGTGTGTGTGTGTGTGTGTGTGTGTGTGTGTGATGGCAGCGTGGAAGTAGTGCAAGGAGTGTGTGAGGAGTCCCTAATCTCGGATGTCATTTGTCTGGCTCTGTAGAATAGAAGCAGATGTTGCCCCCATATGGAACGGTCCATTTCTGCCACTGTCTAGAGAGGCAGCCATAGTCTCAGCTCCTACTCTCTCCACTTTAGCCTACTTGCCCACTACTTTACTTCACCTCACCTCTCCTTAGCAGCAGCATCTTGAAGTTGACCTGCTCTCACCCTCTGTCCCTCGTCCAACGACCTTTGACCTTCACAAGCCCCGTGTCCCTCGCGCTTATACTGGACTCATTATATTGAATAACTAGTGCTCTGTAGTTTGCTGTGCTGTGCACTTTCTCTTTCAGCTTCAGAGGGTGTTTAAAAAACACACACACACACACACACACACACACACACACACACACACACACACACACACACACACACAGACAGAGTGTGTGTCTATAAGCAAAGTTTCAGGGTGTGTGTGTTTGTGTGCATTGACTAATCTGTGCACCGTATGTAACTACATCTGTGCTCACCAGCATTGTGAGTGTGTGTGTGTGTGTGTGTGCGTGCACCGCTGACAAAGGCTGTCAGGCATATGTAAACACCCCCACACCCATCTCCTCAGTCGCCACCCTGGCGACGGTTACCGCGGTGGCCAGCTGCTAGCTTTTATTTACCTGAGCTCCTGTTTACCCAGCAAACGGACAGGTGTAGCTTTCATTCAGCGCACACACACACACACACACACACACACACACACACACACACACACACACACACACACACACACACACACACACACACACACACACACACACACATACACAGTGGGCTGCATGCAAAGTCTCCTGGCTGTGTAAACACTAAACATAATGACACATGTAATAGCTTTGGAATTGCATGCAAATATGTGGAGCGGCTGGCTATTGTTGCAGCAGCTTCTGGCTGAGCCCACCGGAGCTGGTTAGAGCGCCGCCATGACACCGCCTGCCAGTCACCGCCTCCCACCCAGAGACCTGCTGTCAGGTACTCACTCCTCACTGGGGCCGCCTCGCCTCCAGCTGTGTGTGGTGGGAGCGAGGGAGGGAGGGTGTGTATGTGTGTGTGTGCGGCTTTGTGGAAGTTTGTGCTGTTGTGTGGTGCAATGGACTGTCTATGTGGGTTGAAAAGATAAAGGAATTAAGTGTGTGTGTGTGTCTGTGTGTCTGTGTGCCTGCCTGCATAATTTTTTTCTCTTTGTGTGGTGTGGTGACTTTGTTGTTTGTTGAAAAAGTAAGAGAACGAAATGTGTGTGTCAACCACTCATGTGCTCACGGTCACACACACACACACACACACACACACACACACACACACACACACACACACACACACACACACGCACACAGGCACTCAGAGGTGCTGTGTTAGCAGAGTCCTTGAAATCTTTGCAAGTTTTTGAGTAGGAGAGAAATAAGTCTCGGCCTTTGACATTTTGCTGTAGACATAGGCTTAACAGACATGGGAAATTGAATGTGCAAGAATGTGTGAGACTCATTCAAGCTGGTCTCGAGTGTCTGTCTGTGAACTTTTTGTAAAGATTGATAATTCTCCCGCTCTTAAACCAATCTCCAGCGATATTCAACCTTGACCAGTGTCTGAAACATGAGTGTGTTGGGCCGTAGACTTTCAGACAGTTTGGCCTTGAAAATCCTCAAATGTGAATTCAAAATAAATA
>JAODXP020000023.1:23317117-23329617 GCA_027497455.2 Sardinella longiceps
AGCCGCAAGCGGCGTTGACGGGCCCTCGCACCAGGTGCACCGCAAAGAGTGCATGTCGCAACAATGGTACACAGTGAAGGCACATTCACTCGAAACAGGTGTGCTGTCTTTGTCTCACCCTCATTTTTTACACTCGCAGACACTCCCTGTCACACACTCACTCAGTCTGCCTTTTACACTCTTTCTCTTAGTAGGGGCGCAACAGAGATTCACATAAGTCATACTGCATGATCAGAAGATGGTCCACAGTCTGTGTATCAACTTTGGCTATGATAGGTCAAACCGTTTCCAAGTTATAATGTTCGACCACAAGGGGGCATTAGAGAGTTTCGATTCATGGTTTTGCGTGGTCAGAACACGGTCAGGAGTCCATATACCAAGTTTGGATAAGCTACGTCAAACCGTGTCCAAGTTATCATATTTGACCACTAGAGGGCGCTAGAGAGTTTCGATTCATGGTTTTGCGTGGTCAGAACATGGTCAGGAGTCCATATACCAAGTTTGGATAAGCTACGTCAAACCGTGTCCAAGTTATCATATTTGACCACTAGAGGGCGCTAGACAGTTTCGATTCATGATTCTGTGTGGTCAGTACACGGTCAAGAGTCCATATACTAAGTTTGGATAAGCTACGTCAAACCGTTTCCAAGTTATAATATTTGACCACTAGGGGCGCTACAGAGTTTCGATTCCTGGTTATGCGTGGTCAGAACACGGTCAGGAGTCCATATACCAAGTTTGGATAAGCTACGTCAAACCGTTTCCAAGTTATCATATTTGACCACTAGAGGGCGCTAGACAGTTTCGATTCATGATTCTGTGTGGTCAGTACACGGTCAAGAGTCCATATACTAAGTTTCGATAAGCTACGTCAAACCGTTTCCAAGTTATAATTTTTGACCACTAGCACTTTTAGCACCTTTCCTGCTTGACCAGATGGTGGCGCTATAACAGGCACGCCCACAGGGTGTCTACATATCATCACAGTCATACTATCTATAAGCCAGTGAAGTTTCAGATCAATCGGGTAAAGCATTGTCAATTTCTGGCACATTTCCTGCTTGGCCAGGTGGTGGCGCTATAACAGCCACGCCCCCAGGGTCTCTAGATATCATCACAGTCATACCATCTATGAACCTGTGAAGTTTCAGACCAATCAGTTAATGCTGTGTAATTTTATGACACACTTCCTGTTTCATGATGAGCTATTAAAATCATACAATTTCATAAAATTGTTATTTCAACATAGTACGAGATATCAAAAATCCGTTCGCAATTTAGTATCATCAGTATCTAGAGGTCATGTACACCAAATTTCACTTGAATCTGACATACCGTGTCCGACGAGTACATTAAAGTTCACTGTGTGTCCAAATTTTTACATGCCTTAATACCTCACTTCCTGTTGGGCGTGGCTAATGCAATGTCATACAAAAGTTGTTCGTCTTGGGGAGTCCCACACACCTACCAAATTTTGTGAGTGTAGCTCAAAGTATATGTCAACCATGGCACTTAATGTCAATTTCTGTACTGGTTCCACCTTGCCAGATGGTGGCGCTGTAACAACCACGCCCATTAAGTGAATGGATATCATCATAATCACAGGATCTATAAACGGTATGAGTTTCAGGCGATTTTATCAATCCAGTGTGATGTTATGCCACATTTCCTATTATTCATTTTTTCTCTTAGTTCATGCATCCGCCATCTTGAATTCGTAAAAGGTAGGAAAAATCCCTTCGCAATTCCACATGAGCAACATCTTGGCATCATGTGTACCGAATTTCACAGGCATCCGACAAGCGATGTCCGAGGAGTATGTTAAAGTTCATCATGAGACCGGCCCATAGAGCCCAAGGCATTTTTTTACTTTAGGGGGCGCTACGGAGTCCCTGGGCCACACCCGGGTCTATACCGCTGCAAACCTCCAGTGTTCCAGAAATCCAAGGTGTGTGCAAAATTTCGTGACTTTTTGAGCACGGGAAAGTGGTCAAAAATGGCCGGTTCCATTGTGAGGAAAAGAATAAAAGAAAAAAATAATTAAAGCCGCAAGCGGCGATGACGGGCCCTCGCACCAGGTGCACCGCAAAGAGCGCATATCGCAACAATGGTACACAGTGAAGGCACATTCACTCGGAACAGGTGTGCTATCTTTGTCTCACCCACATTTTTTACACTCGCAGACACTCACTGTCACACACTCACTCAGTCTGCCTTTTAAACTCTTTCTCTTAGTAGGGGCGCTACAGAGAATCACATAAGTCATACTGCATGTTCAGAAGGTGGTCCACAGTCTGAGTACCAACTTTGGCTATGATAGGTCAAACCGTTTCCAAGTTATAATGTTCGACCACAAGGGGGCATTAGAGAGTTTCGATTCATGGTTTTGCGTGGTCAGAACACGGTCAGGAGTCCATATACCAAGTTTGGATAAGCTACGTCAAACCGTGTCCAAGTTATCATATTTGACCACTAGAGGGCGCTAGAGAGTTTCGATTCATCGTTATGCGTGGTCAGAACATGGTGAGGAGTCCATATACCAAGTTTGAATAAGCTACGTCAAACCGTTCCCAAGTTATCATATTTGACCACTAGAGGGCGCTAGACAGTTTCGAGTCATGATTCTGTGTGGTCAGTACACGGTCAAGAGTCCATATGCTAAGTTTGGATAAGCTACGTCAAACCGTTTCCAAGTTATGATATTTGACCACTAGGGGCGCTACAGAGTTTCGATTCATGGTTATGCGTGGTCAGAACATGGTCAGGAGTCCATAAACCAAGTTTGGATAAGCTATGTCAAACCGTTTCCAAGTTACAATTTTTGACTACTAGCACTTTTAGCACCTTTCCTGCTTGACCAGGTGGTGGCGCTATAACAGGCACGCCCACGGGGTGTCTAGATATAATCACAGGCACACGATCTATGAACCTGTGAAGTTTCAGATCAATCGGGTAAAGCATAGTCAATTTCTGGCACTTTTCCTGCTTGGCCAGGTGGTGGCGCTATAACAGCCACGCCCACGGGGTGTCTAGATATAATCACAGGCACACGATCTATGAACCTGTGAAGTTTCAGATCAATCGGGTAAAGCATAGTCAATTTCTGGCACTTTTCCTGCTTGGCCAGGTGGTGGCGCTATAACAGCCACGCCCACGGGGTGTCTAGATGTCATCACAGTCATACCATCTATGAACCTGTGAGGTGTCAGACCAAACGGTTAATGCAGTGTGATTTTATGACACACTTCCTGTTTCGTGATGAGCTATTAAAATCATACAATTTCATAATATTGTTATTACAACATATTACGAAATATCAAAAATCCGTTCGCAATTTAGCTTCACCAGCATCTAGAGGTCATGTACACCAAATTTCACTTGAATCTGACATACCGTGTCCGACGAGTACGTTAAAGTTCACTGTGTGTCCAAATTGTTACACTCCTTATTACCTCACTTCCTGTTGGGCGTGGCTAATGCAATGTAATATGAAAGTTGTTCGTCTTGGGGAGTCCCACACACCTGCCAAATTTCGTGAGTGTAGGTCAAAGTATATGTCAACCATGGCACTTAATGTCAATTTCTGTAGTGGTTCCACCTTGCCAGATGGTGGCGCTGTAGCAACCACGCCCATTAAGTGAATGGATATCATCGTAATCATAAGATCTATAAACGGTATGAGTTTCAGACAATTCTATCAATGCATTGCAACGTTATGACACTTTTCCTGTTTTTCAGTTTTTCTCGGAATTCATTCGTCCGCCATATTGAAATCGTAAAAGGTATAAAAAATCCCTTCGCAATTTCACATCATCAACATGTCGGCATCATGTCTGACAAATTTCATGGGAATCTGACAAACGGTGTCCGAGGAGTATGTTAAAGTTCATCATGTGACAGGCCCATAGAGCCCAATGTATTTTTTTTTTGTAGGGGGCGCTAGGGAGTCCCTGGGCCACACCCGGATCTATGGCTCGGTCTGCCTCGAATGGCGCGCACTCCCAACGTGTGTGCAAAATTTCGTGAGTTTTCGTGCACAGGAAAGGGGTCAAAATGGCCAATTTCGTTGGGAGGAAAAGAATAATAATAATAATTAAAGCCGCAAGCGGCGATGACGGAGCCCTCGCACCAGGTGCACCGCAAAGAGTGCATACCGCCAGAATGGTACACATTGAATGCACATTCACTCGGAACAGCTGTGATTGGTCTGTGTCGCCCTCATCTTTTGCACTCGCACACACTCACTGTCACTCACTCACTCAGTTTGCCTTTTACACTCTTTCCCTTAGTAGGGGTGCTACAGAGATTCACATAAGTCATACTATATGATCAGAAGATGGTCCACAGTCTGTGTACCAACTTTTGCAAGGATAGGTCAAACCGTTTCCAAGTTATAATATTTGACCACAAGGGGCATTAAAGAGTTTCGATTCATGGTTATGCGTGGTCAGAACACAGTCAGGAGTCCATATACCAACTTTGGATGAGCTACGTCAAACCGTTTCCAAGTTATCATATTTGACCACTAGAGGGCGCTAGAGAGTTTCGATTCATGGTTATGCGTGGTCAGAACACGGTCAGGAGTCCATATACCAAGTTTGGATAAGCTACGTCAAACCGTTTCCAAGTTATCATATTTGACCACTAGAGGGTGCTAGAGAGTTTTGATTCATGGTTAGGCGTGGTCAGAACACGGTCAGGAGTCCATATACCAAGTTTGGATAAGCTACGTCAAACCGTTTCCAAGTTATAATTTTTTGACCACTAGGGGGCGCTAGGGAGTTTCAGTTAATGGTAATGCGTGGTCAGAACACAGTCCGGAGGCACGCCCATGGGTGTCTTGGTATCATCACAGGCACACCATCTATGAAGTTTCAGATCAATCAGGTAAAGCGTTGTCAATTTCTGGCACATTTCCTGCTTGACCAGATGGTGGCGCTATAACAGGCACGCCCACAGGGTGTCTACATATCATCACAGTCATACTATCTATAAGCCAGTGAAGTTTCAGATCAATCGGGTAAAGCATTGTCAATTTCTGGCACATTTCCTGCTTGGCCAGGTGGTGGCGCTATAACAGCCACGCCCCCGGGGTGTCTAGATATCATCACAGTCATACCATCTATGAACCTGTGAAGTTTCAGACCAATCGGTTAATGCAGTGCGATTTTATGACACACTTCCTGTTTTGTGATGAGCTATTAAAATCATACAATTTCATAATATTGTTATTCCAACATATTTCGTTGTATCAAAAATCCGTTCGCAATTTAGCATCAGCAACATCTAGAGGTCATGTACACCAAATTTCACTTCAATCTGACATACCGTGTCCGACAAGTACGTTAAAGTTCGCTGTGTGTCCAAATTTTTACACTCCTTAATACCTCACTTCCTGTTGGGCGTGGCTAATGCAATGTAATACAAAAATTGTTCGTCTTGGGGAGTCCCACACACCTACCAAATTTCGTGCATGTAGCTCAAAGTATATGTGAACCATGGAACTAAATGTCAATTTCTGTAGTGGTTCCACCTTGCCAGATGGTGGCGCTGTAATAACCACGCCCAGTAAGTGAATGGATATCGTGGTAATCATAACATCTATAAACGGTATGAGTTTCAGGCGATTTTATCAATCCAGTGTGATGTTATGCCACATTTCCTATTTTTCATTTTTTCTCTTATTTCATACATCCGCCATCTTGAATTCGTAAAAGGTATGAAAAATCCCTTCGCAATTTGACATGAGCAATGTCGTGGTATCATATCTACCAAATTTCACAGGAATCTGACAAACGGTGTCCGAGGAGTATGTTAAAGTTCATCATGAGACCGCCCCATAGAGCCCAAGGTATTTTTTTACTTTAGGGGGCGCTACGGAGTCCCTGGGCCACACCCGGGTCTATACCTCTGTAAACCTCCAGTGTTCCAGACTTCCAAGGTGTGTGCAAAATTTCGTGAGTTTTCATGCACGGGAAAGGGGTCAAAAATGGCCGGTTCCAGGGGAAGAAAAATAATAATAATAATAATAATAATAAAAAAGAAAAAAATCCTTACAAAAGCAATAGGGCTTCGCACCGGTCGGTGCACAAGCCCGTTCCGGGCTCGTGCACCTCGGTGCTCGGGCCCTAATAATAATAATAATAAGAAGAAGAAGAATAATAATCTGAGCAAAAGCAATAGGGCTTCGCACCGGTCGGTGCACAAGCCCGTTCCGGGCTCGTGCACCTCGGTGCTCGGGCCCTAATAATCTGAGCAAAAACAATAGGGCTTCGCACCTATCGGTGCACAAGCCCGTTCCGGGCTCGTGCACCTCGGTGCTCGGGCCCTAATTATCAGTCAACCCGTCACTGCGATGGTTAAATTAAGTCTTAGGGACATGGTACTCTTCCTCGCACATATCTGTATGCACACATTTTGCGCACCGTGCTCACCATAAGACAAAGCCTACTTTCCAATTCGTCAAGCTCCTAAATCTAGTCTAGTGTCCTACCACAGCAACGTACTGGAGTTCAGCTGACCCTGAACCATAACTAACAAGCTAGTTTCATTCCATTATTGACCATACTAAACACACACACTAACCGTAAGCTCTTGGGACACATCTAGGTTTACTCCACAAATTATAGAAATTTTACCTACTTACAGGAGTGCCACATACTGTATGGTGTACACACACACACACACACACACACACACACACAGAACACTCAATGTGATGACGCTGTTCTCGGCACACACTCAGTGTTTCTCAAAGTCGAGAATGCTTCCTAGGTAGCACACTAGCCTTGGAAGCCGTACACTTCAAAAACAAGGTTCCATCAGTGCATCCTTGAATAATCTATGAACAAAGGCCTCTGTCCTCGCTAGAATTTAGAAGGATGCTTGACTTCGGAACAGTACTTGGCGACTGACAATGACGTGGAATGCAGCCTTCCAAGCATGCTTCCTCGACTTTGAGAAACGCTCACTGAGTACATGCCCAAGTGCTTAGAACCGTATTACAGGTCTTATTCAGTGATTGGATGGAGGCTCTCTTGGGTGCCCCTACCATCTCTTTGGTGAAGAATAACGCTTGCCACATGAACCCCAAAATTTGTGGCACGGCTATTACCATGGCTACAGAGATATAAAACAAAAGGAGAGTCACTAATTAGACCTCGTACAGCGTTACAATTTGCTATATTCACTGCGAGGCACGACTTTCAGTTTCTCAACTCCGCCATTACAGTGTATATTGTATTCTAATGTGCCGCACTCCATTGTCTATGGAGTATATTTGAAGAAGTCCTACAGTACATCTCCTCCCGTTAGACTGTGTCTGGTGCCAGCAGGCTCCTGTTGCTCCTCTTGCCTCTTCTCTTTGTTTCTGTGTGTGTGTGTGTGTGTGTGTGTGTGTGTGTGTGTGTGTGTGTGTGTGTGTGTGTGTGTGTGTGGGATTGGGTCCAGTGGTTCTTGAGAGAGTCTGAGCCTGTGGGAGTTTTGCGTTTGTCTGTTTCACACAGACCAGGTGTGGAGAAGAACAGGTGAGAGTGTCCTCAGGAGGTGGTTGGGGTGACGAACCAGGAGCCTTTAGAGGCGTACTGCTGTGGCTGTTTGTTTGTTTGTGTGTGTGTGGTGGTGGTGGGGGAGTGCACAGCAGCCCCTATGTTAGTGTTGGACGGATGAGTCCACTTCTCAGCCGAGTGTCTGTAACCCAGCGGTTGGGCTTGGCTGGGTCAGTCGGCCTGCACGCATTCCATCATCTCCCAGAATTCCCTTGTGGCGCTGCTTGCCCAGTCCCCACACAGTCAGGCCTCTCCATCTTAGTGACCCACACCTCTCCCACACACAGCAAGGGGCTGCAGACCAGACCAGACCAGACCAGACTCCCCTGCTGGGGCTCAGCACTGCCCTGCTGCACAGCACTCTGCCATGGAGCTCACCACTGCTGATGGAAAAGGCTATTGGGTATTGAAGAGGTGGCCCAGTTGTATGTGCGTGTGTGCGTGCGTGCGTGCGTGCGTGCGTGCAAGAAGTTACAGAGTAGCCCATATGACACAAGGCGTCCTTCTGCAGTGTGTGTTGTGGTTTTCTATGTGTCCAGGGAGTGTGTGAGTGAAGCTTGAGTAGAAAAAGCTGTGGATAACATTTCTGCTTTTATTAGTCTCTGCTGTCCTCTGTCCCAGTCCTACTGTGTCTGGCTGTGTGCGTGCATTTGATGTCTCTATACTTGCCTCCAGAGCTAAAAGGCATATGAAAACACTGCTGTGTTTTCTAAGGTGTAGGTGTGTGTGTGTGTGTGTGTGTGTGTGTGTGTCTGTGTGTGTGTCTGTGTGTGTGTCCTTACTAGCCTATATAGCATGACCGTGGACAGTATGCTGGGCTTTCTGATGTTTAGGTGAGTCAGACTGTGCTGTTTTGGGATCTAGGTCATGTTGCTGAAACGAATAGTTTATGGCGCTTCAGCCCACCCCCCAGACCTGCGTGTGTGTGTGTGTGTGTGTGTGTGCGCACGCCTGTCTTGTTCAATCAGTTTAGGATGTGGCAAATAGCTCTCCGTCTCTCTGCAGCTTATGCAACTCTGTGGCCTCTTGCATAAAGCAGCCGAGTCCAACACTTTAAGGGGCTCATCATGGCCATCAGACCCTGACTGACTGGATCACACAAACAGCCCTCCTATATATCCTGCCTTCACTGAGAGTGGATTAGTATTGGAGCCGCCGTGCGATTGATGGGTGGAGCAGGGCCAACACAACAGGTTAGATATGAAAGTAAAAGGATTGAAACACGGAGTAGGTTTGGCTTTGATGTGAAAGTTGAAAGGTGACGCCCCGAGGTAGGCTGTCTCTGGCCGCAGCATCCTGGCAGGTTAGGAGCTTTAATGTGTGTGTGTGTGTGTGTGTGTGTGTGTGTGTGTGTACACACACACAGGGTGGCTGTCCAAAACACCACTTACACACACTTCCTCTGAACATCAAAGCTCACCTCGCTTACTTTTCCACCCCTCTGATTTGGGAAATCATACACACACACTAAATGTGTGGACAGTCTTGGGGGCCATCTAGATATCAAATAAGACTTGTTAAAATGTCATTCAGAGTTTCATGCAGAGAAGCAAGGCTGAACCATGCAATGAGTAGATCATTGAGGCCAGCAGCCCTAAAGAGGGAAGGGAAATAAGGTTACCAAGAAAAAGTAAAAAGTATGATTGGGCCATAGTAAAAGGCTCTCTATTTAAGTTAGACTAGATTAGAAATGAACACAACTACTACTACTTTATCATGCCAGCCACTTAACAAACAGATGAATCGAAACTGACTCTCTACTTCGGTTTATCCACAGATCCACAGTCAGCGTTTTTAAAAGATATTTTTAAAAGCATTCTTTTGTTTGCACAGATATTTCTAGCATCCTCCACGTATTATTCAGGTTTTGTTCTGCTGGGTTCTAGCCCAGGCATAATGTTTTCATCCCTTCTACTCTCTGACCTTTGCTGCAGTCACCAAGGTCTCTGAGGAATGCTAGGAAGGATCAGTCCCAGTTAGTTTTAAAATCTAATATCCCAACACACATCTTATTTGATCACGCGTTTTTATTACATTCATTATCAAAATCTCATTTTGCCAAGGTCTCAACCTTTCATCATGGAAAAGGCTAGCTGAGGAATGATGTATTTTCAGCTTTTACCAAACAAGCTTTGTGTCGATGAATACTCAACAGGTCTTGTACATGTTGGCTTGTTAGGAGCCGTTCACACTGAACACGCTTTTCCGCTTGTAAAACGTGAGTATTCTGAAAATGTGAGTGACAAAAACATGCGAGGTCGAAAGTGATAAATGTACGTCTTGTTGCTATGACAGCTAGATTTGGCTAAACCGCTAACTCCCTGACTTAGCTATGACTGGCAGCTAGGCAACGGGCCCATTGTTGAAGAAAACGCGACCTCAAAAGTTAAACTATTTTCAACTTTGAGCGCTTGCGTTTTTTAGTCGCTTGCGTTTTTACTAGCGTTTTTTTACGCGAGGCGCATAGCAACGGTCAAGTCGCATCGTTCCATAGGGAAAGAATTGAAATCGAGCGCCTGGAGGTGAAAAAAGCATGTCCGTGTGAACGGCCGCTTAGTGGGGATGTATTCCCTCTCATATGCTGGCTCTCCTGTGTGGAATCCTGGCTCAGTGTCTTTGGTGATCTCTGGACCAGAGGAGATGAGATGAGATGAGATGAGATGAGAGGAGTGGAGAGGAGAAGAGACTAGACTATGCAGCTGATCAGTGTGGCTCCAGCACCAGCTCCCTCTCTGGCTCCAGCTGGGTAATGAGCCTCCTGTGCTGCTAAATGAGCCTCCTGTGCTGCTAAATGCTGTCTGGGGAAAGATATGAGCACCACTCCCACGAGCACAG
Source organism: Sardinella longiceps (assembly GCA_027497455.2). Taxonomy (NCBI): domain Eukaryota; kingdom Metazoa; phylum Chordata; class Actinopteri; order Clupeiformes; family Clupeidae; genus Sardinella; species Sardinella longiceps. The sequence continues at coordinate 23,327,500 of JAODXP020000023.1, forward strand.
GGCCCTGGAACTGCTGCAGATCAGATATGATGATACTACAACTGAGGGGCTGGGATATGTTTGCCACTGTGTGTGTCTGGCCTTGAAGGGTGCTGCTGCTGGGGTGTGTCTTGATGACGGGGCCCCTTCCATCTCTGTCTTCATCTCTGTCTCCATGTCTGTCTCTTGTCTCCGTCTCTGTGTCTTTATAGCCTGTAATTGAAGGCCTGCTGCTGGAGACGGAGCAGGCAGGTTCTAAGCAGGGCCAATGAAAGGCATTTCCCAGAAGGGACGGCACCAAATACAGTACACAGTCCTATGCATAGAAGGGCCTTACTGTAGGTGCTGCTGAACCAGACTCCATACAGTTGTTTATTTCCACAGTTAAACAGAACAACATGTCCAGTGTAAGTGTCCAGTGCTCTGGACCCCTTTGTGCACACATCACTGTGTTCTGGAGATTGAGAGTCCAGGCCACCAGTGGTTAAGTTTGGATTGAAACGTGAAGGCCGTAATGAATAAGGATGATTTTGAAGCGAAGCAAAATACGGTGGTAAGGTAACCACCACACACACAAGCTCTCAGTGGTAGCTCACAGTGTGAAATAAAAAAAGTTAAAAAAAACACACACACGTGTGTGAGAAAATTGTCTGATTCCCCTGCTGTGTCATTAGAGACTTGCCCTCCATCTCTTGGCAGCATGTGGCTAGTCAGCAACACTCACACATATATACACACACACACACACACACACACACACACACACACACACACACACACACACACACACACAGACAGGTATGCCTGGCTTAATAAGCATTTTCGCTCAACTAAGTAGTGCTTTCATTGCTCAGCGGGAGGAGCGCTGAGGCCTGGGGATATTGTTCCTGCTAAACTGTGGTTTCCTCTGCTGCTGAGCAGGGGAGATGGCTGCCTGCCTGCATGCCTGTCTGCCTCTTTCTCCATCTACCTTACTTACTCTAGACTCCTCTACACTGGCCTACACTGGTCTGGTCCTGGGGTCTGTTTCTCAAAAGCATAGTTGCTAACCAGTTAGCAACATTGTTGGTTGCAGTGCAATTTTCCATTGACTTCTAACTAAGTTGCTAACTGGTTAGCAACTATGCTTTTGAGAAACCGACGCCCGATCCTCTCTTCAGCCAGTTCCACACCAGCACCAAAGTGGTATTTCTGGCATTATACAATTGGGTGGTGATAGTTTTCTAGGAAATGATGGAAGCTTCCAGACTAATTGGATATCTGTTGGCATGTCGATATACACCAGCCTTTTCTTCCTCCTTAAATGGGAATCTTTTTATGCTTAAGGAAGACTCTCTGTACTACTACACTGTACTTGTGTACCATAACTTTGATTAGGTCTCCCCTGCCTCTAAAGATATCTTCCTGCCTCTGTCTTTGTTTTTCAAAGTTGGCTTCCACTTTGCAGGAGTTAGGCCAGACACAGACAAATGACATTTTTGAGATACAGAATGAAAGAAAAGATGCAAGCATAGCTTCACAATCTGGGATGTTTTGGAGGAGATAAAAGCAGAGACAAGTTGGTGATCTGTAGGAAGAACAGGAAGTATATAATATTTAGCAAAGCCATACAATACCCTGTGGAGAGCATGTGATTGGATCAAATTATTCTTAAAGGTGCGCTGCCATACCACTACAGAGTATTTAAAATTGTTCTTTTCATTCATTGTGTATCAAACATGAACCTATATGTGACTCTGCACAGCGAAATCAGTCGCTTGGCGCAAGCTTCGCTTCTGAGAAAATTCTAAAAATGGAATGCTTGCACCAAAAAAGTCGAATTTCACATTTCAGCATAATTTGACAGAATAAAGTCTACCCTTTCAGATTGTTGTTAATTTATGCCGAAATTCATACCTTAAATGGGTTAAAAATGTGTTTGTTGAGAAGGTGTATCCATTTAGCAAGTACTAACTTAGTTGTCATAGATTTCTAGTGCTAATTGGTTTGTACAGTAAACTGCAGCAGGGCATGTGAACATTCGTCATAGATTATAAGAAAAAATAATTATCTGAATGTAAAGGGCTTTTTCATTTTCATAAACTAGGCTAGAAGTAACTTGCAGATTGTGTTGGGGTCCATAAAATTCCTCTAGATGGA
>JAODXP020000023.1:23334617-23349617 GCA_027497455.2 Sardinella longiceps
CCAGCGGTGTTTGTGGTTTCTACTGTCTAGAGACGGACCTTGATGCTCTCAGTCGTGTGTGTGTGTGTGTGTGTGTGTGTGTGTGTGTGTGTGTGTGTGTGTGTCTCCTTATGGAGAATTGCTTTGACAGCTGTTGTGATGCGAGTGGGTGCACAGAGGGCAGGATGGATGCAGAGTGCAGTCTGCACCAGAGGCCAAAATCACTCAGTGCACTCATCTCCTCCATCCCAACAGCTGCATTAGTGTGTGTGTGTGTGTGTGTGTGTGTGTGTGTGTGTGTGTGTGTGTACACACACATAAATATACACACACACACACATACACAGCACTTCAGTAAGTTCTTATACCAACCACACAGCTGTTGTGATGTACAAGTATGAACACACACACAATGTTCTGCTTACATGTCTGAATGCTTTGTTAAGCTGCTGCATTTGCCTGCAGCCAGCATTTGAAGCAGGCGTAATTTCCAGGAATGTGTGTGTGTGTGTGTGTGTGTGTGTGTGTGTGTGTGTGTCGTCGTCCTGCTGGTCACTCCTCGGTTCCAATGCCTGCAGCAGACAGGAGAAGATTGGCCTTAAAAGACGCAGACGGGAGCAGGCCACTGACAGCAGATGTGTGCTTCAGGCATTCAGGAGACACACACACACACACACACACACACACACACACACACACACACACACACACACACACACACCTCTCAACATACAATTTCTGAAGAAAAAAAAACAGCATGTAAACACACATTGCATACATACATCCTGGGTCTGCCAGTTTTGTTGCACTCTGAATCTGTCATAACGCTCTGTATCTCTATACACACACATAGACACACAATCACACACACGGACACAAAAAAGAAACACACACACATGCATTCACGCATCATTGAAGCTCTTCAACATACACAAACACACCACCCTTTGTTTTCAGACATTGATGAGCGGGCCTTTCACTACACACACAAACACACACTCCTGCAGTCCTGGCAGACAATGTGGTTGTGTGTGACACACACACACACACACACACACACACACACACACACACACACACACGACTGGCACATATTGTACACACTGACCCCTTTTGAGGCTCATTAGGCGTATCTTTCAGACAAACACACTATAATTTGCTGGCTTGTTGTGTTTGTAGACATGTTGTTGTCATCAATACTTCAAACTGATTTGTGTGAATGTGGAAGCTTCTCCTTGTTTATGTCTGTTCTCTGTGGCTGTGTGATTGTGCGTGTGTGTGTGTGTGTGTGTGTGTGTGTGTGTGTGTGTGTGTGTGTCTGTTCCACAGTCTCAGCCTCTGCTCCAGGCTGTTGTTTGTTTGGGTGTTTCAGCAGAACTAGACGCTGTGTGTTTGTGTGTGTGTGTGTGCGTGCGCGCGCGTGTTGGACTGCGCTGCTCTGGTCTCTCAGACCTGCTGTGGCCCCCCGTCCCACAAACGGAGAGTTTGACCCCGTTTCGGGTCCCTGCCTCTGTCTGTCGCCACTCATCGTCCCCCCGACCGACCGGCTCATCCCTGACCTCCTTTGAGTTCCACACCACCCCTGTGTGTGTGTGTGTGTGTGTGTGTGTGTGTGTGTGTGTGTGTGTGTGTGCGCACAGCTGAGAGACTCAGAATGGCTCTGGATGGGATGGGATGGGGCGAGCGGGCGGGTGGGTTTATGTAACTCTTGTTTATGCCCCTTGCAGTCTGTCTGGGCCGGGCTGGGTTACATGGCTGGGTGGATGTGTGTGTGTGTGAGGAGCTGGAAGTGCGGGTAGCGTGCCAGACTCAAAGCAGACGCCCCAGCTCTTGCGTCTGGAGGGTTAGGGTAAAGTGTGTGTGTGTGTGTGTGTGTGTGTGAGAAGAGATGGGGGCGGACAGGCATGGCAGGGGCTGATCCAGCGCACTCCCGCTAATGTTGATGATGCCAGCACACGGCCTATGCCTGCGGGTGGAGACGGGAGGGGGGGGGTAGGGAGGGGAGGAGGTGCGGAGGTGCGAGAGAGAGAGAGAGAGAGAGAAGTGTGTGTGTGAGTGTGTGCATGCGTGCGAGTGTGTGTGTGTGCGCTCTATCTCCACTGCTGCTAATGAACCTGTTGATTTGAGCTGTTGGCCTCTGTCTGGGGGATCTGGGCCGTGTGTATTATCTGTGGAGCTGGATGCTTGGCTGGGTGGCTAGACGGGTGCCGCTGTGAATCGGAGTGGTTCGCTGGAGGTCACTAGTGTTCCAGGCTGCAAGCAATCATACGTACGTGTGTGTGTGTGTGACGACTACTGTGGGATTGGCATGGAGGAGTGCTGATTTACATCATCACCGTCTGTGTTGTGTTGCTGAAGAGAAGTACATGGCCTACATCCTCAGATAGAGGAGATGGCAGGATGTGAGGAAGAGAGGGGGAGAAGTGAGGGAGGAGGTAGAGAGGGATGATGAAAAGTAGGGAGGGAGATGTAGACAGAAAGAAATGAGTGAGTGAGGAAGTGAGGGATGAGGTGAGGAGGAAGAGGAAGAGGAGCTTCATAAAAGCTGTTGAATTCAGCCCAGGTTACTGCAGTCCGAGTTGTAAAGGATGGCAAGTTAGGAGAGAGAGAGAGAGAGAGAGAGAGAGTGTGAGATTGATGAGAGAGGGATGGGTGGAGAGAGAAGAAATGGAGGAGTGTATCGGATCAAAGCAGAGAGATAAGGACAGAAGGGGTATAGAAGCCAGACAGTAGGCTCTGTAGAAGACAGGGAGAGAGGGAGAAAAGCATAGCATTAGTGAGCACCTGAAAGAGGGATGCATAGTAAGTTGGAGAGAAGTATACAAGGGTAGGGGGAAGAAAATGATGAGTTGATGTGGGAGAGCGAGAGAGAGGGCATGGGTAGTGACTTACTCTATGCCCTAGAAATGCTCTCAAACAGCACCTCTAGACCGTAACCAGGCACCCATGTCTGTGGTCTATTGATCCCCTTTGCTGCTAATAGTCCTCCTCTTGCCCCAGTCCTCTGCCTTCCTGCCCCACCCTCTCTGCCCCACCTCCAGGGCAGATTTATGGCCAGAGTGGACGGGCATGAGGGAGGTAATGACACACATTTGGGGGTCTTGCTGCTTCCTGGCAGCTGGAGTAATTGATGGTAGTCAGTCAGGTAGTCTCCACAGAGCTAGGCAGCATCAACTAGAGGAACTAAGAGAATGCTGCAAAGGTGCCATTACCAGCAGAATATTATTGTTTGTGTGTGTGTGTGTGTGTGTGTGTGTGTGTGTGTGTGTGTGTGTGTGTGTGTGTGTGTGTGTGTGTGTCCAGGAGCCTCATCATGTGCACCTTGCTTGAGGGCATAGCAAACTACAGCAACCGTATCTCACTTGAACTATTGAACTCTCTCTCTCTCACATTCACATACACACACACACACACACACACACACACACACACCTTTCAAAGCCCTTGGCATAGCTCAGTGGAGTAGAGCACGGCCATGTGGGCTTGGAAGAGACACACACACACACACACACACACACACACACACACACACACACACACACACACACATCCCTGTGCATGACTAGCTTGTTCATGTTTTATGTGATGATTGCACAGGCCCAGCTTGCAGGCATGTGTTTATGTTGTGATGGGAAATAAAAAAAATTCCCACAGATTTTCCACTTGCTTGTGGAAATGCAGGTGGTCATTTAGAACACGTTTCCCAGTGTGCCTCTGTGATGACTAAAGCCATCAGAACAGGCTATTTTGGTTTGTTTATGTGTCCCCATTCTAAGCCTGTGTGTGTGTGTGTGTGTGTGTGTGTGTGTGTGTGTGTGTGTGTGTGTGTGTGTGTGTGTTTTACGCACGCAGGCTGAATGCAATTAAAATATAACTGAAATGACGCTGACATGTTTTGGGGGAGAACTGTGGCCAAGAAAATGTGTTAATCACCCGCCTGCAGTCCCTCACAGTTTACTAGTGTGTTATTTTTATTCACTCTCCGTCAAGCTTCACGCGTGTGTGTGTGTGTGTGTGTGTGTGTGTGTGTGTGTGTGTGTGTGTGTGTGTGCGCGTCGCTCGCTCGCTCACACATCTGCTGGAATTCAAGCTTGGATGGGGAAGTTTAAGGTTTGAAAGAAGGTAATTATGTAGACCTGTTTCTGAAAAGCTTTTTGGCCGTTAAAGCCTCAGGCAATTGCAATTTGCCTAATTACTTGAATTCTTTACTCCCTGACCAGTCAGTTATTAAATGCTGGGAAATCAAAATAATAGTTATTAAATAATCATAGTTTGGTGACTTGTGGAACAGACAGTAAAAACACCATTAATGTTCCATATTATCAAATGGTTGATGATGCAGGTCTTGAACTGGATGCATATATCAGAATGTAAACGAGACGTGAAGTCTGAAGAAAATGCATCTGTCCTTTCTGATTGTGTGGTGGCGGTATTGATTTTTTTTTATGATCTCATGTAGGCTGAGTTGCTGAGCTCTCTCGCTCTCTCCCTCTCGGTCCCTCTCTCGGTCTCTCCAATCATCAGTTTATTAGTAGCTGTGGAAAAGGACAGAGTGGGTGAGAATCTTGCTGTATTTGAGTGACCGAGAGTTGAAGACTCCTTTTTTCTATGTGCTTTGACCATATACACAACGTTTACACACACACACACACACACACACACACACACACACACACACACACACACACACAATGATTTCACATCTTTCATAATGATCCATGACATACGTGTGTGTGTCTGTGTGTGTGTGCGTGTGTGTGTGTGTGTGTGTGTGTGTGTGTGTGTGTGTGTTTCATGCAGACATGATTAACTGAGAGGAAAATTGACACGTCCAGTTAGACATCAGAACCCAGGTCATCATGGTGTCAAACACATGGCTGTGTGTGTGTGTGTGTGTGTGTGTGTGTGTGTGTGTGTGTGTGTGTGTGTGAGAGAGGGAGATTTATAAAATGACTTCTACTTCCTGACCACACACCCTCACACCCTTTTCCTGTCCAACCTTAGATAATGTCCTCCATGTCTGTTGTTGGATTTCTCTAATAGATAATGGAAATACAGTCCAATACAGCTACTTAACTTACTGTGTGTGTGTGTGTGTGTGTCGCTGGCAGTCAGGCAGGCAGGCTGGCTGGTTGTGTGTGTTGAAAGAGTGCCCATGTGAGAGAGAAAACCAGCCCAGCTTTTGCAGTGCAGCCAGAGAGCTCCAGCTGATGCCACACTGCCAGACACATCAGCTGTGTTTTCCCCCGATTATATACACACACACACACACACACACACACACACACACACACACACACACACACACTCACTCTCTCTCACTGGCCAGCCTGCAGTTTCCGATCGGTCTCAAAGCACTGAGTAACTAAGTCCTCTACGGATGCTTTCCACACCACTCCTGGATTAACTCCACCAGTTCTCAGAAGTCGGGGATTTTGCCTTTTGCCGTAACATCTGCCATGTTGTTGCTTTTGGTGCTGTTTTGAATTTGCTCTCTGGGTTTTTGGTGGTGGTGGTGGTGGGGGTGGGGGTAGGGGGTGAGTTTCAGGGCATTCTGGACAGTCTGAGACAGACCTCGTTTGTCTTGTTTACACATCCGATGTTGTGCAAATTTGACGAAGGGAAGGGGATTTTATTTTATTTCCCTTGCATCAGAGATGAGCCCGGATGGGAAACAGCCGTGCCCACCCCACCCCCACTTTCAGAAACCTTCAGAATTCTGGGAATGAAGTTCCTCCCAGTGCACTGTGGGATTGCTGCATTCTTTAGTCCCGGTGCTGTTCAGGGCCACGCTTATCTGAGTAATGTTCTCAGGGAAGAACCTCCTCCATGGTTCCTCACCAGGAACTGCTTGTTCCCCTCCACTTGTTCCCCTCCACTTTTACCATTAACCTTCATACTCTGTGTGCAGGAAAGTGTGTGTGTGTGTGTGTGTGTGTGTGTGTGTGTGTGTGTGTGTGTGCGCGCTCATATATGTGCAATACAGGAAGAGAGCGCACACAACAACCACCCTGGTGTTCCCAGTTCCCATGATGCTCTTCTCCTCTCCCCTGGCCGCTGAGTAACAGGATCTGACTGTTCGTTTTTCCCAGAATGCTCGGCCATTGTTTGCCATGGCGTGGCGCGTTTACGAGACTGGTGATATAACCGCTGGTTAGCGCTGGTCAGGTTAACGAGGGGTTAATTTGCCACCGCGGGGTGCTCTGGTCACGTTAATAATCCGCATGAGTCACTGCACGCTTCCGTCCTGTGTGTGTGTGTGTGTGTGTGTGTGTGTGTGTGTGTGTGTGTGTGAGACTATATGTGTGTCTATGACTATGCAAGTGCCAGTACATCACGCTTCCCTTGTTTTGTAACTATTTCTCACACATTTATACACAACACACACACACACACACACACACACACACACACACACACACACACACACACACACACACACACACACACACACACACACACACAGTAAACACTTTGCCTGACTCAGTAGGTCTTCCTGTCAGTGCTGTTTCTGCTTCCATGGTTCCTCAGCTTTTCCAGTAAGTTCAGCAGATCTTCTCACACTCGCTGTGTGTGTGTGTGTGTGTGTGTGTGTGTGTGTGTGTGTGTGTGTGTGGTGTAAAGCTGATCTGGATGAAGTGTAATTGGTATCCCATGTGACTGGTAGAGGAAGCAGGGCTGCTCACTCGTTAGACGTGAGAAGGGCTCCATTCTCTTTCCATAAACCAGCTTGAGGGCTGTCTGGAAGTCTGCTGTCAGGGTGACAAGATACACATGCTGTACACACTCACTCACTCACTCACTCACTCACTCACTCACACGCGCACATCACACACACACACACATTCATGTTCCTTGGTTGCAATATAGCCTACATGTAAAACACACACATGCACACCCTTATACACACACACACACCAGTATTACTTGCAGTATTGTGCATGATGCTGGCTTCAGTTCAGCCCAGTCCTTGTGTTCTTGATTTCAATGTAACACACACACACACACACGCACGCACACACGGACACACACACACACAGTCATTAATATGACACAATGGTTCTGGCTTGACTGAGTGTTTCTGTACTGATCTGATTTCCCCTCATGTTTGACATCACCTCACAACGGATTCCCAACATGCTGATAAGTGATTGAGGGAACATTACATGAACACTTTTGTGCACATATTCTCGCGCACACACACGCACACACACACATAGACACACACTGCACAGATGTAATCAGCCGACCGCATACACTCACACAAATGTGCGCTGTATGGGCCTATATGATTATGTATATGTGTGATCATGTATGCACAGATCTGTGTGTGTGTGTGTGTGTGTGTGTGTGTTTGCGCGTGCATACATATGTGTGTATGTAAGCTTGTGAATGCTTGACTGAGGCTGTGTAATTGATAGGAAGTGAAATATCTGGTTCAGTGCAGTAGACGGAGCAGGAGGCTGCAGTACGCTTGTGTTCCCGTGTGTGTGTGTGTGTGTGTGTCTCTGTGTGTGACATTTCTGCAGGGAACTGTGGCTTCTCCTCAGAGCTCCAGCTGTGTCTGGTGTACCGTTTCTCCATGCCAAAGCAATGATCTGTTGGGACGTGTGTGTGTGTGTGTGTGCGCGTGTGTGTGTGTGTGCGCATGTGTGCGCGTGTGTGTGCGTGTGTGTGCGCGTGTGCGCACATGTTTCTCTCCACAGCACAAAAACAAAAGTATCCAGTAGAAATCATAAGAATGATTGAGTTTTAATGTTCTTTAACCACAGCTATTCTTTCTGTTTTCTTTCTCTCATCTTCTCTCTCTCTCTTTCTTTCTCTCTCTCTCTCTTTCTTTCTCTCTCTCTCTCTCTCTCTCTCTCTCTCTCTCTCTCTCTCTCTCTCTCTCTCTCTCTCTCTCTCTCTCTCTCTCTCTCTCTCTCAGATGACCCTGGAGATGCTGACCTCTGGCTGTTGAACAGCTGCACTGTGAAGAACCCAGCTGAGGATCACTTCAGGAACTCCATCAAGTAAGACACTCAAACACACACACTCACTCACACACACACACGCACACAGATCAGAGACAATGAGTGAGCCACTCAAAGGTGACGGTGGGTCATTCTAGCCTGAATAGCAGAGTGCTTTTCTCTAGGTAGCACAGGCCTGACAAAGGTAAATCACTCCAGCCGCTGGCCTTACAGACACCCGTGTGTGTGTGTGTATGTTTGCTATGGGTGATGGTGGCACAGGTGGTAGAGGCTGTTCAGTAACCGGAAGGTGGCAGGTTCGAACCCTGCTCTGCCTGACCCCATTTAGACTCCTCACAGCATCACCAAAGAGTTGGCCTAGTGGTAGAGTGTCGCCTCTCTATTCACCTTTTTCACCTGGCCGCCATGTTCCGAACGAAAACGAGGCTCGGCTGGTAAAACGAGAGGAAGTGCCGACGAAACGTTAATATACTTCAATTCAATTTTATTTGTAGAGCGCTCAAATACAGCGCATTGTCTCGCGGCGCTTTACAGGCAGTACGGGAAGCATCCATGAGAAACAGGGGCCAGGAAAAACTCCCTTCGCTTTATAAATATAATAATTAATAATTTCTCACAGATGCCGGACAGAAAATCTACTGCTGGTCCCCTCTCCAGGGTGTCCGCGCGGTAGTAAAAAGTAGTAAAAGGTAGTAAGAGAGATCAACCCAAATTAAGGCCCTTAAAAGGTAGTAAAAGGTAACAAACACTACTTGACTTGGTAGTAAATTTCTCACCACCACCACCATCATTTCTCATTTGTCCTAAAGATGTAGTTTAACATTATCTAATTAAAAAAATATGTGTTGTAGCAGGACCTGAGTCAAAGTTGATGCTGACATTCTCTGATATTAGCTAGTAGGCCTCGTCACTATTCTATTTTTGAGCAAAGTGACATTACAACATGGAACAGAGAATGTGTCAGTGAAAAAAGTCCAGGCCAGTTAGCCAACCAGCCAGTTAGCCAACCACCCAAGTTGAACAATGCATAATCCGTTATACCCCCCTCCTCAAAAAAGGGTGCTGCTCGATGTTGTATTGGTAGTTAAAAATATTGTGTAGGTAGTAAAAAAGGTAGTAAAAGGTGGTAAATTCAACCCTGGGATTCCTGTATATACCCTGCCTCTCTTACTGTTGGTCAGGTGGAAAGTTGGGCAGATGAGGGGCATCCCATCCCCAGAAGCTACTTCTGGGGAAGTTTTACCACCCAAGCCTCGTTCTAGTGCCTCATAGTGACGTAGGTGAAAAGGGTGAATTGGGAGATTCGTCTCGTGGGTGGGTCATACCAAAGACCATCCTAAAAATGGTACCTATTGCCTCTAGCCTGCCACTCGGATATCTGGATGGAGTGGGTAAAGTTAACACATGGGACTACCAGCGGACCAACCCCCCACTCTGCTCACACTGCCCTGTGTGGCCATCTGGCCTCGGGTTAGGGAGCTGAAGATGGCCACTGCCCGAGGCTTCACACATGGAGCGGGAAGAATTGAACTGAACTGAACTTAACTTACAAATTACATTACATTACATTACTAAACATTTTACATGATATTAGATAACTCCCCTTCAGGTCCCCATGCCGTCCAGTGCAGAGTGCAGGAGCTCAGCAGCTTTGTGTGCTCTCACATGGAAAAGATACATTTGATTGACATGTCTACATATATACACACACACACACACACACACACACACACGCGCATAGATGCACATGAAATGAAGTTGACAGCTCTGCTCTGAGTAAACAAGCAAAGTTAAACGAAATAACAAAGCCGTGCCTCTCCTAGATGAGCCCATGTTTGCGTGTGTGTGTAAGGCTATAGAATGATGAGATCACGCTGTCTTGTCAGGCTGTGGTTATCTCCCTAATGATCTTGATGCAGCCCCGGCCAGCTAGGGCCAATCATGGTCCGACATGGGCGCCGTTTCCCAGCATCCTCTGCTCAAAGCCGTTAACGCAGACCCCCCAACACCACCCCCCCTCGCAACATCAGCCCTTCACAACGTTCTCCGTCTAGACGTATAGAATAATGACAGCCTATTTGTGTAGGCATGTCTCGTGATGTGCACGTGTGTGTGTGTGTGCGTGTGTGTTCTTGTGTCACATGCCTAGTCCATACAGTACGTGCGTGTGTGTAGTCTGCCTATAATGATGTGTGTGTGTGTGTGTGTGTGTGTGTGTGTGTGTGTGTGTGTGTGTGTGTGTGTGTGTTGTGGTGTGCTCTTTGTGGACATATATACTGTGACGTGTGTGTGTTCTGTAGTCGTGTTGTGTAATGATGCATACAGACATGATGTGTTTCTCTATCCCTCGATTTGGCCTAATGGAATGTGTTGTGTTATGTTGTGTTGTTACACTGGGCCAGTGTTGGGCTATAGATGCAGGCTAATGGTATATTTTGTGGTGGTGGTGTTGTCTAATAGGCTACAATGTCATTACATTGAGCTGTGGGTTTTGTGGAGCCGTGTGTGTGTGTGTGTGTGTGTGTGTGTGTGTGTGTGTGTGTGTGTGTGTGTGTGTGTGTTCAGCTAATTGTAAAGCCAAACTGACAGAAGTGATCCCATGCTTCAGAAGTGTAAGTACGAAAAGAGACATGGCTTCGACACACACACACACACACACACACACACACACACACACACACACACACACACACACACACACACAAACTGACTCAGACATCCCCTGCTTCAGTGTAGATACTTGTTTATGTATAGGAGAAGAATGTGAGAAAAGAACATTTTTTTTCCTGTCTTTCCTTCCTCACAATTTTATGTTCCCTTCTTCCTTATTTTGTCCTAAGCTCTCCTCTCCTCTTTTTTTTTTTTTTTTTTTTAACTCATCCCTGACCTCACCCTATCCTGTCCCTTGTGCTCTCTCTCTCTCTCTCTCTCTCTCTCTCTCTCTCTCTCTCTCTCTCTCTCTCTCTCTCTCTCTCTCTCTCTCTCTCTCTCTCTCTTTCTCTCTCTCTCTGCTCTGCTCTGCTCTGCTGTTTGGAGATTTGACTCCTCCTTCATTCTCAACAAAGTCATTTGATTACTCTGTAGATCAAAATGTGTACTGTGTACACACACACACACACACACACACACACACACACACACACACACACACACACACACACACACACACACACACACACACACACACACAGCTCCCATGTAAATTGTTCAAGGGGTTGGGACAGCCCTCCAGTGGGTACACACACACACGCATGCCTATTCCTTTGTGACCTGAGACACTCGTGGATTTCCATAAAAACTGCCAGATTAAAAAGGATGGCTGCTTTGCATTTTGATTATTTTTTTTCTCTCCTGCATTGGTGGTTTGAGCATAAAGAAATAAAGGTGTGTGTGTGTGTGAGAGAGAGAGTGTGTGTGTGTGAGAGAGTGTGTGTGTGTGTGAGCGAGTGATTGTGTGTGTATGTGTTATGATGTGTTACGCCCTAGTGACTCGCCCTACTACTGCTGTTTGTGTGTGTTCCTTAGGAATAACTAATGAATAAACACACACACACACACACACACACACACACACACACACACACACACACACACACACACACACGCATTCACACACACACGCATGCATACACACACACACACACACACAGTAACTCACACACACACACACACACACACACACACACACACACACACACACACACACACTTCATTATTGTTTTTTATTTAGGTGGTTGTGAATTTAGCTACCCTATACCCCTCTATTCAGTTAACTTTTATATTAACACTTCATCTTTCACATTCTTTCAGTACCTACCTATACATACAGTAGAGAGAGAGAGAGAGAGAGACAGAGAGAGAGACAGAGAGACAGAGACAGAGAGAGAGAGAGACAGAGAGAGAGACAGAGAGAGAGAGAGAGAGAGAGAGAGAGAGACTGTATGTCAGCTAAGAGATGATCATGGTGCTTTTAGTCTGGTGTGTGTGGGTGTGGGTGTGTGTGTTCTGCACTCATCCTCTCTCTCCCCTTGCCTGTCTCTGAGCTGTGATTGGCTCAGAGAGTTTCTCTGCTTGACCTTGTTCAGGCTTTCCAGAAACTCTCAAACAACTTCTTTATCGGGAGTTAAATAAAGCAGCCGAAACAATGTCACACACACACACACACACACACACACACACACACAGAGGCAGAGACACACTTCCAGTAAGATTCTCAGTTGAGATGATTCTCGTCACGGCTGATATGGTGTTTTTCCCCCGTCGCCGCGGCGATTGGTCTAATTTGTGCCATTGTCTCGCCGCCTCTGGAGGACAAACGGACTTGCATACTCAGCGCCTGCAGCACACTTAATCCTAATGAATATGCAAATCACCCCCATTTGGCAGAAATTTGGAAATATGAGGGATGGCACTGTGGGTGTGTGTCTGTGTGTCTGCGTCTGTGTGTGTACGTCGTGCATGTGTGCGCTCTCACACACATGGTTGACAGGTCTGTGCTGTGTAAGAGATTTTCAAATAATGGTTTTCAGGGGTAAAAAAAAAAAAGTTTTAATTCATATGGTCTTTGTACTGAATTGTATGCAGTGTGTATGTGGGTGGACACACACACACACACACACACACACACACACACACACACACACACACACACACACACACACACACACACACACACACACACTCTTGCCCTGCACCATCTGCTGCCTACCCCCACCCAAAAGACAAAGACAGACACACACATGCGGCTTTTTGCAGACTCTTTTATGTGTGTCCTGGCATTTGCCTTGGCTGTGTATAATTGAATGCCAGAAACCCTGTGTGTGTGTGTGTGTGTGTGTGTGTGTGTGGGAGGGTGGCTTGGCACACTACTGTAGTGCCAGTCATCTCTCAGTCTCATGCCTAGTCACATGCTCCCTGGACTGGTACAGCTGTCCCCCCATCACACACACACTCTGCCTCCCACTGTGCCCAGTGGCTTACACACACACACACACACACACACACACACACTCTGCCAGGATCAGAGCTCCAAATTCCCCCTGTTGGAGCAAAGAGAGAGAGAGGCCTGCAGTAGAGAGCATGGAAAGAATGCTTTTAAAAATGTGCATTATGTAAAGAATTTTGTCATGCAATCAAAGCTCATTCAGATGACTTTGACTTTAAGAGATCGATGTGTGTGGGACTTGGGCGAGTCTGATATTGCATGGAATTGTTTGATTGAAGAGCAGTAGATGAGGAGAGACACACACACACACACACACACACACACGCACACACGCACACACACAGACACACACACAGACCGACTACTGTTGTTGATTGCCTGCAGTCTGCTTTGGCTGTTGAGATGCAAATCATGCAATTTTGGTTTACAGTCGCACCACAGATATCCCCAAATGCTCTCTTCAGAGAGAGAGAGAGAGAGAGAGAGAGAGAGAGAGAGAGAGAGAGAGAGAGAGAGAGAGAGAGAGAGGGGAGAGAGAGAGGGGGAGAGAGAGAGACGGAGAGAGAGATCATTAGCATGGCATGATCTCTATCATGGCATTTTATGTTATTGTTTTTGACTTTTTGTTTTGTCATTAAGTGTCACTTGTGAAGCTGACAGTGTTTGGACTGCGGATACAACACTTAATAACAGCAGTCATAAACATGAATGAAGTGCCTTTAATGTTTGAGATGTGTTTGGTACATGTACGCACATGTAGCAAGACTTCTCAGTGGCAGTGAGAGATGGAACATGTGCTCAGTATTGGCAGTAAAAGAGAGAGCCTTCCATCAAGATTGATACAGGTGTGTGTGTGGGGGTGACTCATGGTTAGTTCCTGAGAACTGATTACTGTGTGTGTGTGTGTGTGTGTGTGTGTGTGTGTGTGTGTGTGTGTGTGTGTGTATGATCGTGTGCACCTACATAGATGGAGCCTATGTTACAATTTTCATCCCTGTGTGTACAGAAGTTGGTGTTGTGCCCCCCTCCTGTAGTGATGAGATGATTTAATCGTTTTTGAGATTGTGATTAAAAATGTTAATGAATTATTTAATTAACAAAAAATAATTATGATTGCATTCATGAATAAAATATATTATATTATAATATATACACACGCCGCCACCTGAAGCCACTCCAGGCAACTACAGTGTTTTTAAGGACAGCTGTCCTTTTAAGGACTTGCTAAGGATTACTGTCATACATGATATAGGCTCATCATCTTCTTTTTTTTTTTCTCGACACTATTTTTAGTTAAATTTATTTCTGTAATAAGTAATTTAGATTATTTCTCAGCCAATAATCATAGCATCAAATAGTGTTCTGGTCTCATCCCATGTCTGTGTATGAATCTGACTGAAACAGAAGCGTTTCAGAGAGGGTGGAGGTGGACAGGCTTACAGTAGAACACTATGGTTGCACCACGAGGAGAAAGGGGATGCCAACATTGCTGTCCATCTGCTTCTCAGACAGGACACACACACAGCACCCTTTAGCTTGACCTGCCCTTGACCTTTGGGGTGTGTGTGTGTGTGTGTGTGTGTGTGTGTGTGTGTGTGTGTGTGTGTGTGTGTGTGTGTGTGTTGTCCAAACATGCAGGCCATGGTACTGCAATGGCATCTTTTTACTCAGACAGACTCACTCACTCACTCACACACACACACACACACACACACACACACACACACACACACACACACACACACACACACACACACACACTCTCTCTGAGGTCCATAAACATACAGGCGGTATAGGTCGTAGTGTGGGCTTCATGAGGAGGCATGGAACAATTAGGGTTATTTATGGTCCAGTGCATTATAGAATATATGGCTATATGTAGCAACCATTATTATGGTATTGCCCTATTGTAATGACCTCATGCCGCCTATTAGCCTGTGTACATGTACTCCCCCACGCTCTGTGTGTGTGTGTGTGTGTGTGTGTGTGTGTGTGTGTGTGTGTGTTGTGTGGGGGGCAAGACTGGAGAGGCCCAGCGTTTGTCTCTAATTAATAAAAGTGCACATGGCCTTGGCCATTGCTGTCCTTGTTAGTTTGAATGAT
>JAODXP020000023.1:23354617-23357117 GCA_027497455.2 Sardinella longiceps
AGCCATCACAACAGGCCCAATTCCTAACACTGATCCCCAGTCACAAACGCCACAGCCTCCCATGGACGTATGTACCATATATATGCTTCCCTCAGCTCGGAGAGCAGCAGCAGCAGTGACGGGGAACGAGAGGGCAATGGGGAGGGAGAGGGGGAGTGTGTGTGTGTGTGTGTGTGTGTGTGTGTGTGTGTGTGTGTGTGTGTGTGTGTGTGTGTGTGTGTGTGTGTGTGTGTGTGTGTGTGTGTTGGGGGGTGGGGGGTAGGGCTACATTGGGTGAGGCGACAAGAAGAAGAATGTGGAAGGGTTAGAGACGGGGTGAGAAGAGGAGAGGAGTGGAGTGGTGCGGAGAGGCAATGTGGCATGAGAGCAAGAGCGATGGGAAGTGGGGGAGCGGATGGGGTGAGGCGAGGAGTTGAGGGGGGATGGGGGGGGATGTGGTGGTAGACGGCGTGAAAAGAAGCGGGGCATCGAGGCAGAGTGTGGAGAGCAGCGCGGCGTGAGGCTGTCGTCCTCTCTGCCCTCTCTGGCCCCTCCGTCGGCTCGCATCCAGTCTGCCGCCGCGGCTGCGGCCCGCTCGTCACAAGACATTTCGCTCTCGCTCTCGCACTGCCTCTCACACTCCGACAGGCCCCCCTCACACACATCCTCCAACCCCCACCCCCCGCACTCTTTTAGCCAGACTTTCCATCTTTCTCCCTCTCTTTCTCTCATTCTCTCTTGCTCTTCCACAGCTGACTCGCTTTCTAGCACTCTACACTAGATTTCCTCTCTCTCTCTCTCTCTCTCTCTCTCTCTCTCTCTCTCTCTCTCTCTCTTCTTTTCTCTTCTCACTCTCATTCCTCTCGCACGCTGACTTGCTCTTTCCATGTGACTGCTCTTACTGTTAGTCTCAGCTGCTCCTCTCTCTCCCTCTGTGTGTGTGTGTGTGTGTGTGTGTGTCTGTGTGTGTGTGTGTCTGCGTCTGCGTCTGCCTTGGGCCTTTTCTCTCTCTGTGTGTTTGCGGGCCACTTGGTTTTCCCCCTGTTAGGCGGTGCCATGGCGAGGTCATGTATTGGACGAGGTGGTAGAGGCCCTCGTTAAGCCGCTCGCAGGCTGCCAACAGGTGCTTAACGAGGGTGACAGCTGACGGCCCTGTGTTTCTGTGTTTGCACCTCCCCCCCCATGGGTGCTGCTGACCCCGTGACCTCTGCCCAGGCCTGCAAGCAGGGCGCACATGGACAGAATGCTTGGAATGAAGTGTGTGCAATGTCGACACAAATACCGTACACAGTACACTCTGTGTGTGTGTGTGTGTGTGTGTGTGTGTGTGTGTGTGTGTGTGTGTGTGTGTGGTAATTGCTTGGGATGAGAAGACCTTGTACATTTGTCTTTATTCTTTTGATAGATTTGATTGTATTGTGCGTGCGTGCGTGCGTGCATGTGCATGATCAGTGAGTTTGTTCCCTGTTTTGTATTCTTGATATGTGTGTCACCTCCTTGTTGTGATGGCGGCTACAGCTCTGACAATAGTCTTTGTTATGCTTTACGTTTAGTTTTCTAATTGTTTTCTTGTGTGAGGTGCTGAGTGCTCGCTGTGTGTATGTGTGTGTGTGTGTGTGTGTTTAAAATAAGTCCAACTGTAGTAGCTACTCTGCTGCTAGAGGATTCCAAGCAAAGCTGATATTCAGCACATTAGCACTTGAATCTTTAATGAAAGAATCGTCTCTCACCGCGACTCAAAGCTGAAAGCCTTTTTTTTTTCCAACGGTGTGTCTCTACAGGCAAAAATAACAAAAGAGCGGGGAAGCAAGCGCTTTCATCCGCGGGAGAAAACGGAGGTGAAAAAAAGAAAGAAAGAGAAAAAAAAAAAGCCCTATTGAGCAAGTGTGGCCCGTGGAATTCGTCTTTATTAAAATCATCTCTCCCTTTCCGTAAGCTCACCCCCACTAATGTAATGAACCTGGCCTTGGAACAGCCCTAATTGGTTGTTCTCCCCTCATCTGATGTGGGGTGGGGGGAGGTGGGGTGGAAATACATTTTTTTTATTCCATAAATTAATTTCTAGGCACAGTGACTGAATGGCAATTTAATTAGGCAGCTGGCTTTGCGCACCCACCACACATCACACACACACACACACACAGACACACACACACACACACACACACACACACACACACACACACAGACACACACACACACAGACACACACACACACAGACACACACACACACACACACACACACACACACACACACACACACACATTCGTCTTTAAAGGGTGCTGTTTAGAATGAGTAATGGTGGGGGAAAAGGGCGTTGCTTTTAAAGGCCATCAATGCAAACACTCTTGGTGCTGAAGCTCAGGGACAGACACAGCAGCCAGGGAAATTAAGCAGGAAAATGGACTCCCTAATGAGCATATGACACACACACACACACACACACACACACACACACACACACAGAGCCATGCTCTAGCTGCACACACACACACACACACACACACACACACACACAC
>JAODXP020000023.1:23379617-23387117 GCA_027497455.2 Sardinella longiceps
TCATCCTCCTCCTCGTCCTCTTCCTCCTCTTCCATCATCATCCTTTTGTTATTGTTTTGCCCCTTTCTCTGGTTACTGGGCAATTCCATGAGCAAATGTAGGATCATATAAAGTTGGGGATTTGATTAGAAAAAAAAGCTACAACATGTTTCGATAGTCATTCACACTAACCATCCAAAAGCCTGGTAGAACAAGTGTATTTTCCAGGGCATTGGTGGTGTTATTGTTTGTGTGCTGTTTGGGCTGTGAGGCCCAGCATGGGGTCTTGTTAAGGAAGTGCTATAAGAGGACTAATAGGGGAAGTGAAGAGTTCTCATCTCTCCTGAGTGAGGGCCATTAAGGCTTAGCTCTAGCACTCTCAGCTGTGTGTGTGTGTGTGTGTGTGTGTGTGTGTGTGTGTGTGTGTGTGTGTGTGTGGCACCCTATAGCTGGGCTGGGCTAGGCTACGCTACATTGGCGGCCTTAAGGGCTCCTCCTCAATCCTGTTTACCATCCACAGAGATTAGACCAGATGAAAATAATGACAGTAGACCTACACACACACACGCACACACACTCTTGCTGGTGTCACAGTAAGAGGTGATGGGCTCTTTGCTAAGCCTCTTAGCATATGTCTTAATCTGTAAGGCGCACTGCAGTCTGATATACTTTGAGAGAGCCCTCTCTCTCTCTCTCTCTCTCTCTCTCTCTCTCTCTCTCTCTCTCTCTCTCTCTCTCTGTTTGTGTGTGATATGTCACTTATGCCCTTCCACTCTTCCTTTTCCTTTAACCTCCTTGACCTCTCACCTCCTTGACCTTTGTGTGACCTCTAGTGTTCCCCTGTTTGATATGGCGATATGCAGGATGATGATGATGATGATGATGATGGACATCTGTGTGCTTGTCTCAGTACATCAGTCTAATGAGCTTTCCAGGTTTATTTAGACCATACCAATAGTCCAATGTATATTGGATTTAAAAAAAAAAAAACGACCTATTGTCTTGATTAATTTGTCTCGGATTTACCTTCATCCACATAATACAATAAAATTGTGTTGATGTATTTAACCATGTGTTCCCCCAGCCTAATATGATGGGATCTGCTGGATCCAAATGGCATCAAATAAATAAACATGAAGTATTTAATTATAATTGAAATGCTATCGCTATAGGAGGCCAGATGGCGTGTCTCTACCAATGTATTTGGATGAGCTGATAAAGCTCTTGATTTATACCGCTCCCAATGTCTCCTTCACATGCCTAACCTTACATACATCTAACCTCACACACACACACACACACACACACACACACACACACACACACACACACACAGATTTATATATATACACACACACACACACACACACACATACAGATATATACACACACCCACATACAGATATATACATACACATATACATACACACACACACACACACACACACACACACACACACACATTGTACACATCTCTCTCTCTCTCTCTCTCTCTCTCTCTCTCTCTCTCTCTCTCTCTCTCTCTCTCTCTCACACACACACACTCACACACACATACTGAACTGCCCCCCCCCCCTCCACACACACACACACACACACACACACACACACACACACACACCCTTACACACGTCTAACCTAGAATACACTCACAAAAACACATACTGTACACATCTCTCTCACAATCACACAAACTTTGGCTGGCAGTTGTAACTGAATCCAGTTCAGTGTTAGTTGGTTAGTTCCTCTTGGGCAATGTATCCAGTTTTTCCAGTGTTTTGAGTGTTCATGGATTTGATGTGTTAGTGGTGTTGACACACCACACATCTTTGAGTATCTATTGTCAGTTATCAGCCTGTAACTTGTGTGTAGACTGCAGATGTGATGTGGTGTGTGTGTGTGTGTGTGTGTGTGTGTGTGTGTGTGTGTGTGTGTGTGTAAGTACGTGTATTTAGCAGACAAGCTGGCTTCATATCCCCAGATGGCTGTCTGGTTGCTTAGACGTCACTGTTGTTTTTCAGCAAAATGCTCTGTGTGTGTGTGTGTGTGTGTGTGTGTGTGTGTGTGTGTGTGTGTGTGTCTACGTGTCTGCGTGTCTCTCTCTGTCTGTTTCTGTTTGTGTGTGTGTGTGTGTGTCCTGTTTAGAGTGTATGAAACACACACACACACACACACACACACACACACACACACACACACGGCAAGCTGCATGAGGAGCAAAAATATCTGCCCATTATTCCTGTGTTCTCCCTAGGGCTTTGAGATGGGAGTTTTGCATGGTGGAAAGATGGCAGTGTTTTTTATTTTTGTGGGCTTACACTCTCTGTAATAATCTGCAGCTGCCGAGTGTCAGTCAAGGTCATGGTGCACAGTGTGCGTCTTTGTGTGTGTGGGAGTGTGTGTGTGTGTGTGTGTCTGTGTGTGGTGTTACTGGATGAGTGAATATATTTGTGTTCATGTGACAATATGTTAAATGTGAGATTGTGTGTAGGCTGATGCAAGAAAAATAAAATAAAGGGATTGATGTGTGAAGTGTGTTTGTCTGTACTACCGGTATGCAAAACACGAGAGCTGTGTGTTTGTGAATGACAGAGTTGGCTTGTTTGTGTGTGTTTGTGTGTGTTTGTGGTGTTTGTGTGTATCTGTCACCTGTTTGTCAGGTGTGGAGTTGAGCAGTGTGTGTAAAGCATTAAGTTACATGTGTAACCTGTTAAAACGGCTCAGTACTTCACTACACTATCCATTCCAACCCCACATGAACAGGCACCCTATAGACTAGCACCCTTATGGCCCTATAGACCCTCACCCAATTCACACTGTTCATCCCCACACACACACACACACACACACACACACACACACACACACACACACACACACACACACACACACCCACATCCAGTAGTTAATTTATGTCATGACACACACATAATCCATACACGTACTCTGTCATACATGTGATCCACTCCCAGCACATTGTAGGCCTGTGTGTGTGTGGAGACCTCCATGTTTAGAGCCACCTCTACCATTCACACACCATCTGCCCTAACCAAGCTCAGCATTCTTAGACCAGAAACTAGCTGGTTGACTATTACAGTTCTGGGTTGTTTTTGTGTGTGTGTGTGTGTGTGTGTGTGTGTGTGTGTGTGTCAAAGGTCACCCCAGGCTAGCAGTGTGTAGTCCGCATGTGGAGATGGAGGCGTTATCCGTGGTCTGGTAGACATCCCAGTACACTCGTGGCCAGGGTGGTTTAACCAGCTTGAGTGACAAGACACATGAAGCCGTGACGTGTGTGTACGCGCACACACACACAGAAGGAGAGAGTTATAGACACACATTAGGGATTCAAAGAAGCTGATGGAGAGGGATTTAAATTTGTATGTGTGTGTATGTGTGTAAGCAGTGACATCAGAGCTGACATTTGGAAGCAGTTTAGATAGAGAGCTCTTTGTCAGACAGGGGGACTATCTGCGCTGTTTTTCTGCTTGAGGCTCTGACACACACACACACACACACACACACACACACACACACACACACACACACACACACACACACACACCACTGAATGTCATTAAAACCTCATAGTGTAGTTTTTGTGCCTTGAGGAGCTCGCACGTCACTGTCTGTGTGTGTGTGTGTGTCTGTGTGTGTGTCTGTGTGTGTGTATGTGTGTGTGAGCAAGTGAACGTGATTTTAAGAGGGCTCCCTGTTTGTTTTTGTTAAGTGCCTGTGCTTAGCCCCAGTGGCTCCTGAGTGGATTGCCTGGTTAGAGTCCCACCTCTGCTGGCCTTTCCCAGGCACTCCGCTGCTCATAACGCCGCTACCGCTACTGATACTGCTGCTACTGCTAATAGTACTGTTACCACCACTACTGGTACTACTGCTACAGCTACTATTGTTACTCCTGGTGGTACAACCAGAGAGGGTTGAAACGGAGCTTCAGTATCCCATGATTTTTGGTACGACTGCTACCGATACTGCTAATATTGCTACCGCTATTCCTAATACTGCTATCGCTAATACTGCTACCGCTCCCGTTACTGATACCACTGCTACTGTTATCGCTAATACTGTTATCGCTAATACTGCTAACGCTACCGCTACTGATACTACTGCTACTGTTACGCTAACACTGTTATCGCTAATACTGCTACCGTTACTGATACTACTGCTACTGTTACGCTAACACTGTTAGTGCTAATACTGCTACCGTTACCGTTACTGATACTACTGCTACTGTTACTGCTAACACTGTTATCGCTAATACTGCTACCGTTATCGCTACTGATACTGCTAGCGCTACTGGTATTACTGCTATTGCTACTCCAACTGCTACTCCTACTTCGCCTACTTCTCCTGCTTCTCCAGGAGCCAGAGAGCTATGCCCTTTCTGGCACTAGGATGACCTGTCCAAACAGCATGACCTCACCTACCAGCATGCCCACCTGGTTGTCCTGTGGGCCACACATGATGTGTGTGTGTGTGTGTGTGTGTGTGTGTGTGTGTGTGTGTGTCAGGTTCAGTAGGTTCTTCAGCTGATGGCTTACTGGAGGTGTGATGGTCGTGTGGTCTGGCTATGGTCGTGGAGTTATTGTTATGTTTTGAGGACTTGAAAGGCTCCCCATCCCATGGGCAATATGGGCCTTCCCAGAATCCTCTGTTTGCCTTCCCAGAATCCCTTTTTTATGCTACCCAGAATCCCACGCTGTTGTGTTTTGTGCAAAGGTCAGCTGGAAACATCGCCAGCGGCAACAAGCGTTTTGAACTCGCCCTTCTACTACCAAGGGAGCACATGACTGTCGTGTGTGTGTGTGTGTGTGTGTGTGTGTGTGTGTGTGTGTGTGTGTGTGGAGGGGGTAGGAATGTGGGGCACCGAGTGTGTGTATGTGGGGGAGGGAATGTTTGTGTGTGGTTTACACTGCCGCTGTGCTGTGTTGAAGTGTGTGTTTGTGTGGTGTGTGTCTGACATGGGGTTAGCTCTTTTGTGTGTGTGTCTGGCATGAAGCCACTCATCAGTTCTGGTAAATCTTGACCCTCACGGACAAATCTGACCACAGCCACTAAAATCAAGGCCGCGCTAAAAATAGCCTCTGCGGAGAGAGACTCTGTGTTCCTCTTTTTGATGGGAAAATCACTTGTTTTGATTGTGTGGAGGCCTTGAGGGCCACCGGCTGATTACTCTGGACAACAACTTGTACACACTCTTGCTCTACACCACCACAACAAATTTATTGATCGGCCAAACTAAACCCAAACCAGGCTTTAGTCTTTGTCTTTGTCGGTTGGGCTGTCTCTGTGCGTGAGTCTGTCTGTGTGTGTATCTGTTTGTGTGTCTGTCTCTGTGTGTGTCTGTATGTGTGTGAGTTAGAGAATAGACTGTGCCCTGGCTTGTTGGTTTTATGTGTTTCGATTTCTCAAAGCCATAATTCGTGATGTACTGAGCTGACCCCCCTCCATACACACACACACACACACACACACACAAGGACACCCTTACACACTGTTCTCTGACACTTTCTGACATGAGAAAGAGGCCCACTCTCTGCCTTCCACCTACTTTCTCTCCTCGAGTGGTTTAAGGCCTCTTCCAAGCCAGAAGCACATCTGGTGTTGAGAGCGTGGTTAGGTTGAAGGAGCAGTACTGTGTGTGTGTGTGTGTGTCTGTTTGCATATTTATATGTGTGTGTCCATCTGTTTATGTGTGTGTGTGTGTGTGTGTGTGCTGCTTGGTTTGGCTGGAGTGTGTGTTGTGTGTTTCCTTTGCTTGTGCGTAGACTGGTTTAATCTGTCTAACTAGACTATTCCCCCCTTCAGGCCACAGCTCTGGGACAGCTGTGTTTGCTGGAGCTCTCCTTACTTACTGAGGTGATTGGTTTGGCACACACACACACACACACACACACACACACACACACACACACACACACACACACACACACACACACACACACACACACACACACACACACACACACACACACACACACACACACACACACACACACACACACACGTTGGTCTGCCCATTAAGCCACATGACTGACATGTTGGCCCAAGCAGTTTCACCTGTCACAACACGTTGGCCTACCAATACAATGCAACTCTCACACTTAATCCACAGAACCGCCATTTTGGCTCAACTCTGACTGCCACTGAGATTGCTTGATTGACATGTCAGCTCAGACTGTTAATACACCAGTAGACATTTTGGCTCAAGCAGCCCATTTTCCTGATACAAGGGCAGCCATTTTGGATCAAACAGGTCCCCTTCCTGCCACGGCATGGGGCATCAGTTAGTTCCGACAGCTTGATTGCATTAGCTAGAATGGCTTTGCCCTCACCGACAGCTTATTGCACTTGATGGCATTTCCCCTCCTCACCCACACCGGTCTATTTCCTCCTGCCTGGCTTCTCTGATGGAAACTAAGCAGCTCATTGCTGAGGGACAGCGCTACCCTGAGGCTACCTGGATTGTGTGTGTGTGTGTGTGTGTGTGTGTGTGTGTTCGTGTGTGTGTTCGTGTGTGTGTTCGTGTGTGTGTTGTGTGTGTGTGTTTGTGTGTGTGTGTGTGTGTGTGTGTGTGTGTGTGTGTGTGTGAGACACCAGTGTGAAGTGATGCCTCGCTAGGTCTGTGCGGCCAGTGAGTTGATGGGAAAGTAATACCTGAGGAGTCGGAGTCCATTGGTCACAGGGGCTAACTAGAGAGAGAGAGAGTAGACAGGACTGTTAGCACCTGTGGGCAGTCTCTGTGTGTTGTGCTGGGACTCTGGCAGTGGTGAACATAGGGACTTGTTAGCATATGTGTGTGTCTGTGTGCAGCTTCCAGCTGTGGTTAGCATGATGCTAAAGTGTGTGTGAGCACAGGTGCATGCAGCTGGGGCAGTGCTAATGGTCTCCAGTGGACAGAAGTGATTAATACTCCCACTGGCTCATTGGCGCTCTCTCTCTCTCTCTCTCTCTCTCTCTCCCCTCACCTTTGCTTCTCTCTCTTTCTCCATCTCTTTCCCCCCACCTCTATCCCTCTCCCCCTTCTCTCTCTCTCTGATCCCATCTGCTTTGGGGATCCCTCCTGCCAGTTGTTTGTCTTTCTGCTGTAAAGCCTTGCCACTCAGTCAGTCAGTCACTGGATCAGACAAGATGCCTGGAGGTGAGACACTGAACTGCTCACCTGTCACACTCGTGAGAAAAAGGCCCTAGTGGTATCAGAGGTGGTGTGTGAGGTGGTGTGTCTGTTTTGTTAGCACTTTGGTGTGTGTGTGTGTGGCACGCGCTGGCTGTTCTATGCATCCATACAAGTTGTGTGTGTTTGAAGTTGGAAGCATTTCTGTCCCTCTGTCATGTTTTCATACTTCATGCTTTTTTATTCATATATCTTATATATTCTTATACCATTGTAGCATGTGTGTGCCTTTGTCTGTCTGTTACAGTGGGACTGCTACAGTGAGACAGCTGTGTGTGTGTGTGTGTGTGTGTGTGTGTGTGTGTGTGTGTCCTGATGATGTAGAATGTGTCACTCTA
>JAODXP020000023.1:23397117-23404617 GCA_027497455.2 Sardinella longiceps
GTTTTTGTGTGAATGTAATGCTTCCTCATATAGGGTGTGTTTGTGTGTGTGTGTGTGTGTGTGTGTGTGTGTGTGTGTGTTTCATTTCTAAATCCCACATGTGGAATGGTCACTAGTCTTGTTTGGGCCCTGTAACTCCATCGCCTGTGACTGGAAGCTTGGCACAGAAGGGTTCTTTTAGCAGAGTGCATGTTGCAATGATTAGCTTCCACTATAATCAGTGTAACTAGCTCCAGCAGATTACGGCACATTTGAAAAGAAATAGAGCATGCGCGGCAAATGGAATGCTTCAGCTACCTGCTGCCAGTGGCTGGGAGTAGCGTGGCTAGTAGTCTTTGTACCAAAGCACATGGTCTGGGCAGAGATTAAATTACTGCTATAAGTTTTATTTCATTTTTTGATATCCCTCAGACCGGACCCACCAATGGTCCTCACTGCTCTGGGTTCTCTGTGTCACTGTGTGTGTGTGTGTGTGTGTGTGTGTGTACACACACATCATCTCTGATCCATGGGATCCACAGAGGGACCCAGGCCAGGTAGCAGGATTTAACAGTTCCCAGATTAACCTGTGACATCTCTTTCTCTCCCAATCTTTCTCCCTCCTCCTTTCCCTTTCTCCTATTCCACTGCTCTCTCTCTCCCTCCCTCCCTCCCTCTCTCTCTCTCCCTACATGTGTCTGTGCAGGTGTCTGAATGCCTGTACGTACTGTAAGACTAAGCACGCCCGTGGGGATCTGGCCAGCTACCCCATAGAGGAGCTGGTGGAGCGCGCCAGACAGTCCTTCCAGGGTGAGTACTATACGCCTACTGTACGCACCGTCCCATCCTTGCACACACTCGCAGTGTGCTGACACTGGACCGCATGTAGACCGCATCTGGGCCAGAACTGCTTAATCTCCTCAGCCACTGACACAGAGTCAGGAGTCGGGGTTCTATTGATCTGACATGGGCATGAAAGGTGCATTTGAAAGAGATGAACACATTACACTCATCACATCGCACACACACACACACACACACACACACACACACACACACACACACACACACACACACACACACACACGCACACACACACACACACACAAAAATCTAATCAGGAGACCTGCACACAGGCAAAACTTTGATTAACAGCCTATACAGATGCTATACACACAAACAGAGACATGCATCAGACAAATCCAAAGATATTAGACATACACACACACACACACACACACACACACACACACACACACACACACACACACACACACACACACACACAATCCAATATGGGATATGTTTACATGTGGTTCTAGATGCTTTGGCTTGAAGGGAATCCACTTGTGACTTGATGGGTGGCTGTCATCATTTAATCTATTTGGTGAACTCATTAGGTGCTTCATCCCATCCACTTACACCCAGCTCAAGCCCCAGCCACTCTGTGTGTGTGTGTGTGTGTGTGTGTGTGTGTGTGTGTGTGTGTGTGTGTGTACTGTATTTGTCTGTCTGTCTCTGGGCAGACTAGGGCTTAGAGGCTCCTCTCCTTTACGGGATGTCCAAGATTTTGATCTTATGGCGTCTCATGTGGGTCGGATCAGCTCAAAGACTTGGAGAAAGGCTGGTGGCTGAAAAGTAGTCATAAATGGGGACAAACCTAAATGGGGAAATCAACATGATTCTCTATAGAGTGAGACTCACTCACTCACTCACTCACTCAGTAGCTATCTTTCCCCCACTATCTGAAGAAGCCTTATTGTCAGACAATTTGAATTAGTGTCGTCTCCAAATGAATGACCTACAGTCACATGAGGGAGGACAAACACCAGCCATCCAGGATATGCACTGTGTACTTCTAGGTGGAGGGTAGCGAACAAACTATTAATAGAAGAAAACACAGTTATAGCATGGTAGTACTAACTTTGTACCTTTTAGCATCTCCTCAACATGGTTTAGGGTTAGCTACTGATGGCGCCCACATGGGCATGGCGTGCCAAAACACCACAATCCTGTGTGTGGGCGTGTCTGTGTGTGTGGGTGTGGGTGTCTGTGTGTCTGTGTGCATGTTTAGGAAGATAAAAGAGACAGCAGATGGATGCTGAGAAAAAGGACAAACAGTCGCCCATCCTCTGCACAATACACTACGCTTATCCACCCAGCTCTGATCCAAACACTGATGATTGTGTGGGTGTGTGTGTGTGTGTGTGTGTGTGTGTGTGTGTGTGTGTGTGTGTGTGTGTGTGTGTGTGTGTGTAGGGTTTTAACTACAGATCAGAAGGGAGAACAAGAGACAGTTGTTTCACGTTGATCAGAGGCTGTACAGTTATGGGAAGTAAATGTCTTCATAAACACGTGTGTGTGTGTGTGTGTGTGTGTGTGTGTGTGTGTGTGTGTGTGTATCATCGCTTGAGATAACTAATATTATTTTCGTCTTAATAGAGGGCCCACTTCCTTTATTTTCTGCTTGTCATACTATGTGTGTGTCTGACTGTCAGAAAGTAGAGTAGAGTTTGTTACCTTTGTCAACAGTTCAACTGAGTGTTTGTTCACCCTTCTCTGTGTTTTTGCATACATAGAGAGAGAGAGAGAGAGAGTTGATGTGAGTCTGGGACAACTCCAGCAGGCAGACAGGCACGGCTCCAACAGCAGTTAGAGAAGAGGAAACACGAGGGGAACACCGTTGGTGTGTGTGTGTGTGTTTGTTTGTGCTGTGTATGTGAGGAAAGAAAGAGAGAGAGGGAGGGAGAGAGAGCTGTTGTGTTTTAAAGAGAAATGAGGAAGTCGCATGAGTGACACGCAGATCGTTTGTCACGTTTGACCTGCCCTTGGACATGCTCGTGCTGTGTGTGTGTGTGTGTGTGTGTGTGTGTGGTTTCTGACCACTCTGTGTGGTTTCTGAACATATCAGTTTGCCATGTCCCATTAGAAGCTGTGTCCCTCCCCCTCCACCACTGACACAAACCCTCGGCCATAAACACACAGTAAAACAAACAAACCAGCAACACCTGCCAGTCAGTCAGATTGCCACACCGGCCTATTGCTGAATTCCAATGCACCCCCTTGACCAGCCGAAGCTGCCACCATTCAACTTCATGATTAGCTTGTCCACAGCAGTCCAGTGTGGCTCCCTAGCAACATTGGGATTAAGATGATCTGGGATTATCTACCTGTTGGAATGATGGATTGGGCTGCTGTGGCTGTGGCCTGTTGTCAAGGCCTGGCTCAAGGGCCTTGAACAAAGGAGGATGACGTGAGCACAGACGTTTAAATAATTTATTAAATAAAAGAAGTAATAGGGTGTTCTAGGTCAGTAATGAGTATCAGTATGTCAGCAAAGTTGCATGTTACAAATGTATGTAAGGAATTGAATGTAAATGTGTGGATGCGAAAAACAAAAGAAAAGCAGCTCTCTCCAAAAGACGCCACAAAACAGCAGCCCAGCCCTCGTCAATGAATACCGGCCGACCCATTATATAGGCCAGCTGATCAAGATGGCACCCACCACGCTCACGCCACCTGAGGGGTGAGACGGACCGAGAGCGCAAAGGAAAAGGAAAAGACGGTCTGCAATAGCCTATGCAGCTGTCACACTGTTCCCTTGGGTGTTGGTTGAGAGCCTGTCCATCCTGCACCTGTAGAACACACAAGAACCGCTGCGCAGCTAGACCAGATAGAACATGGATCACTTCTCTCTGCACTTATGCTGAGGCAACATGGAGCTGTGTGTGTGTGTGTGTGTGTGTGTGTGTGTGACTGCATTTGTTGAGCGAGCACTAATGTAAGTGTGTGTGTGTGTGTGTGTGTGCACGCCTTTACATGAGCCTAGTTATGTCTAGGGAAATCAGGCTGCACCTGGTTTGTGTTTTCAGTCTTGATTCTAAGAATGTACAATAAGAATCCTCATGCATGCTAATTCACATCAGTCCTCTAGAAGATGTGTCTGTCTGTCTGTCTGTCTGTCTGTCTGTCTGTCTGTCTGTCTGTCTTTGTGTGTGTGTGTGTGGATAAGCGCTGGGGTGACTGCTCTCTGCCGTATCTGACAGCCATCATAAAGTTGAAGGTTAAAGTCTTAATAGAGTGGAATGAGGAATTCTCATCACTTGGCCTCTCTCTTTCTTTCCTCCCTCTCCCTCGCTATCCCTCTTTCGTTCTCTTCTCCTCCTTCCACTCCTTTCCCTCTCTTATCTTTGTCATTTAAGGTGACTGCCTGTGTTGGAATGCCATTCCGAAGCAAGAAAGAAATATTCAGTCAATACATTTTTCACATGTGTGCACGCGCACGCACACGCACACAGATACACACACACACACACACACACAGATACACACACACACACACACACACACACAGATAACTCCGTGTCTTCACCTGCCCTTGAGAGAGCCTAAACAAGCATGATGTCATGTTTCTTCACATGGCTCCTTCCCTGGAGAATTGGCAAGTGTGGAAAGCCAAGTGGTACACACACACACACACACACACACACACACACACACACACACACAGAGTTGTGTTTTCCTCAGTGAGCCTTTAGTTCCATTACATCACCCATGATCATTGATGTCTTTCACTGATCAGCGCCTTGGAAACCTTCCTACAGTGTGTGTGTTTGTGACTGTGGTGCATTGTGGGATTGCACGTCTTGTGCGATGATGCATCTTATGATGATCTCACGAGGAAAAGATATCGAGACACACAAAGACATTTCTTACACTTGAATTATTGCTTTCAAAGTTGCTGTAATAAAATGGAATGTGCGAGTCGTTGATCATAAAAGCAGACATGAATTCTGGGGAACTGAAAGAATATTAGGCTAAGTTCCTTAACACAGCCAGAGCTGTGGTCTGCTGGCTTCCCCACTGTTGAACTACCATTACTTGGCTACTTGGCTTTGTTTATATCCTCCAGCAAGGAGGTGATGTTTTTGTCTGTGTCTGTCTGTGTGCTATAACAACCAGTACATGGCGATTTGGACAAGGAACAGATTATTGCATTTGTGCGGTGATGTGGAACACTATCTGGAATTTGTGTTTTGTTAGTGATCCAGTTGCCTTGGTGGAGGTCTGTGCTCTCCAGGTGCTTTTCAAGTTTTTGCTGTGTAAATGAAAAAAAAAAAAAAAAAAATGCTGTCTGAGTCACTCCCCTCTCTCACACACACACACACACACACACACACACACACACACACACACACAAAACTTAGCCTGTAACATCTGGTGTCAGTGGCCGGCCGAGAGCTTATTCAAAACCTCTGAGCAGCCAGGGGCTTGACCGCTCAGAAGGGCCATGACTAAGACCAGTGTCTGTGCTTTAAGACCAGTCTCCCCTCTAGACACACACACACACACGCATGCACACTCACTGACCTCCAGCTCATAGACTGGATTAGCCATCAGTTGTCATAGTCATCACTATTTGCACACACACACACACACACACACACACACACACACACACACACACACACACACACACACACACACACACACACACGCCAACCAACCAACCTGTCTCGGGTTCAGATTAATCTTCATTAGCACTGTATATGAGTAACTCTTGCTCTCATACACAGACAGACAGAGACAGAACATATATGTAACAATGATACACATCAGTGCTCCAGCCTGCAGCCTGGGCTTGACTGTCCTCATCAGAGTCAACAACACCACATGCTCTCATAACCACACACACACACACACACACACACACACACACACACACACACACACACACACACACACACACACAGGCTGCGAGGACAGTGATCTTGTTTTGATGAACAGGAATAGCTGTGACGTGTCTGCATACACACTTCTCCTTTTTTCTACACGGCACCATATTTCCTTCTCTCTTTCTCTTTCGCCACAATGGACTCCCTATTCTCCCAAACACACCAGGCCGTTGTCTGTTAAACATGCTCAGAGTCTGTGTGTGTGTGTGTGTGTGTGTGTGTGTGTGCGTGCGTGCGTGCGTGCGTGCGTGCGTGCGTGCGTGCGTGCGTGACTCTGTCTCCCTCTCCCTCTCTGAAACAGACAGGGCCGTTGTCTCCAAAGCCCAGTGGGAGAGACTAACGAGAGGACTTTAGACTGGTGTGGTGGACGTTTAAGTTTATAACCCCAATCTGCTGCACTGCTGCTGGACACATCTGCCCCCAGCATCTGCACATCTGCCCCCAGCTTATCTGTAAATGACACACATACACACACACACACACACAAATATGGAGACACACACACACTGTAGCATGTGTACATACTCAAACGGTGGTTGAATGAGACACAGAGCCATGGCTACCTGGGTTGTGGACATTCAATGCCTCAGCACTGGTGACCCCCAGACGCGCTCTCTCTGTTTCTCTCTCTCTCTCTCTCTCTCTCTCTCTCTCTCTCTCTCTCTCTCTCTCTCTCTCTCTCTCTCTCTGTCTCTCTCTCTCTCTCTCTCTCTCTCTCTCTCTCTCTCTCTCTCTCTCTCTCTCTCTCTCTCTCTCTCTCTCTCTCTCTCTCTCTCTCTCTCTCTCTCTCTCTCTCTCTCTCCCCCTCCCTCCCTGCCTGGGATTGGTGGCCCTCCTGAGGCTAAGCAGAGAGGTTAAGGCATAGACACTGGACTGCCACTGGTGGGCACGTCTCAGTGTCTGGATAACATGCCTGCGGATGTACAGACTGTGAACATTTAGCAGGCTAGCAATGCTAGTGGGGATGAGTTTGAGAGTTGTTTGTACTAGAAAAAGAGGTTGAATTTGGAGAGCTGATTTAGTATAGGAAGAGAAGAGAGCTGGTTTATTATAGGAAGAACTGATTTAGTATAGGAAGAAAAGAGAGCTGATTTAGTATAGGAAGAGAACTGATTTAGAATAGGAAGAGAAGAGCTGGTTTAGTATAGGAAGAGAAGAGAGCTGGTTTAGTATAGGAAGAGAAGAGAGCTGGTTTAGTATAGGAGGAGAACTGATTTAGTATAGGAGGAGAGCTGATTTAGTATAGGAGGAGAACTGATTTAGTATAGGAGGAGAGCTGATTTAGTATAGGAGGAGAGCTGATTTAGTATAGGAGGAGAGCTGATTTAGTATATGAGGATAATTGGTGAGGTTTGGAGAGTACTGGAGGCAGTGGGGATGTTTGAACAGTGATGTAGTGTGCAGGCCCATATGCTGAATGCAGGGGATGGATGTGTTTGTATGGAGCATAGCAGCTGTGTGAGGGGATGCACAAGGCCTGTTAACAGTGCTCCACTTCAATCCTCTTTGCCTCTACTGTACTGTATTGTGAGTCCCGCTTCAGCTCAAAGTCAATGTGTTTCAGGCATGCTACTGGCTCAGTGTTTCTGCAGCAAAGGCCTAAACCAGGCACCTGGGGTGTGTGTTTGTGTTTGTGTGTGTGTGTGTGTGTGTGTCTGTCTGTCTGTCTG
This sequence comes from Sardinella longiceps, assembly GCA_027497455.2. Classification (NCBI taxonomy): domain Eukaryota; kingdom Metazoa; phylum Chordata; class Actinopteri; order Clupeiformes; family Clupeidae; genus Sardinella; species Sardinella longiceps. The sequence goes on from JAODXP020000023.1 coordinate 23,404,502, forward strand.
TCTGTCTGTCTGTCTGTCTGTCTGTCAGAGAGAGAGAGAAGAGCCATTGATTGAGCTTTGGGATTCTGTGGAAGTATTGACTAAAGTTGTGAGCAAACAGGCATGATGAGGAGAGA
>JAODXP020000023.1:23417117-23419617 GCA_027497455.2 Sardinella longiceps
ACACACACACACACACACACACACACACACACACACACACACACACACACACACACACACACACAAACAAGGCTATTTATCTGGCTGTCTGGGTGGCTGTGAGCAAGGTTCTCCCTGTGGATTGCTGGAAGCTCCCGTGTGTGTGTGTGTGTGTGTGTCCTCTAGGAAGAGTCCCCCTCCAAGCCCCTGCGAGTCCCTCTGTGGCTGGGCATTACTCTCTGACATGCTTGTTTTCCAGGCTAAAAATAATGTTTATCCAGGCAGCTCTCCGTCCTCCCAAGATTCATGGCCATCGCTGTTAGCAGCTGCTGCAGCCGCAGGCAAAATGTGTGTGTTTGTTTGTGTTTGTTTGTTTGTGTATTTGTGTGTGTGTGTGTGTGTGTGTTGATGTGGCGTCCTGTTATGGTGTATCACTTTTCTCAGGCCAAGAGTGATAGCAACCCTTAGAGGTGTGGGGAAAGTCATATAGGGCTCACAGCTCTCTCTCTCTGTGTGTTGGTGTGCGTGTGTGTGTGTGTGTGTGTGTGTGTGAGAGAGAGAGGCAGGCATGGATGATTTGTTTTTGTTGTTGTTTGTGGTTCCAGGCTGTTGCTTTCCACTCGAGTGTTATCTAGTCTGCCCTAGTTGTGATGGAAAACACACAATCCAAACACATTGGGTTCCCTGGAAAGGCAGAGGGGAAAAAAAAAAATCATGACCGTTCCTGTGTGTACAATTCATACTCCGAAAGTCTTCCTGAAAGTTTTTCCATTTCACCGGCTGTGCCGTTATTGCTTACATTGTGTGTTCGTGCACACGACTTTTCACTTTTTATCAAGATGCTGACGGGGGCCAGTAGACCGGGCAGATGTCAGAGTACTAGATATGGGCTGCATCCGAAACGGGGAAAATGCCGCCTTTGAAGGAAGCATTTGGTGGCAGCGTGGCATCAAGGCATGTCCGAAACTAATAAATGCATAAAATCCTGCCTTCGAAGGTACCTTCATTTCGGCCCATTTTGAAGGAAGCATCGATGCCTTCAGCGTCCAGCATTCCATAGAATCTACCGATATCTTAGCAACGGCGCCCGGACAATTAAATAAACAAAAATATGCCGTTCTAAATTGCTAACTTGCTAGGCCGTCCGAAATGAAGTTTTTAGCAGCTGCCTTGTTACCTTCTACGGCAGGTAACTTTGTAGAGAGTGAAGACAGCGAGGCAGCAAGTCACTACCTTCCCGTTTCGGACATAGCCATGGCCTGGTTTCCCCTCTAAACCCAAGAACCTTACTACATGCCAATCAAGTCTTTGAGGCAAAAAAAGCAAAACAAAACTTTGCCCAGCACATCCGGCAATGAATATCCACCACCAGTGTAGACGCCACTCTGTTGTTGTAATAGACAAACATATGGGCAGATAATCAAACATAGTCTAAACAAAACAGTAATAAGTGACTGTTTCTCTACTGCTTGCTCTTTACAGTTTGAAAACATCACTGACTGAAATAGATTTAATGCGAATGTATTAACACTGACATCATTGGGCCAAGCAAACTAAAGTCTCTCAGCACAGGGATGGATTGGGAATCAGTATCCTAGTTCCTAGTATCCTAGAGTTGGAAAGGACTCTATGTAGGAAGTGAGGAGAGGCTAGTTCAAACCAGGCCTCTCCTGGCTCAGTGCCAAGCAGGACACCTTGAGAGGATTGACTCCAGACTACATTACCCAGCATTCCTAACCAGGCTACTCAAGCTCTCAGTGGGTGAGGGTGCCTCTTGCTCTCAATTTGAGGGTGCTGAAGGATGTTCAGTCCTCATCACCCCCACCGCCCCTATGGTGACAGGATGATGTCACCCTTTCTGCTTTCCTCCAAATCAGACTTGTGCAGATGTCTTATCGATGGTGGCGATGGTGACACAGTTGGTAGAGGTGCCGTTCGGCAACCGGAGGGTTGCAGGTTCGAGCCCCACTCCGCCTGATTCCATTAAGGTGTCCTTGAGCAAGATGCCTAACCCCAGATTGCTCCCGGTGAGCAGGTTGGTGCCTTGCATGGTTGCCTCTGCCACCGGTGTGTGAATGGGTGAATGTGAGGTATACATGGTAAAGCGCTTTGAGTGCTCGTAGGAGTAGAAAAGCGCTATATAAATACAGTCCATTTATCAAGCAGCCTTAAGTGACTTGATGATTTCCCATGTTTTTAGTTGGGTCCTGAGTCTCCTCACTGATCTGATACGGATACAAACTAATGAGATTTACTCGTATTTACTATGGGGACATTCATTGGCTTTTTCAAATGCACCTTATAGTTTTATAAACCTTCTTATGTCCTTTTCAGCATCTGAGACTTTTCCTTTGTATCTGGTTCATGGCAGTTCAAGGCCACACACACACACACACACACACACACACACACACACACACACACACACACACACACACACACATACACACACAGCACGCACACACACACTTGTTTGGAATGCAGTACACAACCCTGTTTGCCTTGAAAGACTCTTTCAGTC
>JAODXP020000023.1:23429617-23432117 GCA_027497455.2 Sardinella longiceps
AGCCCACCTCTCTGCACATTGAACCTTTAATCTTTGCTGTCCAGGGGATCAAAAGGAGAGTGTACACACACACTCTCTCTCTCTCTCTCTCTCTCTCTCTCTCTCTCTCTCTCTCTCTCTCTCTCTCTCTCTCTCTCTCTCTCTCTCTCTCTCTCTCTCTCTCTCTCTCTCTCTCTCTCTCTCTCTCTCTCTCTCTCTCTCTCTCTCTCTCTCTCTCTCTCTCTCTCTCTGCATTATGGACACTGTATAAGTAGGAATTAAGCAGGGGAAATATTGATCTGAACTCCACACATCTCTACATATGTATGCTGTGTGTGTGTGTCCACAATACACAGAACTGTTGGAATCCTCTGATGTTGTGTGTGTGTGCTGTGTCTCAGATATGTTTTAGAAGTGTGTGTGTGTGTGTGTATACACATGCTGGTATTTTGGGTGTTTTTGTTGTTTCTTGGCGCTCCTCCTTTGGCAGATGTCAGTCCAGATTTGCCACTCAAAGGCCTGTCTCCCATATCTGCCTCTGGGCTTTCTTTGGAAACCAATCCTGGGCTGCTGAACTTCTTTTGCCTGTCTGTGTGTGTGTGTGTGTCTCTCTCTCTCTCTTGCTCGCACTCACTCACTCTCACACACACATGCGCACACACACACACACTCACACACACACTCTCAGTGGAAGGATCTAGAGCCATTTTACTGCTGTCATCTTCCTTCCGTCATCCTTTAACATCATCATGTCTCATCTCTTTGCTTTAATGGCTCTTTCATTTGATGCTGTCTAATGCTCACTTTCACTCACACACACACACACACACACACACACACACACACACACACACACACACACACACACACACACCCTCCATGTCCCCCATGTTAATGCAGATGGGATTTGCAGGGGGAGACATGTAGTCTCATCTGTGGGAGTGGTCTCTGACATGCTGAGCGATGTGGGGATCATTGAACATAAAGCAGACACGAAGAGGCACACACACACTCACACGCACACACACACACGCTTACTGGCGTCCTCATACACACACTGACACACTCTGACAGATCGAAGGCTTTTAGGAGTCGCTGGCGAGTGCTGATGAGACAGGAGGGAGATGATGACCGTCTTTATGAAGTCTTGTCAGGGTTAGCCTGAGGTCCAGCACACACACACACACACACACACACACACACACACACTCACTCTCTGAGACACATTCTTACACTTATTACTTACTTTTCATTCAAGCTAATGCATACTTCTTCCAGAAGATGAGTGCACTCACAGCACACACACACACACACACACACACACACACACACACACACACACACACACACACACCTCAAACTATTACACACCTCTGACTCAAGACTAGTATACTCACAACAGTGTTTCTCTCTCTCTCTCTCTCTCTCTCTCTCTCTCTCTCTCTCTCTCTCTCTCTCTCTCTCTCTCGTTTTCTCTCACTGTCACACATCTGAAGCTTATACACACTTCTGACTAAGACGAGTACACTCACACTCACAGCGGAGTGAGGAGTTCAGTTCCTATCAGCCTGTGTGAGATTAGCAGATTGCACACAGCCTTTTCAACAGAGCAGCCAGAGAGCTGTCTGAGTGCACTCTGTGGTAATCTGTTCCACCAGAAAGGCGTGTGTGTGTGTGTGTGTGTGTGTGTGTGTGTGTGTGTGTGTCTCCTCAGGCGACAACAGAACCGGCTCAGTACCCATATCACAGCATCACCACTACGGTGAAGTTCTCGAGGCACCTCTGCACAAATGGAAATAGCCTGCAGGAGTTTGCTTAGCATGTGTAAATCCTCTCGCTTTCTCCGTCTTAGACACACACACACACACACATTATGCACACTCGTTCACATATGCAAGCACACACACACACATTAATGCACTATCTTTACACTCTCTAACACACACACACACACACACACACACACACACACACACACACACACACACACACACACACACACAAGCGTGCGCTTCCTTCCTTCATTAAGAGGCTTTCTGGTGGTTAATCAGGCTGGCTCGTTCTTACTCTAATCACAGTCTCCTCCTTGTCCCTTAATTGGCTTGCAAATGAGCAATTAACACCCACACCCAATTTAGTCTCCTATAGACACCCTGTGCGTTCCTATAGAGGTGCCTTGTTGGCTAGGACACTGTGAATGAAATATGACACTGATCTTGGGACTTCTCACTTGTTATTGTCATTGTCAGGGAGAACGATGTCTTTGTCCTGTAGAGACTCTGGTCTCGTCGCCAGTCGAGACTCGTCAAGTAGAGGCTTGCGTTTTGGTTTGATGTAGATGTCGAACTGGAGTGAGGTTGGATTCCTAGTCAAAGTAAGATGTCTAAGTGTAGACGCATGGAACCATGCAGGTATATACTAGCATAGTAATATGTGTAATCCAATTTTATATGGCTTTGTAATTTGATGCAACAATGTGCATCATGCCATTAGAGCCAATGGGATCCCTGCAAATGAGGCA
>JAODXP020000023.1:23437117-23439617 GCA_027497455.2 Sardinella longiceps
ATTCTCTCTCTCTCTCTCTGCCTCTCTCTCTCTTCTCCATTCTTCTTTCCCTCTCTGCTTATCTCTCTTTTTCCCTCCCTCTCTCCATCTTTCCCTTATATTCAGAGTGTGTTTTGTCTGCTCTGCTCAAGGCCACCTCGTCTCAGAGGCACACTGACTTTTTCCTCCTCTAATTGTCAAGCTTGCTAAGCCCCCTCTGGAAGAACAATGGCCCTCGTGCTACCTACCATGAAGACTCTCTCTCTCTCTTTTACACACACACACACACACACACACACACACACACACACACACACACACACACACACACACACACACACAGACTTTCCCTTGCTTTCTGACTCACATACACACACACACACACACACACACACACACACACACACACACACACACACACACACACACACACACACACTCACACACACTCACACACACACACACACACACACACACACACACCCCGAGACGCCTGCAGCCCCAGCAAGCAGCCCCCCTGACGAAGGAACAATAGCCCCCCGCTCCTGCGGCTCCCCTGTGCTATCCCATCAGCCCTAGGTGGACGGCGGTGCTCTAATCCCAGCGCTCACGGTAAACTGCTGAGGGAGGCACTTTTAATTTGCTCGGGGTTAATTGAGGTTGTAATTTCGTCCCCATATGTATAGGTTACGCTAATGCTCGGCTACATTCAAATTAAAAAACGGATAAAGCTCCTCTCTCTCTCTCACTCTCACTCTCTCCGTCTCTATCTCTCCCTCTTTTTCTCTCTGTCTTCCGCCCCTCTCCCTCCATCTCCTAAATGAAAGAAAATAACAATTAAATGCTAATTAGAAATGCAGATAGGGGCTGTGTGTGCATATGGGCCACTGGCCGCTTAATGCCTATCTATTATGCTAATGCCGTCTCGCGCGTCCTTCGCCATCACCACCATAGCTGGCGGCCCACTTTAACGGCTCACGTTGGCGCCGGCCTTCACGTTTCTCACCGCCAGCCCACGGTTTTAATCACACGCAGTCAGTGGCCTATCTCCTCAGGCAGGGACACACACACACACTCACACACATACACACTCGCACACACAGTGTGCGACCGTGCCACCTCCCTGGAAGGTCAGCGGGGTCGTGGGAAGCGACAGGCTTCCGGCCCAGTTGTGATCCCCGCACAGTGCCGATCTGTTGGCTCTGGCTCGGACCGTATTGAGCCTGATCTTATCTCTTTGGCTGGGGTCGGGTCTGGACTTGTGCTGGTCCACATTGACTCATTTAGCAGATGCTAGCATCAAAGTGATTCGATGCACAGTTTTTTATCAGTCGATGTGACTCTGATATCCAAAGCCACAATCTTGGTGAATTCTTCACCACCCTCTGTGAGGTGACCTGTGAGAGCTCTCACAGGCCTGGAAAATAATTCCACTCTCCAAATCCTGTCCCTGGCTACAGCTACACACATGAAGACTAATGACTTCTTTCCACATTTAGGGTCATATTCCATCTGCATTCTACATGGCCAATCACATTTATATTTCATTCCCATTCACACAAATGAATGCAGCAGAATGTTCCGTGAGTGATTGTGTTACACAAAGGGCCTTCCCCCCCCCCCATCACTGTGTGTGCTCTATGGGAATTACCCCATGGCCTTGGTGGCTCCTCTAACAGTGCTGCTGCTGCTGGAGGTGTGTGGGTATTGGAGTTCTTATTCTTTGTTCCTGTCCTCTGGGGAAAGCTCCTAGCCAACACGCTTTAAGCAGATCTAAGGAGATACACTCCTAATACTGTGAGTAGTCTTAATAGAAAACAAACACTGTTTCACTTCTCAGAAAGCTTAATTAGGAACAGAATTCAAGTACTTCTTTTCCAACTACCACTTGACACACTTAAAACACTTTTTGTAAAATTCTGAGAGTATTTTCTCACAGCCCACTGATATACAATTTGTTGAATACACTGTCTTTTTTTGTGATTTACTCTGCCTGAAGAATGTCTGCCGAACGGAAGCTAGCAGTGGAGCATAGACTAGAGTGTGCAGATTCTTCTTCTTCTTTCTTCTATAAAATATTAATTCTGCACCTCGACAGATAAGCAGTGCCTTCAATTTTTTTTTCTTTTTTTTCAAATACACTGTTAAAAGAAACAGAATCAAAACAAAACAACAGCATTGCAAACCTGCCAGCATTGCTTCCCCTACTTTTTTGGGTCTAACAGTACTGGGATGGAAGACCAGCAGTTTACTTGCCAGCTACTGAATGTCTCCTCTTGTGATGGAGTGGGGACTGGCTCCTGTAGTGCAGCGGTCAACATTTACCTGTTCCTTACTGGGGTGTACTAGTGAAGAGTGGGAAGCTTTACAACATGATGATATGAAGAGAGAGTGCCAAATCGCCATCGGTCAGCAGCGTTTGCAGTCTTGGTCAGGTTGAAGTTGCTGAATGGTCCTCAGAGCCAGCAGTTGACCAGTTGATTTGACGGCACAGAGGACTGTGGAGAATGCCAATCTCAGA
>JAODXP020000023.1:23442117-23447117 GCA_027497455.2 Sardinella longiceps
GTGTACATATGTACCTATTTCACGCTGCTCTACTTGAGTGTGCTTTACATGGCTCTCTGCGTGTTTATGTCTGTGTACACGCACATGTGAGAGAGTGTGTGTGTGTGTGTGTGTGTGTGTGTGTGTCTGCACACGTGTGTGTGTGTGTGCGTGCGTGCGTGTTTGTGTCTGTGTGCACATGTGAGTGTGTGTGCGTGTGTGTGTGTGTGTGTGTGTGTGTGTGTGTGTGTGTGTAAGCAGTATGAATCAGATGCATGTCATATCTCTACCAGTGTTGGCTCCCCTGCTGAAACCCAGCACTGAGCAGGTGAGATGAGACACCAGGAGAGAGATCAGATCAGATGAGATCAACTCCTGCTGCACCCTATGTTCTGCCATTCCACTCCTGTTTCTGGCATACAGCCATCATCTCTCCCTGACAGGCCCTGTAGCACTTATCCATATTCAGCATTGGCCCTGTGTGTGTGTGTGTGTGTGTGTGTGTGTGTGTGTGTGTGTGTGTGTGTGGTGTGGTGGTGGGGGGGGGGGTCTTTCCACATTGCTATGCTACCATCACCCTCCACACACCCACACACACACACACACACACACACACACACACACACACACACTGAGCGTATGTTAAGTTAGTGTCTGCACAAGTCTAATGATGTCTGAGATCAGAGAATCCCCTCTACTTTCTGCCTTGTTCCCATAACACTAGTCCGTCTCTCTCTCTCCCTGTTGGACATGTGATGTATATGATAATCTGTGCACTGCATATGTATGTCTTCACATTAGAATACTGGGAGACATGAAGGGGTGGAGGCCAGGAGTTGTGCCTGTCCTTGAAGATGACCAGAGGGCTGAGGAATAGAGACCGATGAAGCAGAGAAAGTCACAACTATGAGCTTTAAGTCTTTCTGCTGTTAAGTTTGATGTAATGTTCTTGTTTTGCTGGCATAGGAGGAACAGAATAGACGTACACTTTTGGATAACATGAGCCTCATGTGGTGTGTTTTTTGTATTGTGTGTGTGTGTGTGTGTATGTGTGTGTGCCTGTGTCTTTTCCATTATGAGAGCTACTGTGCTTTAGAGGACCCTACTGTTTGTTTTGAACTGAAGCCATATCGCCACCTTACCACTCCACTGCTCTGTGTGTGTGTGTGTGTGTGTGTGTGTGTGTGTGTGTGTGTGTGTGTGTGTGTGTGTGTGTGTGTGTGTGTGTGTGGCACATTTCAGGGTATGTGTCCGGTTATTTGAGAGTGAAAATGTATGCATCTTATCAACTGGGCATGTATATATCTTATCATTTTTTTCTATACGCCTGCCACTTAAAGATATGTAGGTTTGTGTGTGTGTGTGTGTGTGTGTGCTTACACACAATGTTGTGTGTGTTTGTTTTGAGATTGTGTTGAAATGAGATTCTGTGGATGATGTATGCACTGTAGGGCCGCGGTGCGGTGCTTTTCCCCCTATTCTGTGAGTCTATTTTAAAAGCTTGGGCTTGGGCCGGGTCAACCCGGGGCGGGAGCCGTTTCCAAGCCCACAGGTCTGCTATTTCAGCCTGCACTCTCCTTTGTGAGCTCTCTTCTCAAGGCCAGCCAAAACACACACACACACACACACACACACACACACACACACACACACACACACACACACACACACACACCGAGTCCCACAGTATAAATACAAATGTGCGTGCATGTCAGCCAAGCCAAAGAAAACAGCAATTAGCCAGTGAGTTAGCATTCAGCGGCCCACTGGGACGCACTCTCACAGCCATTTACATTCGACAGGCCACGCGCACATGGAATCTACTGACCTAATTAATACATATTTTCCCCTTTGTGTACACACACACACACACACACACACACACACACACACACACACACACACACACACACGCACAGAGTCTCCTCCATGGCCTTGCTTATGTTGTTTACTGGTTTACTGGAAACGTTTGATGGAAACAATCTTCTCCTCCCTCCTGTAGTGTGGTGTTGGCTTGTCTCTCACCTCTTCCTTTGAGCCATTGTGGACATTAAAAAGCTGCTTTATGCCACATCAATAAAAGTAAATAAATAAATAAAATACTTCACTCTGTGCATGTGGAGGAGAACATTTCACTTCAACTACAGGCATGGCTCTCCTTTGGACTGCCATGGCTTTGGATATCCAGTATATGTGAGGGACACAGTGGGTGTCATATGCCTATGTACTGGAAGTGGAAGCTGTACACTGTGTAGCTTCATATCAGGTACTTGCAGCAGGAGTTTAGCCTGTCCTGAATGTGCTTATTTTTTGGTATTATTTGTAAGGGATAAAGTGACTGTCTGAACACACACACACACACACACACACACACACACACACACACACACACACACACACACACACACACACACACACACACACACACACACACACACACACACACACACCATGCATGTGCCTATTGCCTGCACTTATTGGCTTTTACTAATTAAGGTTCAAGTATACTTCTCCGTACACCTATTGCATGTCCGTCTCCGAGTCTCCGCTTGCGTGTCCAGTCATATCATACTTCTACGTTGCTTGTCCCTCAGCCAGGAGAGAAAAATACTGCCGTCGGGAATGACCGACGGCATGAGCAGCGCCAAAGTCCGCCTATTCATTAACTATAGCAGAACTCTGCTGGCTACTTCATGTACACAGTAGCCTATAGTAACCTGTGTGGGGTTGAGCTTTTGATATCTCTTGTCACAAGGAGCAGGTTATAGTGATCAGTAGGCACAAGTAAGTTGACTGAATGGAAGAAAATGAACTTTATTGCAGCCAGGAGTGTCCTGCTGTCTGCTAACTAGCTTGCTAGGTAACTAAAAAGCTAGAGATAGCATAGAGTTCTCCCTGGTGTTGTTGTTGTGAGAAGAAACCGGGAGATTGACCAATCACAGCCCTTACCTGACCCAGTGCCCTCTCCGTTCTCGTACACGCATTGACGGATAGATAGGAAATTTTGGAGGTGCACGTCGAGCCACGGAGAGGGTCTACAACAGGCTCTACGTCGTCGTAGAGGGCTTTGCGTCTCGACGCAAGACGCATGACGTGTGACTGTAAATCGAACTTTAGTCTCCATAGATGTGCTGGGAAGGTGTGTGTGCATGCGCGTGTGTGTGTGTCTTTGCGTGCGTGCGTGGGAGAAATATGCCTTTCACGTAGATTAAATGAAAATCATGTCAAAACAGGGACAGGGAGGGCAGTCACACACACACACACACACACACACACACACACACACACACACACACACACACACACACACACACAGAGTAATTAGAGATTAAGAGTCTGCATTTCTACCATCTCTGTCTATCGGCTCATTTCACAAACCACTGGATTGGATATTTACCCTGATGCTGAGGGAGCAGCCATCCACAAACCAGGGGGTATCTCTTACTTGGACACACACACACACACACACACACACACACACACACACACACACACACGTCCAAAAGCCAGGGAGACTGGACGCATTCATTCACTCACACTCAACTACCTATGTCTGTCAAGCAGTCTGTATGCGCACCATATTTCCTGCGAATGTTATTTGACGTATCTGATTTGATTTAGTTTTCATGACCGTGTTTTTTACGGTAATTGTTTGCCCGGGTTCATAGTGGAACCTGAAACTGACTCTCGTGTGGTCAAGCTAAATTCATGAAGATATGGTTCATCATGTTTCCCTGCATTTGTCCTCTTTCATATGGGATATGCAGTGGAATGTATAGAAAATATATACCATATTGCTGTAGCTTGGTTATACCGTAGTGGACAGTTGGTGTCGTGGTTAGTCTTCTTAAGTCTTTTTGGTGTGCAAAGCCTCTTAGACATGATATTGTGGTCATTTGTGTGTGTGTGTGTGTGTGTGTGTGTGTGTGTGTGTGTGTTAAATGCCCTTGCATTAAGCTTTGCACCAATCAGCAGACTATTCACCAGCCTAATGAATTCCTTTCATTCTCATGCTTGTGTGTGTGTTAGATTCAGAGAAAGGGGGGCATTGGGGGGGGGGGGGCATACAGTGCACCCAGAACAATGCAGTCTAATTGTTGAGATTGACTGCAATCAATACCCCTTCCCCTACCGCATAGAATGGAGTGTTTCTATTAGGAAGAGTGTGTATGCGTGTGTGTGTGTGAGAGTGCGTGCGTGTGTGTGTGTGTGCGTGTGAGTTTAGGGAATGATCTGATTAGATGGGCTTGATTTGTGCTCAGATTACTCCAGACTGCTGTCACACTGTGAAAATGTCTTCACTCATGTTATCATGCTCACGTCTTCCTCCTTATGTTGTGTGTGTGTGTGTCTGTGTTTGTGTCTGTGTGTGTGTGTGTCTGTGTGTGTGTGTCTGTCTGTCTGTCTGCCTGTCTGTGCTGTGTGTGATTGTTAAGCTCTCTCATGCTCTCTCTCGTGTCCTTACTCTTTATCTGTTTTTTTCCCCTCTATATACCTTACTTTTTGCATGTCTTTTCTAACATTCCTCACTGTCATCTGTTTTATGTGTGTAAGAGAGATGTTTTTAGAGGATTTCACATTCTCAAGGTGTGTGTGTGTGTGTGTGTGTGTGTGTGTGTGTGTGTGTGTGTGTGTGTGTGTGTGTGTGTGAGTGTGTGAATGCTGTGAGATCCCTGTGTATTTATCAATGCCATTCTCTGGTTTGTGTGTGTGTGTGTGTGTGTGTGTCCAGTCCGGATGACTGACCCACTGTTCTGGTCAGTGGGTCAGTTATCCAGCGCTGTCCAGACATGGGTCCCTCCAGTAGTGAATCCATATGGAGACCTCATAAACATAAACACTCTCCCTCCCTTTACACACAAACAAACACACACACACACACACTCTCTCTCTCTTCCAGTGAGGGTAGCTGATGCAGTGGACTGGATCCGAAGTATAACAGATGCAACATCATTCAACTGTGTGTTCAGACATCTGCTCTCTGTGTGTGTGTGTGTGTGTGTGGTGGGGGGGGGGGGAGG
>JAODXP020000023.1:23452117-23454617 GCA_027497455.2 Sardinella longiceps
TCTGTCTGTTTGGTTTCTTCTGCAGCTCTGCTGACTCTGATCTCACTGAGAGAGACTGACCACAGTTTGTCTGTGCATGTGTGTGACACACACTGACCACAGTTTCTTCCTGTGTCTGTATGTCTCTCCGCACGTGTGACCTTTGTGACCCTCCCTGCACTAGGGTCTTGGTGGAGAGCAGTGGAGAAGTGTAAGCGGCCGTTCACACCGACGCGCTTTTTTCACCTCCAGGCGCTCGATTTCAATTGTTTCCCTATGGAACGATGCGACTTGACCGTTGCTATGAGCCTCGCGTAAAAAAAAGCGCTAGAAGCAAAGGTGAAAAAGCGCTAGGGACTAAAAAACGCAATCGGTCAAAGTTGAAAATAGTTTAACTTTTGAGGCCGCGTTTTCTTCAACAATCGGCCTGTTGCGTAGCTGCCAGTCATAGCGAAGTCAGGGAGTTAGCGGTTTAGCCAAATCTAGCTGTCATAGCATCAAGACCTATATTTTATCAGTTTCAACCTCGCATGTTTTTGTCACTCACAATTTCAGAAAACTTGCGTTTTACGAGCGGAAAAGCGCGTTCAGTGTGAACGGCCGCTTATGCTGCATGAAGAGTGGACTGGGTGAAGCTCCTCTTGGCGTATGATACCTATGTACCTCCTCCTGATGAACTAATGAACTGATGGAACAAGCTGATGCAGTGTTTATGTGTTCCAGAAGTCCTCAATATCATATTGACTCTGTGATATCTATGATCTCAAATATGCACACACACACACACGTTCTGTACTCTAGTGTGCTTTTGCTTTCTGTGTTTGTGTAATGTACCCTCCTTCTCCAAGGTAAACACACACTCTCCCTGTCTCTTACTCATACACAGACATGCATGACGTGCGCTAAATCCTCACATTCAGAAGCTTTTGGTCAGAGATGAAGCCATTTGTGTGTGTTTTGGTGTCTGTGTGTGTAAGAAATGATTTGTGTATGACAAAGGTGTTCCCGTCTCAGCTGTGTATAGACTAGAGTTGAAAGAGAGATGTTTCTCCTCGTCTTTCCTGACTTTCTTAGCTTCTGTTTCTCTCTCTCTCTCTCTCTCTCTCTCTCTCTCTCTCTCTCTCTCTCTCTCTCTCTCTCTCTCTCTCTCTCTCTCTCTCTCTCTCTCTCTCTCTCCCTCCTTGTCTCCTGTCTTTGTTTATGCAAGTGTGGTGTTGACGTGAGTACTTCTGGCATCGGGTTCACTTACCTGATATGACACGCATTTTCTTGGCCACTCTCACACACACACACACACACACGAGATTGGGTCTGGTGGCTCTTCACCCAGTTTATTGGGAAAAACACCAACATCCTCTCACTCATCCTCACTTCTATTCTGTCTGTTTTTCTGCTCTCTTCTCCATCCCTGCACTTTCACTCTTCTGGATTCCCCCAGATCCACACACACACACACACACACACACACACACACTTGAGCTCCCTCTGATTATGAAGGGAAATTATTATCCAGATGTTTTGTCTCTTTGCCTGTCAGTGTAGTTCCTTACACACACACACGTGCACACACACACTTGGCCCTTACACTCTTTAGTATTCCATCTTAAGCTTTTTAACACACACACACACACACACACACACACACACACACACACACACACACACACACACACACACACACACACACACACACACACACACACACACACACAGTCATGTTCACCATCATGTCAATTTTGGAGTCCATTCTTTAAGGTGTTTAAGAGCAGATGTGAGAATCACCCGTCATTACTGTCACCTTCTGGCTCCCAGCACTGATGAAAGCAGCCGCCGCCGCCGCAGCGCCCATGAGTGGAGATGACACGGACAGGTGGAGAGTGCCACACTAATAATGGACCAGGAATGGACTCAAAGTCCCCTCTCTCTCTCTTTCTCTCTGTGTCTCTCTGTGTCTCTCTCTCTCTCTCTCTCTCTCTCTCTCTCTCTCTCTCTGTTTCTCTCCCTCTCTCTTTGTTTCTCTGTGAGCTGTGAGCAGAGCCCTTTGGGCCTCTAAGCGTGCCTTCCGGCACCCTCTCTTCATTAAATGCGTTTAAAGGCTCTCTGCGTGATGTTCATTAAGCGCCCCTCTCCCCATACGTCCTCCTGCGCTTCAGAAGACACACGGTTTTATTGCAATCATTCCTCTTCTCTTCTCTTCTCTTCTTTTCTCTCTGCTTGCTCTTCTCTGCTCCTTCTCTTCTCTTCTCTGACTCTTCTCTTCGCTTCTCTTCTCTTCTCTTCTCTTCTCTTCTCTTCTCTTCTCTTCTCTTCTCTTCTCTTCTCTTCTCTGTGGAGCGCGAGGGAAAAGTGGAAAGTGGGGCTGTTTCGGGATTATTAAAATCACATTGTTTAAAAAGGGACGCAGAGCAATTAGTGCGTGACCAAATCCTGTTAAAGCCGCTTCAGACACAGAAAGACTCGGTTGCACGATTACTTAAGGGCGTCCAAATAAATGGGGTGCTCTTGTAAGATGCTGTTTGTG
>JAODXP020000023.1:23474617-23477117 GCA_027497455.2 Sardinella longiceps
AGCACGCACACTCACACAAAAACACACACACACACAGTGCTAGTGAGAAACTAAACCAGAAGCAGAAGAGAGGGCAGTTTATGTGCACAGACAGATCATAATCAAAAAATAAAGGCCATAAAGCGAGCTCTCCATTGTGTGACCCCATGTGTAGTTGTAGTGGATCAGCATACTAACCGCTCTAGGATCCTTAACTCAAAGCGTAGTACGCATGCCCACTCACTGGATGCAATGCATACGGGTTTACTACTGGCAGTTGGATTTAAGAGAACAATTTGTACACCAGCTCTGCAGGGGGGGAAAAAAAACATACCGTACCAGTTCATACTGTAGACGTCTCGCTTGCTTACTTCTGCTGTGGCCTCAACACTCACTATATGAAACCTGTGACAGGGTTTGAAGATGGGTGGAAGGGTGGAGTTATGGAAATGATGGATCTTTGTTTAAAAAAAAAAAAAAAAAAAAAAAAGAGAGAGGGAAAATCAACCCGCCCATCCCACCAAAGCCATCACAGTGTGGGCGTCCTTGGGGTGCCAAAGTGTTCAAAAGAATTCCCTCCACTCTTTCTCATGTTGCGTTGCAATTCATGTGGCAGTTCATGTGCTACTCTGCGCACCACTGGGATGACTTTGGCCACTTTCCCATGGACACGCCGCTCTATACTTAGATCAGTGTTCCATTTGTCTTTGAAGAGTCTTTATTGCCCCTGTGCTAGGTGATCAATAATGAATGAATGTGTGCAGATCAGTTCAATGGGTCCATGGCCCTTGCATTGGCTCCCATTCAGTGTCTAAGGAGCCGATAATCAATAGCCAATAATCAGGTCTCTAATAAGATTGCCTTTGAAAAAGCTAATGGTCCTCATTTGTGTGTTCTGACATGAAGCAAAGACCACTGGAATTAAAAATGATTGTCATCGGGCCTCTCACGTGCACACACTTTCTCACGTACACACACACACACACACACACACACACACTCTCTCCCTCTCTCGCTCTCTTACACACACACACACACACACACACACACACACAAACAAGGGTCATGTAAAATCATGTCATGTCAGCTCAGAACAGTTCAGTACTACAGAAAGACTGTACTGTACTTCACACACAGCAAGACCTTTTCAATAGCATTGTATAGGTTGGCCCAAGTCCTATGGATCATGTGGCATCCATGCTCCAAATCCCAATAACCTATGCAAATTATTTCACCACACAGGCACTGTGTTGGTCATAAATTCTTTAAGTTGTTGAAACCTGCAAAAAACCTGCAGACACTCATATACACGCACACACAAAGAAAATACTACGCTATATATTGGTTTCGTTAAATATTCACTCTCTCTCTCTCTCTCTCTCTCTCTCTCTCTCTCTCTCTCTCTCTCTGTCTCTCTGTCTCTCTGTCTCTCTCAGGGTTCCAGGCATCACCATCGCCACAGACATCATCTGCGGTTTTCCGGGCGAGACAGACTCGGACTTCCAGGAGACCATCGAGCTGGTGCGCAAGTACCGCTTCCCGAGCCTCTTCATCAATCAGTTCTACCCACGCCCCGGAACGCCCGCCGCCAAGATGGAGCAGGTGCCCGCGCACGTGGTAGGTCACCTCAGTCCACACCCCCCCCATAACCAAAGAGGAACAGATAAACAACCACAAGATTGTAACCACAAGATGCCTTGTTGGTTGCCCCATTTAAGCCCACAATGCAGTGGCCCAGTCTCAGTGTTTGCCCTTACAGAACCACTGTCTTTGATGCACTCACTCACGTTAAGTTTGCAAGGTTAGTTTAGTTTAGAGGGCTTAGGGCTTAGTCTGCAGGGGGTACATTAGAGGGAACCCTATAGCTGAATCCAGCTCTCTGAAGCAGTAGCAATCACTCGCGCTCTAAATCCCTGATGTGAACATTGGTATAATATATGTGAAATCATATGGGCCCTATAGGATCTGCCATCCCATGCCCAAGCATGCAGCTTAATGCACACAATGAGTATGTTAGCACAGGATTGAACAGGAGTTAAGAAAAGCAACTCAACTTAAATGGGCTTGATTGAAGCAGGTCTTTAACACAGGAGATATATCGGATGAGACTGGCATGCTGTTAAGTGTGACTGGCATGCTGTGAAGGGTTTTTTTTTTTTTTTTTAATTGTGTGTGCAAGTCTGTCCATCTCTTTCTGTGTCTGTAAATGTGCATGTCACTCGAGTGACACCATACCTGTGTGTGTGTGTGTGTGTGTGTGTGTGTGTGTGTGTGCGCGACAGTCGATTAGCTGAGGCAGATTCCCTGTCTTCTGTTTGCTGAAAGCAATGCAGAGACTCAAGTTCACAGGCAGTCATGAGTAATGCTGGGGTCAAGTGCTGAGTAGCACCATGGACACACACAAGTGACCCAACACTGCCCGCTAGTTTTTCACTCCCGTCACCGTGCTGTAATTATTGTGAAGGTTATTATGACTTATCACAAGCAGCACTCTCTCCTTCAAGCAAGTGTGTGTGTGTGT
>JAODXP020000023.1:23489617-23504617 GCA_027497455.2 Sardinella longiceps
ACACACACACACGCACACACACACACACATACACACACACACACACACACACACAGATGAATTGGGAGAAATTTGCCAGGGGGCCCTGCTCTGTGTCCCAGCACAGTTTAAATTTTAATGTCCAGCCTCCAACATCCTTTTCTCTGCCACGACTATGTCTGCACAATCATATCGAAGCTGTGTGTGTGTGTGTGTGTGTGTGTGTGTGTGTGCATGTGCGTTTGCATGCGTGTGTGTGCTTGTGTGTGTGTGTAATGACACTTCATTCATTATTCAGGTTTACTGCTTGAACCTAGTTGAGCCATGTTCTCTTAAAAAGAAACACACACACACACACAGGGAGAGAAAGTAAGCGTGTGTGTGTGTGTCTGTGTGTGTGTGTGTCCAGGAGTAAAACTAGCACAGGTATGGTGAGGACTGCAAATCTGCAAGTGTGTTAGAAATATTACTGTTTGTGTTCAGCCACATGTTGAAAAGAGGTCCTTATGTCAAACATTGTTTTTCACAGGAGTAGTGTGTGTGTGTGTGTGTGTGTGTGTGTGTGTGTGTGTGTGTGTGTGTGATGTACATAGATGCATATTAAGCACGGGGCCCCCTCAGTGTGGGTTCGTGATTAATGTGATCTCCCCTCAGCCAGATGGCCAAGAACAAGAGCCATCAATCACACTGAAAAGACTATTGAGCAAGCCACACAGACACACACACACTCAAACACGCACAAACAGCCCAATGCACAACTACACACTTCACCTTGCAAAACACATGTACACACCATACCCAGAATGTTAAAAAAGGAGTGGTTCTACAGTGCCTTGTCCGACACACTCTCTCTCACACACACACACACACACACACACACACACACACACACACACACACACACACTAGTGTTCAGCTACAGCTATTCCTTGTATACCTAATTGTCCCTTCTTTTGCTGAGTTATAAACACTTCCCACACATACTAAACACACCTGCATTTTATATTGTTGGTATTTTACAAATGGTCACCCTACATATTTCACTATGGCAGAGATCTAACTGGTTGGAAAGCCTCCAGCCTCTATTTCACTGGCACACACACACACACACACACACACACACACACACACACACACTTAAAACCAATACATCTCCCAAACATAACAGGCTGGCACGTGATGGCGTGTTCTTTCAATTAACAATCAGCCGCTTTTGTTCTTTTTAATTACTTCCATTTCAGGCGGAGATCTCGCTTTTTTCAGGGTGAAAGTCGCCCGTTATTTATTACTACCTTGACAACCCAACCCCACCTTTCCTTGTCACCAGGGTGGCAGATCTCCAGTGTTTCTCCGTGTGATTCTGGGCCACGTTAATTAACCGCAGTCTGATCTGAAGTGTAGGTACACACACGTGTGCGTGCACGCACACACACACACAAGTACGCTCACATACATGCACACATTAAAAGCTCCAAGGCTTTCCATTGTTTTTTGTCTGTGTGTGTGTGTGTGTGTGTTTCACACGTCCATGCACACACCCACGTGCTCACACTGACCACACACGTCTTACTTAATTCAAGCCTTTTTTTGTTTTCATCTTTCTGCTTTCTATTTTAGCGTCCAATTTACAGTGTTTATGTGCAAATTAGTTTGATTGAGGGCCACCTCGCTTATCTCTTGTCTGAAGTTGAAGCAAATGAACCTGGTGTGTGGTGTTTTTTTTTTTTAATCAGAAGTTGTAGAAAGTAGTTAGTTGAAAAACTAAAGTGTGTAACAACATCTGTTCGTTTTCAGATTAGTGTTTTCTCCACTGAAATTTTCCCCACCCTTAAGATTCAGTCAGGTGTTTTAACTGTTGTATCTGCTCCATGTGACTATACACATACATAGACATAGACTATTTGTCTAATGCATTCAGTCTGAATTGAAAGGGAAAGTAGGCAATAGCCTCATGAAGTGTTTGCAGTTGTATTAAACACAATAGTTACCCTAGGGTCCACAGTAGTAATCACAGCAATAGCAATGCTAGCGGAGATATCTTCTGTATCACCATATTGGTGCTGATAGCCGTAGCGTCCTCAGTAGTAACCCAAGTGACGGTGGCATTAGCCATGGCGTCCTCAGTAGTAACCATAGTGATGGTAGCATAAGCCATAGCATCCTCCGTAGTAACCCTAGTGACAGTAGCATTAGCCACAGCTTCCTCAGTAGTAACCATAGTGATGGTTTCATTAGCTGTAGCATCCTCAGTAGTAACCTTAGTGATGGTAGCATAAGCCATATTATCCTCAGTTGTAGCCCTAGCCTCTGTAGTAACCATAGTGATAGTACCATTAGCCGTATCATCCTCAGTAGTAACCGTAGTGATAGTAGCATATGCCATAGCATCCTCTGTAGTACTTCTAGCGCTGGTAGTGGTCGCTTCTTCATCATTACCCAGGGTGGTGGTGGCGCTAGCCATAGCTCTCTCAACAGAAGCTAGATCCTCAGCAGTAGAGTAACAGTAGCTGTAGTAGCAGTAGTTAGTTTAGTTAGCGTCAGTAGCGCTAGCCATAGCTTTCTCAACAGAAGCTACAGTAGATCCTCAGCAGTAGTGGTACAGTAGTTATAATAGCAGTAGTAACAGCCTTAGTTTAGTTAGCGTCAGTAGCTCTGCGGCAGCAGCAGCAGGCCAGGCTAATGCGACTCATTCATCTCTGCCCTTAGCGTGTCGAGGCGAGGCCCCAGCGCAGCACACTCGGGAGCCGCTCTGAATGGACGGGAACGAATAAGCACTTTTTCCCCTCCTCATATCCGTATTCCCCACCATCTCTGGCCAATTATCACATTATTCACTCAGATCTTCCAGGGCTCCCTCTTTTTTTTCCCTGTGACCCCAGCTCGGATAATTGCCCCCCTCGCGCAGGCAGCAGCAGACAAGCGGCAAGCGGTCGCTCGGTCAGTGGGTCGGTGTGTCGGGCGGGCGGTCGAACAGGCAGCTGGGTATAAGTAGATGCCGAGAAGCAGAAGCTCTCAACTGCAGCTGGGGAGGAGAGATCTGTCCTCACTTATGGGGATGGGGGAGATTGGGTTGGCTAAGTAACTGTGCAAGGAGGACTAGCTGGAGTTGGACTGTATACAGGAGTATCAGCAGAAGCTGTAATGTTGTTGCCTGGCTAACAGCTAATGACTGATTGTCTGTGCTGATGGCCACATGACCGGTCACTTATGAGAGGCTTGTTGGTTTTGAAAAGCAGTGCTTTATTTCCTCTTATGCTTTATGCCTTTTTTTTTGTCCTCACTGTGAAATTAGGTGGTGAAATTATCTGAAGCAAATTGCAGCTGTTTGTTCTCTCCTCCTGTGCTTCCGTGCTGATTACCTGATCTGGGCTGTCTCACTCACACACACACACACACACACACACACACACACACACACACACACACACACACACACACACACACACACACACTTAAATTTCTCCTCCCCACCAATGGCTGGCAGGTTAGAGTTTGTGATCCTTGAATAATATTTAGAGGCACACACATAGAGAGAGAGGCTGAGTCAGACAGACAAACACACACACAGACACACAGTTTAGTGTACAGTCATGTCAAAAAGTATTGACATGACAGGTGTGAGTGAGAATACCTGAGGGAAATGTGTGCTGTCTTTGTGAGGGCAATTCTCACACCCATAATTGAGTGTTCACACAGCACTGTTAAGGACCTTCAGAACACCAGTTTACAACATACACTGTGGTGTGTGTGTGTGTGTGTGTGTGTGTGTGTGTGTGTGTGTGCGTGCATGCCATTGTCATTGTTTTATAACCACAAAGGAATCACCCTTTCCTGTTGCTAAAAGATTTTTCCTCGATTCCTGATGACACAATAAAGCCTGTTGTGTATAAACTACAGTCACCTCACTGTGATGAGTAGCTGAACCAGTGCAGTCTCTCTCTCTCTCTCTCTCTCTCTCTCTCTCTCTCTCTCTCTCTCTCTCTCTCTCTCTCTCTCAGCCTCTCAGCTTTATGTCCACAAATGATGTAAAGGCATCATGGCGTCTCCCAAGCCATTGTGTCATTGGTGGTGGAGACTAGCAGTGAGCTCACAGGAGTAGTGGGACATGTAAATGTCAGCACTGCAATCTCTCTCTCACACACACACACACACACACTGAGCTTTATATGACACACATAGAATTTTATTATTTTCACTTTTTAGGGATGAGGCCTGTGTGGAACAGAAATAAAGGAACTGCTTTTCAGATTAAGCCTCCCCCCTCCCTCACACACACACACACACACACACACACACACACACACACACACACACACACCATTTTTAATAAGCTGTAATTCTCAGGAGCACTTCTATCTGCCCGAGGCACAAGAGAGCAGGAAAGGCCTGGATGAGCTACTGACATTGTGTGTGTGTGTGTGTGTGTGTGTGTGTGTGTGTGTGTGTGCGCGTGCTTTATGCCTTTAAGGGATCCAGACTTCATTTCAAATCCCTGCCTTCTCCCCAATCCCTCCACCCATTTTCCTCCTCCTTCTCCTCAGTGGGCCTCTACTCTCTGCGCTGAAGGGGTGTGAAACCCCCTAGGACACACACACACACACACACACACACACACACACACACACACACACACACACAGCCAGTCCGCCCAGTGCTCTCTTCTGTAAGAGGGAGTTTAAACTGGGGGATCGGAGGGATGCAGGCTGCTCTGATTACTTAACCTCATCTGCATTAGAAGGTCCCCCCAGCTTGTACACACACACACACACACACGCACACACACACACACGCACACACACACACACTAACTCTTATCTTCATACCCCATACAGACCAGGGTTTGAATCCCTCAAAATGCTGTGTGTGTGTGTGTGTGTGTGTGTGTGTGTGTGTGTGTGTGTGTGTGTGTGTGTGTGTGTGTTAGAGAGAGTGCTGCACATGTGGGTCTACCTCTGAATTCTGATTGGATATACATTTTACTCTGTCGTAGTAGTAACCCACCTAATATCCTGTTAAGGCCTTTAGAGAGCGTCTGCAATGAACATCTGAATGAATGCTATAGTCAGCCTTAGAGATGTCCCGATCCAGGATTTTGCACTTCCGATCCGATACCGATATTTATTTGTACTTCAGATCCGATAACGATATCTACCGATACCGATACCGGCCTAGCTGAGCATGTATTAAAGTTTTAAGTCATTTAACCAACTTACTTTGTTGTCAGACTCACGTTGAAAAGGGTTTTACTCTTGATAATAACTAGCCAGCTGAATTAGGTACATTTGAATAATACACATTAGTTGGTAACGAGAAACTGACCTCTTTATTCACCTATTTATTCAATAAATCAACACAAAATAAACAAAATGATAACAGGGTTTCCTCAGGTTTGACCACCACAAATTTAAGACTTTTTAAATACCTTTTTAAGACCACTTCAAAGAAAATTAAGACCTGAACGGCCCAAAATCGCAATCGGTACTGGAGGGTTTCAAACTTACAGAACTTACAGAAACACAGTGGGCTGACCCAACATTACCTAGAGTTTAACATGGAAAGCCATACAGCTGATTAAACCACATCAATATTGATGTAATCTAGAGTAAGGTCAGGTCTTATTAATAGAGGGTTTGTTAACTAGACTTTTCTTTTAAAGACAGAAACAAACAAAAAGTAAAGTTTAGCTAACTACACCAACACAGACCTCCTGGGGGTCACAGACCCCACTTTTGAATATTTCCCCCTATTTTTCTAGTCAGAAAGCTGAAGTCTTCATGAAAAAAAAAACATTTCATGTAGCTATAGGCCTAAATACAAAAATCACTGCCTGACAATTCTGTTCTTTGATCATGACTGGCCTTTCACCTGCCTTTCACCTTATTTAATTAAGGTAGCCATAATCATAATCATTTTCTTTTATATAGTAATATAATCATTGCTATTTTACTCTTTTCTTGTACTTTTTATACTACTTATTGTATATCTGACAACTGGTATTCATACTGGCCTACAGCAAGTAGCCTACTCTGTTGACATTTTTGCTGCTGTCACTTTAAATTTAGCTTACACTTCTAGATAACCTATAGGCCTATACTTGGAGGACTGATCTGAAATCCCAAATTAGCTTATTTATAAAGCTCACATATTGGTGCAATATGACTGCACTGCAGCCCATAGCCAAATGCTACAGCAATGTTGTTTTATCTTTTGGAATTCAGTTTTGGTTGCATTTATCTATATCAAGGATATAAGCATTTTGTATTAACAGGCAAATATCTAGATTAATCCAATTTGCTAATTTAGTTGTAGGCTACTTTCATTGAATTTGCGTGATAGCCTGCATGGCATAATAAACCATGCAGCCACCACGCATAAACTGCAGTGTGCTCTTGATGAGTCAAAAAAAAACAAAAGGACGCTTGACCAAAACACGGTCAACTTTTCCAACTGAAATAACATTGACTAGCAAACACAAGCTAGCTGGCAAATATCTTACAGATTGTCGTTTAGCTACTACCATTATTACTAACTTCATTCATAATCTCAGTTTTTCATATCCCACCAAGACCGTTTACCTTCCCAATGAGGCTGATAACCTGACGCACTCAAGACAGATAGAGGCAAGGAGGGGGCTGCTGCTGCCAGCGTGTTTTCACTTGATACAATGACGCGAATACAGCATGCTAGGCGCTCACAGGTTGGCTCACTGGTAGCGCCGAAGCCTGTTTAAAATGACTGTCGGCACAAAGTTTGCAAATAGGCTACTCCAAAAAATGAGAAGTTCTATGACGCTGCATTAAGGTTGACTATGAAAGTAGTACATTTATGATATTTAAGACTTTAATTTTGAAAATTAAGACTTTGCAACGGAATTTAAGACTTTTTAAGGCCTTAATTTTGGAACATTTAATTTAAGACTTTTTTAAGACTTTTAAGACCCCGCGGCTACCCTGGATAAATAGCAAACAGAAATGGCATAACCACAACTTTACTTTCAAGCCTTTTAACTTTTAAGCCACAAGTGCAGATCATATTGTACATTGTATTAAGCAAACACAACCTGAGTTTAACAGTCTATTAACAGCATAAGTCCTCTTGAACTCATCAGTGCTGAGCTCTTGAACAAGTGTAAACCAAAACAGTGGAGACAGCAGTGCAAAACAGTGCAAATACTGTATAGTAAACTATTTCAAAGCAAATGCCTTCTACTCCCCAATCTCATCTCTTCCCTCTCTCTCTCTCCTCTCCTCTCCTCTCCTCTTCCCTTCTCTCTCCTCTCCTCTCCTCATCTCCATCTACACACTCCCTTCAATTCCAACTGTTTGCCCTGCATGCAGCCCCAGCATGATGGGGAGATTCTTTTTTACAAAGACAAGCATCTCGACATGCTCAGGTGTCAGCCTGCTCCTGTGCTGGAAAATGCGGACCGGATGGTAGGGAAACACACAGCAAAAACTGGAATGGATTATCTGAATAATGCGCTGCGCGGTGCGCCGGAACGGATTTCGAGAAAAAAATGTATCGGGAGTTTGGATCGGCATTTTTTGCGCTTGCAGATCCGATCCCGATATGCATTTTTTGCTCATATCGAGGCCGATCCGATCTAAATATCGGATCGGGACATCTCTAGTCAGCCTTGCTGTTTATACCAGGGGGTCAGGATTTGGCCGGTTAGCTTTGCCAATTAGCATTGCACTTCCTCGTCGCCATTTTCCAGAAATGACATCATATCCGACTCCATTTGACATATGCTGATTGGTTAATGCTACACTTTCAGCTCATGTGAACGAGCTCCCTGTGCACAAACTTTTGTGGGCATGCCCAGACTTGCCATCTGTAGCTCATCTCCATTAGTAACATGGGCCCTCATTGGCCTATTGAAATGGAGTCGGAAGTGAGCTCCATGGAACGGCATCTTGACAACGGAAAATTTTGTTCAATTTTGGATGAATTCACTAGCCTAGCATTCCACATTGGAATGAATGGGAGGCGGGACTTAGTATGTTTCTCCAGGTTTATTAATTCAATTCAATTCAATTTTATTTGCAGAGCGCACAAATACAGTACATTGTCTCGCGGCGCTTTACAGACAGTACGGGAAGCATCCATGAGAATCAGGGGCAAGGAAAAACTCCCTCGCTTTGTAAATAGTTTGTTATGTAGGAAGAAACCTTGGGCAGATCCACGCCTCATGGACTCAGCCTACCTGCCTGGGGCCTAATAAAGTATCCGTAAAGTCTGATGCATAGATTGACCATGGTTAACACAAAACAGTATGAGTACTGAATGTAGTCAGAGATGATATACACATAGTTTGTGCGACAGTCAGGGCCAAGGGATGGAGTCAGTAGTTGGAGTGTGGGATTAGTCAGTATTTGGAGTGGGATCAGAGTTCATTGGGTGTTGGTCGCCATCTAAGTAGTGGTCATCAGGGGGCCATCAGGCCAGTTCCATCACGGGCCTCAGAGAAAAGGGGGATGGTCATGGTGTGTGGCTCCGGGGAGGTTGGTCAGCATCTGTAGTGGGGTAGGGTTGGTGGCAGGGAGGTACGGGAGGTTCATCACTCAGCCAGTGCGTCGGGGCAGAGGAGGCAAGAGAAACAAAGAGAAACAGAAACAAGAGGATTAGGCCAATCTAGGAGGATATCACTTCATGATATGTGTCATATAATCTAGCTAGAGTGAGGAGAGGGAGAGAGAGAGAGAGAGGAGAAAGAGGGTTGTACAGGATGGCAAGTGTGCAGGAGGTGGCAGCACTAGGCTATCGCAGCATAACTAAGGTATGGTACATGGCATCTCACCAACCCAGAAGGGGGTGGTCAGTGGCCGCCTTGGAAAAACAGCAGAGGTAGCCCTCCCAAGAAAGCCAATACCTCCATGGTTTATACAGATCATGGATGTCAGTGAATATAAATCAACTGGGGACAATATTCCAACATTTCACTGGGAAAAGTGCGGAGGAATTGACCTATCACAAGGCTTTTTCATCTCTCTGTAGTTATGAAATCAACTCTAACCTCACATTATTGATTCCAAAGGAGTAGTTTTGAGTCCATCCTTACCTCAGTTGACCCAGACATTAATTTCATGTAGCCTTGCTATTATCAGATAAAAAAAAAAAACGATTATGATTCTTTATCTCTCTGTTGGAACTTGCCTGCCTGTGTGTGTCTGTCTGCGGGCCTTGTGCCTGGATGCTGTCCTGAGTCCTGGGTTCACCCTAGTTCAGCGTCCCGCTCCTCTTTCCTGGAACAGCGCAGGGTAGCGCGGGCCGCTTGAGGATATTCCATAACAACACATACAAGCCATAAACCAACAGGAGTGCGGGGGTATAAATAGCATGCATGTCTGCTTTGGGTATTACTGGACCTCGGCCTGCACTCTACTTCTCTCTCTCTCTCTCTCTCTCTCTCTCTCTCTCTCTCTCTCTCTCTCTCTCACTGCACAGCACAGCCCAGTGATTTCAGTTCAATAGGATTGTGTTGTATTTAAGGGGAAATGAATGTGATTACAGGCTGAGCCTGGCCCGATCAAACTGAAGTTGGAACTCAAGCACAGTACATTCATATGCACGCATACACACACACACACACTTAGTTGCATCTTTCATCTTCCCTTGTTATTTCTACAGGGTAGTCTCCCCTATGTGTGTGTGTGTGTGTGTGTGTGTGTGTGTGTGTGTGTGTGTGTGAGAGAGAGAGAGAGTCCATGCCTGAAATCACATCCAGCCCTGAGCAATGCACACCAAAAGACTTAGAATTTTACGGCCTCGGAGAGGAGGACCCAGCCAGTCCGTTGCAGTGTTTTGGCCGCAGTTCCCCAACATGCATAATCCCAAATAAATGACTAGATGAGCTCATTCCCCAGAGTTACTGCCTTCATGCTCTTTGTGCTGCACCACAGTAACGCTGTGTTTACTTAGGATGGAGATGGAGATCAGATTATCTTACCGGCCCGCAATACCGGACTCGCCAAACAGGGTCATGTGAGAGCTTACTCTTTGTGTGTGTGTGTGTGTGTGTGTGTGTGTGTGTGTGTGTGTGATTTAAAAGAGCACAATATCTCTTCCAAATCCCAAAACATTTAAAGGTGAAAGGTCCTTCAGTTGTGTTGAGCACAGACAGTCTGTTGTAATCCTCAGGTGTGTGTGGGTTGTAATCCTGTGGGGTGTGTGTGGGGGTTGTAATCCTGTGGGGTGTGTGTGGGTGTGTGGTGTGTGTGGTGTGTGTGTGTCCAGGTGCAGGCTGAGGAAGCGCGTCTTGAAGTGTGTGTGAACTGTATAAAAATGCTTTATTCCTCATCGGCATGTCTGCCGTCCCTCTTTGAAGAGTCTCTTTTGAACACACTGTTGAGACAGATAGAATAAAGGGCTCACTAAATACACACACACACACACACACACACACACACACACACACACACACACACACACACACACACAGGTGTTGTGTGCGTTTTAAGATTAGCTGGTGATTTATTGAGGAGTGAGCTGGGTACTGCTGAAGACTGCCATTACTCACAAACGGAATGCTGGGGAACATAGACAGGAGCATAGACACACTGTGTGTGTGTGTAGACGGAACAAACCCTCTGGTCTGTTCACTTTTCCATCTTTGAGTGTTAAGAAACTTTAGGAAGAATTCTGCACACTGACCATTTGGCAAATTATTGATGTAGATTGCATACATTGCACGCGCACACACGCACGCACGCACACACACACACACACACACACACACACACACACACACACACACACACACACACACACACACACAGTGACATTTACCTCTCCAGCACTCTCAGTTTTTGTACTAGCACACGGTGCTCTGTCTCTAATAAGGGGTTGTCATAAGTGTCTTATTGTAAGGCCCACTCAGGCTCTTCTGAAAAGCTGTGTGTGTGTGTGTGTGTGTGTGTGTGTGTGTGTGTGTGTGTGTGTGTGTGTGTGTGTGTGTGTGTGTGAGGACAGAGATATGTGTGTGTGAGGACAGAGAGGGTATGTGTGTGTTTCTGACATTCATAACCTGCTTCATCTGTGAGTGTGTGTGTGTGTGTGTGTGAGAGAGCATTTGTGTTTGGGAGAGGGACAGTCTATGTGTGATGTTGGAAGAGTATGTTCTCAGCTGTGTGTGTGTGTGTGTGTGTGTGTGTGTGTGTGTGTGTGTGTGTGTGTGTGTGTGTGTGTGTAAGTGTCCATGTCTTCATGGTGTTGAGTTGTTGAGGACATTGTTCTGACAGCAGGTGCCATGTGTCACTGTTCTACCTGACTAGTTCTCCAGACAAACAGATTGGCCCGTCATGCTCACTACTCTCACAAGCACAGACTTTAGGTGTGCTGCTGTGCGTGTGCGTGCGTGTGTGTGTGTGTGTGTGTGTGTGTGTGTGTGTGTGTGTGTGCTGGTGTTGTTAAATGGTGTTGTGCCATCGCCCTTACTTCACACACTAAAGTATCTCACATCTGACCCGTTTCCATCAGACAGAGCTCCTCTATCTCTCTATTTCTCCTCTTCTACCTTCTCTCTCAGCATCTACAGTGTACACACACACACACACACACACACACACACACACACACACACACACACACACACACACACACAGAGAGACAGACAGACAAGATGGAGATGCAATAATTTTAAGATACCTTGTCTCATCTTCTGCGCAGTTCTGATGTAGTGGCTATGGGAAAGGATGTTGCACGTGTGCACACACACACACACACACACACACACACACACCCACACACACACACCACACATGACTAATTTGCTTGACACAGGATGCGCTAAGCATATGATCACAATCTCTGCAACACTGAAGAACAGGTCTGAGAAACGGTTACACCCACATTCACACCAGCGCACGCACGCACACACACACACACACACACACACACACACACACACACACACACACACAAGTACATACAGTCCAAGGCAAACCATGCCATGCCATTCATGTGTGTTATGGTGTTGCATGTGCTGACACAGTCTTTGCCACACGCATGTGTGCGCATGCGCATATACAAACAGGCATATGCCATACACTTAGTCACACACACATGCACACGACACACACTCTTATTCATTCATTCTGCTATTGGTAATGTGCCACATGTTCACACATCATCAGTAATATAGTACACTCCATCAGCCACACACACACACTCACACACACTCTCTCTCTTGGGTAATGCACAGCAATGAGGGATTGAGCCACACAGACACATCAGTCATTCACTGCCATCATCAGAGAGCTCTCTCTCTCTCTCTCTCTCTCTCTCTCTCTCTCTCTCTCTCTCTCTCTCTCTCTCTCTCTCTCTCTCTCTCTCTCTCTCTCTCTCTCTCTCTCTCTCTGCTGCTACTAGAGTGCTGTAGCACAGTCAAATGTTATAAATCATTGCAAATGTACACAGACTGAAAAATTACAGAGTGTAAAACATGCACGCAGACTTGAATGTATGTAGCATGTTCACTGAATAAGTGGTTGACCTTGAGCCGTAGAACATGTCTTAAGAATAATTCATTTACATTCTATGTTAGCTTGAATTCAATAGGCTGGTGTAAACACATGTAAAGACCAGATACTTTCTGTTTATGCATGTTCTGAATCTGCACTGTGGGCCTATTGACGAGGCAGTGCAGGAGTTTGCTTTAAGCTAAGCTATGATGGACAACGGAATGTAAATGGGCTTGTGCAATGCAAGTCAAGCAGCATGCGAGTGGGCGTGTACGGAAATAAAATAATTTTAACTTTCAGCAATGCAAGTCAGGCGAGAAACCAATGAGAATGCAAGATAATGAAGGTTGATAGTTAGCTGAAAGAGTTGGTTAGTTGCTGTCTGGAGACAAGCATCTCTTGTTTTTGAAAACTGTGGTTCATATTATGAGTGAAACAGTAAATTAGTGAACTGTGAGCCATGTAAACATTATGGTATGCGCAGACATATGATTATAGCTTGTAACACGTTTCCCGTCTGATACTTAAACAGTGACCAGTTAGCAAACAGAAAGCTGAGCCCGCCAGCGAGAGTATCGCAGCACGCTAGCAAAGATCTTTAAACCGCTTGAATCCTCTCTGACGCTAGCGATGGGCGAGTGGGCAATATGAATCGCCCTGCAGAGTTTAAGCTGTTTGAGTTTGAGATGATCTTTGGTGACCTCAGGTTCATTGTCCACCCCATGTGAGGGTCTGTCGTGATGATTCAGATGAGACCTAAGTGTTCCACTCCGCTGACCCGCTGGGCCTCTTCTAGAACAGGTTCTGCTCAGGCTGAAGGTCGGCATGTCAGATAAAGCCTGGGCTGTTGAACCACTGCTCTCCAAATCCTAGCATTAGACAGACAGGGGAGATTAGCTACCACCAAAACACTGTGATGAATGGAGCAAAGGATCTTGGCATAAGGGCTCTTGGGCAGTCCTCCCTCATAGAGTGGCTCTGCACCTTCTGAAGGTCAGCAGGTCTCACACAGCCAATTAGACTGGAGGTGGAGCTGAAAACTGGAGACCTCAGCTCTGCTGGTCTGTCTGTCTGTCTGTCTGTCTGCCTGCCTGCCTGCCTGCCTACCTGCCGGTCTCTCTTGGGTTTTTGACAGGACACCTTATGCACTGAGCTCCCTGCTTGCTTCAGCACAAGTTAGTTGTTGCTGCCACACTGCCACGGTGAGCAGGGTTGGGCGGCGCTGTACGCGACAACAACAGCAGCGATCTGTCATTTAGCTCACTGTAAAGAGAACCTCTTTCGGCACTGCAGGAGCCTTTAAAGGCAGTGGGGGTTTGAGTGCCGTGGTGCCGCGGTCACGTCCCGGGTCACACGCTCTGCCGGGGATGCCAGGGTGGCACTGCCCTTTAACAGCTCCGACTGTGCTGTTTGTTGTTTACTCTCTCCCATTCCCAGCTGGATAGCATGTTTGTGTTTCGAATTGATTCCACTCATTTCATGTTTATTTATTTATGAAGCACAATTAAGTTTTCCCCTTGTCTCTCGGCGATTTCAACAGCCCCTGGCAAAGATTAGGCTTAAGGACAGGCCCTGTTTTTCACACACACACACACACACACACACGTGCTTGTACAAACACCCTCATGGGTAATAACGCAGTTTCTTCGTTCTCTTAGAGAAAAGCGGAGGACAGACTCCCATCACAGCAAGACAGATATCTCACACACACACACACACACACACACACACACACACACACACACACACACACACACACACACAGAGAGAGAGAGAGAGAGAGAGAGCGCTACTTCTTTCAGACAGACATGGAGGTCTTGGCATCTTATCCGTGTGATAGCTGGAACGAGAGCCGTGTTAAGATGACACTATAGGCCTTTAAGATGACATCAAGGCCTGTCCCTCTTCATCTCCCAAACTCCTTTACACTCAAGGATGACTGCCACATCCACCACACACACACACACACACACACACACACACACACACACACACACACACACATGAGTTAAGTTTAAGATGGATGCTTTGTAAAGGGTGAGAGAAGTGTGTGTGTGTGTGTGTGTGTGTGTGTGTGTGTGCGCCTGTGTTTGTGTGTGTATGTGTAAGTATGTGCGCTCATTTCTTCTTTTCTGTAATATCAAATGCTCATTGGGCAGTGAAATGTCAGTTTCAGATTCACCAATTATTGCAGGATTAGGGGATTAAATTAACGAGTTTAGACACCAGGCTTGCTGTTGCCACCGTAATCTCCTTAGAGCAGTCACAGCAGATGATTGGAACATTAAGGGCCATGCGGGCGCGGGGGGAAAGTGTGTGTGTGTGTGTGTGTGAGAGAGAGAGAGAGAGAGAGAGAGAGAGAGAGAGAGAGAGAGAGAGAGAGAGAGAGAGAGAGAGAGATGGGGTAAAAGGATGAGAGAGAGAATATGATTATTTCCTCAGTATGGCATCATGTAATTGACACGCATGAGAAAGGAACTCATAGAAAATGGTTGTGTGTGTGTGTGTGAGAGAGAGAGAGAGAGAGAGCTGGCATGATTGTGAAAACTGCGTAAAGGCC
>JAODXP020000023.1:23512117-23519617 GCA_027497455.2 Sardinella longiceps
AACGGACTGTCATTATTGTTCCGGTGAAAGGCTCGGATCTGTGTTACGAGCACAGGAGCGAAGCGGCGAGGGAGTTTGTTCTCTCTTGTGTCTTTCCAGAAGCTTCTGAAGGTGTCTGGTTCCATCTCAGCGCTTGTGCACAATTAGATTCTCATACAGCGGGATCAGATGAGCCCACAGAAGTAATCCCCGGCCATTATTTATGCTCAGACTTTGTTTGTTGCATAATCCACCGACCTGGATTACAGGCAGTTAAAGGCGCGACGATCTCCTATGTGATCTGCAGCCCGTATTTGTGTGTGTGTTTGTGTGTGTGTGTGCGTGTGTGTGTGTGTGAGGGTGTGTGTGTGTGTGTGTGTGAGAGAGTGTGAGAACATAGGCGACGACAAGCTTTTCTTCCTCTTCAGTGGCCCGTGACCCTGATCCCCATCAGATACAGGGGGTTAGCACAGCACGTCCCATTCTTCATTGGTCTCATCCCCCTCTTTGTTTTATCTTTCGTCTCTCACACTCTCGCAGTCTCGCTCTAGTCTGCCTGGGTTGTGAAGGCATGGCCAATGCCTAAACACCATACATTAATTCCAAGAAAAGAGTTAGAACTGAGACGCCGTTTGCTCTCAATGTCTTCTGTGTCCTGTTAAATAAAAAAAATTGGGTGAGCTTATAGGAGAGTGAGAGAGTTTGGAAATTTTCATGAAGAGAAGTCAGAGAGAGAGAGGGAGAGAGAACAAACGAATGAACGAGTGCAGGCCCAGAGGCATGTTTCTCCTTCCTCTCCTCCTCTCTCGTCTCCTCTCTCCCACTCATCCTGAGCAGATCTTCTTGCAGTCCCTGAAAGTCGTCCTGTGCAGGCATGTCGTCTAATTTGGGGTTAGTTTGACGGAAGCCCCTACAGGCATGAAGAGTGCACTTTAAAGCAGACATCCATCCAGCATGTGCGTACACTGACACACACGCACGCACACACACACACACACACACACACACACACACACACACTCTCAGCAGTCCCAGCCGCACTGCTGCTGACTGCCATTGTTTTCCCATGCCTTTGTATCAGCGTCTCTTAGCAATAGAGGTTTATACTCAATGTTTGCAAAGTTTTCATTTTATTATTATTATTATTATTATTATTATTTATTTAATTTTTTTGGACAATGAATTTCTTGTGTCTTCCGTGCTGATTGCACTGATACTCATCCGCACATTTAGATTCCTTCACGCTAAAGTTTATTTCATGCTTAAAAGTTGAGAATAAGTCAAGGGCTTCTGAAAGCCAGATTAAAGAGCTAATCAGTTTGCACGCACACAAGCATAGAGGCTTATCCTTTTGTAAGGCAGCACGCTAACACTCTAAATCATACACACACACACACACACACACACACACACACACACACACACACACACACACACAGAGGAGGCTGTAAAATGATGCATGATTGGTTTAACACTCATGGCACTTAGTGGGAGCCTGCCAGTAATAGTATGATCTCTATGGTGAATGCATTCATGCCCATTTCATTCCATGCGCCCACTCTCTCAATCGCTGTCTTTCTCACACACACACACACACACACACACACACACACACACACCAGTTTTTAAACTGCCTGCCAAATCATCAAGGACTTGCCAGCACAAGACATACATTAAGCGCTCTGCACTGGCTCATGTCAATGTACAATTTGACGTGTGTGTGTGTGTGTGTCTTTTGAGCAGTGGCCGAGATAAGCGTCTTGGTGGACTTTAAAAGTACTTGTACAATAAAGTGTTTTCATTAAAAAAAAAGAAAAGAAAAGAAAACAAGGGCTATTCAGACAAGTGCTAACTCTACACCAGAAACTCCTCCATCCACGTCTAACGCACATGATCATACAGTATGCAGATGATTTAAGGAGAATCAAACCGTCTGAATGTTTCCGTTTATTACTATATGAATAGTTTCAGTGTAAAGAGTGTATTATTATTTCTCATTAAGTGGTAATTTAATGATGTTAAATATGTGTTTCATGCACCTTTAAGTGTGGCAGAGCCCCTGCTGGTTTTTAATGTTATTAGCGTTGAAAGACGGTATTTTGGGGGGTAATTTTTTTCCTCCTCTCTTCTTAATTAGTTACATAGCATGGCTGTGTGTGTGTGTGTGTGTGTGTGTGTGTGTGTGTGTGTGTGTGTGTGTGTGTGTGTGTGTGTGTCTGTGTCTGTGTCTGTGTCTGTGTCTGTGTCTAGTCTTGTGGTCCCTCTGTGTGGCCTAAGGAAGGTCAGGGTGTGTTACTCCCCAGGGGAGCACAAACACTGCTGAAAGCCCTCCATGCATCTGCCCTGTACGTAGTCATAGTGTTGAGAAACCTGACTGATCTAAGGCCAGTTAAATGGGGGTCTGGAGGATTTGCACAGTTCCACTGCATTGGGGATGAATTGGTGCGGGGTTGCCATGGCTGCTGTGAGTGGTGAACTTTGACCCCCCCGTTGCATGTCCTGTCATGGGCAGCTCTGCATGCTGAAAATGTCCTTTTCCCCTCTGCCAGACACAGAGTAAGGGATGGTGTTCATGCATGCCCAAAATCAGTTTGCGGTCCCAGCTCTAGAAAGACACCACTATTTCTCTCATTTTCACTTTTCTTATCGTTAGTTGTGTTTCTGACACTCATTTCGCCGCGATGGAGGGTTTGTCAACGTCTGTGTTCCCAACATATTCTTCCAAATTCTTAACAGAGTTGCAGACACACACTGTATTAAAGACTATCTTTAAAATACTGATTAGTAATCCCCTCCACTCTGTGATTCATACAGTGAAAGAATAATAGGATTTTCTAGGGTCCGAGAGAATTTTTGTTTTGTTTTGCTTTGTTTTGTTTTTTGTTACCTCTGCCAAGGAGGTTATGTTTTCGCTGGCGTGCGTGTGTCTGTCTGTCTGTGTGTGCGTCTGTGTGTGTGTCTGTGTACAACATAACTCGAAAAGTACTGCACGGATTTGGATTTTGGACAACGTGTGTATTGGGACAAGGAAGACCTGATTCGATTTTGGTGGCGATTGGTGACCCAAAACACCATCTGTGACCACATTGTCTTGGCGGAGGTCTGTGCTCTCTGAGCGGTTTTCTAGTTTTGTTATGTTTTCAGGTCAGGAGGTCATCCTCTAGATAAGAAATGATTAATGATTATCATATCCATCTGCTGTCACTAATCCCAATTCAGTGAGACTGCTGCCAATTTTAAATGCAAGAAGGGTGTGAATAAAACTACGTGCTTAGGTCTACTTGTCTTCTCATGTCCTTCGTTAATGAGATGAGTATATTTGTAAAAAAAAAAAAAAAAAGGAGCTGCCATTCCCTCCTCTTGTGTCTGAATCACACCTTTCCCTGTACTGACCCCTGTTTAAAAGATTGAAGTTGTCCATGTTCCATGAGTGTGTGTGTGTGTGTGTGTGTGTGTGTGGGTGGGTGTTTGCACGTCCTCCTGATTAACACTTCCGTAGTGAGACCACCTCATCTCTTTTCTGGGAATAAGCCATGAAGAAAACTCATCATTAGCCGAAAGGAGTTCAAACTCCAAGACACGGTTTATTTGTTTTTGATATTTCATGTTTTCCATCCAATTTGCAAAATAAATAAAGAACTCCAAATAAAAGAACATTTCCCAATTATCGACTGAATTATGTACTTTGAACAATCATCACAGTTTGGGGTAATTATATCAGTGCTAGTTAGAAACAGAATCGTTGTGGTAATCTTCAAATAGATTATGTTCTTTCAAAGGAAGCAACTTGTCTGTTTTCTTGTAAATCAAACAATTATTTCCTTTTCTAACTTGTTTTTTTTTTTCTTCTTCTCCCTCTCTTTTTTCCTCTAGATGGGCGAGAGACAGAAAGTACTTGTTACAGAGGAGTCTTTTGATGCTCAGTATTACGTAGCGCACAACAAGTTCTACGAACAGGTGAGACACACACACACACACACACACACACACACACACACCACAAGTTCTATAAACAGGTGAAGAACACACATCTACGCACACACACACACACACACACACACACACACACACACACACACACACACACACACAGAGGTGTGCACACACACGCATCACAACCTTTCATTTGTTTGATGGCACCGTATGCCTGAGGGTGTGAATCCTACCGACCCCTTCTTGACTAAACAAGCAGACGCAAGGCTTCAAAGCACTCTAGTAGGAAAAAAACTTCCTCCTATAAAACTCTTAAGAGTTATCAAACATGTTTGATGCTCTGGGTCTTGAAAGGAATGGTTGGTAATTCCAACACAGGTGAAGGGAGGATAGTAGGGGAGGTGATTTTTTTTTTTTTTTTTTTTTTTTGAGACATCTCTTCCTCTCTCTTGGCATTGGGCTTTGCAGGTGCCATTAATATTGGCTTATTCTCTTCACTGGCTTCTCTCTTTCAAGTCCCCTCTTTTGTCTTTGTCCTTCCACATTGGTGTGTGTGTGTGTGTATGTGTGTGTGTGTGTGCCAGTTGTGGCGTGCCTTTGCATAACTCTCAGTGAGTCAGTGCCACCCCTTAGGTGGGTGCCCCCCTGTCTGGCGAAGCCCTCTGCCGTCAGCGCGGAAATGAAACCGCCATTTTAGTGTCTGGAGGGGAAGAGGAAGAGACGTCACAGGCGCTGAATCACTGAGCGGACACGTCGGAGAGGGAAGCCCCCTGAAACACATTTCCTTAAGGCCCGCAGCAGCTGTGGCTTCAGGAACCTCGCCAGTCAGGGCAACGCCAACTGTGTGTGCTGTGTGGAGCATGATGACCAGACAACCCATACCACCCCCCCACCCCCACCCCCCCTCACAAACTCTTGAAACCACAAAGACTTGTCTGGTATTAAATGGACTTCACGACTGACTGATTCAT
The DNA here is from genome assembly GCA_027497455.2 of Sardinella longiceps. Taxonomy (NCBI): domain Eukaryota; kingdom Metazoa; phylum Chordata; class Actinopteri; order Clupeiformes; family Clupeidae; genus Sardinella; species Sardinella longiceps. Next base: position 23,517,001 of record JAODXP020000023.1, read on the forward strand.
GATTGGCCAATTCATGGCAGCTAAGGCTGACGATTCAGAACTTAGAGTTAGCGGTTAGCCTCTTATGATTTAACCTCTGCCTATTATAAATTGATAGAGTATGTCCTGGGCTGAATTAACCTTGACCCTGATCCTTGACCTTGTCAAGTCAGAAATAGTTTGTTTGAGTCATATTATTTGTATGGTTTAATATGACCTTGACCTTTGATCCCACGATCTTGAGCACCTAATCAGTCCCATCTTGCCATGGTATACGCCATGTTGTATATGGATCTTTTTCAGTTGGGAGATATATTGTGAATACAATGCTGTAAGCACATACTGTAGATGCACATGTGACACTGTTAGATCAGCAAGACAAGGTGTCTGTCCGACTGCATATCCATTGTCACTGAACACCCTCTGCACACACCCCAGTGTCTGTCTCCAGGCCTGCAGTGAAATGAGTTAGTGCCACGTAGTGCCCTCACAGTGACCGTTTGAGACCCTCAACCATTTAGTGTAAGTGTATGTGTTTGTGGAGAGGATTGGTGAACGGTTTGGAGGTTGGTGAAAGTGTCGCAGCTCCTGCACCCTTGACAAACACACACACACGTACCAGAGAATGGTGGTGTTTCTCTTCTTTCCATCTTTCACTTGTTTCCAGAGGAAGAGACTGTTTTTGCCCCCCCCTCTATATTACTTCAAAAACATTAACTTCCCCTCTCTCGCCTACTCAGTCTGCGACTCCTTCCTCTGTCTCTTTCTCCATCTTTCTCTCCTTCTCTCTCTGTTCTTTCTTTGACTCTCATCTTTGATGTTATTTTGGCTATTTCCTGATTTTTATTTATGAATGTGACTCATGTTGCCAGACAGGCCTGGTGGCTGTAGGTATGTGTGTAAAGCCCAGTTTCACACCGCACACATCCGTCAGCGGACTTTGCATGGAGCTCTCTCGAAATGCATGGGGTCATTTCAGTTGACGGCGTCAGACAAGATTACCATGGGAAGAGTCATTTTTGAGTGACAGTCCCAGGCTTTGTAGTTCCTCCATGCAGCATTGTCTAGTTGCCATGGAACCAGTGCTCCCACAGTTACAGTTACAACTCTTAATTCATACTTGGCCATCTTAATGAGTTTTCATCACTTTCAGAGGTAGTTATTCTGATCTAGTGCACTAACCGTCCTTCTCTTATTAGACTGCAAGAATGAGGAGATGAAGGAATAAAACATTCAGTCTTACTTATTCACTCGTGGGAGTGACCTTCAGGCTTCATATAATTCACTTTTTCAAAGGCCTTTTTTTCCTCTCACAAGTATGAATTGGAAGTCATTACACACGAGCAGCACCAGGGCATTCATTTAAAAGGTGTGGGGAAAAAAGGAAACGTTTATATCTGGATAAATTGGAGAGAGAGAGATAGAGAGAAAAAAAATCGGATCTTAAAAGCCCGGCCAGGTTAGAGGCACCTAATGTGCTTTAAACCCTGCCCGGGAGGCCTTTTATACTCGCCACCCGGCCACCATCCACACACCGGCAAGGCTGTAATCTTTCCCCCTCCCCGAGCGGGTAATGATGGCACTTTACCGGGACGCACCCCACCTGCGGTCTCCCGCGGCGACGAGTCAGAGTCTGTCTGATCCCTCGCCGTGAGGTCCATCATCCCCTCCGCTGTCACGCTGAGGCTCGTCTCAGCGGGGGAACGGCACGGCAGGGCGCAGCACGACACAGCGCGCCACAGCCAGAGGTGGCCGCCAGCCGATTGGTTGGCCATCCCGTCACGAGCCACCGGGCGCGAGAGCCGACGAGATTGGGAGCATAAAGTTGCCTTTTAGAGGGGACGGATGATTAGCCGAATAAATCCTGATTTTTTCCGTCATTCCCATTGTGTCAAAAGGGGCTTGGGCGGGGGAATGTTGTTTGTCAGTGTGAAGGATTAGAGTGCAGCGCAGGACGTGGAACACAACGGCTAAGTGGCTAATACAAGAGTATGTGACGAGTGCTCTCTCCTCTCGGAATGACAGGCATTATGGCGGCAGCATTCCATGGTTTCTGCAGGCTAATGGAGCCATGCATGCCAAAAGCTTGAAGACATTTGGTTTTGATGTGTAGGCTCTGTACATCGGATTTCTAAAAGTCTTCCATTTCTCTTTCTCCCTCTCTCTCTGTCTCTCTCTCTCTCTCTCTCTCTCTCTCTCTCTCTCTCTCTCTCTCTCCCTCCCTCCCTCCCTCCCTCAGGTGCTGGTGCCTAAGAATCCGGAGTTCAAGGGGAAGATGATCGAGGTGGATATCTACGAGACGGGGAAGCACTACATGAAGGGCAGACTGGTGGAGGAGTCCCCCGTCTTCACCCCCTCCATCGCCCAACCCCTCATGCCAGGGGAGGTGTCGGGACTCGCTCAGGTAAGCCCACCTGTGCTCCAGCACACTCACATGTGGGGATACTCACCTCTACACAGGTACACACTCACAGGTACACACACACACACACACGGGCATGGACATGAGGTCTGACCTGACCTGCTCCCAGATGAAATGATGTGAGCTCAGGTGCGCTCACCTGTGGACAAGTACATACTTCCATTGGGTCAGCTAATCTGGTGCTCAGGTATTCTACCACACGCTTAACTGTTTTAG
>JAODXP020000023.1:23524617-23527117 GCA_027497455.2 Sardinella longiceps
GGCTTGCCTTTCTGTTTTCTCTTAGTCTTCTGAAGGCATTAGTGTTTGCTCCTGTATTAGCTGGTAATTATGGAGCTAATCAGTTGATAATTGGCAGGTTAGTCGATACTAATTGCAGCACCCTTGTGGTATCAATGCATTTCTTTGTGACAAACAAATCAGCGTTTTCTGAATAAATAGGTTTTTTTTCCCCCCTGCTAAAATGTTTTTTCCCTTCCAATTGTGTTTCATTCTATTTAAATTCATTAAGTTTTATAGTTTGTCTTAGTTTTCCATATCTTTGAACTACATCCATACTGTTGTGACAAATGTGAAGAGAAAACTTAATTACTTGTGAATGTGTGTAGGTGGGTAAAGAATTTGACTTCACACTAGTGTTTTTACTGATAGATTCAGTGCTGTGTGTGTGTGTGTGTGTGTGTGTGTGTGTGTGTGTGTGTGTGTGTGTGTGTGTGTGTGTGTGTGTGTGTGTGTGCATAGATTAATATGATACCCATTAATTCCCTGCCATAATTGGAATGAGTCTTCTGTAATATCTCTCATTAATGTAAAATTCATCGGTTGGATTGAAGCCAGTCTTCCCCTTAAGTTAGTTTTTGTGTGTTTTTTCATGTTAACAGTAAGTGACTTTTTACCTCCCAGGGAAGCACACACACACACACACACACACACACACACACACACACACACACACACACACACACACACACACACACTTGTATAAACATAGTTTTAAAACCCATTACACACATACACACATCCTACCTCATATTCTCTCTCTCTCTCTCTCTCTCTCTCTCTCTCTCTCTCTCTCTCTCTCTCTCTCTCTCATTTACACACACAGCAATACCTCTTTAAGTTCTTTAAATCTTAGTCTAATTTCACTTGAGCGCTCTCCGGATTGCCGTACGATCTCATCCCGTTCCCTGCTCACGAGGACATTTGCCAGTGAGATTAGATGCCGGATAGATTACCTAAGCAGGCGTACACGCCAGCCGCCTGCCGTCTAATCTGCCCATTCTGACAAATGGAGAGCATGCCCATGAATTAATGTGCCGGCAGCCGCATCGTACCGCACCGCCACGGCAACAGATATGAGGCCCGCAGCCGCAGCCTGACTGGGTGACAATCAGCGCAACGCAGTGCAGTGCAATGCAGCACCCAAGGGCAGGATTTATGCTGTAGACTTGCCTGGTAGAACACAGTCAAGCAGATGCATGGGTAAGCACAACACACAGATACAGTAGCCACATGAATCCCACCCAGACCACACACAAACCGCATGGGGCCAGACTGGTGATGTAGATAGCAAAAGATCACAAATGTTTAAGTGTGTATGTGGGGGGGGGTAGTGTTGATTAAGCGGCTTCTAGTATGGATGTGGTCTAAAGGTTTGTACATATCTGATTATAGCAGTGCATGGATCAGAGCACATTTCACTGTATGTTGTACACGTATGACGATGGATGTGACAAATAAAGTATCTTGTATCTTGTTGGCCAAAGAATGTTATTAAAGGTAGAAAATGCCAACAAAAATAGTCGTAGACAATGGTCAGTTTTTGAAAACTTTTCTGTTTTGGACAAGTGCAGATGCTTCTGTCTTGGAAAAAAACGGAGATTCTCATTAAATGTATAATAAGGAAAGGTGTGTTGAGAGAGGTCATGGAAATGTTTGGAAAGGCAACAGGTCACAGGGCAACATTGTGTTCCAGGAAACATGGATAAAAAGGTACAGAGCAGATTGCATTTGTTAACTTGAAGTGGCTTTTAGATCCATCCTCTAAATGAATGGTGGAAAATGGAGGGATGTATGAGTGTGTGTTTGTGGGAGCAAAAGAGTCCTGCACTTTGGTCCTTTAAGGCTGTGAGGCTGTGTGCTGTTTTTTTTTTCTTCCATTTTTCCATATATTTAGTTTGTTGTTGCTTTTATGTGAATGTCGGTATCTCCAAGGTTTTTCCATCATCATGTGATGGATGAAACTCTGCTTTTCCCAAAGGAGGTCAGCTGTGTGTGTGTGTGGGTGTGTGTATGGGGGGCTCTGTTTACTTGTGGAAATTGCCTGCATTTAAAAGTAAATAAAGTATTTGCTGTGTGTGCAGCGCGCGCGCACACACACACACACACACACACACACACACACACACACACACACACAGCACCAACACTGCAGTGGAGTTGACGGAGTCTTACATGAAAGCCTATTTGGTCTAGGACTCAGTTGCACATCAAAGACCGTACTGGACAGAGCACAGGGAAGGATATTAGACATTTGTGCGTGTGCGTGTGTGTGTGTGTGTGTGTGTGTGTGTGTGTGTGTGTGTGTGTGTGTGTGTGTGTGTGTGTGCGCGTGTGCGCGTGTGTTGTTCCCTTAGAGAGTTAGAAACCGTTCCTGGCAGCTGTGTCATTGGCTCTTGAGGATTTGGACCCAAGAATCGTACCTAGTGTGTCCTGTTACACATGCATGTCTGTCATGGCCCTTTCTGTGTGTGTGTGTGTG
>JAODXP020000023.1:23534617-23542117 GCA_027497455.2 Sardinella longiceps
TTTAATTGGACGTTGACGTGACAGAATGTGAGAGGATTTTTTTTTTTTTTTTTTTTTTTTTTTTTTGGAGACTCAAATCAAATCAATGACCACATGATCCCGCTGATCATGCTTCACGTTCTCTCCGCAAAGGATTCACTTGTGCTTCCTCGCTTTTTGGACCTAATCCCTCTCCCCTCCGCTCTCGTCCCTCTCTCTCATAGCTGTTAGACAAATGAGACATCCTCGAAGATGTCGAGCCTCAAACGATTTCCTGGTCACAAGGACGGAGGACCGAGGTCCGAGGAAGCATATTGAAACGTACCCTCACACTCCCTTATATTCCAAACCAACTTTAGTACCAGATCAGGCACACACTCCCTTAGGTAGGGCCTGAGTCTCCGGCTATCATCAATTTATCTTGGTGAATTTATTTTGTTTGTTTGTGAAGTGGAGTGAGAGTTTTCATTTGTCCACCCGTTGTATTTCTCAGATATTTATTTATTGATTGATTCACTTCCAGTTCAGGCCTCTGTGTTGGGGTTTGTTTGTAAATAAGTGAAAAGTTGCTTTGAGTGAGATTCTCTCCTGTTCCCCTTGTTTCCCCACCTCTGCTCCACTTTCTTCTCTCATCTGAGCCAAAGGTGCTTGATTGCTCACCCCCTCACCCCTACCTGTCTGTGTTCTGTCTCCCCACGCTCCAACACTGCTTCCTGGGGCAGCCTTTGGCAGATACCCTCCCTTTTCCTCCTCCTCCTCATCTTCCTTTTCTTCTTCTTCTTCACTCTCATCTTTGGAGCAGTCTTCAGCTCTGCCTTTTTAAAGAGTATTTCAGGGAGTAGAATTTGAGATTTTCTTTTCCTTTCATTGGAGTTCCACCGCCTCTACTACTACTGTGACTGCAGGGTGTACTCTTTGGGGATTTTAAGACCTTACACACACACACACACACACACACACACACACACACACACACACACACACACACACACACACACACAATACTGTACACACACACAATATACAGGGGTATGTGCTGCTTTATCACGCTTAAAAACTCTTTTTTCACACACACACAACACACACCATCATTGCCATTAAAGCATTTCAAACTATTTTTATTATTACATTAATTTTTCTCATCTCTTGTCACTAATTAGAGCCAATGATTTCTTGTTAGCCAGCCCACATTCACAGATGTGAGGTGAGGACTTGCAATTGAGGCTGTACGCATCTTAATCGTTCATGAAATTTCTCTTAAACATTCCTAATTACATGTAGACTATTTTTTGTTTCTTTTTTTTCCAGTTCATCACACACACACACACACACACACACACACACACACACCCCGATCAGAGAGATGGGTGGGTAGGGGCACAAAAGCAGTAGAGCAAGGGAATAAGACCCAGGTGGGAGTCAAACTCACACCACACCACTGACTAGGGGAATATGTCAGATAACAGCAGGGCACGAGTCTAGCTGAGCATGGGGATGGATCAAGGGTTCATGACTCTCCAGAATCAACCCCCAATGCCCACCATCAACCCCATCTCTCGCTCTCTCTCTCTCTCTCTCTCTCTCTCTCTCTCTCTCTCTCTCTCTCTCTCTCTCTCTCTCTCTCTCTCTCCTTCCTAAGAAAGCAATTACTTTTTCACAGGTTGAGATGAGATCCCCAGCGGTAGGAGATGGAGTACAGTCGCCTGTCAAAGTGATTTCAAGCTGTTCTTCTCTCGCTGTGAGACAGTCCTAAGACGATCACACACACACACTGCTATTCTCCTGGGGAAGGATTATTGAGTGAATAATTAATTACTGTAGAATGAGAGTCATTGCCGATGATGCAATCCATTTTTCTCTCTTTTCAGTGTTTTTTTCTTCCTGGTTCTATATCCAATGTAAATAGATATAGAACTTTAAGTCAGAGTGTTGTACAGTATGTTTATGGACAGTAATGGGGCACCAGAAACTGAAATCTTTGGTGTGTGTGTGTGTGTGTGTGTGTGTGTGTGTGTGTGTGTGTGTGTGTGTGTGTGTGTGTGTGTGTGTGTGTGTGTTTGCATAAGCAATGCAGGCCTGTTTTAATTCCATTAATATCTGGTGGCAGGAGGGTAGACACTGGAACACTAAGTTTCATCATTTACCTTGCAAAGTGCTGTCGATAGCTATGAGAATGACTGTATTTTGTGAAAAGCAGACCACGAAACGGATGCAGGCATATATAAATGATTAGGTTTTGTTTTCATATGCCCGTATCTGTTACTGTTAACTGCTGTTTCGCCATTCCGGTCTGCGTTGCACGAAATTCAGTCAATCTCTGCCATCAGCAGCGCTTAGTAGAACAACAGGGCTACAGGGTGATTCACTCTGGATTATTCCTTTAATGGTAGAAACAAAACAAAAAAATGGAAACAAAAACACTGGATCCCATGAATTTTGGAGTGTTACCCCATAAGGTCATAGAATGTAAGCCATTCTGGAAATTTCTTTACGGTACATACTGTATGGTCATGTATAAAGTGTGTGCTGTTTAAGGGCAATCATTTAAGGGTTGCAGTTCAAAAGCTCAAGACGAGAAGTAGAGATTAATTTATGTTTAGATAGCACATCATGCTGCAGTGGCCAATGGTCATGTTATGCACTGCTATTATGTAGCACAAGGCCATTTTGCAAGCTCTATAGTATGTGCATGTGTAATGAGGTCAGTATAGTTTCACTTTGGCAAAGGAAGCTCTGGATATCTCACCCTAGATGCTCATATCTATGTGTTAGTTCCTCTCTCTACACTAGCGGTGTCAAAGTGTTAAGCGCTTCACTGTCAGTCAGAGGTCATTGATGTTGGCATCATGGTTTATCAAAATAACTCCGATGCTAACATTACCTTTATCTCTTCAGGAAATCAGATCGGCAGTGCCATAATGGGTATTTGTTTTGCTTTGGGCATCCCTGGAAATATTCTAACCGTTGTCTTCATACTGCGTCACTTCAAGAAGGATAACTTCTCTCTGCAACTCATGCTGAATCTGGCTGCCTCTGACATACTGTCCCTGATGACACTACCTTTTTGGATCTTCTACCTTCTGAATGACTGGATATTTGGCTCTACTTTCTGTAAGCTCCTCTTCACTGTGGGCAACGTGACTGTGAATAGCAGTGTGTTTACAGTGACACTGATGAGTGTTCAGCGCTACCAGATGGTTCTGCACAGAGACCAGTGGGCCAAGCTGGGGAGAACCGGAGAGAGAATTCTTCTGCTGAGTGTTTGGTTGTTGGCGTGCTTGCTGTCAATCCCAAGCGCCCTCACAGCAGACGCTGTGAAAGAGGGTTCAAAAATGAAATGCCGTCGGCAATTTGAGGATGGGAAGGGACTAGCAATTCTTCTGTCTGGGTTTCTTCTTGGGTTTGTTGTTCCATTTTCAATACTCATCACCTCTTATTGTCGCCTTTACATGAAATTAAAAAGAGGTGTTTTTTTCAAGAACCAGCGACTCACCAAACTTGTTAGCAGAATTGTACTGACTTTCTTCATCTTCTCATTTCCAGTCTATCTGCTGTTTTCTGTTCAGATCATAGCACTGGCACTCAAGTCTGACAAAATAATGGCCTTTTATAACAAATATGCCAACATTTCCGTTTGCCTGATTTTTGTCAATAGTTGTGTCAACCCATTTCTCTATGCCTTTGCATCTAAAAAGCTTTTTGCAAGCAATACTAACCCTAAATGATTGGCTGTGCATCTCATTGTCAGAGTTACCATCAGTTGTGGTAAAAACATACAGTTTAAATTACAACAAAACCTATTGTTTGATAGATGTTGGGATGGTTTTTTTCTGTTAAGAACAGAGCACATGTTGTTTTTGAGTGGACTGTTGAATAATAAGAGTTTATAAATAGTAGTTGTTAAAAAAAAAAAAAAAAAACATTTGCCATGGAGAATAGTTTTGATATGTTTGTGCAGGCTGGAGAAGACTGCTTGCTAGTTATAGCTTCCACATGCATATCACTTGGTGTGTGTCGCCAAATTGCTGTTTTAAACCATAGAATGGCTCAATGCCCTACACTTTGTTGATAGTATAATGATAGTTTCAAGATTTAAATCGGGGCATTGAAAACTTAATTGTACAGATAGCTACCACCTAGCAATATGCAACCAGAAGCTACAACTAGCAAGCTGTCTTCTCCGGTCTGCACGAAAAAATCAAAACTCCCTGACAAACATTTAAACTTCTCATGATGTTGCAATATACTTGCGGTCCTTATCACACCGGATTTCTCCTTTAAGGCTGTAGCAGTCTACAGAAGATTGAAGATGAACATCTAGAACATTACAAAGTCAAAAAATGATTGGCCAATATCTTCAGCCTCAGTGGTTATGTAAATGGAAAGGATCCCTGTATTATTATGTCTATTGCAGCACAGCAAAGCTGCTAGTCATATAAATGTTGCTCAGACCCCCCACACCTAAAATGTGTTGAAACAGGACACTGAGTATGAAGTTTTGTCCAGTAGCTCAACTCCGTTTGCCCCCAAGGCCCCAACAATCTATGGTGAAACAAAACAACAAACAACAAAACAACAACAAGAAACCTGTGCAGGGCCCACTGAGTAGGAACATGAAATAACTCACTAACCATTGGTCTAAGATTGCAAAAGCAGTATAGACAAGGGCTTGTGGCAAGTTCCCCATTTTCTGATGTTAATATGCTCCCTGTTCTGAAAATGTGTGTAAGCACAAGCAAGCAATGGCAAGGGTTTACAATGGCCTCATTATTTGGTGTCCAATTAAATGGAAGACCTGTCCATGCTTTTCAAGCTCTATTCCCTATTTTCTTAATAAATAATTGTCAAAATTGACTCTACACCATCTTCTATAGGTCAGTGGACATATATGCACACAGATTTTAAGAGTTAGATTTGGGAGGAATTCAAGTTGTGAACAAGGATATAATTGTGCTGGTGTATAAAACTGTTATTCAACAGATGTGTTAAGATCAGGGATGGAGATTCCATTTCTTCAGGTAGCGCATAGGCCCTACAATAATGTACAGCACTCTTATCATTTAGAATCAGATCAGAATAACTTTTTTCGCCAAATGTACAGGAGTTTGACTTGGTGATGTAGCACAGAATAAGAACAATTGAAAGAGTAAAAAAAAGACAATCATAAATCATCATAGACACAGAGCAATATGTATCATAGCATACACTCAATATTCATACTGGTATGTATAGCTAAGCGTTACATCTGATTGGTCAAATATCAATGCTGTGACTTGCTATATGTGAAATAGGAAGTTCTATCTGGATTGTTTCCTTGTACTAATGTCGGAAGGAACCCCACTTCCCCACAATTCCCTATCTATCATTTGTTCCTCTTTAATCTGGTCGGATGTAGGCTACCTAGGGCAAAGTGCAATAGTTACAAGTTGTCCTTTGTTCCCAGGGTAATTAATGCAATAACTAATGATAACCCATAACTAAGTTGCACTTCAGCTTTATATTATGTTATTATACTCTATATGGGCTGTTTATTAATCCATCTATAGACAAATGTCTTATTGCAAGTGTGGCGTTTTGGTTGTCTGTAAATGCTTTTCTGCTTTACGATTGTCTGTTAAATTCTGTCATGTTTTCATGTATTTAGCATTGTTTATTGTTGATTTCACTGTGGTTTTAACCACTGATGCTAGCCAAATTTGCACCTGTGGGACAAATAAATGTCTGAACTGAAATCTGAACTGATAAATGTGTGAACTCCCTTTCTGTCCCTTCCTTCCTCCCTCTCTATCTGCTGATCCTTGTGGTTGTTAGATCACCCGTCAGAAATATCTCCCAGAAAGTGCATCCTTCCTGCCCTGCCCTGCCCTGGCCAGTCTGTGCTTGTCTGGGGTTATTTCTAGAGATGGGGAAACGGCAGTAAGTGGTCTTGGAATGGCATTCTGAATCAGCCAAAGGATATGCTGTGTGATTCATGCTTTCTCAAGCATCAGACGAGGTGTTGACTTAGACTTCATTGCACAGAGGTCTTAAGCAGTGGTGACCTGTGGCCTTTAGAGAGTAAATATTTTGTTTACATTAAATATCGGTAGTAAGATAAGATAAGCCTTTATTGTCTCTGAAGTAGAGAAATTTGTCTTGGGCATGAGAATGAGATACACATTAGACAGACGTACACATACACAAGCAACATGTAAACAAACAGTACATTCAGCCTGGTGCCCTCTACTAAAACTAGAGGAGTCATTTAAACATCATATACATTCCTATAACTAGGCTAATAAATAAATACCCATGAATACGTTACACACACTCACACACACACACCTCCAGACAGTGAGTAAGACAGTGTAGTTAAACAGAGTATTGTACACATGACTTATTCTGTAACCTTGAACCTCAAACCTACTGAGTTTTACCCTTTAGTTGGTCTGTGTCCACTCAGACCGAGTAAGTGTGTAGTATATTGTTGAGTTTGCTTGTACTGTTTTAGGCATCTCGCTGTTGGCTTCTCACACACTAGACATGCCCATAGTGTGTGTTATACATCCTGTTGACCTGCATGTATACTCGGCTTGTGTTGTGTTTGTTCTCACACACTGACCATGCTGTGTTTTCAAACATCCTGTTAGGTCTGCTTGTGGCACACGTACCTACATACACACACCAACACACACACACACACACACACACACACACACACATTCTGTTTGTGTCTCGTGCAGTTTTGCCTTTGGTGGTTGAGCTTCAGTGCTTTGTTCTGAAGGCTGGTCTGGCAGCCAGTAGACAGTAAAGGGCCTGAGTCCCAGTGGGCCTCTACACTGTTTGATCAAGCACCTGAAGAACTCCTCTGTGTGTATGTGTGTGTGTGTGTGTGTGTGCGTGCGTGCGCGTGCGCGTGCGTGTGCGTGTATGTGTGTGTCTTTGTTCAAATGTGTTTGATGGTATACTGCCCTTCATGTGATCATTTGGACATGTGGAGGAATCGAGAGCTGTGAGATATTCACACATCGGTGTGTGTGTGTGTGTGTCTGTCTGTCTTTGTCTGTGAGTGAAGCTTTGGTGTATGCCACTCTTAACACTGAAGATAGAAAAAAGGAAATTTTCATTTCTAATTATACAATTGGTCATGTAAGCCTATAGATTTCTGTGCTATTAACAGAAATATTGGAATGTATTCATAATTAATCTACATGATCATTTTTAATGTATTATTGTATGATTTGGGCTGTGTATAATGTGTAGATGGATGGATAGAAGTACAGTAGATAGATATATTCTGTACAGATAGACTAATATAGAGATATAATTAGCTCCTTGCATCCTCATCCTCACACTTACTACTCCATTTCATATTTATCAAGCCCAAATATAGTTTAGTAGAGTGGAGAGGACTGTGGTTATTGAAGGCATTCTTCTTGTAGTGCCTAAATATGTGTGCAAACCAAACCGCATATGAGAAGAGACTGTTATCTGTCTGCTAGATGATGGCTGTGTGCTGCAGCAGATGGGCTCAGGCTGCAG
>JAODXP020000023.1:23544617-23547117 GCA_027497455.2 Sardinella longiceps
GTTCAAGACAGTGCAGCACCCGACCCAGGCAAAAAAAAACAAACAAAAAAAAAACACACTCCTCCTCTCCTTATCTCTTGTCCTCAGTGCACAAATTCATTTCCCACTGACAGTTTCTCTTGCAGCAACCTGCATGAAATATTCACATCAGACAGCAACCCAGCCTGGCCGCCCAACTACAGAGGCCGCTGAGATCTGCTATCAGTCCCATATGGATACTAGTGCTGCTGATGTACCTTTGGATGGATCCACTCCACCACTCATTCACCTTCATTCACAGAGTTAGCGGCCATGTTGTAAACCACCAACCAAAGTCTAGACTTTCATTCCTCCCTCCCTCCCTCCCTCCATTCTTTCATCCCTCGTTCATCCGTATCCTTCTACTACACTCAGTGTGTTCTGGGTTTCCTAAGTATCAGGGGCATCAGTCTGATTTCAAAATAAAAGTAGTCCAGAGGTCCACTGAGCAATCACAGGTGCTGGACTGCCAATAGGAATATGCAGAGACGATGAAATAAGAATCTCCCCAGACTAAAGCTCCTGTTCGGTGATTTTATAATTAGGTCTAGTGTGGAGAAGAACGGCCAGGAGCTTATTAGGAATCAGCAAACGAGAGCTCCAATGTAATAGCACCCAGAGATTTGACTTGAGAAATGTTTTCAGAGGTTTGACTTGAGAAATGTTTTCGCAATTTGTTTCAGAAATGGCTCGGTGATTAGATCAAAGCCATCTTATTGTGTGTAAGGCTTCAGGACCCTCGACCAAAAGGTGTGTGTTTTGTGTTTGAATGTGTGCATGCAGCAGTGTAATATACAGGGCCAGCTGTTTCAAGACCTTCAAGTATGTGTGCATTTGTCAGTTAGTTTCCAATATTAAAAATGCTCACCATCCCCATCTAACACGCACACACACACACACGCACAATATTTGCTTGTATGTGCATAACCTGCCATCTATAATGCATAAAGCTTCTTGTGGAGGTGGTGTTGGTGGGATGTAAGATTAATTTCATGTATTTGTTACACAAACCCCCACCCAACCTGTACCGATCGTTTATCTTCCAGATCCAACACCTGTAATTACCCTGCTACACACACACACACGCACACACACACACACTGCCCATATTAAACCCCAACATCTGATCAACTCCTCCTGGTGGAATGGAGGAAGTGGGCAGGTGTGCTCAGGTATGTTCTTTACCATCTTTAATTAAAATCATGGGGCCCATTTTCTAAGCCAAAGGGGATCCAAGAGAACTAATGCAGAGAGAGAGAGAGGGGGGGGGAAGAGAGGGAGAGAGAGGTATTGGAGCCTTGCGTTGTTGTTGCATCAGTTGACTGGCGTCGGTGTGAGAGTTGTCATACATATGCAGGTTAATGGCTACAGTGTGGTTCATCAGGCAAACAGCCTTCTCTCCCCCTCTCCCTCAGAGGAGATAGAGAAGTCTCTTCCATACTAACACATAACCATGTTAGCAGGAACCATATATATCCTCTGCTCACACACACACACACACCCTTGGCTCTTCTAGTGCATAACAACCCACAACTTATTCAATCCCCCTCCCCCCACCCACCCACCCACCCACACACACAACAGAGAACACCTCCACTCCTTCACTAGCTCCTTTGCCACAGTTATTTGTGTGTGTGTGTGTGTGTGTGTGTGTGTGTGTGTGTGTGTGTGTGTGTGTGTGTGTGTGTGTGTGTGCATGTGTGCTTGCTTGCACCTTGCCTTACCCATACATTGTCGTATGTGTGAATAATCCCAATTAGTGGAAAGTGAAAGAGATTTAATAGCAAGTGCCTCCCTCCCCGTCCCCTCTCTGTGACTCTGTTTAAGAAAGACTGAGTGCAAATCTCACTTCAGATACTCGCTCACCTCCTTAAAGTGGCTCACAAGTGTGATAATAGGAGAGAGGTGGCAGCATGGTGTAAAAAAAGGAGCCTTAATTAAGAGCTGTACAGGATCCTTAAAGAAATCTTTGACTTTTTCACATCTCTCTCTCTCTCTCTCTCTCTCTCTCTCTCTCTCTCTCTCTCTCTCTCTCTACCCCCCCCCCTCTTGCTCTCTTTGTCCTGTGCATGAACAATAATGATGAAATTTTTGTCATAACGTTTGTTTGCTGCATTGCATGCATGCTATGCTGCTGTTATTTCTAGTGTGTGTGTATATTGACAAAAAAGGCCTCTGTTTCACCATTGAAGAGCTGGTTGATGTAAGAGGTAGTAATTGAAGTGTTTGTTTTTTAAGGCTTTAGAGCTTATGAATCCCTCCCCCTCCTCTCTCTCTCTCTCTCTCTCTCTCTCTCTCTCTCTCTCTCTCTCTCTCTCTCTCTCTCTCTCTCTCTCTCTCTCGCTCTCTGGCTCTCTTTCGAGGTCTCGCGCCTAAAGGATCACAGCCTCGGGCCATCGGCAACACGCGGAAAACATCAACAGTGCACAACACATGGAGAGCAGCCAGAAACAGTATAGTCCAATCAGAAACATCATCGCCC
>JAODXP020000023.1:23554617-23557117 GCA_027497455.2 Sardinella longiceps
CTCTCTCTCTCTCTCTCTCTCTCTCTCTCTCTCTCTCTCTCTCTCTCTCTCTCTCTCTCTCTCTGTGTGTGTGTGTGTGTGTCTGTCTGTTTCGTTGGACCCAAGCCATCTTCAAAGGCCAGAGTAGGCTAACGCCTGCAGGGCTGCTTTCATCCTGGTTGACTGTCTGCTTCTCCAGCCGATGGCCTGCACCCAGCAGAGCGGCAGACAAACAGGCCTTGTGTTGCCTGGTCTAGCGTGGCCTGTCCTGTCTGCCAGCCAGACTGCTTGGACCACTGCAGCAGCAGCAGCAGCATCTCACCCACAGACTCCAGAGAGACAGACTACTGCTTTTGAAGTTCTCCCATATAGTTGTGTAACAAATTATGTATTAAGCATTATTCCAAAGAACTTACCAATTGTGCAAACCTTCCTCATGTAACATGTCAAGACAATACTTTGTTCATCACATAGGGAATTGAAGATTCATGTGTATTAGGAAGTGCTTGTTTTAGTGTGAGTGTGTTTCCTGTTACATGAGGAAGGTTTGCACAATATTTAAGTTCCTTGGAATACTGTTTAATACATAATTTGTTACACAACTATATGGTTTGCAATATCAGGTCAAATATGACCACTGACAAGTCAAGCAAGAGCTTGATATTCATGCTTCTGGTCACGTCTGTCTGTCATAAGGCCTGTCTTTGTATGAACAGTCCATATTCTAAATAAACAACACAACACTCCAGTCCATAGACATACTGTAACACACACACACACATAGACAGCTTTGTGTGATAGTGTGTGTGACAGTGTATGACTGTATCTCTATCTGTGTCTCAAAGGAAACACCACAATGTGATTGTCTGCTGCAGAGACTGTGAGGTGTGTGTGTGTCTGTGTGTGTGTGTGTGTGTGTGTGTGTGTGTGTGTGTGTGTGTGTGTGTGTGTGTGTGTGTTTGTTTGTAACTGAGTGAAGCGGTCCTGCTCTCGGACGTGTTAGGGGGAAGATGGATGTCGTCTCTGGGCTGCTGGCTGCCAGACTCCCACACGGCTGACAGTGAGGAAGAGCTGCAGTGCTGGCCGACCCCTCTGTTCATCTGTCTCTGCTCTCCAGGCACAACTAGGCCAGACGCAGTCAATACCATCCCACACAGAGAAACAGGCCTGTTTGTTTGGATATATATGAGTAGGTGTGTGTGCGTGTGCGTGTGTGTGTGCGTGCGTGTGTGTGTGTGTGTGTGTGTGTGTGTGTGTGTGTGTGTGTGTGCGTGCGTGCGTGTGTGTGTGTGTGTGTGTATGTGTGTATGTGCAGTGTAGGTGTGCGGTATGCATTGCAAAGCGCTGGCTAATTGCTGAGATTAAAGTTAATTAATTGGTCTGAGCATTCTCTACATCTTAATGAGTCGCTGATTAAGGGGGCCAAGCTGTGAGACTGCTGCTGGTGCTTTGGTATACACCCCGTTCTGTGCTGGGGGATTCACACACACACACACACACACACACACACACACACACACCCACACACACCCCCTCTCTCTCTCTCTCTCTCTCTCTCTCTCTCTCTCTCTCTCTCTCTCTCTCTCTCTCTCGCATACGCACACACAGACACACACACACATGCACGCACACACACAGACACACAGATAACAAAGAGGCTCTTAATTAACTCCATCAGGTAGGCCATATTATGTCACCCCTAACTAGAATGACCCATGATGACCTTTGTGGCCAATTGGCCCCTGAAACTCTCTCATTCCCTCTTTCTCACAAACACACACACACACACACACACACACACACACACACACACACACACACACACACACACACACACACACACACAGGATTGGACAGCCTCACATGTAATGGCAATTAAAGTACCATGGGATAAAACAACAACAGCAACAAACTTTCCCAACAGCAGCCTGGGCTCTCACTTAAGACAGGCAATCGCCTGGCTAATTATTCTGACAAGAGCCGATCGTTAAACAATCAGAGGCATTAAGATATGCCCAGCACTAATGAGGCACATGTTTGTTAATTGGAATGAGATAATAGCCCATCGGTATGTCTAATTGAAGGGGCGTGTGTAGATGTGTGTGGATGTATGTGTGTGTGTGTGTTTGTTTGTTGGGCCCTGACTCGTGCGCGGCTGTCTAATTGGGTAGTGTGTGTGTGTGTTGTTGTGATGCCTGCTATCCTCGGCGGAGGCACCGGTAAGGTCGGCAAGAGGAGTTGTTTCTCACGGCACATTTTTGTCAGCTGTTATCTCACATGATGGTGGTAGTGAGTTTCAGAGGTGTGAAAGTCAAGCCTCAGAAAGAAACGTATATTTGTTCCAATTATTCACTAAATCAATTGATTCAAATTGGCAATTCCTCATTAACTCCTCATTGCGTTAATCAGTGAAGTCACCTCTGGAGTAAGTGCACAGGTAGAGGCAATACATCTGGGGACTGTTACTTTCTGAAACTGCAGTTGTACAACGCTGATGAATGTTAGTCTTTTTCGGGTTTAA
>JAODXP020000023.1:23567117-23569617 GCA_027497455.2 Sardinella longiceps
GTCACACACATGTGCGCGCGCGCGCACACACACACACACACACACACACACACACACACACACACAGCATTAGTTCGCTTTTCTTTTACATTGTACTCCAGTACAAGGTCCCCGGCGATCTCAAACCACACTTGAATGCAAGAGCACTGATTAAAAACGGTAATGCATTTGAAGGAGAAAGCTTGTGTAAGATGACTGATTTTTATTGCGGGTTTCTCTGGTGGAGGTGGTCTGTAAATGATGGCGATGGTGATGAGGTTGGATCCGTCTTCTCTTCCTGACCTTTAAAACGCCATGACATTCATCTGAACAGTAATTAAAACGTGGCTTCAACAGCCATCAAACACGAGGAGTATGTCAAGTGCTCACCTACTGATCTTGTTCGAAAAAAGGAGAGGTTTATTTTCAGGAGTTTCTTCCTCAGAGTGGTTTTGGTCACATCCTCACTCAGAACTCATCTTCATTTATTTGAAGTGGCGTCATAAACAAAAAGGACAATTAATATCTCACAGACTTTAATACTGGCATTCTTCACATTTCAAGTAACGCTGTAGTGTAAATTATAAACCTTGCTCTGCACTCGCTTGCATATCTATAAGCTTGTTACATTTAATTAACCATTAATCATTAATAAATTGAGAATATCTGAAGTTTGGAACAATACAACTCCAGTTGCCTATTTAGTGTGTTTTTCCTAATGAAAATATTTAGTAAACACATTTAAATGTGTACAGTAGCGTAATTTACATAAAATGGCACCTTGGTAAAATAATTGCCAAAGACTGTCCCACACTTTTTGGGCCAAAACAATTAGAAAGTGTTTTTTGAAATTCCTAAAAAAAACCCTCGAAAAAATTATTTATGAAAAATGATGGTGAAAAATGTTGATTATTTGAACAAGCACACCCAAGCACACCCTCCTCAGAGTTGAGCTGCAGTACTACTGAAATCAAGACTAAATCAACTTATAATGCCACTTTACTCACAATTAATATGTACAATAGAAAGCAGCTATATTTAAATTCTGTCATGGATACGAGGAAAGAGTCTTAAATGTCATTGAACCCTGAAAATATGAACAGTGCAGTGTATAAATCAGAATAAATTGGATATTAATGATTAGAACTAGGACAAAGACAAATTAAAGCAGAAAATAGTCAGAATGTTTGTGCTTATGTGTGTGTGTGTGTGTGTGTGTGTGTGTGTGTGTGTGTGTGTGTGTGTGTGTGTGTGTGTGTGTGTGTGTGTGTGTGTGTGTGTGTGTGTGTGTGTGTGTGTGTGTGTGTGTGTGTGTGTGTGTGTGTGTGAATTTGCAGGGCATAGGCTTAAAAAGGCTGTTTCCTCATAAGTGTGTTGGCCTTTTCTACGTTCCTGCCCTGGGGCTTGAGTTTGATGGCGATAACTTTAATCTGACAGTAGCGCTTGCTTTTATCTGTTTTAAGTATCATTAGAGCGGATTAGTAGATGTAACGCTACAGTCTTTCTGAAGTGTCAGAAACAAGCTCAAGTCAATAAGAGCAAACTAGTTAGCTTGCTATTCACTACTAAGTGCAGGAGTATCCCAATACACATAGCATATTGCATATCATTGAAACTTCATACACTTTATTGAATACATGCAGCACTGCCTCTGAAACTATTGAATACACCCAGTATTATCTGTTGGAATTTATTGAACTCTCGCAGTATTATAAGGTAATCTGACTGTTTCTTTAGAGCACGGTTATTGGAATGTGAGAGATAATGCTCCGATGCTCTGACCTCCTCCAGAATTCAAACTTGTACTAAAAAACAAGCATTCTGTTATTTCTCCACAGACTGGAAGCTTTAGTCAAGGCCAGGGTGAGTTCTATTAATGCCCCTGAACTGTTTATGCATTGGACTCTTCGGTGAAATGACTTCTGTTGTCTACTGGAAAATACATTCACACAACATCCCTGGAATACAAAATGTAACATTAACCAAAAAGAATGTCTGGGGAGTTGTTTTCATTCTTCATTTTCGTGCGGCTCCACTTGATCTGCAATTCATTGCTTGAATTGACAGTCTATCTTGGCACTGACCTCTTGGGTCCCTGTTCACACAGAAAGGAATGTTCCTCTTGTGCTGAACAGGAGTCCGTAAATGTGATTTGCTTCTCTCTTTCTCTCTCTTGCTCACACACCGTGAGCGTGTGTGTGTGTGTGTGTGTCTGTGTGTCTGTGTGTGTGTCATAGTTAAATCCACAGCTATTAGAGTGGATGTTGCAGTGTTGACCTATGACAGGCGGAATGGTGATTGCTGGCAAGGGTGACACGCTTGGCCTTTCCTGGTATTTCGCTCTAGAGCCCAAGCAGAGACAAGTGTGTGTGTGTGTGTGTGTGTGTGTGTGTGTGTGTGAGTGTGTGGAGATATGTGTCAGGAGTGGTAATGTGTGAAGCCTGTTCTTGGACCTTGTTCTATGTGCTCACATGATATGGAAATGTCATTCTCTCTCGCTCCTACATATGCTATACACACA
>JAODXP020000023.1:23574617-23584617 GCA_027497455.2 Sardinella longiceps
AAGGACTGCTCCCTCATCAAGAGCTATTTGGTGTAATTAGCCCGATGGATTTTATTATGCTTTCAAGGCTTAAAGCCATTAGAATGTCGAAATAATCTTGGATAATAACTTTGACGTGTGCTTATAACTTCAGAAATGGCTTATGAACTCTTTTTTTGGGGAGGGGGGGCGTGTGTGTGTGTGTGTGTGTGTGTGTGTGTGTGTGTGTGTGTGTGTGTGTGTGTGTGTGTGTGTGTGTGTGTTGGAGGGTTATTGCATATATTTAAGATATATCTTCCAAAAAACCCGGTACAAATATTAAATATTTAATGCGAGGAATGGAGTGGAGGGCTGGTCTGTCATTTTGGCAGGAACTGGGGCTACGTTTCATTTAGTTTAGTTAAGTTGATTTAGTTTAGTGGGCTCTCAGACCATTGGAACACTGGAGGCCTGGGCAATTCATAAGTCTTGGATTCACAAAATAAGTGTGTGCATGTGCATAGGCCAAGGGGAATGAGAGAGGCCAAGGCTAAATTTTAGTGTTTTAACAAAGACACACACGCGCACACACACACACACACACACACACACACACACACACTAAATTGAGTCTTCTAACAGAATTACTACTGTGTTTGACGTCAGTAGTCTGCATTGTGAAATGAGTACAACTGGAGTTGTGAAAGACTTTCCTTCGTCAGAGGGATGAAATTCATTTAGCCCTTATTGAGCCATGGCATGCACCTGCAGATGGACATCACAAGATCTTTGAGGTGTCTGTGTGTGTGTGTGTGTGCGTCTGTGTACGCGTGTGTGCCTGCGTGCGTACGTGTGTGTGTGTGTGTGTACTCAAAATGTATTCTTTCTGAGGCAAACTTTACAGACACAGCTACTGTATAAATACCTGAAGTATTACACTCAACAGGAAATAATTTTGATAATGCAGCATAATTGCTTACTTTGTCTGTTCAGCACCTCATCCCTATAGAGAAGACCCTAGCTGTCAGTTGCACGTCTAGCCATCAACAGTAGAGAACCATTCCACCATCGCTGGTGTTTAGCCAATCACGACGCTCTATGTAGGCAGGGAGTCATTGGACAGGCTGTGTTGTTGTGTTGTTTGAATTGTGTTGTTCGTTGCTCTGATTGCTTGGTCGTAGCCAGAGCCATTTCTATCGCTATCCAATAGCATGCAGAGGCAGTTTGAAAGGTTCCACCCCAAGGATCTATCCATTGTGGCCAGACTCTACATTATATGTTACAGTCTGGCTTGTTAGGCTACCTCATCCCCACAACACAATAACACCTACACTAGACTAATATCCCTCTGCTAATTTATTGACTTGTCATAGCAAGGTGATTGCCAGTCATTGTGTGTGGTGGGCCAGTGGTGGGCCAGTGGTGGTGGGGTGATGTAGATTAGCCTAGCTGCTAGACCGGCTGCTGCTGAAGCATGACCTCATCAGAGGTGCTGTTTCACACCCAGCTGTGTGGAGAACACAGAGATGACAGGGAGCCGACCGCCACGCAGTGTGGTGTGCACAGACTGACTGAGCGACAGCTGAGAGGTGATAAGAAGAGAGCTCTCTCTCTCTCTCTCTCTCTCTCTCTCTCTCTCTCTCTCTCACACACACACACACACACACACACACACACACACTCACAGTCTCTCTCTCTCTCTCTCTCTCTCTCTCTCACACACACACACACACACACACACACACACACACTCACAGTCTCTCTCTCTCTGATACCACAGGCGTGGAGACATCACTCCTTGCCAAGTATCTCAAGAAGCAGCGGAGGAAAGGTTTCATAATGATAAAACTGAATAATGTACTCTAATAAATTGCCCTCTATACATATCAGCTGAAGCAAAGTTGGATGGATTATGCTGTGTAATTTCAGTTTCATAACACCTTTAATACAGTACGGTTGTAATTTGAGTTTTGTCTGTTGCAATCTTGGGGTAAGGGCTCAGTGAAAAATAATATTATTATCTCAATGTGCTGTTATACCAGAGTATGTAACATTGTAATATGTCACATTTTGTGAGGTCTTTGTTTTGCCACTAGAACTTTTAAGATGTATCAAAATAAGAAACCCTGGATATCAAAGAAATCAAAATACGTCTTAAACAAAATAAAAGGGGTCACATCACAAAGAACAATGTAATTAAAAAAGGTAGATCAGAATGCCTAGACAAAAGTCTGGCCTAGGACCCTGGACAGACATGGCAGGTCATCAAAGTCATGACCAGCATCCCCCACTAAGGAAGAGGGAAATATCACATCCTAGGATTGGTGAGGAGCAGAATATGGCAAGCCAATTTAACATTTTCTTTTTCAGTTTTTTAAGAAGGTAAATTTTACTGTACAAAACTAGTTAGAGTTCCCCTAACTCACAATATTACTATCCAGTAGACAGAGGTCCAAACACTGTTCAGAACTGCTAACACACGTAAGCGCTAGCCCTGGCCCAGATAACATCAGTGGTAAAGTGCTGAAATATTGCGCATCATGTTAAATTCTTGTTCTTTGGCTTTTCGTCACCCAAATTTAGTACCCTGACTCATAGATTGGCACAGGACTTTTCATTGGTTGAAGGCCTGATCCCTGAGTTGATTGCAACAACAGGTAAAGATGAGCCCCTTCTTTTCTGACAAAATCATCACCAATGTAGTGTTTTATCCCAAAGATGTGCCTGATATTGTTTATTCTTTATAATGACTACTGTACCAGCTCATACCCTGATACTCTATTTTATTTTTATTTTTTTTTTCAAGTTTTAATGGTCAAGTTTATGCTACAGTACAAAGTACAGTTTAAAGAATTTGTCTCATTTGGCAGATTTTGACTCTCTATTCAACATACCTTTGGACTCCTTTGAACAATCTGAACTATGGATCAGCTTTTTGCCACACCCTTCTTCTATATAGCTAGGTTTAAATGTGAGAAATAATCTTTCTATCTAATCTATCTGTCTATCTGTAGAGAATCAAGGACACATTATCACTACCGTGTGTGTCTCAAACAAAGGCAAATGACTGATGTGTGGAAGAAAAGGAGTTAAAATAAAGAGAAAGAGAGATGTCTCTGCAGTAAGTCTGCACTGTGCATTTAAAGCATTTGAGATTATATTGTATATTTACTGTACGTGTAAGTGTATATTTGATGTGTGCGCTTTGTGTGAGAATTCAGTGTGTGTGTATATTAATATATAACCTATATATTTTGTGTGTGTGTGTTTAAATAGGCATCTGTCTCTTTGTGTGTGTGTGTTATTTTGGTTTGTGTGTGTGTGTGTGTATGTGTGTGTGAGTGTGAGTGTGCGCGCACAGGTCTGAGAGAGAGAGAGAGAGAGAGAGAGAGATGTAATCAGGGGGCCCCTCATTCGTGGCAGTCACTTGAGAGGGGCTTATTCGGTGGGCTTATTTTAGGATATTGGTTTGGCTGTGCAAATGACAAGGCCTTCCACGGAGAGTGCAGTTGCGTAGCAACTGTTGGGTGGTAATTTTCAGGAGTTCTGGCTCTGCGTTTGGAAAAAGGGGCAGAAAATGTTTTAAAGGCACCCTCATTTCTGATATATTTGGCATGCAGCCAAGAGCTTCATTTTCAGCTTGAACACAGAAGGCATGCAGTGGTGAGTGGTGTATGTGTGTGGGTGGGTGTGTGTATGCGTGTGTGTGTGTGTGTGTGTGTGTGTGTGTGGGGGGCGGAAGGGGGGGGGGGCATTTGTGTGTATGTTGAGATTTCATGGCTGTAGACTGTAGAAAGTGTGTGTGTGATGGGGCTTTGGTGGCTTACTGGGTGAGTGCACTGAAAACACACAGGTGGTTTATTTCACTGAAAAATATTAGATAATTAATATAATTTATTTAACTGAAGGTAATGGATGCCTAAAAACACATGGTTTCATAAAAAAAAGCAAGCAATATTCCAAAACACCTCAGCCGACATTTGTATTACATCAGCCTCAGTTGACATTTATACCTGATACACTTACAGTACTTTCATTGTCTTTCATACTCTCTCTCTCTCTCTCTCTCTCTCTCTCTCTCTCTCTCTCTCTCTCTCTCTCTCTCTGTCTCTCTCTGTATGTGTGTGTGCGCATATATAACATGCATTATTTATGATTTTGATTATAATTGTTATGTTCACTCTCCAGTGACTCCTGTGGTCTCCTAGCTGTGCTAGCATTGCCTGGGGGCAGAGATGATGAGCTGAAGAGGCAGATTGTAATGTACTCTTACACACAAACACACACGTGTACACACACACACACACACACACACACACATTACAAACGTAACATTGCACTCCGTAAAACACTGACAGATTTGTTGTGTGTGTGTGTGTGTGTGTGTGTGTGTGTGTGTGTGTGTTGGGGGAGTTTGGTGGCTGGGGGGAAGCATGAAAGACATCAAACCTCATGATTTGTGATTTTTAATTGAGCACAAGACACGCTAATGGCCTGTTTCCTTTCTAGTGCGGCAGCAATAGGCAAACATGAATGCAGCTCGGCTTCATATGGGAGGCAAGTGGTCATCTGTGATGACCTGGTCAGAACAAATGCACCGATTGCCCGCTGTCTGAAATGGAGGCTTTGTGTTTTATCGCCATGGCTGTGAGCCTCCGAGGAGTTAGAGGGGGAAAAAATGAACAGCCTCTCACTGATAAGTATTTCTGCGGAGATTAAAAGAGTACTAGTTCCTTATGAATATATTAACATTTTATGAGAGGAATCAGGGGCTGGCAATCTCCTCTGCATACGTAATGTGCCGCCTCAATAAGACTGCCTGGCAGGAAACCTCTCCTGACATCCAAATTGAATGGGACATTCAGTAAGCATGTTCTGACTGTGTGTGTGTGTGTGTGTGTGTGTGTGCGTGCGTGCGTGCGAGAGAGAGAGAGAGTATGTTTTTTTTCAGATGTGTGTGTGTGTGTGTCTTTGTATGTGTGAGTGTGTTTTTGCTGGTGTGTTCATGTGCTAATATACCATGGTGGCATTTTTAATTTATGTGTGTGTGTGTGTGTGTGTGTGTGTGTGTGTGTGTCATATGCATGTGTAAGTGTGCTTATACTGTGATACATAGATTTCTACACTGATACTACACTGATAGATTTCCTCACTGATTTAAGCTGGATCCACAGCTTTGCATCATCACCACTGCAGGGCAAATAGTATCTTATAATAATAGCTTGAAGTGTGTGTGTGTGTGTGTGTGTGTGTGTGTGTGTGTGTGTGTGTGTGTGTGTGTGTGTGTGTGTGTGATAATGGTGGGGGGGGGGCATATTGGAATTATAGCCATAAAACCACAGATGGCACCTCATGCATTTTCAATGCTGATTATTACACCAAAAGTTCCCTGTGCTACAACATTATGTTTATTCATGCAGGGCCAGACTCAAACATAATATAAACACACACACACACACACACACACACACACACACACTAATACACAGGACTGAGAGCGGAGAAGAGTGGTAGCCAGGGAAAAAATTGAGAGAGAGGGAGTGTGAAGGAGGAGAAGAAAGAGAGGAGGAGAGATAGAGAGAGTTTGAGTGGAGAATGAGTGAGGAATGGAATGGCCAACTGAGGGAGGAGGAGAAGAAAACTGCTGAGGAAAGAGGAGGATGGGTGGACGTTGCTTTTTTGTGATGGGTGGTGTGTGTGTGTGTGTGTGCGTGTGTGTGTGAGAGCGTAATCAGTCTCTGAATCTTACTTAAATGTTGCCACATTGCCTAAAAAAAAAAAAGAAAGAAAGAAAAAAAAAAAAAAACACCTGAACAGGTGTCTTCCATAGCCAGCGGCTCATGTAGGAATCACTGTTCAGTAAAGCCACTATTATGAACACTTATGTAGAACTGCCAAGACTTCTCCAAGCACTGAAGCACTGAACTAGCAATAAGGAGTTGTGTTAAGAGCTCCTAAGTACTGCTACATTTCCTGCTGTAGTTTAGACAGCTTTTGAGGTCATCCAGAAAGCCAGTGCCTCCATATGCGTCTGTGGTAAGGTTCCTCCCAGAATGCACTGCTGGTCTCTGGAGAGGCTTTGATTGCCCTGAGTGCATGACGCAACGGCAGGAAAAGCCTCACCTCACCTTGTCCACTGTCCAACATAATACATAGACTCAATTTATAGTTTTATGAGCTTTCTGCGCATTAAAATTTGATGAAAGGTTTGATCGAAATGATTGATCTTCTATGGGAGAAAAAAGTATCGCAATGAGTTTGATTATAATGTATTTTGTTGCTGAGTTGCTTAGGGACAAATCCAGTATTGATTAATGGCACACATACGCATGCGCGCACACACACGCCACCTGAACATATTCTGCCATCATGTCTTCCGCATGCAGTAAATGGGCCTACATAGGCATACATATAGTACATACTGCACATACACTATACATACATACATACATACATACATACATACATACATACATACATAGATTATGTGGATATGTGTAAAAAACTAAAGTAAAAAATATCCAAAATATCTTTCTAGATTCATGTAATTAAGTCCTTAATAAGACTTCAAGGCTTCCATGTGTCCTCTTAAGTATTTCCATCTCCTACAGTATATGAGGTGACATGAGAATGGCATGCTACCCTAATGCTGAAACAGATCATGTGAGCGTGTTGTTTGTATAGTTTTAGACAACCTGTGAAGGTCAAGTAGAGCGATGATGATGTGAATTTGTTTCTCTCACTCACACACACAGACACACACACAGACACACACACACACACACACACACACGACACTCATACTCACACAATACAACACAACACTGGAGCAGATGACAGTGTGCTTGACAAAGGAGAGCATTTTTCTGCATGTTCAGGGACACCCCCACCCACCTATACTATACATCTCTGTGGTATATTCAGACACTACAATAGGCCTTCTGCACACATACATTTTGTCCATAATAATCTGCAGATGATCTTTTACCCCCTATAGAGCAACTGAAGGACACTCATAGTATATTGATTTCTAAAGAAATAATGTGCTATACAAAGTGCTCACACATCTATGTATCATTTGTAAACAGTGACTAAATGAATATAGTAATCACAGGCACACCGTGTGGGTGGAAAATCCATAGTTTCACCAGGAAAATTAACAGCTAAGTGTAGCCTAGGTCTATTTCATTTTAATGCTAACTTAACATAATATGACTGCATGTTTTCATTATACAGTTTTTCTTTATGGCTGGTTTTAGACTACATCAATAGTTTCATAGGTCATAGCCTGTGTAATGCTGAACAAACAAAACATGCACAGAGGTAGGCCAGGCAATTTAATTTTGTTTTATTTTTATGTATTTTATTGTATTTATTTAGGAGAATGTTGGGGGTTGACAGACAGTTGTTGCCCAGGGGGCCCCAATATGCACCTTAATACACACACACACACACACACACACACACACACACACACACACACACACACACACACACACACACACACACACACACACACAGGCCTCTTCAGCTGAAGAGTAAAGAGCATGGGGAGAAAAACATCAAACATAACTCACACATCACTCACTCACTCACTTATTGGCTATATTTAAAGAGAGAGAGTGAGAGTTGTTTTCTAGAGGTTGCTGGTGACATGCTAACAGTAGCAGTGAGTGCTACACTAAAAGCCTACAGAGACATCTCCAAAAGCACTCTTGCCTTTAGCTCCCAGGCACTCAGTCATCTACTGTACATGGGGCCTTTAAGTTCACTTCTATAAAGTACATACTGTAGCAATGTTCAAGGTCAGCTTGGCATTAACATGCTATGGCACTAACAACACCCCAAGACATACAGTAGACGCTACGGACACATATGGGCCCAATAGTGTAGATATTACATCATTAATTTTGTTAATATGTACAGCATGTGACATTTTTCAATTATATCTTATATATTATAAATGACCCTAAGTCTTTGCAGTGTATTGTGTAATTGTAATAATATAGTTATTTTCACATTCTGTATCTACTCAATCTACTGTATGCCTGAATTAATTTCTTTTTCATTATGATGAATGCAGACAATAATAGTGCGTGAATTCAGAGTGCTAGTTGAGTCTTGTTGAATAGTGAGCTGAGTGTGTAGAGCATCACGTGTGTGTATGTGTGTGTGTGTGTGTGTGTGTGTGTGTGTGTGTGTGTGTGTGTGTGTAATTATTACACTGCTAATAATAAGCAGCAGAAGCCCCTATAGGGAAGCATCAGTCCGTTAATTGTGTGCCTCTCGCTCTCTCAGACACTCCGAGCATGGCTGTCTCCACTCAGTAGGCATTTAGAGCAGAGGGGTTTTTTTTTTCTTTTCTTTTTCTGCCAAGGTCATTAATGTCTTACAGGCTTTGAGGAATGCTTATTAAGACGTGTGACTCCATATTTCATCATGCAGCGTGATGGACTCAGGGAAGGTGATTATTTATAATCACTTCTTCTTCTCCGTTCCTTTCCTTTCCCCTCCTTTCCTCTCCTCTCCTCTCTGCTTCGCCATGTGGAAATTCACCATGGTCACAGCGAGGTGAGGTAAGCCATACCTGCGTGTGTGTGTGTGTGTGTGTGTGTGTGTGTGTGTGTGTGTGTGTATGACTGAGCCACGAATTCATCTCCCTGCCCAGGCCACGTGTGGTCCCTGCATCTTAGCACTAAAGCCCCATCATTTCAGACGGATTCGGCTCTGACATTTTCCCCTGCTCTGAGTCGGGCTTTATAAAAGACCCTTTCTCGCTTTTTTCTCTCTCTCTCTCTCTCTTTCTCTCTCTCTCTCTCTCTCTCTCTCTCTCTCTCTCTCTCTCTCTCTCTCTCTCTCCTGTGCGGCATGCAGGAGCGGGGCGAAAGGAATTGTGATTTGCGTTGAGCTATGAAAGGCTACTTGTGAAGAAGCGGGAGACGCTCCTGGGGTCGGCCAGAGCACAGGCCATTATCTTTAACCAGCGCCGGGGCCTTTCATACACACTCCCTCTGTGGGAGCTTAATGAGACGCACACACACGCTGCTGCCGAGAGGGCCAGTGGAGGTGTGTGTCTGTGTGTGTGTGTGTGTGTGTGTGTGTGTGAGTGAGTGAGAGAGAGAGAGAGAGCAGGGAGGGGGTTTCAATAGACTGCTTTTTAGTTCCTTCAGGCGAATCTCAACGGAAGCATATTACTGTTGAAAGAGAAAGAAAAGGAGAGAGAGAGAGAGAGAGAGAGAGAGAGAGACAGAGATCAGAAAAATGAAGAATGGAATAGAAATAGAAAGAAATAAAAATAATGAGAAATAAAAAGCAAAGATGAAAGAGAACACGGGACCAAAGGCCTCACCTGAGTAAATCATGCAAGACTATGCTGTATTTTCTCACCTGTAGACTGAGGTGTGTCGTGTGGGCCCAAAGGTGTGTGTTTCACATCTACTGACACAGGATCCATTAGGAGTCATATGCAGACTGGAGGCCACTCCTGATTAGCACCAGTCCAACACAGACATGGACTTCACTTCTCACAGGCATTATAATCATCTTTCCATCTCTTTCTTTCTTTAAGGCTGGCTTAACACACACACACACACACACACACACACACACACACACACACACACACACACACTCTCTCTCTCTCTCTCTCTCTCTCTCTCTCTCTCTCTCTCACTGGTGGGGATAGGAGGGTGCCCAATTTAATCTGATGGTGTAATGCACCTACAGGCCACACACACACACACACACACACACACACACACAGACATTTCTGTTGCTTAATTTCAGGCATGCATAGCTGAGGCAGATACCAACTGAACGTTTTGCTAAAGGCTCTAGGAGTGTCTACCATGGAACTGTATCTTCCAAACCTCCTCCAACTCAGTGTCATTCCCATGAGTACAAGGGAGACGTCCCAAGTCCGTCCCCTGTAGCCACTGCTTGCGTTTGTGTATGACTGTTGCTAACTAAAATAGACATGTGTCCCTCCGCTAGGCTGACTGGGGCTGTAATGAAGAGAGGAAGATGAAGGATATCACCTGCG
>JAODXP020000023.1:23589617-23617117 GCA_027497455.2 Sardinella longiceps
CCCTGCCCTCCCCAACACCCACCCCTTCCACACACACACACACACACACACACACACACACACACACACACACACACACACACTCACACTCCACCACAATCACTGACAGCTCCCAGTCCTACAGTCCCCGCCTTGATCACAGATGTATCCCCCATATCCAACACACACACACACACACACACACACACACACACACACACACACACACTTATAGGTAGCCCACATGTGTAATGCACACATGTAGTAACTAGCACGCTTCTCTACTGCCACTTTTATTACATCACTTAATGGCCCTATTACTCCCTTTAGATGCTCTGATGGGGGGAGGGGAGAGGAGAGGGAAGTGAGCGCTGCACTCGTTCATCAGTCTACATTTTTTGAGACATGCCCCTCCTCTTTGTCATCCTGCCACTCACACTCCTCTCTCTCTCTCTCTCTCTCTCTCTCTCTCTCTCTCTCTCTCTCTCTCTCTCTCTCTCTCTCTCTCTCTCGTTTCCAAAACAGCAGCTGCAACACTCCAATAAGGAAGGAATACAGTAGCTGGAAAACTGTAGGAATAAATTCCAAATTCTGACACAAAGACACTTCTCTCTCTCTCTCTCTCTCTCTCTCACACACACACACACACACACACACACACACACACACAATCACACTGCACACTTGTGCACAAAGGCATGTGTGCAGACGCAGGCATTTGAGCATCTCCACAGCCCTGCCCTGTGCTGCACTGAGCTGTGCCTAGCTGCCTTCCCCACCCCACCCCACCAGCGTCTGGGAGAGATAGCAGCTGTGAGTGAGTGTGCTCATCACTCATCTACAGGGTGCAGATAACGCCTCGCAACAATACACGCATGCATACAGAGAGAGAGAGAGAGGGAGAGAGGGAGAGGGAGAGAGAGAGAGAGAGAGAGAGAGAGAGAGAGAGAGAGAGAGAGACGATAACCATTGCGAGAGGAGGACAAAAAAGGGGAGGAGAGTGCAGAGGAAGAGAGACGGAGGAGGAGAGAGAGGGAGGGAATGAAGATGGGGGAGAAGAGGAGACGCAGAGTGAGTAAAGGGGAAGATGCCACCAGCCACCCCCCCCCCATCTCTCTCTCTCCTCTCCTTTCTCCCTCTCATCGTAAGAAGAGACGCTGCTGCGGCTGCTGCTGCTGTCGTTATTGCGTCTCCGAGATCTGTGCTTCATTCAGCTGGTCTCAGTTGCCTGCAGTTACCCGTGCTGTTAGAGCGACAGAGGAGAGGAAAAGGAGAGGAGGAGAAAAACGAAATAAATGGAAAGAGGCATCAGCAGAAAGGTGGAAGAGTTAAGAGAGGGAGGACAGAGTGAAGAGGGGAGGAGAGGTAAAAGGGAAGAGGAGGAGAGGAGGAGAGGAAAGAGGAGGGGTGGAGAGAGGAGGAGGAGGAGGAGGGGGAGGGCTTTAGTCAGAATTCTGGCTGTAATGTTGGCTGGCTGCTGTTCTCCAGTTGGCTCGCCGCAGACAGGGCTGGTCTGTGCGATGTAGGTCAGTGTGTCTGGCTCAGAGACGGAGAGGCTGCGTGTGCTGCTCTGCGCTAGGCTACGCTACGCTAGGCTAGGCTACCGCACCGCAGTACAGCACATTCACTCACGCCTTTCGATCTCACCTTTCCTCACACACTCACTCACTCTTTCTCTCCCTCTCTCTCTCTCTCTCTCTCTCTCTCTCTCTCTCTCTCTCTCTGTCAGGTGAAACATCGTTCTTGGCAATTTGTGCCTTGTTGGTGGACAGACATGGTTGGGCATGAACGCCAGAGGAAGAACGGAGGGAGGGAGAGAGAGAAAGAAAGAGAAGCTTAGAAAAGAGAAAGAAGGGTGACAAGGGCCCTGAATATTTCTGTCCAAAAGCAAGACATGAAGCCCAGTTTGGAAGAGTTGAAGGATGCAGAGCGCTGCCATCGAATGAGGCGAACAAAGGGTAAGACACACACACACACACACACACACATACACAGGCACTCTGAGAATGCTCGACTCGCTGTCAGGATCATGGATACTCTCCGCTCGGCTGACACCAACTCCCAGAAAAACCCGTAATCCGGTACTTGTGCTTGCAAATGATCCTGGCTCCTGAGCTTTTCGATTTTCTCTCTCTTGTCTTTCCCTTCAGCCGATGGTGGTTAAGAGCCCACTGCCCTGTCAGGAGATCCGAACAAAAGGATGCCGAAGAAGAAACACTCGGAGGAAAAGGAACGCCTTGCTTCTTCTTTCTTCGTTGTCTTCGATGGAGCGACGGACGATGGAGAAAGATGGCGTGACATAGACTGCCAACAAAGGAGGCAGATGGAAAGAGAGAAGCGATTAAATCCGAGAGGGATCAGCTTTGGATGGATTTTCGGTCCACAATGTAGAAAACCAGGAACTTTTTGATGACTCTTTTCTCCTCACCTTTTTCTCTCTCCCTTCTTGTCTTCATCTCTCTATTTCTCTTCGCCTCCTTTTTTTTTGCATCTCTCGTCTCTGTAGCAGTGTCCGGTAGAGTGTCAGAGGCTCCTCAGAGACAGAGCGACTGCTGACAGCATGCTACATCACTCACTGTCCTTCTGCATGGAGGGAGAGAGAGAAAGAGAGAGAGAGAGAGAGAGAGAGAGAGAGAGAGAGAGAGAGAGAGAGAGAGAGAGAGAGGGGGGTGGAGAGAGAGGGCATGGTCCACTCCAGACAAGGGCAGGGCTTGGCTGGCTTGGTCATTTGGCTTTTTGTGACAGACAATCGGAGCAACGCTGGGACGAGGAGGTGGACTTCAATAGAACTTGAGTCACTTGAACTTGAAGATGAGGGAAGAAATCTTCAACATCCTCATCATCTCTCAAAAATCTATACATCTATAATCATTTGTTCTTCACTTTTTGTTTTCTCTCTCTGTCTGCCTCTTTCAGCTGGTGCCTGTCTCCTCTCTCTTTTTCTCCACAGGTAAATACAGGCTGGAGGGCAGACATAGGTCCAGGCCCTAGGTGCTGTATAGCCGTACAGCAAAAGACGTCCAATAGGCTGTCCGATAGTGCTGACATCCCCTCGCTCTGACATCCACAGTCCCTCATCCATACAGAGTTAAGGGACTTCTTTTTCAGAGTGAGTGTGAATCTGTGTGTGTGTGTGTGTGTGTGTGTGTGTGTGTGTGTCTGCCTCTATATGTGAGTACCTGCACAAGTTATTCTGCTGTAAGTGCTGAGGGCAGCAGGGTCACCTCTAAGTGTGTGTGTGTGTGTGTGTGTGTGTGTGTGTGTGTGTGTGTGAGTATGTGTGAGTGAGTTACTTTACAAGCAGGTCATTCTGCGGTAGCCACTGAGGGCAGCAGGGTCACCTCTGAGCTTGCTCCAGTGGATTGTGGGTAGGTGTTATTAATGTTAATAATGCTGCATATGTTTCTCTGATAGAAAGCACATTGACCTGACCTGACCTGACCTCCACGGTCTGCCTCACAGTTATGGCACTACACAGGACCAGAGCACACCTACTCAAGGTCAACCCTCCCTCTCCTTCCTTTCTTTCTCTCCCTCTCTCTCTCTCTCTCTCTCTCTCTCTCTCTGCTCACTCACTCCTCATTTACCCTCAGTCTTTGTCCACTCTTTCCTTTCGCCGACTCTTTACTCACTCACTCCTCACTCACTGACATTCTCTTCCCACACTCACACCACACCTATCCTATATGTGTGTCTCCTCCTTCACTCTTTTCAATATTTTGTATTTACCCACAGTCCCCAAGTTCTTCAGCACTACAACTTTGCTGATCCAGCTCTGAGTCCGGCCCAGTTTTGGCCCAGAAGGAGACGCCTTTGAGGCTTCAGCTGTCCACTCTCCTATAGTTCAGCTCCTGCGCTGCCTACTCTGCACTTT
Organism: Sardinella longiceps; assembly: GCA_027497455.2. Classification (NCBI taxonomy): domain Eukaryota; kingdom Metazoa; phylum Chordata; class Actinopteri; order Clupeiformes; family Clupeidae; genus Sardinella; species Sardinella longiceps. The sequence continues at coordinate 23,593,471 of JAODXP020000023.1, forward strand.
TTGCCTGCATAATACCCCCCCAACCCCAACATACACACACACACACACACACACACACACACATTACGCTGAACTCAAGATGTGCTGAACATCCCATAATAACTCACGCTTGACTGCCCGCCTTGCCATCATGTTTAATGTTGAGGCCATTATGAATATAGCCCTCACATTATGCTGGGGATAAGACAGGTGCTGGCATCTGCTAGGCTGTAAAGAAAGAGTCTGTCAGATGGCATACAGAGAGATAGATTTGTTTTAGCATATCATAATGGAATTGACTAATAATATAGGTATAGAAAATGATTGTAGGCACTGTGTAAAGACCTCATGTGTTATTATGCATGAGGTCTTTATAGAACATGTCTGTATACAAACACAGAAGTGTATGACACTGTAACCCACATAAAATAATTCTGCACAATATGTAGTCATGAATACTGCTATTACTGAAGTAGGCTATAAAACTATTTTTTTTTTAACTTGGCACCTGCAGTAAGTCAAAACAGGAAATTGCATTGCAAACATGCAAACACAATGCAAACGTGCAGACACACGCACAGTACCAGCCAAAATAGGAAACGTCCCCTTTCAAGTAATAAGTAAACATCATCACGTGTAGGCTGCTGGTTATAGATGCTAAAAAAACTCCTACACACTGAGGACGTATGCAAATCGCACCCAGGGTGCGCTAACGGTTGTTAGCATGTCAAACCTGGTCAGGCATGGAAGTAATTTGGGAGTCATAACCAATTTGCCTTGGTGGATTCTAAAGTCACTTTGCATATAACGCCCATCAGAACATCGGCCAGAGAGCTCAGACTAGGAAGAGGTTTCTCATAGCAACCAACAACATTTGTATCAGCAAAAAGACAGCTCTGAATCACAGTAGGGCATTCGGTGTCCAGATACATGAGGCCTACAATCCTGATCAGGTTTCACTGGTCTAACATAATCACAAAATATTACAGTATGATCACAGTCCCATAGATATACTATGATAGCTTAGAGAGGCAGCATTTGCTTTGTTCAAGAAAAAGGTGAAGTGTATTCATATATGAAAATAAGTGGCAAAGACTCTTTTCTTTTAGCGTCCACTGGCCCAAACATCACACACACACACACACACACACACACACACACACACACACACACACACACACACACACACACACACACACCTGGGTCACTGGGTGCAAGCATATTTCCATAGGCATCACAGAAATGTCAACAGATCCCTGCCCTGCCAATTCCCTGTGTCCCAAAGTACTTGTGTGTGTGTGTGTGTGTGTGTGTGTGTGTGTGTGTGTGTGTGTGTGTGTGTGTGTGTGTGTGTGACTGAAGCAGTCACCTCAGTGGAGAGAGGCGAGAGGGGCTGTCCTCCCTCTGTCATACACTTTGTCACACATATGCTGTCACACACTGTCACACACATTCTGTCACGATCACCACTCAGTGATGTTTGTGTGTGAGTGAGTGAGTGTGTGTGTGTGTGTGTGTGTGTGTGTGTGCATGTGTGTGCATGTGTGTGTGTGAGAGAGAGAGATATATAAGGTGTGTTAGATGCTGACTCCACCTGAACCCTGTCTGCATGTCACACCACTCACTTTTCCCAAAAGGAAGAGAACTGAATATACATGACCCACCCAGCCTACACATACACACACACACACACACACACACACACACACACACACACAGTGTGGAATGTTCCAGAGAATCTCCACTAGTCACTCATGCTTGCTCCCCAGAGACCCTGAGCTGTAGCACTGCAAGTCACCAGGCCCTGACAGGAATCTACATATGTCTGCCTACCTCCTGGAGAGCCTCTCCCTCAAGACTGGCCATTCCCTCTTTGCCCCTTGACACACACACACACAAACACACAAGCCATTCAGGTATGACCCAAAACACCTGCCGCATGCCACCTGTCCTGCCTTATCAGGCTAAGACAACTCTCAATGTGCTTTTTGTGCTTTACGAGCAAAGATAAGGCAACCTAGCATCACCATTACCATGGCCGAAAATGATAGACACTGACTTGAACTCTCTAGACCTCTGGTGCCAGAATGGGTCAGAGGTGGGCCCAGTACGGAGTTCTGCCTGCTGATTTGAGTGATATATAGGAAATAATCAGTGCACACGGCACTGCCTATAAGAACGTTGAAACCTCATTAATGCCTGCATCCGTAGAGTTGTGTCTATATCACACCAGAGTTGTGTCTATATCAGTCCAGAGTTGTGTCTATATGAGCCTATGCTAAATCATATACAAATATGATTCTTAGAAGTCTTAATAGAATAATATAAAGAGCATATATGTCTCCATATGTAATTTGTGTTATATCAAACAACTTTTGTACGAGGGACCAACAGACAGGACGGACAGACAGGTAGGCAGGCTGGGTGGCGCCTTGTGGGACAGATGTGCAAACTGCCCCATTCTGGACTTCTGAGACAAACCCCTCTAGAGCCCCCTCAGCCCTGTATATCTGTAGGAGCGAGCAGCCTGAGACGCGTGCCGAATCAACCCCGGCAATAATTGACAGGGCGGCAGCAGGCAGGCAGCTGTCCCTGTGATAAGATAAGACACCCTGGTCCCAGCTGTTCAAACACATGGAGCCCACTGATACTGAGATTGATGGGCCAGGGGCACGGGTGGATACATAATGCTTGTATTGCAGCACTGCTTGGATGGGGAGACAGCATAGCACAGATTTATGAATGTGTGGACTGTGGACTGAGCACTGGTCAAAACTTTCCAAGTGACCGATTCAAACATGAAGGTGCTGACTACTGATGCCGTCTACTCTAAACTATATTAACCTTGAGGGCCAGACAGAGAGCAGAAACACAGCTGAACAATAGTCAGCAGATGCTTTCTAATGGGGCAAGAAAGCAAAGTTACAAAGTTACATTTACATAGGCCACCCACTCCAACACTGCTGTTTTATTGAGTGAGTGGAATCACAAATGTCTTACAAATATGAGTAGCAGAACTGAATCTTGGATATGTAAGCCTGAATGCGCAAAACGTAAGAGTAGTGCGAATGGGAAAAAAAGATCCTTTGAGTTTAACAGTCTATAAACCAGCTTTTGAGGGAAACAGAAGACTGTGGATGGTGGAGGACTCGAAACTGATCCCTGCCACAAGCTCACGATCATTCAACACAGTCATCCGGTAATAGATACATTAGTGTGACATCCTCTAGAAAGCGCCAGGCATGTTTTTTATGTGACTGTGTGAATAATATGTCTCACTCTATCTATCATAACCTACGCCCAACAGCGCGAGGAACAGAGCGGGAAGGGAAACAGTCCTCTTGATAAATCTGACAAGTCTGTCATTGTCAAGGCGGCAACAGTGATGACTCCTTCAAGTCAAATTGACGTTGCGTTAATGAAAGAATATCTATTATATCATAGAACGGTAGGCTAAATGATTAACTTACTATAGGCGTGTTACTTATAATAGCATAGATATGGTAAGCAGGCCTAGTCTATAGATACATATTATCATTGCGTCCTCAACAGACTGTCAAAAGGTTTCTGTCTCTGTCTCTCTCTCCTCTCACACCTCTTAACTGGGCATAGTTCTCCCGGCTAGTTCTCTCCTCCTGTTCACCTATTTCCACACCGACCATTAGACTGCCTGAAGCCACAGGTGTTCAAGTTCGCACTTCAGGCTTTTCCCGTTCTAATGAGTCAAGGTAAACAACAAGCATGTGCCTTCCTGACGTGCTAATTGCACTCGCGCCTCACCGTAACGCAAATTGATAGACCTTACACAAATTTCAGTTCACGCAATTTGACAGCACAAAACATGAATCGCTGTCACATTGAGATTGATAGACGAAACGATTGTGCCTAACAAAGTGACAATAAAATTTCATCCAAGTTCAGTTGTTCATTTATGGGTGAATTGACCATACATCTATTGGGACACAGCTACAATTTATGGGACGAAATCATTCCCTTCAGTTGTATCATTTGGAATACTAAAGTGACAAAACTATTCTACAGAGCTGTCTTCTTTAAAATACATTAACGGCGAAAAAACATTATGTAATTTGCTGCTTAATACATTGTCCATGCCACTAACAGCCCCGCGTTTGGTCCTGGTCCCTCGCCTGGCTCTGGAGCTCCATCTAGCGGCTAGTAATAACCCAGCACTATTCCTCAAAGATACTTGAGTGTTAAAAAAAAAAAAAAAAAAAAAAAAACTGTTTTTGTTGTTTAGTGTTCAGTTGCAAGGGTTCATTATCGTTGACAAACTGTTTCTGTTTACACAAGCACTTGGCATCTTCCGCCAATGGTCACGCTTGAAGATGACAGATAGAAGTGTTTCAACCTGATGCACCTGTCAGATGGTGGAACAGAAACTTTAAGAGACTACTTTTAGGGGAAAAAAATACTCTCTAAAACACTAGCCCAACCTGACAATAAAACGCTGTCGCTGTTCAATGTTTTTGAGGTTATCTTGGAATGGAAGCTTTTCCCTCAATGTGTGCGCTCAGTGAGGGGGTGCTGGTGACAACAGAGCGCCCGCCTCCCTACGGCTCCGCCCTCTCGAACATGCTGTCAAAGGAGTCTTGCCTTCTCTTGTTGTCTCAAAAACACACAACTGGCAGTATACTGTTGTATCTAGTTTAAAAGCATTAGAATAATCTACAGATTTGGTTGTTATCCAAGGTAGCCTACAACGAAACAAAGAAAACGCAGCACAACACAGCCCAAATAACCGTAACAAAATTATTTAATTTAGTGTAATAAATCTGCTATAGGTCAGTAATATGTTTTTATTATTGCTAAACAAGATTAATTTTCTATACGATTACTTGCTATAGTAAATTAAGTTACGTTGCTTTGGGTGCGCTGTTGTCTACAGCTGAGCCTACCTGTCCAATCCTACAGGCAAAAGAAGTAAAAAGCGCTAACCGTGTCCCTTTAAAAGTAAGTTTATCGTCTACACTGGAATGAGGTCAGACATAAAGCTCCTCATTGCACGCGCTGATTATTATTAGATTTCTTATTCGGCCAATGGGCGCATGGGAGGCGTGACATTGGCGCAGGGAAGGATGGAGACAGTCGCTGATTGGCCGGATTCTATCGCCATGCTATTTGTGCAAACGGATAAAGCTGCGAGTGTCTGAATGTGAAGCTGTTAAAACTCACATATCGCAGATGGCAAGTGGATGCTAGTGCGAGGCAACAGGGTTGTCTTCCCACATGGTCCTGAGAGGCAAAGATATGCAGACTGACTTCTACCACTTCAGAAACTTGGAGAGAGCTTTGCAGTGTCAGTGCGCTCACATAACCACTGAACTATTTCACGGCACCAGCAACTGTTACTCGAGCTCAGCAGAGGGGCGCTGTGAAAGTAAGCGACTGCGAGCTGGCACAGCCGCATGGTAGATCCCCAACAACGAACTTTTCACCCGAGCTGTTCCCGCTCTGGAAAGGACTGTAAACCACTTACCGTGTGCCTCTCAGGGTTGACCTCATATCACACAACGAGAACTAAGCACAGTTCGCTCCACACACCAGCAGTTTGGAGGACTTTTGAGAGAGCGCATTTTTCCGACTTTTGTAGCCATGGTTCAGAGAAGCAGCAGCGCGGAGAACCCCGAGGCTCTGTTCGCTGGTGAGTCGTCCGATTCCGGCGCTATGGACCTAGACATAGCCTCTTCTCCCACTCCCGGTTCTACGGCTTCGGATAAACTAAACCCCGCTTGGTGTAAAACGCCCAGCGGTCATATCAAGAGACCCATGAATGCTTTTATGGTATGGTCCCAGATAGAAAGGCGCAAAATTATGGAACAATCACCAGACATGCACAACGCTGAGATCTCCAAGCGGCTAGGCAAGCGCTGGAAACTCCTGAAAGACAGCGACAAGATCCCCTTCATCCGGGAAGCAGAGAGGCTCCGGCTCAAACACATGGCAGACTACCCAGACTACAAGTACCGGCCAAGGAAGAAGGTGAAGTCCAGCAGCTCCAAGTCCAGCAGCGCTGACAAACCTGAGAAACCGACTGGCAGCAGCTGCGCTTCCAGCAGCACCAAGCCGTCCTCCAGAAAAAGCAGCGGGGCCAGGTCTGCTAGCAAACAGCACAAACTAGTCGGGGGGAGCTCCAAACCCGCCGCGTCAGAGCCGCACTCTCCAGCTGCTGCGGCGGCGGACCATCACTCCCTCTACAAATCCAGGTCTATCTCGGCTGCCAAACAGATCCCTGAGAAGAAGTCAAAGAGGGGTTACGTGTTTGGAGTAAGCGGGGTGAGTCCAACCTCGGCGGCCGTCCCCTCAAGCCCCACGCTTAGTAGCTCCGCTGAATCCAGCGAGCCGCTGAGCCTCTATGAGGACGGAACTGCAAGTGGCAAGCACGGCGCGGACTCACCTCGCAGCGTTTGCTCTGACCAGCAGCGCTACATCAACACGCGGGCACCCTCCCCAGCTCCCTCTGCATGCAACTCGTCCTCTTCCTCCCAGTCCTCCTCATCCTCCTCGGACGAGGAATTTGAAGATGACCTGCTGGACATGAACCCTAGTCCGGGCTTCGACACCATGTCGCTGGGCTCCTCAGTACTGGACCGGGATTTGGACTTCCATTTCGAGTCAGGATCTGGTTCTCATTTCGAGTTCCCTGACTACTGCACCCCGGAGGTGAGCGCAATGATCGTCTCGGGGGACTGGCTGGAGTCCACAATCTCTAACTTGGTGTTCACGTATTGAACAAGAAAACAAGAAGTTCATGACATTGCATTAAATTCTAAAAAAGTAAAGGGATTCCGGTTAAGTGCGTTTGTGTTCATATACCGAATGGGTCCCGTGCAAGAGCGGCGGTGAGCGCGCGGCATGATTGCATGCCTGCGTTATGTTTCCGGCATGACTGCTGGGACGCGGGGTCGTGAAGAGGCGGACAATAAGATCCCATCAGTCAAGAAACAAGAGGAGGATATGAGAGTGCACCCTGAGCCGGACTGATCCGATAGGAAACCATACACTCGATCCGAACTGGAAACTCTGATTGATTTGCACGTACAAGAGCGGGCTCAGGTCGGCTATTTGAATCAATTTAAATTAAAAGGGACTTGATAAACTTTCTAACGGTCGCCAAGTGAACTTGATGTCTTTAGTGGTACAGACGTGGGCCACGTTGGGTTTGTGTCCCCTCGTGGTGAAATTAGGAACCAGGTGGGTCACGGCAAACATTTATATTGAGAAAGACAGAAATGCATGTTAGCTGTCCTCTTTCTGTGAGATTTCTGTCAGACTGTCCACCAGCGTTAGGGATATTTGACAAAAGGTGGCGTTATGTTTGATTCCTCCTTACGGGACAAAAATCACCAGCTATTCATTCTTAACTTCAGGATTCAAACACAACTCAAACCTGTGCTGAACTTTATACTCTGCAATTCAGGACCAAATTCTTAGCTGTTAGTTGCCGATAGATGCCAGTTCGGAACAGTCTCTCCCAATCGCCTGTTCTTGAAGACGCGCAGCGCTGTTTGTTTGTTTGGGTGTCTCCCCACCCTCGAACACATGGATACCTGAGAGTCCACTAATCAAGGGCTTTAACTATCTGGATACTCGGTCAAGTGTGCTAGGACGGTGAGAGATCTTTACCAGCCAGTGCCGTGCGTCTTAGGAAAAGGGTTAGGAAGCACTGATCTAGCCTACAGTAGAGTTTTGATTTTTCTTCATTCTGGAGTTTCCTTTCTTTTGTCTACACAGATGCCATGGTTTTATATGGATGTATTTATATACCAGCCAAACTTTTTTTTTTTAATTTGTGTTTGCGTCAGTCTTGTCATATACACCCTGTATCCTTCTCCCAGGAAGGGCTAGAGTTTTAACTTTTGAGTTTTTTATATTTAAATGTAGAGTTTTGACACTTAAAGAGAGGAAACGTTTGATTATTTTCTCAGTGTATTTTTGTACAGAAATATATAAAAAGGGGGTGTCAATCGGTGTGTTATCGCTGTTTGGATTTCCTAATTTTAAGAACTGGGTTGGTTGGTTATCTCACAATCGGCCTCCTATTCCTGTTTACACTTTAAATCTGCGGGCGTCTTAAAGACACAGGCTTAATTTCCACTTTCAAACCTGCAGGCGTCTTAAAGACACATGGCTCATTTTTCAGCACAGCAGCAAACATGTGCTCCTACACATGGAGCTAAAGCGGCCATAAGCCTAGCCTACCACGTTTTTTCTCCTGGCTCTTGCCGAACACAGAGAGATTGTAGCTTTAAGTGATCAGTTTGTGACCGTTTTTATATCAAAAGCTTCGGTTTGAACCACTGGATGGAATTATAAACATGACACATTTTCAAAATGCCGATTTGAGTTCGCAAGAATTATGTATTGCGTTTCTCATTGTATTTAAATATTTAATCTTTTCTACTTGTCGGCTCAATAAAGCCAGTTGTTTTAGTATCTGATGGCATGGTGAATAGAATTTGTATTTCCAATTCAGGTTTCTAGCTGTTGTGTTTATGAAAAAAAGAGCAAAAAAGAAAAAAAAATCAAAAAATGGAGACATCTTTGTACATTTGACTGTATTATAAGCAAAAAGATTGTGTGTTTATGTATGTTGTTTCTCTGTAACAGGGCAGGCACTAGAATAGCCATCTTAAAACACTCTTACTTAGTCTTGAGATGGTTATTCAGATGATATATAAACAAGTTTAAATATATTAATCTTATTTTCCTCCATTCTGTGCAATATGTTGTGTCCATTATTGTTTTGTCTGGTCATGCCATAACATCGTTTTCTGAGGGGAGATCAATCTCACGCCAGCTATTTGTGTGGTCACTGCCCTTCAGATTGTTGATATACTTCTGTACATAACTTTTTCAAGAAGGAAAATAAAACTGAAAAACAAATCAGCTGGAACTGAACTCTAGGCCTGTCTGAGTCACCTGTATTTTCCTCTTTCTGTCTCTCACTCTGTGTGTGTGTGAGTGTGTGTGTGTGTGTGTGTCTGTGTGTGGGCCCTACACTGATACTCCAAACCCAAACCGTTTGTTTGTACTTCATGCAAACAAGCTCAACCTACTGACCTCACCCCACCTGCCTCTGCAGTCAAGCAAGCATAGTCAAGTCACGGCAGTGAATCTCTGCAGTGGTATTGATAAGGATCTATCTCCCCTCACACACACACACACACACACACACACACACACACACAGACCCAGCACTACTTTGCCACTAATTGGCATGGGAGTCTATGAGTCCTCAGTGTAGTGCAGGGAGCGGCAGGGGCAAGGGACAACGATTACAAGATCATGTCAGACAAAGGGAAGTGCTTCAACAGAATGCTGGAAAGCTGACAGCGAGTGCAGTTATTCTGTTACTGCTTGTGTGCCAGGACCCCCCTCTTGCTGCCACACACACACACACACACACACACACACACACACACACACACACACACACACACACACAGCCTCTCTTCAGTCTATGGTGAAGTGCTGGAGTGGGGGAGGAGCTGTTTGAGCACAGAGGCAACAGCAGATGAGGCTGGTGGTGTGTGTGTGTGTGTGTGTGTGTGTGTGTGTGTGTGTGTGTGTGTGTGTGTGTGTGTGTGATTGTGTTATAAGAAGCCGTCTAAGGCTGCTCTGAGCTTGCTCCATTTTGCAAGGCAGATGAGATGATGACGGTTAGCAAAGCCACATGAATCACAACCTTTATACCTCTACTAACTGTTTTCTGCAGTGCCTCCTCTTCTCTTCTTTTCTCTTCTCTTTCAAACCACCCACCCCTCCCTTCTCAGTCATGTTGGTTTGGCTCCCTGTCTTACTCTTTTCTCTCTCACTCTTTCAATTTCTCTATACCTCCCTTTTAGCACCTCTCTCTTCACCCTGCTTTACCTCTGTCTTTGCCCCCCCTCCCCCTCCAAATGAAGACGAAATGTTGATGGACATGACAGATTATATTACCCCCACCCCCCATAACCTTTATCTCTGTCCTCTCCTCATCCACAGCAGGGTTTCTTGCAGGTGACCGCAGATGCCCCCTCACATCTCAGCAGGGGTCCTTACACACACACACACACACACACACACAAACCTCCTCTCTTTCCAGGGAGAGGTGTCAGACGATAACAAGAGTCACTCAGAGAGGCCAGATAGTCTGTCAGATGAGGGAACAGGGGACTTATTGAGAACTAGCAGAAGTGTTCTTCTACCTCAGGCATTGTCATAGTCTTGAGTGTGTGTGCGTGTGTGGGTGGGTGTTCATTGCCTGCTCAGCAGAGCATTACATGAATATCCCTGCCACTCATAGACACAAGGGAAAGAACTTGATGGTTTTATTCTCAATTGAGCACATGGTGCACACACCAGAAAAGATTAAAAGAGAGAGAGAGGGAGAGAGAGAGATCGTACTGGGGGAGGGATGGAGGGAGAGGAGGGCTATAGATATCTAGGGAGCTCTCCAGTAACACCCGCAGATGGCTTATAGGGATTCCTAAAAGGTGCTGGAGCACTGAAGATCCTGTTCTGCTGCAGATCTGTTTCCTGTGCAGTGTCACAGCAGGCAACCTTGGCTTCATTTGATTCTTTTCTATAATAGACAGAATTCCAATGACCTTCACACACACACACACACACACACACACACACACTGTAAGCCCTAAACCCTAAACTCACAAAGACTTAACCGACCTGACTCAGCCAATCATAAAGCTGCTTCACGTCAGATTGAAGGTTCTGGGCGTACAGCTTTGACCGGGGCCTCAGCCATTGTGTCTGGTTCAATTCTTCAATGACTTACAGGCCTGCAGAAAATGACCCATTCAGTGACTATCTAAGACCTGGACATGATTTATTGCAAAGCCTATTGTGATGTTGGTAGTGACATTTATAATGAAGTTCTTTTTTTCAGTAATGATAGTGAAGACATAAATGATCCCACAGAATTGTGTCCTTATTGTCAAATGGTTGACATTGTGCTTGAGTTGTTTCTGTTTAAGAGCGCCCCAGACACACTGAATAGTTATGGGATGTGCTCACAGTAGCTTTTAATGAGACAGCAGCAGATCCATCTAAGATGATGGTCCCATCATGTCAGCGTGTAGTGCCATTAAACCCTTAAGGGACACTGAGTGTGACACACACACACACACACACACACACACACACACACACACACACACACACACACACACACACACACAGGCACAGGCACACCATGCACACAGTCCACTAAATGCATATTTCTGAGTGATCATAAGTCATATGTAATTGGCTATGAGGAGCATGGAAGCTATTGCTGCTGTCACCATCAGGGTGTGTGTCGGTGTCTTTACGGCCCTCCTCAGTGTGTCAGCGCAGCGGCGTTTGTGAGTGATTCATGTCCCTCACGGAGACATCCTCAGATGAGCGGCTAGTTGAATTGCAGCTATACTGCAGGAGGGGGTGGTCTACAGTGCCCAGAACACATGGGCTTCACAATCTACAACTGAGTCCTATCATGTTTCCAGTTGGACACTATTGCCTCCCTATACTCATAATTGGTGATGCATCATTATGTTTTGAAATAAGTACAACCTTTGTTAATAAAAGAACAGTTACCACTGGGCAGTAGTTGATTGAGGTGGCCTTTATTCAGCATGGTCTAGCTGTAATTAGTCATTGGAGACCATTACAGGTCTAGTTTGTGCACAGCAGACAGAGTGGAGTGGCAGAGAGTCTGTCTTGTGTTTCTGCCCTGATCTGTCTGAGAGACTGCCCAGAAATAAGAAGCATAACAAGCTTATGCAGCATCTTGTCATAGATCTGATCCACTTAGTGAGTGCCATGTGTTGATCTAATATGGTTAGATAAGTCTTTACCTTAAAGAGTAGCCTACTTGTGGACATATCTGTTTCAATAGCAAATATTGCATTATTGCATATGCAATATGAATTCTATCTGAGTTGTATTGGTGTAACGTGAATTATATTAAAGTTAGGTTTTTATTATTAAATGTTGATTATTAATTTAAATTGCATACTACATGTGGCGTTTCCTGAAGAAAGGTTGCCCAAAAGAAGGTGAACAGATTCTGTTTTGTATTATTAAACATTAATTGAATATTAGTTACATATTTATTCATCTATGTTAATTGACCATCTTACCAAATTAACTGAAGGGATATGCAGCCACCTAGCAACCTGGCGGACTCTGATGGACTCCAGCATGGACTGAAACAGACCACACTTGGCAAGTCCTACTCCACCTCTTAACCTCTGCTTCTTTCTCTTCCAATTTTCTCCTGAGCTGCCCCAAGGTTTCAGAAGTCCTTGCAGTTCTCCATCATGGACTTGACTGTTTCTGCCGGGGCATTAGTGACCAAGTAATCTGTTTGTTTAACAAACAGCGCCTCAGATTAAGTTGATTATTCCCAATAAACAGCTTACCGAGACAAGAGCCTTTGTCTCTCACACAAGGGCTTTTGCAGCAGCACAGGGGGGAAATATAGCTTCTAACTGGGTCAAGAGGGCAGCTAATTATGTCTGGATAGAAAGATACAGAACAGATCATGGTCAGTTCAATTGCTGTCGCTTAGCAGTGACTGAAATCTTCTCTTAAGTCTCCTGCATAACTATGGATTTTTCTATAGTTAGAATATGTGTTTCCGTTCACAATCCGTGTGAATGGAATGGTTAAATGGCTCAATGGTGTTTTTTTGCCCCCAACGGCACCTTCCAGGCAGCACAGCCTAAAAGGCACTACCTTAACCCTATTCCTAACCCTAACCCCCTCAACCCTCATCCTAGCCTTAAACTGAGGAGAGTAGTGCCTTGTAGGCAACGCTGCCTGGAAGGCACCGTTGAGGGCAAAAAATACCAAAGACCGGTTAAATGTAATCTAAGAACTTGTTTCATGAGGTGATCACAGGTAAACACATCTCCAACCGCAGTTATCAGTGAAATTATAGATTAGTGTGTCTTGCAGACTCCAATATCAGATTAACTTCAGAAAGTTCACATCAGAGGTGAACTGGACAGACATGTAAAGATGATTAACAGAGTCACTGACCAATTAATTTCCCCGACATCCGACATGGTCCTTGGTTTACATGTTGAACCCTTGTGTCTCGTTTGGGTGCATTTTACAAATGGGGAGCCAATTGTCTGAACTCAGTAATCCTGGGTAGGAGAAAATCAATCAAGCTTTGCTCTCTAAAGTCTCTGAGCTCTGACTGAGGTTTACCATGAAGTGCCGTTCACCACTCTCCAGCTCAGTGATCATTTGAGAGCTCATTTGGTCTCCCTCCATACACTTCATGCTGATTACAAGGCCAGCTCAACTGCTCAGGCTCAATGGCCATCTTATGCTAATGGCTTGAGGGATCACTTTAGCTTGATGCAGCCAAGACTGAAGAACCAGTCATCAGCAGCAGCATCATCATGATGACCACTGAACCATAAACACCATTGGTATCAACATAATCATCATCTACAATGAGCAGAGAAGTACAACCATGTGTTGTGTGCTGAAGTCACACAAGCATAAAGTTTGTTCTTGTAAAATCAATTTTTAGATGTGAGATGTCACAAACTATTCATAAGCACCAATCCAGACAAGATCAGACACAATCAGAGCCGCCAATCTAGAATTCCTCAGCATGTTGCATGGAGAAGCATCCACACACAGACATGTGGAAACATCAGTGTCCTCCTGGAACAGTTCCAGTGTTGTTTCATATTTTACGCAGAACTTTTACAACAATAAACCTTTCTTCCTTCCCTCACTTTGTGTAAGTATGTTGTTTGTGTGTAAGTAATCCATAAAAAAATGATTGTGCATACTCTAAAATGACTAGTCAAATGTTTTGCAAATCTCAAGAGAAAAAGAGCCTATAGAACTACTAGATTCACCAGGCTCCGATGGTAGTGTAAAAAACAGAAGTGTCCTCTCTCTGTAGGACCAATATAGAGCACAAGAGCTAATCTGACGCAGCACGTGGGCTTGTGCAAGTCTTCCTATTCTCCAGAGCCAGGGGAACTGAAAGTATCACATTTCTCTCTCACTCTCCCCGTTTGTTTTCCCTTTAGCACACATCACCACCCTCACCTCTCAAAGCAACAGGACAAGCAAGCAAGAGGCCATGCAGGCAGCAACATTTAGGTGAAAAAAAAAAATATCTGAGAACTGAGAAGATGTGGGAGTAGATACAGCAGAGTGCATTACTGTAATTAGGAGGCTCAAATTCACACCAGACAATGAACAGCAGAAACATCAGCATCTCTGCTATTGACAATAAGTCCCTCCACTGGGAGCAGTTCCACTGAGCCAATGCATGATGTCACCTTTTAACCCTTTCATGTCCACGCTGTAATTTCAATATTTCTTTTGCAGTGCTTAAAATGTGGATGGTCTAGGATGAGACTGGAGGACATGTTTTCCCTGTCACATCCTTTTCAAATGTTCTTGTGAGAGATATGTTTTTATGGTGCATGTTTATTTTCATGAAACCTATTCTAAATCAAATACATAAATGTTTATTGTTAAGAGAGTTAATACCTACCAGATTTCCTGTGTATGTAAGTATACTTGGCTAATAATTTAAATTGATTGATTGGTTGATTGGATTGGATAACACTGAATATACTTTGCATTGAACTGTATAGGCTATACTGTACACTGCACATTAAAAAAACAAACAAACAAACAAAAAAAAAAAAAACATAAAAACAGATTTGTTGCTTTTATTGGTTTAGTATTGCCATTGTGTTGTACCTTAGAACTATTCCCAATGAGATTTAACTATTGGGTCTTAGTTGGGTTCAACATCTTATTTTATTTTATTTTATTTTATTTTATTTTGATCTCAACCCAGTACCTCTGATTCCTTGATCTTATCCTTTCTTTTCCCCATCCTGAAGAAGTCTAGATGCTAGTTTTGGATTCTGAATCATGTGTAAGAAAGACCCTCTAAGACCGGTCTAAGAGAGACCCTCAGAAGGAAGGTACATCCAAGAATTCTAAAAGGGATTTCTACCAAATACTATTTGTCACGTATTCACTGAATATCCCCTTCCATTCCTCCTACTATTTTCCTTCCATGGGCATACTGTGAAAAACAGTCTTTATGCATATCCTTAGCTCTGTGAAATGGAAAGCCAGTTCTTCTAAACTGTTCCAGCTAATCTATGAAAGGGAAGTGGAGTTTGTCCACTGGTAAGTCTGGGCACCCGCCACACCTGCAGGTTCAGGATTTGACATTAACAAGTCTGAGGACATGAAGTGAGGGAAGGTGTGTGTGTGTGTGTGTGTGTGTGTGTGTGTGTGAGAGAGAGAGAGAGAGAGAGGGGGGGGGATATATAGCAGTTCACACAGAGTTGTGATATTGAAGCCCTTTACCTTCATGTTGAAATCTTCTCTTCCCCTCGTCCCTGTGTACTCTCTATGTTTACCTCATTTGAACACCATTGACAGTTCCCATAATTAGTGCTCTTCTCAGTCAACCAAATGATCTCCACGCAAGTCTGATTAGCCTCACAACAGCCCCCCAGATATCACTGGGAAATGTTACAGGTTATTTCGTTAGATTTTTCTGACAGCTACATCTTGTTGCATCACCTGAAGCCAGTGACCCAGCCATGTTGTGTATCATCCTCTCCAAGTGACTCAACATCCACAGTAGCTTGCTGTAAGAGCTCCATCACCAGCTGAAAGCACTTGAAATTATTGTGGTCACACCTTTTTTTTCTCAGGAGCCATGCACCTTGACAGAATGTTAATGATTTGGGAAACACTCCATTTGAACAGCCACAGGTTCTGGGATTTTATGACAGGATGCAAGGATTTCATTGATACACATAAATGTGACCTGATTGAGGACATACTGATTTTAGTAAATGTACTAAATGTAATTGTTACTCTTCTGTAACAATCTTTGAAAAGTTACATACTTTTTTTCTGTATAGTTAGCCTACGTCCAGTCAATGTTCTTTGAGTCACAAATTGAAAAAGAAATAAGCACAGATAATACTGTGAAATAAACAATTTGAATTTATTATGCAATTGCAATTTGGCTGGTGTTTTATTGTATGCGGTATAATAGAAATAAACAGATGAATTATTGAACTTCAGGTTGTCACAAATGCCAGATGCAGCTGACAAAAGACTTTGTTATTCACTCTTATCACCATAGATTTCCTGTAATGCAAAGATAAGTGGTTTCCTTACTTTGTCTACAGGGCTTTCTCCCCCTCTCAATGTTCGTTGCCTTCCTTTTGGCTGAAATGTCTCTTATGAGGCTGAAAAAAGATGCTGAACCGCGAGCCTCAGACACTTTAGGTTTTAACTCTTACAGTAGTTTTTCAACCACTTGCTCTTATGTGATCAATGTTATCAATAGCAGGGAACAGCCACGGAGTCGATAAACACGATGAATAACGCGATCAAATACATATTAGCTCAAGTACAGTCGGGGAACTTCGTAACCCCAGCGTAGAGAGTTTTACAGAGACATCATGGCAGCCAATTAGTCGACACTTTCCAATAAATTGTTGCGCTTAGCAATGTATGTCTATGATCGCATCAATCAAGAGGTGAGTTTTGGGATGGCGTTGAGTGCTGCTGGATTTGTTGTTATTTAGTTGTATGCAGAGGGCGGGACCTGCGCTGGGATGAACAAGGCGCGGCCAAGAGCTCCTTCACACGTGCAGACAAAGAGACCTAACAACACAACCAAAATATGCACTTTCAAACTTTTTGCACCCAGATAATTCCGCAAGGAAACACAGAGAAATGCAAAGGTAAGTATTTTCAACCAGAATGTGCAATTTGTCTCAGTCTTCAGTGTCTTTGTAATTTATTTTGGATAAAAAGTTTACGATGAGTTAGTGCGTCAGCTTTCAAAGTTGAGCACAAAGCGGAGCTCCTTTGTTCGGGCAGAGAGCTTTGAAGGGAGAGTAAGGATGCACAACTCTTCCTTCCCAAACGTAGTAACTCGTTTATCGAGAGCAAAAGTATTACAACACGTGCAGTAAAATAGTTTGTACAATTTTGGTAAAACAGCTGTTTTCATATTCTTTTTCATTTCATTCTATTTTGCTCAACAACTGGATGATTTCACGAAGAAGGCTGTCAAAAGTTAAACGACGGGAGAAGTGGGTGTTAGATTATGGTTAGCTTCCAAATGCTCATTAATTATTTGGAAAGAGACGAAAATATGCAAGTTAGTGGATGCGTTTTATAAAACACTTGGAAAAACGTTTGTACAGTGACATCGCTTTTTCTATCCTTCTGTGCAGACAGAATTCTCAGGTGCGTCATTAAATCATTTATAAAGTTTCACCAAACCATTAGGAATGGTTGTGTTTAGTTTGAAAATAAAGTTTCGGAAACCTTTGATACTTTACCTTTAGGGATGTGAATTATCCTGCTGTTCTGCGTGTATGTGTGCAACAGGTTCAGTGCGCCATCAATTCTGTTCCTTTGTTTAAAAACTTAAAAAGGCACAACGCATGTCTTTGTTCTGTTGCCTACCTCCCCGGGTAGATTGTACTATGAACAAAGACAAAAATGAAATATTTAAGTCTGTCAAAATGACGAAGAATCAACTACAATGATATTAGTAACGAATACTTCATTGTCTTTTTGTAAATTATTTGTTTCGATCAGTTCGAGGCCAAGGGAACACATTTGGATACTTCTATAACTTTGTAGTCTTCCGTAAGTTGTCAAAAATATTAGTTTAGTCCCAAAATTCCACGTATGTCCAACCTGTGCGATCTTTTTAAAACAAAATGTAAAGCTTTAAAGACTTTTCCCCGATGCAGCATAACTATTCCCAGGAACTTTAATCCTAATTAATTATAATTTCTCAACATCCTGTGGGCCAATTGTAACTAATTAATTCTTACATGGCATAAAACTAGTTTTGTTCCACAAGAAAAAGGAAGACGCAGTATGGGTATCTTGGATGTAAGTAATGAAGGCTAAGTAAGCGCGCATTAGTTTACTTTTGAACATGTAAATGCATAAAATATGCTGAAAGATAAATTCAATAGAGGGTTAGTCGTGATTTTGACCCAGATGACCTTTAAAAAATATTGATAATTTGATCAATGTCCATCTACCTCGTGGATATCTCTGAAATCCTTCACTCAAAAAAGCATTGTCTTAAAGCTCCTACCAACTTAGTGTTGCATGGTTAACGGCAGAGGACACAAAAACAACGTCAACAGGTCTCATCCATACCCAACTTTTTCCTAGCTTGCATTGTGTTTGATTGACATTCAATTGATCCTATCTCACTTGAGGAATCTGTTTGTGCAACTTCCAGCAGGATCCAGAGGCCGCACTAACCGCAAATATGGAATGTTCATATTTTGGATGGAAATAGCACTTGGATGGATTTTCGGGGATTTACCAGTGGCATTTTGGCAAAGAAGACCCTTTTGCTAACTGTGGAATAGGCGCAGAACAGCGACATTTGGATTACAATCTCTTCCGGCAACTGAATATGAACATCAGATTGAAGTGATACTTTAATCCCCTGGGGACACACAGGTGAGTGAAACAGGCTGATGAAAATCTCGCAAAAGGGGTTGACGTAAGGCATGCGGCTATTAGAGCCTATAAAAATGCCTTTTCACTTGATGGAACATCAGGATCTAAGAGCAGAGAGAATTGAAAGCTTCGTGGAAATGTGGAGCTCACTGAGAGTCAGTTGTGCAGTTTTTGTGGCCTGCAGATATGATTGAAGACTTAAATTATGGAATCACAAAAAATAAGACATGAAACTCTTGCAGTTTGTCAGAACGCCAGTGCGTAAGATGAGGTAAATACTTTGAGTTTAGCATCATGGTAATATTCAGCAGGCTCGAAGCTGGACAGCGGCATGCACCGCGTTAGAGGGATGAAGCGGTGTGTGAGGTTGCTTTGTGCCGGCTGCCCACAGCAGTGCCTCGCCGGTTGTGTTTCATCAGGCTGTTTCTGAACTGGCAGGCACTCTGGCGTCATGTAGACTCGAGACGCAGGGCGCTGCAGTAGCAGATGCTGCGGTGATGCGATGTGTGAGTCCCGCAGGGTCGGAGCTGCATGGCGCGCGTCACCTTACCACTCCACAGTGATGTCATTGACAGCCAATCAGACCCGGATCGGGAATGATAGTCAACGTCCTGGCCACGCCTCTTTTTCGACCCCCATCGCACGCGCACACATGTACCTCCATGCTGGAAGACAGCGTACCGTGGGCACGCACGCGGTCTGGAGATGACTGTGTTTCTCGTTCAGCGTGCCAGTCTCCACTCAGCGGAGCATTACCACTGCTTAATGTCCAATACGGCAGGCTTCCAGACGATGAGTTAGTCCAGTATATTTATGGTTTTATTGTATTCATTATATATATCCTTTATTTACGAAAAAAAAATCTAATTAATTAATCTTTACTATAGCATTATTATTTAGCTTACAAACATGGTGTTTGTGGAAGAGAGACAGAACAGTTTATCCCACTCTTCCTCTTCCTCACACTATGTTGTTTGGTTTGTGTAAAGTTGACGCACATGACTAAATTGAGAGTGACTCCTGTGAAAGTTCTTTTGACAATGAGTTGAATGACTGGGAGTCTGTGTGTCAGATAGAGCCACTGGAGAGGCCCAGAGCACACCTGCCACAAACGCCTGCTGGTGGGGAGGGTGGTAGTTGAGATGGTGGAGGTGTTACTGTGTGTGTGTGTGTGTGTGTGTGTGTGTGTGTCTGTGTGTGTGTGTGTGTCTCTGTTTGTTTGTGTGTGTGTGTGTGTGTTTTTGTGTCTGTGTTGGTGTGTGTCTGTTGATGTGTGTGTGTGTTGTGCCTGTCTGTTGGTGTGTGTCTCAGTTTGTTGGTGTGTGTGTGTGTGTGTGTGTGTGTGTGTGTGTGTGTGTGTGTGTGTGTGTGTGTGTGTGTGTGTGTGTGTGAAGAGTCTGCATCTGCTGCTCTGGGACAAAAGCGAAAAGCGGGGGTCTCAAAGCGCCCCCAGCTCTCCAGCTGCCCCCTCACACACACACACACACACACACACACACACACACACACACACACCATCACCACCACCATGACTACCACCACCACACCACCGTGGAGGCAGGTCACCCTCCCACTCATTAATCGGCCTTCAGCTCCCATTTTGTCAGAGGCAAAATGCCTGCAGGTGCTGCTTGCAAATGGGCGGTAGGAGAGGAGCAGCAGCAGCATCAGTGATGAAGGAGGAGGAGGGTCACGCATGGTCACATTCCCCGATGATCTCCCTCGCTCTCTCTCTCTCCTCTCTGTTCGCCGAGGCAGTGGTGAATGGCCCCTGTGCGGACGCCATTGTTCCTCTTGACTGTACGCCCGTAGATTCCCGACTCGAGCGCCGCCACCTGTCTTCGCACGGCTGCCCCTGCTTTGTGCCCGAGGTGCTTTCAGCCCTCTTAAAAAACACATTCATCCACCGGAGGGACAGGGAGAGAAAGAATCCCCCCGACACACACACACACACACACACACATTCACACTCAAAACAATCAGCGTCACAGTGGTCTCTTCTCCAGGGGAACAAGCCGTCTGGAGGAACATTGTGTGAGGTTTCTTTGGCCGCTGAAAAAGACCACTTTAGAGTTTGGGGCAGGTGCACTGACAACACTCTCATTCACTTTAGAATGTAAATTGGACCCATACCAGACAAGCAGGACAATCACGGACACCCTCCTCTCCATGGGCCTGGGCAGAGCTAGTGTTTTACACACACACACACACACACACACACACACACACACACACACACACACACAGTGTGTGTAGATAGTTCGTGCCCTTTGGTCACTAAGGAAAGTAACCAAGCATTGTACACTGGCTTTGTTTCCTTTGGCAATGCAGCTGTATGGAGAAGTGAAAGTTGGAATCACGTCAGCGAGTCCTCAGGGGCTCTTCAATAGTAGCCAAGATGGAGCCTGCACCAGGCTCGTATGCATGGCCATCTGGGCAGTCACTCTTTCTAAATAGTTTTCTTTGCTATATCACTATGTCAGAGTTTTTGTGTGTGTGTAGTATGCACATGTGTACTAAATATGTACTAAATGTATATTACATATGCTGGTTTGGTTTGCTGTTTCGTTGCTTGCTTGAGAGTAGCACCGCATGTGGAGATTATGGACATACTGCATGTCTATTTCATTATGTGTTGTTCATATATTGTAAGTTGTGTGTATATACAATTCAATAAGCTGAATTGCATAATGGATGTCACAACAACATTAGTACCAAATTAGTGACATACAGTATCCATATAGCATATAAAAAATATGTCAAACAAGACAGACAGACTATGGACAAACATGATGAATATGTAGCATATACTATGTTGTGTTCAGTCTATAAAGACGTTGTATATGTTGTGTATTGCTAGCCTGGCTCAGGTATGTTTTCTGTTGAAAAAGTCTGAAGGCTTTAATGTGAACGGTGGTCAGAGTACCTGGCCATTGGGTGTGGTGGACCTCTCTCTCTCTTGCTCAGTGTAATCATATACAATGCTCACCCGCAATGCTTGCAACACCAAAATGAATCCCTATATGGAGTTTGTCCAGACCATAATGAACACAGCCAATTATGGGATGTGAAAACACCAGACTAGTAATTTCAGCGAGAATCCTGCCGTTGCACCCATTCAGTTTGCACTGACAGCGATGTGAGCTTAGCGCTGTTGGATTTCTGTTCCGTACACACACATGCTTTGTGCTGTTCTGGGGTGCACAAAAAGCCATTTCAGAGAGCCTGTTGGGGAACACAATGTTGTGAGTGTATATGTGTGTGTGTGTGTGTGTGTGCGTGTGTGTGTGTGTGTTTTTGCGTGTGTATGTGTATGTGTATTGGTGTTTGAGAGTTTTTGTATGCAGGGGCTGGTGTGTGTGTGTGTGTGAGTGTGTGTATGTGTGCGTGTGTGTAATTCTATTCACATTTAAATTCCAGTTTCACGAGGCTGTGTGTTGGTACACTGGGGCCTATCGGTCCAGATCTAATGTGCATGAGCTAACGTTTAGATTAGAACCTGTCAGACAGGCCCGTTTATCTGCATTTTTAGCGTTATCCGTGCCACGCTTCACAGCCAGCCTAGATAATGCAAATGGCGTCAACGGCAAGGCCGGAGGGAAGAGTGGGGACATGTTGGCAGCAGGAGGCTGGCGACTATCTGCTGTTTATCTGCGGTGAACACGTCGCCCCACATGCACACGCAGCAGATTGCCAATGCAGAGGTGGTCTTTTAAGATGCAGCTGATAGCGCAAGGGAGGTGATTTGCAACAATATAGCTGGGTTAAAACACTGACCGTAGGATTAAGGTCGTGCGATTTTTCACTTTGCACACAGAACATATTTTTTAAAATATATTTTTAAATTCATTTTAGCAGACCAGAGGGTGGATGATACATATGCATCGGATTAACTCAGTTATGGACTGCTTGGAGAATTGCAGCACTGAAAATTACTAAGAATACGGCAGTAACTCCATAACCAACATTTGTCCCTTCCCCAGGACACACATTTCCACATATCTACTATATACCCAGATTACACAGGGAGAAACACTCCAGGTTATTTCAGTGGCAAATAATAACAACAATAATAACAAACACCATCCTACAGTGGTTGTTTCATGGCTCAGGGACACATGCAAATAAACAGTAAAATAATTTGGTTAATATGTATCAAAGGTTATCGATCTTTGATAGCCTAGTGAATGTGTGTCTGTGTCTATGTTTCTATGTTTCTCGCTCTCTCTCTGTTTCTCTCTCAGGACTGTATGTAGCTTATGCTATCTCTGAGCTTATATATGTGTGCATTTGTGTGTGTGTGAGTGTGTGTGTGTGTGTGTGTAGAGAGAGAGAGAGAGAGAGAGAGAGAGAGAGAGAGAGAGAGAGAGAGAAGATGCTTTCTGGATGCCTGCATGCTAGACTGTGTAAAAGTATGTAGCTTATGCGGTCTCTGTGCTTATATATTTGTGCATTTGTGGTGTGTGTGTGTGTGTGTGTGTGTGTGTGTGTGTGTGTGTGTGTGGTGCTCTTAGTGCCAGGACAGACTTCAGCCTCTCTGTGGGTGCAGTGCAGAGATTTACTTCACCCCATGGTGTGTGCTGTTTCCATGGCGCTCCCCGTGTAGCTTTAGAGAGGGCTTTCGCCCGTGGCGTGCCTGCGTGTGTGTGTGTGTGTGTGTGTGTGTGTGTGTGTGTGTGTGTAAAGGGCCTCTTTACTGTAACAGCTGCAGGCAAGCCCAGCTGAGTCCGGTCAAATGGGTTTTAGAGTTGGGGTTTGTCATGGGTGAAGCAGCGGACGAGTCTTTCTGGGCAGCCACAGACACACCCTGTTTTAACAGCTGCAGAAGGAATGCACACACACACACACACACATACACACACACACACACACACACACACAAAAACACACACTCACAAAGTTCGGTGTTGGTATGGACTAAGCTGTTCCCACACCGGCGCTGTTTCTTTTTGGAGCTGCGGACTGGACTGCTGTTATTGAGAGTTTGGAATACTTAGGATGTGAGAGACATAGCTGACACACACACACACACACACACACACACACACACACACACACACACACACACACAGAGTGTTTGGAGTGCCTAGGGTGTGAGAGGCATAGTTGGGTCTGGGCTGGGGACTGGGCAGTTGCT
>JAODXP020000023.1:23622117-23642117 GCA_027497455.2 Sardinella longiceps
AGTGCGACAGAAGCAGGAATGCTGATCATGTTCTCACCCAGTCTGCAGTGGAAGTGTAGTACACCTGCCAGAATGTCATCTCACTCCTACCCAAACATCACCATAGCAGTGCCAAATGAACAGATGCCACCATCGCACGCACACACACACACACACACACACACACACACACACACACACACACACACACACCCTCACAATCACACCCTCACACATGCACACATACAGTAACAGCACACACTGTTTTGGATGTTTCTTCCAGATTTTCCTTTGAGCGTCTGCTATTAGAGAACTTCTGCTTTATGTTAGTTTATTAGAGTGTGTGTATACGCGTGTACCGGATATGAAAGGTGTAGCTGGATTAGTCATAGTGTGTGTGTGTGTGTGTGCGTGCGTGTGTGTGTGTGTGAAGTGTGAAGCGTGCTAGCAGGGTCTGTGTGTGTTTGCCAAAAGCATGCTTTCTTGGCTTGGGAATGAGGCCCACCTCTAGCTGAACTGTTCAGCTGGCATTTGCCTGTAGATCAGATAACATGGCATTCAGCAGATCTGTCTGGGAAGAGAAACCCAGACAGGTAAACAGCCAGCGCCCCAGACAGCAAAGCACCAGGGAAAACAGATAGACACACACACACACACACACACACACACACACACACACACACACACACACACACACACACACACACACACACACACACACACACACACACACATTCCCTCTCTCTCTCTACACACACACACACACACACACACACACACACACATTCTATCTCTAAACTTGAAACGATAGTGGCCCTTACCCCTTTAAACTTTCCCCTACCTCTCTCAGATGTGTGCATCTTATCATCCCTGAGTGATTGGGCTTGAGGGAGCTGGGCTGAGGCCGAGAGAGAGAGAGAGAGAGAGAGAGAGAGAGAGAGAGAGAGAGAGAGAGAGAGAGAGAGAGAGAGAGAGAGAGCGCTCAGCGAATGAGTGGGGGTTGAAAGCAGCGCTGGGGGTCTTTTAAGTTTATCTTCCCACAGAGTTCATATCAGACCTCACAGCATAGCTATGCTGAAATATATGTGTGTATGTGTGTGTGTGTGTGTGTGTGTTAGGGGGTTACTGACAGGTGGTCTGTGTAGGTGGGTGGTGTGCTGCAGCAAAACTTCAAGCCTACTGCAGTAGATGTGTGAAGGTCAGGTCAGTAGTGAGTCACTGATATGAGAGGAGAGAGTGATGGCCACTGATGATAGCCGTGCTGTCCAGGGCCTTTGGGTGGGTCCGACCCCGTTTCACAAGACGGCTTTGGAAGTGTGTGACTTCTTGGCTGATAGAGAAGGAGATGCTTCCCTGCTACCTTCCCGTCCCTTCTGAAGAGCGTTTGACCACAGAGGGCCACAGGATGATGATGATGGTCACAGTCACCTGACCTCTGCCATCTTGTGTGTTCAGAAGATGAGTTTGAAAGTAGGTCACTTTGGCAGAGCGGTCACTCACTCATCCAGCGCAGGTGTTCACAACCTCCTCCCCACACCACCCCTGAACCTTGTCTTGTTCAATTTTCTTTTCTATGTTTTCTTTTCTTTCTTTCTTTTTTTGCCTTCCTTACTCAGACACAGCTGCTTTAAATCAGTAGCATTAAATGCACTGATACAGTTTTAAGCGAGTCTGTTTGTTCTTATCCTTTCTCTTGCTTGTGTTTTGTGTGCCTGGTCTCCTCTCTGAGGACACGGGGGTCCATAAACACTAGACTAGTGGGGACTGACAGGAACTGAGCTAATAACCCAGGCTGCCTCAAACACGAGTGCCTTTTTAGTGGTCTGGAGTGAGAATATAAAACATTATACATTCCAGTAGAGCACCAACACAGCAGCACTGCACCTTTCTGAAAAGTTTTTCGAGAGACAAGCGTGCTGAATGAGAAGAGGTGACTTTTGACTTTGGGATCATCAGGCAAAGAACAGAAGAGTAGCCCTTTGTGGTCAAATGTTTGGGGAGACCTGAGGAGAGTTAGATGAGGGATGTTAGTTAGTATCCTATCCTGTGCTGTGAGTTGCCTTGAGGCTGTTTCCCACAGAAACGTTCCCTCTTCCTGGAGATCATACCGGCTTTAGGTTTGCTTTGCAGGCAGCTGAGCATATCTGGAGCTTTTTTTGTTCAAATTTATTTCCTGTTGAGTCGAGTGAAAGGTCAAAACCCGATTTATGTTTTTGGCCCCATGTGTTTTTTTGGTCGTATATTATAGCACATCTTGCCAATGTATTCAAGAACACGTTTGAGTGAATAATGGCTTCCTCTGTATGTTTGGAGTTTGGGATGTTTCTGAGCCAGCTGGGCTGCCAGGCTTGGCATTGTGTGTGTGTGTGTGTGTGTGTGTGTGTGTGTGCGTGTGTGTGTGTTTTGTGTGGCCGTGGGCCATAGTGCAGAAAGCAGTCACCTGCAGCCGCTCTGAGACTGCCCAGAGACACTGCCCACACACACACACACACACACACACACACACACACGCACGTACTGGTTGTTTGCATTCCTGGAGAGCGGTCTTTCTCCGTCTCGTTAACCTTTTCTAATCCCCCTGCATGTATTAATAATGTGCTGCCTAAAGGTCACCGCATCCCAGCATTCTTAGCGCCGGCCACTGCCTGTCGTCATGGTGATTAGCCCTGCTCTCTTCTCTCAGGGGCTGAGGTGGGGTGGGGTGGGGTTGGAGGTCCAAGGTTTGTCAGTGAAGTGGACAGTGTGTGTATGTGTGTCTGTCTCTGTGTGTGTGTGTGTGTGTGTGTGTGTGTGTGTGTGTGTGTGTGTGTGTGTGTGTGTGAGAGAGAGAGTGAGAGCACTAAGTAGAGAGAGGGAAAGAGCCAAGCGGTGTTAAACCTACCGAAGAATAAGGGGGCCATGAGGCTAATATATTTTCACTATACGGCAGACTGACTGAGAAGGAGGAAGTCAGGTGTTATTGCACTGGCAGCATACAGTAGGCCCATCTTAGACCTGCTTTGAACACTGGGCCAGTCAGGATGGATTGCCCGCCAGAGGAGGAAGGAAGTGACATCAGGTGGTCTTCTGAGGTCACAGGTGTGGTGTTGTCCTCACCCGACGTGCCCCTGGACACAGGGGGTTGTGTGTGTGTGTGTGTGTGGGGGGGGGGGGGGGGGTGTCTGGCCTTAAGTGGCCTCATCTGGATCTCTGTTCCAGACTCTGTGTCTTGTCTCCTCCACAGCAATGCTCACACTGGAGCTCCAAAGACACTCCAGCTAACATAAACAGCCCGCTATCGCTAGCCCTCCATCTAAACACTTCTGGCAGGTCACACAAAGACACAGCAGACACATTGGGCCTGTGTGTGTGTGTGTGTGTGTGTGTGTGTGTGTGTGTGTGTGTGTGTGTATCCTTGCTTTCCAGCCTGTCGCCATGCTTTGTATATTTTGTGTTTCTGTTTTAACCTTTTATTGATTTTATTTAGTCCATCAGTAGTGTATGGGCACATCAGTAGCCCAGTGCAGTAGAGAGGGAGATGGGCTGGGGCACAACAGAACCCAGAGTCTTCAAAGGCCAGAGCTGTGTGAGGGCAGAGCTGTCATGGCAATGCACGAAACATAAGTTGTGTTCAAAAATCTCACAGAGGAAGCTCTCCTCTGTACTGCTATGTGTCATTGTCATTGGGAAAGCGTGCACTGTGTTGTTGTCCCGATCCGGCCTTCTCCTGACTTCAACCAGCATCCTTGGAGGTGCTGCATAGCTCAGCCCTGAATACTACAGTAGCTTCAGTTTGCCATTCCATGGCTTCATTCTTTATTCTCTCATTCTTCATACATTTCCAATCAATAGTCCTCCATTGTGTCTGTTCTCCCACAGCAGAGCTCTTCAGCTTGGCAAAAGCATTTCAAAGACTTTATCCTGTGAAGATTTACAGTTGTTTTGAGCTTTTGGATGGCTGCTGTTTGCCTTGAGGAACTTACAAAGGAATTAATCAATATTTGTTTTACCTTTATTTAACCTGAGGTAAAATCAATTGAGAAGCAAGGAGTCTTCATAGACAGTGATGGCCTATGGTAGGCCATAGATACATACAGACAATAGATAAATGCAAAACACTGGACACCATACACTGTGGGATCTCAAGCAAAGTATTGGTTAGCATTATTTAGAATGCTAGAGTTGTAATTCTGTAATTCTACCAAAAGTCTAATTGATAGCATTTTGTTATCAAAGAAAATGTCATTATTTTTATGTGCCTGTATTCTGAGTATATGCATTATTATAGAGTATGTGCGTGTCAGAGTGGGTAGGTGTTGTATCTGAGCGTGTTGCAGGTGTGTGTTTCTGTCAGAGGTGTGTCAGCTCTCTCTTTCTCTCTCTCTCTCTCTGTGTGTGTGTGTGTGTGTGTGTGCGCTAGTTCGAGAGAAAGCAAGAGAGAGTGATCTGGGGCTATGCCTGAGCCCGCAGGCTTTTACACCCTGTCACCAGGACGTACAGGAGCCCAGAGCCAATTAAAGGTGACGATGACTTCCACAGGAAGTGAAGAGGTGTCTGACTTCACACTTCCTCTTGACATCCATCCTCAGGTGTGTAAAGAAGGGCGCTTAGGCACGAATGATGCCTGTGTTTACAACCCTTTAATATTTGTATTGTTTTTTATTTATTTTTTTGTCCCACCCATCATTGTGAACCACCTTTCCCTAATGGTATTTGTCTTATTTTTTGCTGTAAACAGAGTTAGCGCTGTTTGCATGGCTCAGTAATGGGGAAATGGCAGTTGACTGCAAGTGGATATGTGTGTCTGTGTGTCTGTGAACATGTGTATATATTTACAATGGTGCATGGTCTAAGTCAATCACACACCTCTTCTGTCACTAGAGTGATTGCCAGAGTGTTGTTGCTTACAGTGTGAATGTGTGTGTGTGTGTGTGTGTGTGTGTGTGTGTGTGTGTGTGTGTGTGTGTGTGTTCGTTGTTTGCATATTTACTTCAGGATGTTGGCTTTGTTTACAAACAAAGAGTAAACACAGAGCCCATGAACTGATTAAGGGTCATTAACAATAGGTATGTACAATAACCAGGAGCATAAAGAGAACCAAAGAACCTTTCCAGTTCAGGAGTGACATGAGTTTTGTTCAAAGAAACCATTGGACCATTAATCTAAAGAATGTGTTAAATGCTCAATAAAGGCTCATACTATTGTACAATTCTGTTATACAATTACTTTATATTGTGTAATTTTCTATGCTATCGGCATACACGTTTTAAAAAAACAATATTTCAATTCTAGTCCCAGTGTAATCAGGTCATTAAGATTCTATTAGAACACTTCCTATTAATAGTGTCAGTCTTAATTGAACGAGTGTAATTCAGAAACGAGAACACATGCAGAGAAATTAGAAATGAATTGAAAGAAAGCAGTGACACGTTTAGAAACAGTGAGAAAGAAGCCTACAGTAGCGTTAACCCAGGCCTGTTAGAGACCCAGCATAATATGACTTTCTATGAACCCAATGTTCATATAATATTATTATAAGCAAATTCTTAGTATATTCTTATATAAACATGACTCATGATAATCAGTAAAGTGATAGATTTATAAGGCTTTGTGACACTTCATGATTCTGTAAAGGCATATATGATTATTATAATAACTTATGACTACAGTCATGAGAATGTATAAACAGTTATGAATAATAATGGCATTCGCTATAAAGCACTAAGAATGAATTAATGCATTTCTTAATCATTTTATGTAAAAAAGAGCGAGAATCAGGGAGTAAGGAATAAGGAGAGAGAGAAAAGCATGAGGAGACAGAGAGAGGTGAAGAGAGAGAGAGAGAGAGAGAGAGAGAGAGAGAGAGAGAGAGAGAGTGAGTGACTGAAAGGTATACAGAGGCAGACAAAAAGAGACAGGCCCAGACAGACAGGGAGACAGGAAGAGAACGGGGCGAGACAACTGCTATAGGCTGACCTGCTGATGACCCTATCCAGTCTAACAGTGTAACGGGAGATGTCACCTGAGAGATGCTGCACACACACACACACACACACACACACACACACACACACACACACACACACACACACACACACACACACACACACACACACACACACACACATACAGTACGTACACCATCTGACTTGGGAATGGAGTCAGAACAGAGACTCTGTGTGTGTGTGTGTGTGTGTGTGTGTGTTTGAGCTGCTACCTGAGAGATAGTGTACTCACTAGTTGACTAGAGAACAGACTGCTCTTTGTCACTGTGGACAAGTGAAGTTGTAACAGTGGTCCTGACAACATGTAGCCTGACAAGTCAGATTATAACATATAACGTATATAAACGTATAGCCTGGCAATGAAGTATAGACCAATCAGTCCTAGGGGCCTGACTCTGTGATTGGTCCCCCACCTCTGATGGTTCAAGCTCCAAAATTCTCTATGGCTCATGGCTAGCTGTATTGGCTGAGCAAAACAATTAGCTACTGTTATGTCTAGATTTCCAGTATTGGTTCTGACCAGATTGGATAAGATGTGAGACTGGCCCTAATCCTGCATCCTGAGATGTTGTTCTTGGCCCTGATCTGATTGGATAAGATGCTAATATTTGCTCTGGCCTGATTGGACGAGATGCTGATGATGTCCCAGATGTTTTTTGGCTGTAGTAGGACTAGTGAAATGAGACCAGTTGGATATTGGGGTACTAATTACGTGTGGTGGTGGGTCAGACCCAGAGATTGAGAACTAGTTCTGTCTGGTGCCAGTGCTGATTCATATCGGATCAGAACCATGTCACTTCCAGACCCATTTCATGGTCTGCTGACACATAGGAAGTCAAAACGGAGATTAAAAGTTTGTAGATTAA
This sequence comes from Sardinella longiceps, assembly GCA_027497455.2. Classification (NCBI taxonomy): domain Eukaryota; kingdom Metazoa; phylum Chordata; class Actinopteri; order Clupeiformes; family Clupeidae; genus Sardinella; species Sardinella longiceps. The sequence goes on from JAODXP020000023.1 coordinate 23,628,947, forward strand.
TTTGGCTGCTCTACTTGAAGGAAATGTAATGTGTGTATAAGTGTGTGTGTGTGTGTGTGTGTGTGTGTGTGTGTGTGTGTGTGCGCACATGTGTTTTTGCTTTTGTTTGTCTGCTTGCTTTTGTGTGTGTTTGTGTGTGTATGTGTGTGTGTGTGTGTGTGCGCATGTTGATGAAAAGGAGCTTTCACTGCAGCTGCCAAGTGTGTTTTATTCACATAAATCAGTTTTGGCAAACAGGAGGGGCCTTTGGAAGGTCATTGCCTTAACTGCGTCTGTGGTCTGGCTGCCCACAGCCAAACCCTTAGACACATCCTCCCTGTCCTTCTTGTGCGCGCGCATTCACACACACACACACACACACACACACACACACACACACACACACACACACACACACACACACAGATATACTGAGAGAGGGAGAGAGAGCAAGACAGCTGACATGTATATGTGCTCTCATACAACAACAAACACACACACACACACACACACACACACACACACACACACACACACACACACACACACACACACACACACACACACACACACACACACTTCAGTCCCATGGAATATGCTGAGTATTCCAGAGGGCAGTTTTAAGGGTGGAGGTGAAGCTGTGAGGTTGGATCAACCGCAGGAAGCTACCCCCACCCCCCTTCCTCCCAAACAAACACACACACACACACACACACACACACACACACACACACACACGTACCACATCAAAGCTGTTGTGTCCTCTTCACCTTGCCCGTGAGACTCGAGTATGGTGGGTGGCAGCAGCCAAAAATCCCCTTGGCAAGCGTCTGCTCTTGGTTCCAGACAGATCGCCACTGCTGGCCAAGGCCCAGGCCTGGGGTGCACTGTGTGCACTGTGTGTGTGTGTGTGTGTGTGTGTGTGTGTGTGTGTGTGTGTGTGTGTGTGTGTGTGAATATGGGTACTCAATGTCTTGCATTGTATACATGTATGTGTGAGTTTGTGTGTGTGTGTATGCAAGTGTATATCTAATTGGGAGCATGGACATGTGCAAGGGCATGTACAAGGCTAACTAACAAGCTAACTCATGTGTTATAACGTAGGTATCTCAGTATTAGTTTATTTGAATGCATTAGATGTACCCATAGATTATATAGAACGGATGTACCACACACAATAGTTTTCATTTCCTCTAGTTTATTTTTATTTATATTTTATTAGTTTTATATGATTTTCACCTACTAATTAATTGTTCCATCACAACAGAGCTGTAGTGGCCCTTTAATAAGCAGTTACTTGTAACCCTTTAATCTCTCAGTGTCTGCAGCGTCTAGTTTCACCTAGTTAATGATTGGGCTCAGACTGTGTAGATCTAAGAGTAGAGTAAGGCAAGTGTGTGTGTGTGTGTGTGTGTGTGTGTGTGTGTGTGTGTGTGTGTGTGTGTGTGTGTGTGTGTGTGTGTGTGTGTGTGTGTGTGAGTAGTGAGTGTAGGCAAGAAGGGAAGAATAGTGAGGTGAAGAATAGACTTGGGGTTTAGGCTTTTCCAGGCATTAGGTGGCCTTAGGTTGAATTGTTTTAATTAGTTACAGCTGAACAGACTCCAACCTCCACACACACACACACACACACACACACACACACACACACACACACACACACACACACACACACACACACACACACACACACACACACACACACACACACACACACACACACACACACACACACACACACACACACACACACACACACACACACACGCTCTCTCTCTCTCTCTCTCTCTCTCTCTCTCTCTCTCTCTCTCTCTATCTCTCTCCACTCTCAAATGCACCTATACCCATGAACACGTACACACACACACACACACACACACACACACACACACACACACACACACACACACACACACACACACACACCCTTCCTGGGCCCGTAATCCAGGCGTGCATTATAAACTCTGTTAAAGTTTCCAGCTCCATCGTGCTGGGTGGCCAGCAGCTCTCAGGGGAGAGGGGAACAAGGAGAGTAACAGAACACATGAGCCACACACACACACACACACACACACACACACACACACACACACACACACACACACACACACACACACACACACACACATTTGCCACACACAAGGCATGCTCACACTCAAGCACACTTGGCACACATATGCCACACACAAACACACACTCACACACACACACACACCCACAGACGCACCCCCCCACACACAAGTCCTTTTCCTTAGGCTTAGACTTCAAACAACCTTGCAGGTTTTAACCCTGAAGAAAAGGCCTGGTCAATCGGTCAAGTGGCCCCGTCAGCACCCCACACCCCTGCTGTCCACTTCCCTCCATCACACACACATACACACACACACACACACACACACACACACACACACACACACACACACACACACACCCACACACCACACACACACACATTCTTGGATCCCCTCCTCCCCGACACACACACACACACACACACACACACACCCTCATTATACAGAAGCAGCAAGGCATGCAGGGAATGTTCAAGCTTGACTTAATGGGGAACTTTTAATCAAATGGCAAATAGGTTTCTTTTTTCCTTTCTTCTGCTTTTTCCTTTCTTCTTTTTTTCTTTTCCTTTTCCTCCTCCTCACTACTCACTGGTGCCAGTGGTGGTGTGGCATTGGGGTCAGGCACGAGTGTGTGTGTGTGTGTGTGTGTGTGTGTGTGTGTGTGTGTGTGTGTGTGTGTGTTTGCAATTAGCGTGTGTGTGTGTTTGCATCCGTGTGAATGTGGCCTGCTGTTATGTATGCACATGAGTGTGTGCCTGCTGTGTATGTATGCAAATGTGTGTGTGTGTGTGTGTGTGTGTGTGTGTGTGTAAATTCAAGGGCTAGTCCTCTGGAAGCCGGTTCAAGTGCTGCATGTTTGGTCTAAGCACAGCTTGGCAACAGGAACTGGGACTTTCTGGGCCCTCTGGATGTCAGCTCTGGTCAGTAAAGAAAAGGAGGGATTGTGCTCTCTCTGGCCTGCCTTCCCCTTCACTCTCTCTATCACTCTCTCTTCTCCACTCCCTCTCTTTCCCTCTCCATCTTCATCTCTTCCACACTGCCTCTTTTCATTTCTATCACTCCTCCCTGGCTCTCTTCTGTCTCAATCGTCTTTCTGCACTCCTTTTTATCTGTCCATCTCCCCCCCCCTCTCTCTCTCTATCTCTCTCTCTCACACACATACACACATACTCTCACTTTGTCTTTTTCTCTCTCAATTCAGTTCAAATCTGTTCAATAGGCAGTACTGATATGACCAGCCTAAACAGGGTTTCAAAAGCAAGGAAAGACTGTAGCACTCTCTCTCTCTCTCTCTCTCTCTCTCTCTCTCTCTCTCTCTCTCTCTCTCTCTCTCTCTCTCTCTCTCTCTCTCTCTCCTGTGTCTCTCTCTCTCTCTCTCTCTCTCTCTCTCTCAGCTTTTCCTATGTGAGTGAGAGGTCAAGGGAAGGTCCAGGTAAGGTGGGTGGTGTGTCTCGTCTTTCTCTGACCACACATGCAACCCCACCCCCCCAACCAACCACACACACACACACACACACACACACACACACACACACACACACACACACACACACACACACGCTCCGGCCATGTATACCTGAGGTGAGCAGAAATCCGCTGACACCTCACCTCTCCATTTCCCCTCAGTGTAAATCCACAGATGGGAAATAAATCCTATTTAATGCTATAGCTTTACTGGAGAGGCACGAAAGGGTACTGCAGCACACACACACACACACACACACACACACACACACTGGAGCCCATACTGGAGCACACAGTTCGCTGAGGTCTGGTCTGGGTGGGCTAGCCCGCTACAGCCGCTGTTGGATTTACGTCTCTGGGCAGCTACAATGTTTAAGGAGGAGGGGATATTTTGGATCCAAGGTCACTTTGGCTCATGTCGGATGGGTGTGGAGTCCAAACACACATAGAGTGTATGTGTGTGTGTGTGTGTGTATCATAGGCCATACCTGGCAGAACCGCATGCTGAATGGTTTCTGGTAAAGCAGCTCCCTCAAAGGGTGGAGAAGTTCAGCTGACACACTGGCCTATGTGTGTGTGTGTGTGTGTGTGTGTGTGTGTGTGTGTGTGTGTGTGTGTGTGTGTGTGTGTGTGTGTGTTCTCTAGCCAGTGTGGGGCCACCCATTATACAATAATGGAGTTTATGAAGGCCACTCCGCTGATACTTTGAAACTGTTACTAACTCATTTACCACGACCCTGCCTGTGACATTTCATGTTTTTGAACTATTACGGCATCAGCCAAGATCAAATGAAACAATATTTAATATAAAGTCACAATGATTCTTTTTGCTTTTTCTTTCATCAGCTGCAACAGTTTTGTGCAGACATTTGACATTTCTTCAGATTCTGTTCCTATGCTTGACAGTGTTGTAAGCTAGCTTTGTTTAAGAGCAGACATTGATTGTGTTTGTAGTTTAGGAAGCTGTCCTTGTTTAAGATCAGACATTGATTGTGTTTAAGAAGCTAGCCTTGTTTAAGAGCCTAGTGCAGACACTGATTGGGTCCAGCTGACTCATCTGGGTTTGGAGCTGGTTGTGTTTGTGTGGTCTTTTTTTTTTTGTCATGGCTTTTCGTCCGTGACACCTCGTCATTTGTCTCCTTTTTGTTTCTTCGCTGCATTCCGTCGGCATACGCAGCCCAGCCTGAAACACTTGTGGTCCACATGAAAGACCCTGTGGCGTCTTTTAAAGTGTGAGGTCCCAGCTGATGGAGATAATCAACTCTCCCAGTCTCCCATCCCGGTAAAGAGTGAGTGTGTGTGTGTGTGTGTGTGTGTGTGTGTGTGTGTGTGTGTGTGTGTGTGTGTGTGTGGTTTTTCAGCTCTGATAAAGTCCCTGATTGATGACCTCACTAAAGAAGTCTGCATACGTTAGCAATTTAACCCCCCCACCACCACCACCACCACCACCACCACCCTCCCCACTCAACGACTTTCCCTTGAAAAGGCAGGATGTACTGTAACTTTGGCTACTAAACCAAAGCCCAGTTTCCACACAGAAGCCAGTTGAGAGACAGTGTGTGTGTGTGTGTGTGTGTGTGTGTGTGTGTGTGTGTGTGTGTGTGTGTGTGTGTGTGTGTCTGCGTGTGCCAGACGGTGTCTGTGTGTGCATGTGTGTGAGAGGGAGGGTTCTGCTTTGAAGAGGTTAGATGATTTCTTCTGTTCCATGCAGGGAGTCTTTGACTGGTTGGTCTGGTTGGGTTTCATGTGATGAAATAAATCCAATCAAACTTGCTGAGTCATCAAATCCTCTATCTTCAATACCCTCTGCTGAATCATCATGCAATTGGGTCCAAATCAAAGAAGCTAGTTAATTGCTCGTTTTACTAGCTCTCTTATGCTAGCTAGTTTATGTCCCACTACACTATGAAAATGATCTGAAACCTCAGATTCAAAAACACACTTACCTCTATGTTAAAATTGCATGTCACTGCCACGTCTATCAAACCTAGAGAGGGCTTGCATGCTTCCTTGTACTTGTGTGTGTGTGTGTGTGTGTGTGTGTGTGTGTGTGTGTGTGTGTGTGTGTGTGTGTGTGTTTGTGTGTGTATGTGTGTGTGTGTGTGTGTGTGTGTGTGTGTGTGTGTGTGTGTGTGTGTGTGTGTGTGTGTGTATGTGTGTGTGTGTGTGTGTGTGTGTGTGTGTATCTGTGTCATCAGTAGTGGAAGAGTAGGTTATGTCATCATGAAATGCACTGAGAGAGATGGATGGTTAAATGTTTTTCAAAGATGTTGGACCGGAGAGGGTTGGACTCACATATGTCACTCATAGACAAAGCTAAGACAACTTGATACAACTTGATCAATACCTGTTTGATGAAGCAATAATCTGGAGGTTTTGCTCTTCTTTCCAACACAAAGACCCAGACAGGATGGCATGCTTATGTCAAAGTGGGTAAAGTTGTAAGTGATAGGTGTGTGTGTGTCTGTGTGTGTGTGTATGTGATCTCTGAGCAGCGTGTCTACTGATGTACTGTATTTAGCTCCTCTGGAGTAGTGTCAGCCATGAATCTTGCATGTCACTCACCTGTCACTCAAAAATACCATGTGACACTTTGCTGCCAATCAAGCGCTTCTGCACCCCTGTGGTGACAGTCATTATCTCACAGCACTTATGAGACAGCACTGACAGTATTTAGAACCAGGAACTTCAGGGCTTCATCTGCCTCATCACATAAACACATAGACAGACATGGCCTCTTTCTCTCTCTCTCTCTCTCTCTCTCTCTCTCTCTCTCTCTCTCTCTCTCTCTCTCTCTCTCTCTCTCTCTCTCTCTCTCTCTCTCTCTTTCCTCACACACATATATGCAGGTACCTGGGTCACCTGAGTCAGCATGCCTGTGTCAGTACTGGGGTTCAGCAGGCGTCTGTGACCCAGCATGCCTGTGCCGGTGCCTGAGTGCTAAGCTGCTGTTTGGGCCGGACTCCAGGCTGCTTCTGGGAGGTCCGTCTCCTCCAGACGGCTCCGGTCCGATCCGGGGCGCGTGCCTCTCCTGTCACTGCCACTCTGGCCCCGGTGCTGCCTGGAGGCATGGACATTCAGCTGGGCTTTGTGTACATGTGTGTGTGTGTGTGTGTGTGTGTGTGTGTGTGTGTGTGTGTGTGTGTGTGTGTGTGTGTGTGTGAGAGAGAGAGAGAGAGTATGTGCGTGTATGTCTGTGCGTGTGTGTGTGTGTGTGTGTGTGTGTGTGTGTGTGTGTGCGCGTGTGGGAGAGAGAGTATGTGCGTGTGTGTGTGTGTGTGTGTGTGAGAGAGAGAGAGAGAGAGAGAGAGAGAGAGAGAGAGAGAGAGAGAGAGTATTAGTGTGTGTGTGTGTGTGTGTTTGTGTGTGTGTGTGTGTTTATGGCAATATGTGTAGATACGTATGTCTACAGTATATATCCCGCACCCCAACCCACACCCCCATACACACAAACACACACACACATACACACACTTACATACACTCCACTAGTATATGACCTGTCTCCCTGTGTATCTCTCTTAGACTCTGTGGCTCTTGATATATGTCTGTAATTGCATGTGTGAGTCTATATGTGTTTCCTTGGGAGTTTATGTGTGTTTGCGTGTGTGACTTAATTTCGAAGGATGTGTGTGTGTCAATGGTCCGTGACCACCCTGCCAACATAGGCACTTTACAGGCCTGCTATTCATAACCAGAATGTGTTTCTGTGTGTGTGTGCGTGTGTGTGTGTGTGTGTGTGTGTGTGTGTGTGTGTGTGTTACACATGTGTTCAGTGAGATGAGCTTCTTCATCAGCTCTGGTAACAAGGCTGTAAATGGGCCCTGAAGCAACATAAAGATGGACACACACACACACACACACACACACACACACACACACACACACACACACACACACACACAGTGTGAGAGAGAGAGAGAGCCACGTGTTATCCATGTGTGGATAATTGTGTCTGTATAGGCCCACACATGCCATGCTTCACTGAAATGAACATTTTTATGATGGTGTGAGTTTGATGCTGCTTTCTTCTGTTGGTGTTTTCACAAGCCCAGGCTTCTCTGTTTGCTGGGTTCTATGCTCTTTCAGACCTCTGTTATCATAGAACATTTGAAATCTCTGTCTCCAGAAGTTACTAGAACACTGTTGTCTTGAGTGTCTACTCCATAGAAACGGCCTGGTTTACAGTTCTATCAATTTTGCTTGTGGCCATTTGAGCCAAATGTTATTGCACCGTTGGTTAAAAGCATTTTTCTTTCTTTCTTGGGCAACATCTGTCTTTTCTAAATAAAACTGACTAATGCCATATGGCTGATCTACCTCCTGTTGGTTTGATGAAAATGATAATTTAATAGCATAGCAATTTACATATATACGTAGCCATAATGTTTTAACCATTTTGATTCTCACATGGTGGATACAGGTGTTTGAATGTTAGATACATGTGTGACTACTTCCCAAATGACAGTCAGTGTGCAATTAGGATACATCAGGCTTGCTACACCACATAGAATTAAACAATTGAATTACACCGCTGGATTACACAAATTACTTACAGTATGGGGAGTGGGGACTTACATTTATACATGCGTTTTAAAGGAATATTCCACCTTTAAATGAAATTTGGTTACTCACCCTCATACCTAAAGTTATACATGTGGATAAAAGCATTTTGCTCTCAGTGCATGCGTTTTCCCTGTCTGGCAACCCCAATTTTAGCTTTATTTTAGCTGTAGCTTAACATAGGCGCTGGAATGTAAAGTAGCCAAATAGCAACTCTATGGCAACTTTACTTTCAAGTGCCTATGCTAAGCTAAAGGTAAAATTGGGGTTGCCAGACTAGGAAAACACATGCAATGAGACCAAAATGCCTTTAACCACATATGTAACTCCAGGTAAGAGGGTGAATAACCAATTTTCACAAAGAGGTGGAATATTCCTTTAACATGACCTTTCTATTATGGGATGTAGTAAGTTCCAGAAGCTGGCATCTTTTTTCCCTCTTGTTGAGTTGTGAGTTGAGTGGATGAAATTCCAGCGGGCTGGCTGACCTGCGGTCATCTCTGCGAGGCCCTGGCTGCTCTTTGATCAGGAGGAAAGGCCGTCCGGCCGGCCGGCGGTGTGGACAAATGCGGCGGATTAAGGCTAATTAAGACTGTGAGTCCCGGGCCGCTCGTGTGGCTGCTCATTAGAGGCCTGTTTCAATGAGCACGCTCAGGTCCTGTCACCTCCTAGCCCCTCTCAAATGACCCGCAGTCTGACCAGGCTTTAATTAAAGCATGTGTCTTTGCACCCATACACCCCCATGCTCCCCTGTGCCTCTCTCCATCCCTCCCTCCCTCCATCCCTCTCTTTTTCTTCTTTTCTTTATATCCCTTTTTCTCCTTTAGTCGACTCTCCTCTTTAGATTTTGCCCTCTCTCTACCTTCCTCCCTCCCTCCCTCTCTTTTCACCTCTCTCCTATTCTGTCTAGCTCTTGCTCTCTCTTTCTCTCCACCTCTTCTTCATTTGACCCCCGCCACCCCCCACCCCCATCTCCTTTGTCTGGCCCTTGCTCTTTCGTTCACTCTGCCTTTAAATCTCTATAGCTCTTTTATCATAAAGAGGACCATAAACATCTCATTCCAGCCTCTCTCTCTCTCTCTCTCTCTCTCTCTCTCTCTCTCTCTCTCTCTCTCTCTCTCTCTCTCTCTCTCTCTCTTCTTTCTCCCTGTCTCTTTCATGTTAGGGAGCTAAACTCACCTGTTGGGAGGCTCATTAAAGTGTCTGGACAAAGAGGGGCTTCACAGTCATTCAGTGTAGGGAGCAGACAAGTGTGTGTGTGTGTGTGTGTGTGTGTGTGTGTGTGTGTGTGTGTGTGTGTGTGTGTGTGTGTGTGTGTGTTGTGGGGAGGATTAAGGCAGCAGAGTAGTGTGTGTGTGTGTGTGTGTGTGTGTGTGTGTGTGTGTGTGTGTGTGTGTGTGTGTGTGTGTGTGTTCTGGAGGGAAGGGGAGTATAGTCTCAGTGGAGCTAACTAGAGAGAAACTGACCCCCCCTTTCTGCCCGGCAGATGTTCTTATGAGCTCAGGGATAGGAGGGTGTCCAATTTAATCTGATGGTGTAATGCACCCGCAGGCCTCACACACAGGCACACACACACACACACACACACACACACACACACACACACACACACACACACACACACACACACACACACACACAGCTCCATCCAGGCCTGCAGATGGATGACACTTGGCGATGGCGGTCTCATTGCTGTCTCTCCCTGCCGTCTGTGAGATGCTGTCGTTATGTGATTGAGTTTCCGGAATGTTCAGCAGATGCCCAGCCCTAGGCACAGCAGACGGACGGGGGACTCATTCACTGCCCTCAGCCCCACCACCACCCCCCAACAGACACACATAACACACACACACACACACACACACACACACACACACACACACACACACACACACACACACACACACACTCACTTTCATACACAGCTGCAGCTGCACAAGCTTATATGAACACAAGCATTGAGATGACTCAGGGCTGTGGGTCACTTTGAAGAAACTGTCCGTGTGTGTGTGTGTGTGTGTGTGTGTGTGTGTGTGTGTGTGTGTGTGTGTATGTGTGTGTGCAATGAAGTGTATCCGTGTGGGAGGAAGCAGAGGTCCTGCTGTTGTCCACATGACAGGGAATGACATGTAATTAGAGTAATCAGGGTTAGCCATTTAAAAGTCTTTCAAAGTTCTCCACTCTCACAGACCTCCAAAACCAATCAGTCGTCTGTGTTTGTCTGCTCTCAAAGCCCTTCTTAATGTCCATGTTTATGTTCCTTCAAGGTCCATTTCAACCAATCAGATGCTTGATGTCTTCTCTCATCATCACCTTCTCCCCTCGTTTCCTCTCTTCTCCTCCTCTTCGCTCTTCTCTCCTCCTTTCCTCGTTGACTCTTCTCTTCCACCATCTATCTTCTTGTCCTCTGTTCCTCCTTCCGTCTCCTCTGTTGTTGTTTACTCCATTCATCTGTCTCTCAGTCCCTTTTTCCTCCTGTCCTCCTATCTCTCCTCCTCTGCAATCTCTCATTCCCACAGCTGTAGGTTCACCCAGACCTTCCCATCTTGCTGATGGCTGAACGCTCAATGTTCATAAGTCTGTTGTGTGTGTGTGTGTATGTGTGTGTGTGTGTGTGTGTGTGTGTGTGTGTGTGTGTGTGTGTGTGTGTGTGTGTGTGTGTGTGTGTGTGTGTGTGTGTGTGTGTGTGTGTGTGTGTGTGTGTGTGTGTGTATTTGTGTGAGGTTGTTGGGGTCACAGTCTATGGAGGTCTGGCTTTCTTGGTGCAGACAGGAAATGTAACTCCCTCAGTGGGTTGAGAACGCCTCCCCACTCGCCAAATACCCCACCTCATACGCACACACTCCCACACACACACACACACACATACACACACACATGCACGTCTCCACCCTCTGCTGCAGCCCACAGCGGCGCTCCACAAGCCCTGCAATTAAGGGCCAAGCCTGTGCCTGCAGATCTCCAGATGATTAGCTTTTTCCATCGCCATCTTCTCCCTCACACACACACACACACACACACACACACACACACACACACACACACTGACTTTAATCCCTGCAGTTCATCTATTTTTCATGCTCCTCATGAGCTAGCGTATGTGAAGTTCAGATTGACGCAGAGGATACTGGGTCAAAGGCAGGCTAACACACACACGCGCGCGCACACGCACGCACGCACGCAGGCAGGCAGGCACACAGGCAGGCACACACACACACACACACACACACACACACACACACACACACACACACACACACAGATATATATCTTGGGCACATTTTGCCTGAATGGACTTAATGCCTATCCCTAGGCTACACACAAATACACCCAGTGAAACCTGTCAGGAAGTGTGGGCAGAGATTTAGGAGGTGACTGAATTCTTTTGCAGATGAATAGCAGAACTAGAGTCTCTCTCTCTTTTATTTTTTATTTCCTCCCTCTCTTTTTAATGAACTCCATTCCTTCCACAGTGGCACTGGGTTCAGTTCAGGTCAGCAAGCAGGCATCTTAACGACAGAAACATCCTGAATGCGCCTGCTTGTGCCTCTCTCTCTTTCTCTCTCCTTTTCTCTCTCTTTCTTTCTCTGTTCCTCTTTCTCTCTCACTCTCTTTCTGTTCCTCTCTCTCTCTCTCACTCTCTTTCTGTTTCTCTCTCACTCTCTTTCTCTCTCTCTCTCTCACTCTGTGCATGTTTGTGTGTTTATTTGGGCATGCTTGTGTGCATGTGAGAGTGTTTGAGTATGCAGTATACACTAATCATGATCTGATGTAGTAGTCTATGAAAAATCAGTGTGTGACTGACATGAAAACTGCAGTGCTGATGTGATGTGATGTGATGTGAGCAGCCTTGATAATGCTTCTGATCTCAGACATCTTAGACAGACAAGCCCTTCACAAAGGCCCTAATCGGAGTGGAGTCTCAGTGTATTTCACAGCATTATCATTACTCCCAAATGAACCAAAACCAAATGCCTTCCTCCCAGTACTGGAATGGCCTGTACTGGCACGACAGCCGTCTGTAAATAGTTCTGGAACTAATCTCGTCTCTGTTGTTTTGTTGTTGTTGTTGTTACCCCGGGAGCACAGATCTCCCAGCAGCCATTGCTGCACAGGAAGTGGATTCTCACGGATGATGTTTTCCTTGCAGGCAGCTTCCTCGCGAATGGACATAATAACCAGACGCCGGGTAGCGTGTCATATCCTGTTCGCATGTGTACACACACGCTCCATTTCCTGCCCCTTGTCTGGTCTGAGGATGGCGTCGTCACCTCCTCATCAACACTCTGCTTCCTCAGATGGGAAGTAACACACTCACACACACACACACAGACACACACACACACACACACACTCACACACACACACACACACACAGACACACACACACACACACACTAGCCTCCTATGGGCCATAGGATGACAGAGGATATAATATCCCTGTACTCTATTGTCCAGCTGTGGCTAGTCACCAGTGATGTGACCTGACCTCTGACAGGGAGGCTACACTGGATGTGTTAAGTCAAAGACTTATCTGCTGTAGCAATTAGTTTCCACTATATAAACAATGGAACTGGCTACACCAGACACGGCAGCACAGCTAATATTCTAAAAAAAAAAATAATAATAATAATAAAAATAAAAAAAATCACCATTTCATTTTGATAGCAGGCAACTTTACTTTATGCCACTGTTTGAGGTATCCTTTTTAACAGACAATTTGTTTTGGTCATCCAAATTAATTTGGATGACATTTAAGAAGGTTGAATAAAAGTTTTATTCCCACCAGGCATCCAGTATATGCACTGTTGTTCTGGGCTATAGGGGTAGGAAGCAACTTTATATGAAAATAAAACCTAGTTAGCGTGACTTTCAAACTTTTTTTCTATCAGACATCATTAGCATGTTCTAGCAATAGCGGTAGGCTAAGACACTGGGAAATCTTTAGAAGTTTTTGTATGCCTTTTATGCAGCTAGTTTACTAGTTTTACAGCAAAGAAGTTGCCTTGTCCCTTACTCTCTTTAACTTTGACTTAACTTGACTTCAAATTTCCGTAAAGCATCCAGTATAGCCCTAGCCTGACATGGTCCTTAAT
>JAODXP020000023.1:23647117-23649617 GCA_027497455.2 Sardinella longiceps
CCTCACAGTTCTCTTAACCTTTGACCCTCAGTGGCCAATTTAGGATCTGGGTGGATGACAGATTTGCTAAACAGGAACTCTAAGAGACAGACAAGCCGCAGGATCTGTCTGGAATGTGTGTGTGTGTGTGTGTGTGTGTGTGTGTGTGTGTATGTGTGTGTGTGTGTGTGTTTGGCTTGTAACTGGCATGTACATTGAGGTAGTAGGTGTTTGTGTGTGTGTGTGTGTGTGTGTGTGTGTGTGTGTGTGTGTGCTGAATAGCTGTGGGACTGCGTATATTGGTAAATAGTTTTGATTTACATGATTTGACTTTATCCAAGACTGGCCAGTATCACTGTAACCCTCTGCAGCTAAGGCTTCAGTTGCTGTCGGGAAAATACCGAAATGATGTCCAAAGATGTTGAGTCGTCTCCACAAGCATATGAGAGCTATCCTAGCTTGCGGCCTTACAATTTCACTGTCTGGATCAGTTGCTGCTGCTGTGTGTACCTGTGTGTATGTGTGTGTGTGTGTGTGTGTGTGTGTGTGTGTGTGTGTGTGTGTGTGTGTGTGTGTGTGTGTGTGTGTGTGTGTGTGTGTGTGTGTGTGCACAGCATGCATGCGTGTCTTCTCCTGTCAGGTAAAGACTTGCAATTCTGGCCCTAATGTTCCTGATAAAAAACACCCACATCACTTAGGACAATATTTATTTTCCAAACAGACGGTTTGGCCTCCGGGGCAGGTTCACTTCTGCCTCCCCAACTGCTGATTTATGTACCGGTATGTTAGCTTGCACGCTAACCTATCTTCTCAACCATGTGCTAACTTGGGCTAGTGTACACACTAACCTGGCTTCTGAATTGTAATGAAAGGTTCCTTGCAGGCTAACCTACACACTATATCCATCTATACACAACCAGGCTGTGTTTCAACCCTACAAACATATATTTTGAATTTAAGATGGGGTTATGTGTTAACTTATGTGGGCTATGCTAGTCTGTAAGATGTCTTGCAGGCTAATTTCTGTGATAATCTATATGCTAGCTTGAATTTATGGAATGTTCTGAAATGAGGGCTGATTTTTAACTCCCCTCTTCAAGAAACCATGATTAAAGAGGAGATAGCAAAGTACTCATGGAAACACACATCAACATACTCTCTCTCTCTCTCTCTCTCTCTCTCTCTCTCTCTCTCTCTCTCTCTCTCTCTCTCTCTTCAGTCACACACATACACACACACAGACAGACACATCTGTCAATATGCCAGCAATGATCAGCATGGCTCTCTACTGATCTACACTAAGATATTTTGTGAACATGTGCAGCCACAATCCACTGAAAACTGAGATGCTGGCTATCCGTCCATTTTGGCTCTTGTGCTTTGAACTCTTTGCGGGTCAGGTCTGTGTGTGCTTATGGCCTCTGCTGAAACTGACTCTGGTACGTGCCTGCATGGGCAGCTATCTTGGCTCTGATGTTTTGAACCCTCCATGTGGGACAGGTCTGTGTGTTTCTCCCCTGCAGAGACTTTGCCTATGGCCTCCGCTGAAACTGGCTCCGATGCCGTGTGACCATCTTGGCTCGGAGCGTTGAGCCTCCAGACTCCAGACTGGTCTGTTATGTGCAGTGATGTGTGGTCCACCCCCCTCAACCCCCCCCCCCCCCCCACACACACACACACACACACACACACTCCTTCTTGCAGTGGGGCTTTTGGACACTGTTGAATCTGGCTCTCTGCGCTGGACAGATGCCCTCTGTGTGGTTTTGAAAGGGGAGCGACCCCTCTCTGCCCGCCCCACGGCCGCAGTGCCAGGCCAGCTCAGAGTCGTCTGCCCGCTGGTGGTGATGATGGTGGTGGTGGTGGCGGCTCGGGCCAGGGTCTGTGCCATGGCGCCGGTCCGTGTGGATCGGTACCAAGAACTGAGAGGCGTTACTGGGGCAGACGCTACCCGGGAGCTGGTGCCGACCACTGCAGAGGCCTAAAACAGGGGCATACTCATATTATGGGATGGAAAAACCAACTGAGTCCCTGGCCTTTATTGCCTGCTGGTGTCCATGCCAGCCCTCATCAACGGTGCCAGGACAGAGTGGACTACTGACAGAATGGGCATGGTGCTGAAGTGTGTGCTGGTAGAACTAGTTCAGGGTTATTTATTTCATAATAGTGGAATGTAAATAGCTTAACAATGCTGAGTAGTTATATAGGAAAGTGCTGTTAGCATGCTATTAAACATATGTTGCAGTTGCTCATATTATGGTTAGTAGCCTACTGTGTTACTGCTAGCTTACCTGGCATAGCATTGGCTTCACAATGTGGTTGGCACAGCCTGTAGTAATGTCTAAATATTGTTATGGTGGTATGGAACAGATCCACAGTTCTGACCTCTGACCTTTATTTATGGCAGCTGTATGTAGTTTATCACTATTGAGGTGTGGAAACAGACAGTCATGTGTTTCCTTGTTATAGAAGGCCACTGATGCTACTCATAAACAACATGTAATAGATTGGAGTCTACATA
>JAODXP020000023.1:23664617-23667117 GCA_027497455.2 Sardinella longiceps
ATTTTCCATTTACAAAGCTTTTGGGTGGAATAATGCAGGAGGGGTGCCTTGTCTGTGCGCTCCATTGCTACCGTGTGTGTGTGTGTGTGTGTGTGTGTAGATGTGTTCAAAAGTGTGCATATCTGTGGGAGTTGATGCATATGTTTGTGTGTGCAAGGGACTGATTGTTAGTATGTGGGTGTGTTTGTGCGAGTGTGTGTGTGTGTGTGTGTGTGTGTGTGTGTGCATGTGTCTGTGTTAGTATTGAGTGTGGGCACCCACCACTGTACTGGCTTGTGGCCGTCTTTAACCACAAGGCCTAGATGAACGCTCTAATTAGCTGGGAAAGAGAGCAGCAAAACAGCCTGTGTTCTCAAGATGTAGAACACACACACACACACACACACACACACACACACACACACACACACACACACACACACACACACACACACACACACACACACACGTACACATACGGACTGATCTACTTCTCTGCTGAGAGTGTTGGTGTGTGTCTATCCAGAATTGAGTGTGTCTTGACAAATGCAAAGTTTTTAAATGTTAGGATACTTATCTCTCTCTCTCTCTCTCTCTCTCTCTCTCTCTCTCTGTGTGTGTGTGTGTGTGTGTGTGTGTGTGTGTGTGTGTGTGTGTGTGTGTGTGTGTGTGTGTGTGTGTTTACTGTGTACTGGATACTGTATGTCTGGACAAATGAATAAAGAGAAATGAATAGAAATTCAACGTTGCATTTGACTGTGTCAGAGAGAAGTCCACATACTCATTATAATTTAGTGCAACTGCCCATGCTACTATTTTCCCTAGCACTCCTGACCCTTGCTCAACTACTAACCATTCAGGCTGCTCTTTGACAGTCTAAGGGTCTTATATTAGCTTGGCCTGCTAAATGCTAACCATTAAGCCCCTGCTCTTTGTATGGCAGTGGGTCTGAGGCCCTACACATGTAGCTGAATAGCTGTAAAAATACATATTTATTTATGCAGTTGAATCATTTGCACATGAATGGAGTTTTCAGTTACTGAAAACCGAGGTTTGTGTAAATGTTATCTGAACCTTACCTGCTCACCAGCTGCCGTCTCTGCTCTTTGTCAGTGGTAGTGTGTTAACCACTCAGTCCCAGTGTGTCATTGAAGGCTGTGTTCTAAGAGATAGTCAGGCTAAATAGTAGAACCGGCTCACACTTCCCTCCACCACACACACACACACACACACACACACACACACACACACACACACACACACACACACACACACACACACACACACACACACACACACACACTCACACACACGCATAAATCACTCAGACAGGAGCTCATGCATTCAGGCGCTAATGCAGAATATGCATTACTGACGGTTCCCTCATTACCCACAATTCCCTCATTACCCACGATCCCTCCTGCCACTGGATCACCGGCTGCCTGTCACCGCTGTTGTGGGCCAGAGAGAATATATGTGATTGCTGTCATCAAAGCAGGAATTGGAGTAAAGGAGGTGGATACACTAACCAGACACACCTGGGCCTATAGACAGACACACGCATACACAGACACACACACACACACACACACACACACACACACTCACACACACACTCACACAAATTCAATCAGGGTGTAAGTGGGGCGCCTCATATAGCTGTGCTGTTCACAGCACCAATTCAGCACTTGCTACAATCATACACTTAACAACCAGCCTAGAAGATGTGAAGTGGTGTGTGTGTGTGTGTGTGTGTGTGTGTGTGTGTGTGTGTGTGTGTGTGTGTGTGTGTGTGTGTGTGTGTGTGTGTGTGTAGAGAGAGAGAGAGAGAGAGAGAGAGAGAGAGAGAGAGAGAGAGAGAGAGAGAGAGGTGGATTACCCTTCTGGCTCACAAAGAAATATAGTGTGTGTGTGTGTGTGTGTGTGTGTGTGTGTGTGTGGAGGGGTACCAGTTTCTCTTTGTCCAGGAGGTTTTTCAGGTCTGCCCCCCACAGACACACTAATCACAGGCCACATCCACACAAGTGTTCTTGACAAACCTAAAATCTTACAAAAGTTTCCTTTGTGGGAAAGTTTCTTTCTTTTTCTTTTTTTTTTAACCCAACCGCCAAGAGACTGCCTCTGCAGCTGCTGTTCTCACATCGCACAGAGGGTCAAAGGTAGCACTTGTGTGTGTGTGTGTCTCTCTCTCTGTGTGTGTGTGTGTGTGTGTCTGTGTGTGTCTGTGTGTGTATGTGTGCATGCGTGTTAAGTTCTCAGATAACTGTACTCACCTGTCGGTAGCTATAACTTATAACGCCCCCACCCTTTCACTTCTGTTCCCTCTCTCTCTGTCTCACACACACACAGAGACACACACACACATACACACGCACAGACACACACACACACACACACACACACACACACACACACACACACACACACACACACACACACACACACATACTGTACAGCCCCATGCCCCAGGTACTGTGCTGCAGGTTGGCCCTTCACAGAGCATTCCAGATGTGTGATGTCA
>JAODXP020000023.1:23672117-23677117 GCA_027497455.2 Sardinella longiceps
TACAGGCCCCAGGGCATCTGCTGAGGTCTATTGTATTTTTAATAGTGATTTGAATAACACTTTAGATTACCGCTTGTGAATTATTGAGAAAGAAGTAGGTAAGAACATCGTAACAAAATAGAGCGTTGTGTGTAATATTGTTATAATTAAAAACAAGAAATACACTCAGAGAGTGCAGACCTCCTAGGCCAATACAAAAGCAAGCCCAAAGCAACAAGGTTCAGATTGTGCGCACAAAGTGCCAACACACAAAATTCAACTCAACACTGAGGATAATGATAATGATATCTGTTTTGTTGCTAATGTTGTTTACTCTATATTTATTTTGTAATTATGCCACAGATTTCTGTTTTGTTATGTCGTTCTCACCAACTCTTTACACAATAAATCACGGGCTGTAATCTAAACTGTCCATGATTAGGTATCTGCATATCTCTATTTCTCTCTCTCTCTCTCTCTCTCTCTCTCTCTCTCTCTCTCTCTCTCTCTCTGTACATGATTGTGTGTGTGTGTGTGTGTGTGTGTGTGTGTGTGTGTGTGTTAAAGGCAGCCTTTTGTAGTTTCTGTGGGTTGTCTCACGTTGATGAGGTCACTCCTGTTTTATCATCCAGCACTGAGCTCACCCTGTCCCTTGTGTCTCTTCTCTTCTCTTCTTTCTCAGATGAGAGCCGTGCTGCTGAGTCTGCCCCGGCCCTGTCCCTGAGGCCTGCTGACTACACACCTGTGTGGGTGAGTGTCCATTATCCCACCACACACACACACACACACACACACACACACACACACACACACACACACACACACACACACACACACACACTCTTCTCTCCCCCAAGGCTGCAGACAAACAAAACATAACCTTTATGCTGGCTTCACATTAGCCAAGTTTTGAGTCCGTAGTACGACAAACTAACAACCGGAAATCATTCATTCCCTATGAGGATACGGAGACCGCATGCGAACGGGGTCCGACGACTGCGGTGCGAATCCGACAGGGCTCCGGATGCGTTGAAAAAATTGAACTCGCCCGACAGTTTCGGATACGACAGAGCCAACGGTAGAGTGCGTTGCTAGGTAACGGCCATAAACATTGTCTAGAAATGCTTCAATATCAGCGAAATTGCACTATATTTTAACATTTTACAAGTGTCAAACACAACAGAAATGCATTTTATTGCCCCCTAAGTGTGTCAGGCAGTTTAATACAGGTTACAGTGCAAGTTACGTGAACTATCAATTCACCGCCATTTCCCCCCTCTCTGTTGAGAGCTCCGACTGAAAGACGTGTAGTGTCCAGCATCCGTAGGGGGAGTGTTGCGAAATTCGGAGCTGTAATGTGAAGGCCGCTTTAGAGTTTTAGTTATATAGCATGTTATCTTACATGGCTGTCATTCAATACACTCCACAAGTAATGCAATGCAAGTGACTGGTTTGGACAGCTTACTTACAGGACTTAGTCCTCGTCATTGACTATGAGACATAAGACAAAAATGAATTAATTCATTTCTTTTGAAAATGCTTTTGTCACTACAAGTAATGTAATTGTTAGTGACTAGTTTTCACATTACATTGTACATTGCAAGTGCCACAAAAGCAAATGATTTATCGAAATATCACCATGCCTTGAAAGTATCAACTGTGTGTGTGTGTGTGTGTGTGTGTGTGTGTGTGTGTGTGTGTGTGTGTGTGTGTGTGTGTGTGTGTGTGTGTGTGTGCGTGCATACAGTACATGTTTTTCTTAAAGCACACATTTCTGTAACAAAATATGCCACTTTAAAATAATTTACTGAACTGAGAGAACTTTTCCAAAAGTTTCCATCATATTCTATTGTTTTTGATCTGCCAAGGAGCATTTTAAGCACACAAACATCTGAGGCTTGTGCTTGCATGCTTTCCTTCTGTTACAGTGTAATCATCATCATCATTATCAATATTAGCACACACACACACACACACACACACACACACAAACACACACACACACACCTTTGAAACCATGTCCTTCCATTACTTTTTGGATCGCACCTGGCTCTACTGATCCTTTGTGTGTGTGTGTGTGTGTGTGTGTGTGTGTGTGTGTGTGTGAATGTTCCACCTGGGCTCTCTGGTTCCTATAATAGCAGTGGTTCTGGTGCTGGTTAATACGATGTTCAGCCCTGAGCGTTCCCTTGAGAAAAGCTGACATAACAGCTGCTTATGTCACAGAGGCACAATCTTCTCCCTCAACCTCAATTACATCCCCTATGTCCAAAAAAAGTCAGTCGGTCCAAAACCAGGCTCTCTCTCTCTCTCTCTCTCTCTCTCTCTCTCTCTCTCTCTCTCTCTCTCTCTCTCTCTCTCTCTCTCTCTCTCTCTGCTCTGTGCACAGCTCCATGATGACCACATGATGGCCCTTACTAAAGTGGCTGTCCTCCTTTGCAGCAGGGAAAGATCTGCCCTTCGCTTCAGGAAGCTGTCAGACCAAATTGGGTGATTTTTCTCCCCTGGAACTGTTACAGTATAAAAGCTGCCCCTGAATCGCCCACATACAGTACAGCCACTACTTCTGTCCAGCCAACGAAACAAGTTTCCCTAACCACACACTGACAGCAATATGATGCTTTTAGTTGGTTCTAAACATGACATGTTTGAGGTGCATATGGGCAAAAACCAGCACAGACCATTTTTAGATCTTTTTCTGGTTGTTCCTCTGACAATTTTGGTAAATTTCAACAAAAGCTCTGTTGTGGCTGCTTGCTCAAACACACTTTTTTATTCATTTGCAGTCATAGACACTACAGTATTGTGTTATGAGGTGTCTGCTGATGTTGCATAGATTATGGGGTGACATTTGGAGCGTGCTAAAATATTTAAAGCAGATTTAACAGTTTAAAGTTCTGCCTCCATGGGTTAGCTGTCAGTGCTGATTCTCTTAAATGAATGGGACCAAAATTTCTCAAAATTTCTTCAAAAAACTCCAGTCTCAAGTTACTTGAGCAATAGAGCTCTTGTTCAAATTGACAGAAGTTGTGCTTTAAAAGTTGAATCATCCTGAACCATCTCATGGTGAGCTGTGCAATACAGTGTAATAAAGTCAACAATATAGTCAGCCTGTTGGCCTGGCACTTAGTCAAGTTGAAAGCCCTTCATGTCAGGTCTGTAGATGTTATCTGCCCGAGGTCTTGTGTTTACCCTCAGTTAATGAGAGTCAGTAAAGGGTGTGTGTGTGTGTGTGTGTGTGTGTGTGTGTGTGTGTGTGTGTGAACTTACGAGAGGTCAAGCTAAGAGATCCTTTTGAGACACTTAGAGCAGGCAAGATTATCCTGCTGATACAGCCTTCAGGTACCTGGAACATAAATCAGAAACCGAGCTGTTAAGGTGAAATACACACACACACACACACACACACACACACACACACACACACACACACACACACACACACATATTCAGGATCAGAGCTGCGCACATGAGAGTGGATATGAAACTGGTAAACTGCATAACCATATTTGAGAGTCTGTGCCATTGCTACCTTGTTCCCACATATGCAGAGCCAGCTCTGAGGATGATGAATGGATCACTCACACACTCTTCATCTCATTTGGCTTCCTCTTAAGCGTACACACACACACACACACACACACACACACACACACACACACACACACACACACACACACACACACCTCGTCTCATTTGGACGGCTTTCTCCGACAGTGCTTCACATGGGCCAGATCTCACACCTCCATCGCCTGCAAACACACTTAAACTGCTGAGTCCATTCAAAAATGCAGGGGCAAGAGAGAGAGAGAGAGAGAGAGAGAGAGAGAGAGAGAGAGAGAGAGAGAGAGAGAGAGAGAGAGAGAGAGAGAGAGAGAGAGAGAGAGAGAGAGAGAGAGAGAGAGACCTGGTAAAGTCCTCCCTTAGGGCTATCAGTGGGAGAACTGCTTGCATTCTTCACTGTCAGTGGTCTGTGCAGTAGATAGGCATACCATGCTAGTGCTTGTGCAAGAGTTGGCCGGTGGGTTCATGAGTTCATGGGCCGGTGTGCTGGTGTGTTGGTGTGCCGGTGTGTTGATTTGTTCATAGGCCAGTGTGCTGGTGTATTGGTGTGTTAGTGTTTTGATGTGGCAGTGTGCTGGTGTGTTACTGTGTTACTGTGTTGGTGTGCTATTGTTTAATGTGTTGGTGTGTTACTGTGTTGGTGTGCTATTGTTTAATGTGTTGGTGTGTTACTGTGTTGGTGTGCTGTTTGGTGTTTTGGTGTGTTAGTGTGTTTGTGTGCTGTTGTTTGGTGTGTTGGTGTGTTAGTGTGTTGGTGTGCTGTTGTTTGATGTGTGTTAGTGTGTTTGTGTGCTGTTGTTTGGTGTGTTGGTGTGTTAGTGTGTTGGTGTGCTGTTGTTTGATGTGTGTTACTGTGCTGGTGTGCTGTTGTTTACTGTGTTGGTGTGCTGTTGTTTACTGTGTTGGTGTGCTGTTGTTTGGTGTGTTGGTGTGCTGTTGTTTGGTGTGTTGGTGTGTGTTGGTGTGCTGTTGTTTGGTGTGTTGGTGTGTGTTGGTGTGCTGTTGTTTGGTGTGTTGGTGTGTTACTGTGTTGGTGTGCTGTTGTTTGGTGTGTTGGTGTGTTACTGTGTTGGTGTGCTGTTGTTTGATGTGAGCTGGGCTTCCTCCTGCTGCTGTCTCCTGCCTGGTGCACGTGGCCTCTGTCTTAGCCATGGCTGCTGTGCAGCACTGCAGGGAAAACACATCTGCAAACAATCCCCCATGACCCAGCCAGATCTGTGGGAGCAGACGCCTCTCTCTCTTTCTTTCTCTCTCTCTCTCTCTCTCTCTCTCTCTCTCTCTCTCTCTCTCTCTCTCTCTCTCTCTCTCTCTCTCTCTCTCTCTTTCTTCCTTTCTTTCTTTCTTTCTTTCTTTCTTTCTTTCTTTCTTTCTTTCTTTCTGTCTTTCAGTCCCTCTCTCTCCATGTTGGCTCACCAGTTAGATATGTTTCACTTAAATGATTCCATTTCCAGGACTAT
>JAODXP020000023.1:23687117-23692117 GCA_027497455.2 Sardinella longiceps
GATCAGGGTTTCAAACGCACACACACACACACACACACACACACACACACACACACACACACACACACAAGGTAATTTGACCTCCACAGCCTAGCATGAAACAGCCGTGTGCAGATGTGTGTTTCCACATGTGTGATCTATAGGTCCATAGTGTTCTTCTCATGTTTCTTTTTCTTTACGATCCTCTGTTTCCCCCCTCTTTCTCTCCCCCTCTCCTCACTGTTCATCTCTTCTTCTCTTTATTCTGTCTTTCTTTCGTCCACATGTCTTCTTTTTTCTATCTGACTCTTACAGTATTTTCAGTTTTAATTCAGTTCAGAATTCAGAAAAGTTGATAGTAAAACAGTCATACAGTACTAAAATAAAACTGAAACAAAAAGAAGAGTAAAACCTCCACCTCTCTTGACTGCCATCCTCACTCTTCCTTCCTTCCCACTCGTCTTTTCCCCATTCTAATCTATCTTTCTCTTACTACAGCATGTCTAGCAGCCTTTTCCTTCTATTTAGACCTAAAGGAAGGCGGTTGGGGGTTTGGGGTCAGTTCATGTCTATAATGTAGAACAGAAGAATAAAGGCAGGAAGTGTGTGTGTGTGTGTGTGTGTGTGTGTGTGTGTGTGAGAGAGAGAGAGAGAGAGTGTCGTGTGTGTGTGTGTGTGTGTGTGTGTGTGTGTGTGTGTGTGTGTGTGTGTGTGTGTGTGTGTGTGTGATAGTGCGGATGAAGTCTGAAGTCATGTGGGGGAGTTAAGCAGGACGACACAGAGGCCTCTCACAGAGCCTCACACTTCAAAGTAATGTGTGTTCAGCTGGTTTGTGTGTGTGTGTGTGGGGGGGGATGTATGTATCTCTGTGTGTGAGAGAGAGACAGAGATCAAGTTTGTATGTACTGTATGTATATACAGTATGTATCCTTGTGTGTGTGTGCGTGTGTGTGTGTGTGTGTGTGTGTGTGTGTGTGTGTGTGTGTGTGTGTGTGTGTGTGTGTGTATGTCTGTGTGAGGGACGTGAGGGACACGGGGGGTTCCCCTACTGTTGGCATCCTGCCTCATATATAAAGTTGTGTGTGCTTTTGAATGTGTGTGTGTGTGTGTGTATGCGTGTGTGTGTGTGTGGTGGGGGGCAGCACAAGGCCAGGGTCACTCAGCTTCTGAGACAGAGGGAGGGGAAACAGAACAGCAGGAGAAGAAAAGAGAGAGAGAGAGAGAGAGAGAGAGAGAGAGAGAGAGAGAGAGAGAGAGAGAGAGAGTGTGTGTGTGTGTGTGTGTGTGTGTGTGTGTGTGTGTGTGTGTGTGTGTGTGTGTGTGTGTGTGTGTCCGGCTCACATGTCTGAGTGTTGAGTGAATGTGTTGTGTGGGTGTAACAGCATGCTGGATTAGGGCAGGGGTGTGAGAGCGTCACTCTAAATGTTCCCCAGTGAAGGAGCTCAGCATGCCATTCCTTTATACACTCCTTATAGCTGACCCAGCCCTCCACCCCCATACACACACACACACACACTCGCCCTCCCTCTCTCTCTCTCTCTCTCGCCCCCTCACTTCACTTTGTGTGCTTTACATTTCTTTCTCTCTTTCATTGCTCTCTCTCACTCCCTCTCTTTATGTGCTTTCCATCTCTCTCTCTCTCTCTCTCTCTCTCTCTCTCTCTCTCTCTCTCTCTTTCTTACAAATCCAAAATAGTGATAGAAATAGAGCATGTACTGTGCATATGAGCATCATGTGTTTTGTGTGTGTGTGTGTGTGTGTGTGTGTGTGTGTGTGTGTGTATGTGTGAGAGAGAGAGAGAGAGAGAGAGAGAGAGAGAGAGAGAGAGAGAGAGAGAGAGAGAGAGAGAGAGAGAGAGAGAGAGCTGTGTGTGACTATGTGTTGTTGTTGTGCATCTGGGCTGTCTGTGAGAGTGATGAGTCTATTGATATAGCCCCTCTGGTAGTGCTGGTAATTACCCATGATGCATGTTGCTCCTGGCGAGGGGCTGGGGATCCTGGGGTCCTCTGCTGGAGGGGGACACTGGGGCAGTCCGCTGCGGAGGAGACACAGATTCTTCTCCTCTGACATCTGCACAAGGAGCGGGCGGGGGCCTTGGAGCTGTGTGTGTGTGTGTGTGTGTGTGTGTGTGTTTATTTTTTTGTGTCTGTGTGTTTTTGTAATTCTCAGACCATTGCAAGAGCATTTGTATGCTCAAAAAACAATGTGTGCTATCTTCTGTAATAACTTTGTGTGTATGTGTGTCTGTGTGTGTCTGCGTGTGTGTTTGTGTGTGTGTGTGTGTGTGTGTGTGTGTGTGTGTGTGTGTGTGTGTGTGTGTGTGTGTGTGTGTGTGTGTGTGTGTGTGTGATCTGACAAGATAACACTCACCCAAAGCACTGTGTGACAAAGTCCTAAAACACACACACACACACACACACACACACACACACACACACATACACAACACATTTCAAGGCCAGATGTATTTACTCATATTTTCCACTTCATCAGGTAATCAGTGCTCAAACACATACAGTAATACTGTACTGTGCACTACCTACCAGCACAGATTAAATAAATACTTTAGCCTGGAGCTCAGTTGAATGGGGTTGGATGATGACAATCTCTCCAGCAATCAAAAATATCGATTGTGAAATAATACGATACATGAGACATCAACAAGCAGAGATGATACTGAATGCCATTTTCTGCACATTTACTGTAATGTCTGAAATAGGCACTCGTTTCTTCATCCATCTGGCTCTGTGTATCTGATTCTAGAGCCCCTGGGGTGGGTAGTTTCAGGTAGTGACTCAGAGGGCCTATTTCTATAGCAGGGTTAACCAGGAAACTGTGGGCCCAACAAAGGCCATTATGGCTCCAGTTTTATGCTCTGCCATTAAGTTGGCCGAGAGCCTGAATTACTGTGGTGCCACAGTGCAGTGGTGGAACTGAAGTCGTTCTCTACACTTGGGGAAACAAAGCGTGTGTGTGTGTGTGTGTGTGTGTGTGTGTGTGTGTGTGTGGGTGTGGGTGTGTGCTTGAATGTGTTTGTGTCTTATGTGCAGATCCATGTTAGAGTTCATGTACATGTAGACCAGTTAACTGGTGTTTAAGTATTTGTCTGTCTGCATGCTTGAATGCATGAACATGTACTGTATGTTTTTGTCTGAGTTTTCACGTTTAAAGCCTTGTGTGTGCAATCATGCGTGTGTGTGTGTGTGTGTGTGTGTGTGTGTGTGTGTGTGTATTGGTGTGTGTATGTGCGCACGCATGCATGTGTAGGTGTATTGTGTGTGTGTGTGTGTGTGTGTGTGTGTGTGTGTCAGGGGTATTCGTCCTGATTACACCTCAGTAGCAGTGAGACAGCCACTCTCTCTGGGCCTCACATTAAGTAGAGATGACATCATTTACAGCTGACACGTCTCGTCCGTCCCAGTCGTCTCTCCACCCCGGGGGCAGACCAGGATATTGTTTTCTCCTGTCACCTTAATGTCTGTGTTTTTCACACTCGCCCCGTGACCTTTGACCTCCACACATCTAAGGGCACGGCCGCAGCCGGTATGCGGATTGTCGGGGTGCAGTATTGGGGGTACAGGGGGGTTGTTTGTAATCTTGGAATCCCTCGCTCAGCACTGATCATTTGTCACTAGGGATGTTTTCCTCTGTCGCCACTGCAGTTAGAGTTTAATTAACTCTGCAGACGACACAAACACACACACACACACACACACACACACACACACACACACACACACACACACACACACACACACACACACACACACACACACACACACACACACACACACACACACATAAAATGTTAGGATGTATCACTCAAATTCATATATATACACATACAAGTACATTGCACAAACTATCAGCCATATCTCTCTATGATATTCTCTCTCTCAAATTCAAATTCAAAGAGTGCTTTATTGGCATGACAAAACAGCATTTGCATTGACAAAGCAGTATTACAGGATAGTGCAGTAGCAAGGTTCAGATTGTATGCACAAAATTCAAATCAACACTGAGGATAATGATACTGTACATGTTTTGTTCTAACCTACTCTATATTTTGTAACTATGAAAATATTGCACATAGATTTCTATTTTGTTATGTCGTTCTTACCAACTCTTTACACACAATAAATCACTGGCTGTAATCTAAACTGTCCATGATTTGACATCTCTCTCTCTCTCTCTCTCTCTCTCTCTCTCTCTCTCTCTCTCTCTCTCTCTCTCTCTCTCTCTCTCTCTCTCTCTCTCTCTCAATTCACTTGAATTCAAATGGGGCTTTATTAGCATGACTGTTTAAATACCGTGTTGCCAAAGCAATGACATACAAGTAAATAAACACGTACAGTATAACAAAAGGACAATATTAGGAGAGTATTTGTGATGTACTCTCTCTCTCTCTCTCTCTCTCTCTCTCTCTCTCTCTCTCTCTCTCTCTCTCTCTCTCTCTCTCTCCTGCCCCCTCTTTACTCACATGAGTAAGTCAGTTGTAAACAGGCCAGCAGGCCTCCTCCACACCGCAGTAGTTTTATCAGCCAGACTGACTGTGCTGCACCCCTCCTGCAGAGAGAGCCCCAGACAGCCTCCCAGCAACGTTCCCCCAAACACTTCACTCACCAGCTCAGCTATGACACATGTTTATAGTGCAGCTCTGATGCTACAGTGTAAGAGCTGACTAGCCCACACTTCACAGCAGACTTCCTGACTCCAGAACAGACAGTCCCCCTGATTTGTTGTGGCGCTGTCTTGGACCAAACCTGTTCTTGGATCAGTCTAATGGACGTGCTTGGGAGAGTTTTGGCACCTTAGGCACTGCATGACACTCTAAGAATTTATTTTCTTTTACTGTGTGAAAAGGATGAGATTCTGCTGGAGAACCCCAAAACTCATACCAATCACTAATATTACTGTAGTGTTTAGATTGGACTTAAAGGGTGAAGACTGCATTTTTGTAAGCTTACACTGATCAGAAATATTTATGCAGTGTTTATATTCAATTTACTGTAATGGCCAAA
>JAODXP020000023.1:23702117-23704617 GCA_027497455.2 Sardinella longiceps
CAGGAGACTGCTTAAGTAGCCGGTAACAAACTCAAAAACAAAACAAAACAGCTGAGCTAGGAGAAGAGTGAGTGTGGTGCTAGCTCAACTAGGAGCGGTATCGCCCCCTAGAGTTCCGGCGTACACCGCCAGACATGACAGAACCCCCCCCTCGAGGGCCGGCTCCTGACGGCCCAGAGCGGGACTCCCTAAACAGCCGAATGAGCGACTTGTCCACAATGTTTTTGGCCGGAACCCAGCTCCGTTCATCCGGCCCGTAGCCCTCCCAGTCCACAAGGTACTGAGTCGACCTTCCCACCTTGCGCACATCCAGGAGCTTGCGGACCGTGTAGGTAGGACCCCCGTCTATGAACCGGGCTGGCGGTGGGGGAGGGGCGGGCGGGCACAGAGGTGAAGTGGCAGCCAGCCGCAGGGCAGAACGGTGAAACACGGGATGAACCCGCAGGGCCTTAGGCAAATCCAGCAAAAAGGCGGTGCGAGAGATCCTCCTCAGGACCCGATAAGGCCCTATGAAGCGTGGCGCGAGCTTGCGGTTTTCCCCCTTCAAGGGGATTCCCTTGGTAGACAGCCAGACACGCTGCCCAGGCCGGAGCGTAGCACCCGGTCGCCGCCGTCTGTCGGCCTGACACCTCATCTGCTCTTGAGAGTGAACTAAAGCAAGACGGGCCTGCTTCCAGCGAGCGCGAAGACGGGACACAGACTTGCGCGCCGAGGGAACTTCGCCGTGCTCAGGGGAGGAGGGAAAAACCGAGGGGAATAACCCCACATGAGCTCAAATGGGGAAGACCCCGTGGCAGCGCTCCACTGTTGATTGTGGGCGACCTCTGCCCAGAAAAGGTTTTCGCTCCACCTGGAAGGGTCTCGAGCAGCGTAGCAGCGTAGATAAGTCTCCAAGGCCTGGTTCACACGCTCCGTCTGCCCGTTAGACTGGGGATGATGTCCAGAGGACAGGCTCACGGACGCCCCCAGGTTCTTCCAGAACGCCCTCCAGAAGCGTGCCACAAACTGAGGTCCCCGGTCACTGACGAGATCCATCGGGGGTCCATGATAGCGTACAATCTCCCGAACCAGGATGTCAGCAGTGGCCTTGGCAGAAGGGAGCTTGTCCAGCGCAATGAATCGGGCGGCCTTAGAGAACCGGTCCACCACTACCAGTATGGTAGTGTTACCCTGAGACACTGGCAGACCGGTGACAAAGTCTAAGGAGATGTGGGACCAGGGGCGACGTGGAATCGGGAGAGGCTGTAGGAGTCCTGCCGGTCTGCGATTATCCGGTTTGGCTGCATTGCAGGTGGCACAAGCGGCCACGTATTCCTCTACGTCCTGGCGAAACTTGGGCCACCAGAACCGCCGCCGAAGCAACTCAATGGTTCGACGAACACCAGGGTGACCTGCTAATTTAGTGGAGTGAGCCCACTCAAGCGCTTGGGAGCGGCAGGTTGGCGGAACGAAAAGAAGCCCCTGAGGAGTGTCGGCAGGAGGAGTGGTGGTTCGCAGGGCCCGTCGTATCTTCTCCTCCAAGTGGCATCGCACAGCTGCTACTATCTTAGACGGTGGCAAGATAGGATGCTGAGTGACAGGTTCACCATCAGGGGCGTGAAGGCGGGAGAGGGCGTCAGCCTTGCCATTCTTAGAACCAGGGCGATAAGTGACAGTAAAGTCAAAACGGCCAAAAAACAGCGCCCAGCGAGCCTGTCTGGGGTTGAGCCGCTTAGAGTCTCGAATGAACTCAAGGTTCTTGTGGTCAGTGTAAACCAAGAATGGCTCAGCTGCGCCCTCAAGCCAGTGACGCCACTCTTCGAAGGCCATCTTCATTGCCAACAATTCCCTATTTCCCACATCATAATTGCGCTCGGCTGGAGATAAGGACCTGGAGAAGAAAGCGCAAGGATGAAGCTTGCCGTCTTCAGCAGGGCGTTGCGACAAAACGGCCCCTACCCCAGTATCTGACGCGTCGACTTCCACCACGAAAGGGATAGTCGGATCGGGAACCGCTAGAATGGGGGCTGAGCAGAAGCGCTGTTTGAGGTCATCAAAGGTCTTCTGAGCAGCTTCTGTCCAGAGAAGTCGGCGAGGCTTACCCCGAAGGAGGGACAGGATAGGGGCCACCAGGCTGCTGTAATTCCTGATAAACCGCCGATAAAAATTGGCGAAGCCTAGAAACCTCTGGACCTCCTTGACAGTGGTTGGCACCGGCCACTCCTGGATCGCCCGAACCTTTTCCATGTCCATAGTGAGACCCCGGGGGCCTACGACATGCTGTCACAACTCAGTAAGGGAGGCGCACTCGCAAGCAGTTGCAGTTAGAATAAGGCGGTTTAATAACTAAGCAAAGTGACCAAAGTCACAGAGGAGGGCAAATAACAAAAGAGGTGTGTGTGCAAAAATACTTCAGAGAAAACCGTAGAGCGGCTTTATACACACCACGCCAAACTAAACAACTATCTTAAATCAAACAGGAAAATAAATAAACAAACAAACCAAAATCTGCACTTTGTTC
>JAODXP020000023.1:23709617-23717117 GCA_027497455.2 Sardinella longiceps
CGCTTCCTTGCCATTTATTGATCAGTGTAAATCAAATACGGTAACTGTAAATAAGCGATTAGTGATTACATATATACTATCTTTCTGTTCTCTCTCTCTAGGTCACCTACATGTTTTTGGTGATACTGCGTGCATGTTTATCCATGTATGTGACATTGGCACATGAGCAAGTATTTAACTATTCTGTACAAATATTCCGTGTAACCAAATTTCATATATTGGTTCATATGATGAAAACACATGGCATTTTATTAGGTTTAAGGATATAACAAAAGAGAAGTCCTTTTTGCATGGAACTGACCTTATTCATTTTTTTACTCTGTTATGTATGAAATTATATGTAAATCATATTATTTGATCATTTTTGGCGCCTGGTCTTTGATCCGGTACAGTACAGTCCAGTATGTCTCCAGGCAGGCAGGCAGGCCCTCCTCCCCTCCCCAGCGGTGTTTAAGCTGGGCTTCAGATGGGAAGTGGAGCTGGATTTCCCCCTCACCTGGCGGAGCAAAGGCCCGGCTCAGAGACGGCTTCTTAGGAGCAGCTTTTAACCCCACACAGATTACATTTAGTCAGACTCAACAGAAATCACATAAACCTCCAGTCTACTAGTGCACACACACACACACACACACACACACAGAGAGAGAGAGAGAGAGAGAGAGAGAGAGAGAGAGAGAGAGAGAGAGAGAGAGAGAGAGAGATACAGTCAGTGAGCTTTTTATCTCAGGCTCCAGAGGCAGACTAGCTTAATAGGGTCTGAACAGAATAGAGGCTTTAGAAGACTGGTTTTGGTGTGTGTGTGTGTGTGTGTGTGTGTGCACGGGTGGGGATGGGTTGTGGGGGAGGGAGGGTAGTATCTAACAATGCATGTCTAAAACCAGTAGATCCTTAGAATAGTGTTTTGCCTTCTTTCTTTGACTGTCTGTCTGTCTGTGTATGTGCCCGTATATATGTGTATCTGTGAGTGCATGAGTGTGTGTGTGCGCCTGTATGCATGTGTCTATGCATGCGCTCGTTCATCTGTGTGTGTGTGTGTGTGTGTGTGTGTGTGTCTGTGTGTGTCTGTGTGTGTGTTTCAGCAGCTGATGAGGTAAGAAGCTGAGCAGCTCTGCCTAAGAGCCCTTTAAAGCAGCCTTACCTTGCCTCAGCTCTTTCTCCTGCTCTGCTCTGCTCTGCTCTCCCCCCTCTACTCAGTAAGCCCTGAGCACTGAGCCCCTCCTGTCCTGTCCTGTCCTGCCCCCAGGGAACAGCGCTCCTCTACTGCACACTCTCAGCACTCCCAGCACTCCCAGTGCCTCCTGTACTCCGGTGCTCCCAAGACCCACTGTAGCACCGAATGTCCCCAAAGGCATCAGCCACAGCTCCAGAGGAACACCACACCACACCACACCACACCACAGCAACCCCTGGCAGACTGAGAGAGATGGATGGGTCTGGGGGGTGTAGTTGAAGGTCCGTTCTTACATAATTTAATTTAATTTTTAAAAACTGGTTTATTTTTTTCCTATTTTTTTTTTTAAGAGTAGTTGGTGATTAGTGCACAAATAGGCAGCCTATAGATTTCATTACTGTAATACTCTGAGAAGATATGTAGGAAAGGTGCTACATATAACATGCTATCGAAACTGTGCCGCATGAAGAACAGCCACTTCAGCCTGTTAACTACTGAACATCATAAGAGATTTATTTTTTTAATTTTTTTTCTATGTTGTGCTGTATATCACAATGCCTTTAATCACACTGCCTTTAACTGTCCTTAAGGCAGACATATGAAGTGTAATATGAGGTCATATTAATATGAGGCCCACAGAAAATCTACACCAAGAACTTTTTTTTTAAGTCAGTGGCAGAATGCCCTCATTTCTTACTTTCCCCAAAACACACATACACACACACACACACACACACACACACACACACACACACACACACACACACACACACACACACACACACACACACACACACGCACACATACAGAATCCAAACCCTTTGATAAGGACTTACGACCATAGAGAGAGTGAGTGAGAAGGAGAGGTTAGTGAACTTAGCGCTCAGCTTCCATGCAGATAAATGGAGTGGGATAGGATGGGAGACAGCCTGTGTGGTTGTGGGAGCCCGTGATGAAGCTCCCTGTAATTGGACTCGTTTCCTCTGGGTTAAACAAGGTCACTTGAAACAGACTCGCTGAGGCGCGCTTAAGCTCCTTGGAGTTTGGCTTTCATCACCATCTCCAAATGGTACTGAGAGCTGACGCCCGCGCACAGGGGGGATGAGATTTCTGGAGATTCTTTACTTTTTTTTTTTTTTTTTGGCAGTTTGGGTATAAAAGCATACATTCGTTTCTTTTTATTGTTGAATTATTCAATTTGGTCATTCAATTATTCTATTAATTCTTCACAGCACTCACAGAGAAGAGACGAGAAAAAGCCCAGGCCTTAAAAGCTCTCAGTTGTTTGTAGCTTAGCTCCTCATGCTGCTTGTGATAAAAGTTGTGTGAAGTTCGGGGCAGGGGAGAGGTAATGTTTTTGACTGAGGCTGAGGGGAGTCGCAGACAGTGGCGGTCCTGGTGCTAACACTAGCGGTAGCGCTCCTGCTGGGACTAATGATGGAGATCTGCTCCATCGCAAAGCCGACTGTCTGTCTCCTCTCCTCTCCTCTCCTCTCCTCTCCTCACACCCGACACGAGCAGACAGCTGGCTTCCTGCTACCCGCCAAAACGCATTTAAAATTCTAATGAGCTGCCTTCCACGACACCGCCGCCGTCTAGACACTGATAGCGATAGCGTTAGCGAGCGATCTACGGGTGATAGCGCTCAGTCAGTGGCACCGCTTCCCCTCCCGGTGAGTTACATACTACTAGATCCTCCACTGACTCCATACAGGAGGAAACAGCCCTTCATAAATACATTCAGACTATATTTTATGGAACAAACAGGCAAACAGAAAAAGACACATAGCCTACAATAAGTGCATACATTACATACATTTATGAAACACAAACTTACATGCATACATACATACATATACATACATGCCTATATACACACAATTTAGAAATGTATCAGTTTACATTGGTTTACATTACAGTTATTTGTGACAATTGTGAAGTCATCTTAAAACAAGTGATGACAACTTGATGATTTTATTTTTGATAGACCTCAATGAAGATCTTCACATAATTCAAACAACAGTTACAATCCGGAATCAGTAAGAGAGTACGCTTACATTAAATATCTCAAAAGAGGCAGTGTAAAAATCAGCTGTGTTTAAGCCTTTTCCAGCCAGCAGAATCAATGAAATGAAAGTCGTAGGCAAACTGAGGTCAGCTTTTCTCATAGCTTCAGGGCAGAATCACTAGAGGTGTAGAATAATGTTAGTCAAATAAAACTCATTATTACTATCAGAGATGCTTGAGTTAACCCTAGACTTCTATGTGTGTAATTCTGAAGGTGCACACTGAAATACAAGGGCATGTGCATCAGTATACCTGAACATCAGACAACCATTACATTCCCTCTTCTATGGGCACAAAACAACAGTTATCAAATGGACTCATTCACTTGAGCATGTAATGGGAATGTTGTAATATGTGAACACAGTTAGGAATGAAGGATTGCAATGATCACTGCAATCAGCTGAAATGATTACAAAGTGAAGGTTTGAGGGACAATGCTGTGAACATCCTCTAATACTGTCAAACACTTACAGTTAATGAAAAGGAATTTGAGGAAAACTCATTTGCGGGCAAAAAAGAAAAAAAAAAAAAGAGAGAAACAAAACAAAACAAATCATCCAGAGTGCAGTTTAGAGGAGAGAGAGAGAGAGAGAGAGAGAGAGAGAGAGAGAGAGAGAGAGAGAGAGAGAGAGAAACATGCAATGTCTCGTCCTACCAGGCAGTCAGAGCAGTGATTTGATCACCTAGCGATAGCTACAGTAGCAGTCTCTATGGTAACAGAGGCTAAATTTATCAATGGCCAGCCATTTCCGGCGTCTGATGCAAGCCTGGTGTGTGCAAGTGTAAGAGTCTGAGACCAGGGGGAGCCAGTTTGCCAATGAAAATTAGATCACATCCAGAATGTCATTCACTGTGTGACTTCATCCGTACTCTCTCTCTCTCTCTCTTTCTCTCTCTCTCTCTCTGTCTCTTTTGCTCCCTCTCTCTGTGTGTGTGCCCTAATGATGCACCAAATGGCATGGCAAATGTCTTTTTAAGTTTGAAAGGCAGACAGTAGCACAGAAATGTTACTCTTGCAAAAGGCTTTGGGGCTCTATATTGGTTTTGTCAGTGTAAGCAAAAAGCTCCACATTTCTCCTCATTGAAATGCATGTAGCACATGTAAATTTGAGATATTTGCTGAGAAACGTGATATCGCAGTGTGTCCCTCGTCCATCTTCCTGTACACCTGCACGACACCTACAATACATGACATCCCCTTGCAAGGTGTGAGCGATGGGTTGTCACTGTATTTAAAATCAAACATGTACTAAAAAGGGGAAAAAAAGTAAAAAAAAACACACAAGGTAAGTGTAGCATCCTCAGACAAATCGAACGTGAGCAGAACTCTCGCCATCAATCAAAACATAAACACTCCGGCATCCACCCAGCCTTCTTGACAAGCCGTTAAACAGCCACAAACACATGCCCATCAGTCAAGCCGTGAGGAGATATCAGCCACAGATAGGACACCACACTCCGTCTTCAATGACAGAGGTTGGGCCGATTTCTCAAGGTCAGGATCAGTATTTCATAAGGCTTGAGTTGACATATGAGAGATTTGTAAACAGCCAAGGCACATAACTTAATGCCTTGTCTCTCAGCTTTTTCTCCAAGCTTTCAGAAGTATGGAAACTGCTTGAGTCATGAGTATCTTGCTCTCCAAGAGTGATACTCCTTTTCAATAAACTCTTGGTTGGCCTCAAGGCCCTGCTACCTTGGAAGACTATTTCTTGAATGAAAGCTCATATAGTTTTCTCACTAAGCTGAGAAAATACAGAACTACTGATATAACAGTGAGGTAACAGAGACAGTAACAGAGACATACACACACTTACTGTAAGTGTTTGTGTGTGTGTGTGTGTGTGTGTGTGTGTGTGTGTGTGTGTGTGTGTGTGTGTGTGTGTGTGTAAGTGTATGAATGTATATCAAAATCTTCACAATCAACTAAATCATATTTTATTAAGCTGTAATATCTTTTGGAATTATACTAATAGTTTGTGTTTTGTCTGCATTTTTGTCTGCTTGACTTGTCTGCATTTAGAGTGCAGTGTTGCCTACTTCAAGGGTTTCAGACGTCTGGGGATTAGAAGAAAAATATTGCAGGCATGCTGTCAGAACAAAAACAAATCGGAGATAAAAATGTCAAAGAAAAAAAAAAAAAAAAAAAAAACAGTCCTGGCTGTTCAAGGTTGACTCCTCAGTAGAGAGTTTAGTCTGGATGAAGTCATCTTTTTGAGTCAGGATGAAAGCAACGCCGATGGCTGGTCTCTGCAAATCAATTACAACACACTCAGTGTCATAGTCTAAGCATCATTGACATTAATACACACATGCGAGCACGCACGCACACACACACACACACACACACACACACACACACACTACTCAGCTCATTTGACACAAAGACCCCTTTTGTCTTTATTACACACGTTTGCATGCAAACCCGCACACATACACACACACCCAACCACACACACACACAATGCGAATAGGCATTGAAATACGATGGTTCCCCTCTCTCTGACTGGGCAGTGGAGTCGTATTACTGTAACTTCTCCTAAACACTGTTTCCCTGTGACTAATGATTAGGCTGCCGTGTTCAATGGCTAATTAACAGATATAATTTTCAGTGAATTAATACACTTTGAAATGCAGCTTTCTTCTCCTGCATAGTATTTCATTTGCATACACTAATAACTGTACCAACAATACACATTTTTGTTGTCCAGGGATCAGTGCAACTTCCTTGATGACAAAGGGACATGTTGTGATCTTAGCTGGTGTTTATTGTTATCTGGGGACTAAATGCCTTTGAAATACAGAATGATCAGTTTTCATCTTGTCCAAATATTCGTTCACCATTTCTGCTGTTTTCTGTCTTGAAAAAAAAAAGTTAGATAAAGGATCATCTTTCATAGATGTACCTATATGTAACAATGCTCTGTAAACGGTAAACAAGAATAGCAAGCACAGAACCACAGAGGGTAAAAGTTCAGTTACTGATTACCATGAAACCACATTCATGTTACATCCACCATTAAGGACAAGCTTTTTCAGGATACTAACACTATGGATTTAGTCTTTTCAAAAAGTTTAAAACAGCACAAAAGATTCAAAAGTTAAACAATCAAGATGAAGACCTTACCTAGAGGTAGACTGTCAAACTGTATGCTTAACCGCATGAAAGGGTCAATGCATGTTAACACAAGGAAATTTTGAAATAATATTATTGTTTAACTTTTTTCTATTTTGTTCCAGAAAGTCTTTTGACCTGCTGTCATTTGTCATGTTATAACTGCTAGCATACATGGCAGATCCTATCTCACGCCTGTGTGTGAAGTCACAAAAATAAGCAAACACAAATGTAAACGTGAAAAGACTAAAAAATAAATAAAAGCTCAAAGCTCAAAAGAGAAACCATGATTTACATTTTATTCTTTGGGGTTTCGGAGGTTGTCACAAAGCTTTTGATCCAAAATAAACACCCTGTCTGTTTTTCTTTTTTTTTCTATTCCAAAACAGTGGCAGACTTTCCACCTTTTGTCTCTCTGAATGCGTTACTCAAATGTTTTGAGCTCAAAGTACAGCAGATGAGTTGTGCTGCCACTGAGAGTCTGTTTTTCAGTGCCATTTATCTGTCTGCTGTCCTGTCTCACTCATTGGCTGAGATCCACACTGCTCTGTCCTCTGATTGGGTAATCTCTGCATACCCTTGCATCTGATTGGCCACTGCGCCACGCTGTGAAGTTGGAGCCAGGAGCAACAGCGGGGGGTCTTGTGTGCAGAGGGAGAGTTAACACACCCATCCATCAACTCCCAGAATGCCGTTCATCTTCAAAAAGCCAACCCGTCCCCAAGGAGACAGCGAAGAAAAGGCTACTCGGCGACGATCGACACCTCCCCGCAAGGCTCCAGATGCCTCACTAAAGTGACTACTCAGAGTTTGCGGGTTTACTAGTAGACTGAATGTTCCTCTATACTCCCCCTCCCCCCAACCCCCTTTTTTCCACTCTTAAAATAGACATTTAGCTAAAACACACTTGAACATGAAGAATGTATCAAAGAAACTGTGGCGGTCTTCTCACCTTGCCTGTTTGCGGTGACAACAGCGACAGTTTTTGAGCGAGGCGAGCGAAAGACCGCCTGCCGAGGGGGAATTTTGACAGCTTGTCTAGCGAGTGCCACCATCTAGTCTGGTCCTCCTCTTCACTCCTCTCCTCTCCTCTTCACTCCTCTCCTCTCCTCTCCTCTCCACTCCCTCCGGCAGCTCAGCTCTGCTT
>JAODXP020000023.1:23727117-23777512 GCA_027497455.2 Sardinella longiceps
ATATGGATACAGGTTCTCTGCCATTCCACTTAAAAGAATAGTTCGCTTCTTTATGACAAGTGGTTATTCACCCCCTTGCCTGGATTTACATATATGGGTAAGAGCATTTTGGTCTCAGTGCTTGCGTTGTCCTAGTCTGGCAATCCATTCTTACCTTTAGCTTAGCATAGGCGCTGGGAAGTAAAGTTGCCAAAGAGTTGCTATCTGGCAACATTACATTCCAGCGCCTATGCTAAGCTAAAGCTAAAAAATGGGGAAAACTAGGAATGTACTAGGAAAACGCATGCACTGAGACCAAAATGCTTTTACCCACATATGTAACTCCAGATAAGGGGGTGAATAACCAGTTTTCCTTTAGAGGTGAACTATTCCTTTAAGACTATTCTGATTAGAAATTCTTGCTCATGTGTTTACAGTACATGCAGAGGTATTCTATTTATTTTGTCTGACAGAAAACTAACGTTATTGCTACCTTGGTGAAGTCACCAGCCTACATGATCTGAGAGTGTGAGCAAACTCTTATTTTACACAAACAAAGCCACAGTGAAACAGACATAACAGAAGCCCCGCCTCTGGTTCCATCGTGAAAAAGCATATAGGAATTATAATGGGGATCCTGAATAATTGTTGCTGTTCAGTAAGTAACAGAGATGCAGATGATTTTGTCTTCACATGTTTGTTATCTTTTCTCCCTGTTTTTTATTTTATTTTATTTTATTTCGATCCTCATCCCCTGCTAAGGGATTCACTTTGATTTTTGCTAACTGTTAAACTTTACGGTTAATCGTAAGACGTGAGACAGCATGGCGTTGCATCCCTGTGCAGTAGCTAGTGCCTAGAGTTAGTAAATGTTTGTAAATAATAATTACTAAACCAGAATTACAGTGTGAATTCCAGGGTACACAAAACCAAATGAAGTTTTTTTTTTAATGATTAGTCATGATGAATACATACTTCAGGGCACAAAAACCTAGTAAGTTAATGTGTTTTAATGATGAGTCATGGTGTAAACATGGGAATAAGATCGTGACAAATCCAGCAAGTAGGTGTGCACCAGGCAAGGAGACTACCCTGTGGGCTCCATTTCACCTCATGAGG
This sequence comes from Sardinella longiceps, assembly GCA_027497455.2. Lineage (NCBI taxonomy): Eukaryota > Metazoa > Chordata > Actinopteri > Clupeiformes > Clupeidae > Sardinella > Sardinella longiceps. Next base: position 23,728,216 of record JAODXP020000023.1, read on the forward strand.
TTTTTTCAGAGGTGTATTCACATGAAAACTCATAATCTTAAATTTGTGTAGAATCAATCTTGATTTTATTTACTTGATCATTCTGAATGGTGCACAACACTTAAATAATACTTTGCACATGGATGAACCCTTAGTAGAGAAGATGGTACATGGATGTACCATAGTAGATATAAATGTAGATATAACTGACTAGGAAATGAAGCCTTCATTAGGTAAACACAATGATTAAATCCATTATGTATGACTTTATTAATGAGAAAATGATTCATGTAGTAATGCCTTACTAATGTTGAAACAATGCTTAACTTACTAATGTACCGGTAAGCAACTGAATATGTTGTATTTGGATGTTTATATCTGATGTCTGTCTTTATGTTTTGCACACCAGCAAATGTGTAGGTACACATGGTATACAGTACCTTTGTGTTCTTGCAGAATTCATACTGTATGTAGGCTATTTTCTCTCTCTCTCTCTCTCTCTCTCTCTCTCTCTCTCTCTCTCTCTCTCTCTGTGTGTGTGTGTGTGTGTGTGTGTGTGTGTGTGTGTGTGTGTGTGTTTGTGTGTGTGTGTGTGTGTGTGTGTGTGTGTGCCTGCATGTCTTAGCTGATACATCATTCTGAAGACTCAGCTCCAGACACAACAATTCCACTCCCCCACGCGTCACATACTCGGCCCCCTGCGGCGGAATACTAATGTCTGGCTGTGTGTGTGTGTGTGTGTTTGTGTGTGTGTGTGTGTGTGAGAGAGAGAGCTCAGCTGTCTGGTGCTGTGCATGACAAACACAGTCTCAGACGCAGCAGTCAACATGGATCGAGTGATGTTATCTGCTCACAGGATTACTGTAAACCTTTTTAAATTATATTACCACAAAATGTGAACAAAAAAAGATAAATATTGAATGTTAAGAAACATATATGTTGAATTACACTACATTTTTACATCCACACCTCTACTGTATGTGCTGTATGTGAAAATGAAAAAAATATTTTCATCAACATGCTTCTATAAACACACACAGAAAAAAACATTATATTTGAAACATATACCTTTTTGAATTACTTTATTTAGATCTAACTGACTTTTTATTTTAAGAATCCTGTGGACATTTGATTTGTTTGGCATGTGGTTGTGGCTAAGTGGGCAGGGCTGTCAGTGTGTGTGTGTGTGTGTGTGTGTGTGTGTGTGTGTGTGTGTGTGTGTGTGTACTCTCCTGCTCAGCGCTGCTCTGCCAATACTAAGGGCTGTTGCTGCCATCCAGCTAGTGCCTGTGGAACAGCACCTTTCAGTGAAGGTGTGGGAATGACACTCATGCGTGTGTGTGTGCACACACATTAACACACACTCACACACACACCCTCACAGAAAGAGAGAGAGAGAGAGAGAGAGAGAGAGAGAGAGAGAGAGAGAGAGTACACTGTAAAAAGAGATGTGTTAAAAATGACACATTCTGTGCAGATTTTTGACACATGTGCCGAGTGTGTTTAGGGACGACACATGTTGTGTCAAGTTTTACACATTCAATGTGTCAGCCATTTCTACACAGAAATTGTGTCAAGTAATTTGACACACAAATGTGTCATCTGAACACATGTTCTACACAAATATGTGTTTAGTCAGTTTTAACACAGAAATTGTGCTGGACAATATAACACACACATGTGTAATGGCAAAATGTTCGCTACACACTAAATATGTTAACTATTTTAGTACCTGTGCATCTGAAAAGACAAATTACTTATCTGTTAAAATTAAAAGCAAGCATTTGTGACCACAGGAGAAACATATGTAGTTATTTAAAGTACCTATAGAGTAATTTGAAGTTAAAACATCCAAAAATGACTAATAAAGTTAATGAGAAGAATGAGAAGAGGCCTTTTTCAAGTCTTACAAACAAGCTTTATTTTTATTATTATAATTATTTACTCCTTTAAAACTGTTAAAGGCAGTCCAGAATATACACTGTACTGTAATTTATAAATGACAAAAATTAACACCACAATTCAACATTTAAATAGGATTTACAAACTCATCTGCATGGAAATTCTGTAATTAATCCATTTTCTTGGCAACACAAGAGTAAGAGAGTACTTTCCTATTCCTCTTGTCTTATGAATGATGTAGCCTATGCAAAAAAAAAAGAAAAACAAAAAAAAAGAGAGAAGACTGTGTTTGCTACATACATGCCCACTGTATGATACCAGGTGTGCAAGGAACAGAATCAGATTCTTTACTATAGGTATCTGACGATTGGTGGTCATGCCATCCATGAATGTTGTCGACTTGTGGTCTCTATGAATTTGATTTGAAAATGAGTGCAAGTTGTGATAAGTTCTTGGGACAACCATCTTGGCTACAGATAATGGTCATGTCCTGTCCATCTGAAAGAGCTTCAAAGAAGCTTGAATACCTTGGCTTTCTTGTTGGTTGAGATGGTCACGTCGTACAGTAGATGTAATCAAAGAAGGTGAAGACAGAGCTGAGTTGTGCTGGATATGCCAAATTGCATACCCAATTCTTGTCCATGGCACAGAACAGGCCATCATGTAAAGGAAGAACAAACTGATCGTTTCTGGCAGTGATGTACTGTTGCAGGCTTTTGAGGTTGCCGATGCAGATGAGGAAAGGTTGCGTTCTTCACTCCATTTCAGTGTTTGTACTGGTTCCAGGCTATGAGAAGAATAAATAAATGAGAGAGAAAAAGGTTTTCAGCGTTTTGTTGTCAAAAAAGACCAATTCTATACAGCATGGGACACTTTATTAGTGCTTAGTTAAGTACTTAGCTTTTTTACGTAGTCTTAGCACTTTTTTGTTGTTGTTGTTTGTTTTACTTCCAAAACATGACCAAAAATATATCAAAGTAAAGTATGCATTTGTTTTAACTTAACATTTTAGACTTTTATACACCAAGTATTATGATGTATAAAATAATACCATGTATTATTTGGGTTATACAAAATTCTGTGTGTGCGGTACAGTGTTCATGAGTATAGAAGACTGAATGAGTGCAAAGTCAGTATAGTGTGACAATGTTATGATGTGTGCATAAGTGCTGAGGAGAAGGACAAGTGAATGATACTTACAAATCCCTCTCCCTCTCCTGCAATCTGGACCTTTAACGAAGGGAACGCTGCAATTATTGTCCTTCGGTGCCTTGTAGGTTACTGTTGGAAGACAAAAAAGAAAAATGGAAGACACTGGATTAAATTAGCAATATGTTTATATTAGGGGGATGGGGGGGTATGCACTGATTTTCAATGGATGTTGTCTGCAAAACGCCACAAGACAATGTACTGTATTTGAGCACTCTACAAAATAAATTGAATTGATGTATTGAAAATCAGTGCATTTCAGTACAGAGCATTGTAGAGGACCACGTATTGTCCATGAAGTAAAAGGTGGGATACATCTCATTGTATATCAAATAACATCTACTGTACAGGCTGTGGGCTACTAGAAATATATATATTGCACTGTAAATGCCATCTGTACTTTATCATGTACTGAATTTATACTTACAATCCATGCTTTTCAACTCAATCACTGATGCACACTGTTTTGTAGAGTCCCAGTCTATCGTATTCATCAATGTCTGGGGCTTTCCTTTCCAGTATAGGCTGCAAGCTGCAAGTAGACTGTAGACAGAAAATTATGTTACTACTACAAAATAGCTAACACACAAACTTTGAAAAAAAATACCACCCAACTTTAGTGCTTTTGGAAAATAAAGTATATTTTCCTTGCAATATACAAGTTAAAAGAGTATGAGAAAAAATAAAACCTTATAGGCCTGGATGTAGGTCTGAAATGATGCATATTATGAGAGTGATTAATATAATGAATAATTACCTGTAGGCTAAATTTTAACCCTGAAATGATGAAATCCAGGAGTTGTCTGATGTTCTGAATTTTATAGATCCTTGGGCGAAGATTATTTAAAGATCGAAGACAGGAATTGGCCAGGCTGAATATCTGGATCCTGAGGAAAAGAGAAAAAGTGTGGAAAAATGCATTTAGTCAAGATTGATTACTGCTGAAAGAATTTCAATCCCATTCAATCTCAAACACTCCACCCCCATTCTTAAAAAAGAAAAAAAAGTTTCCATTTTAAAACTGTTGTTTATGTATATTTCAAATTAAGGTAAGGCAGTTTATTTATGTTCTATCTAGTTAACAAACTACAATTAACATTTCCTAAACCCAAATAGCAGGCTACCATAATATTGAAAACGGAGCTGCATTCATAACGTTAAATCCGACACTCTCACGGGCAAATCGGTGCACACAATGCCAATTTCCCACGCTCACAGGCTGCACCGCGAGGCAGCGCAGGGGGAAAATAGTAGCCAGAGACGGCTAGCTTTCTCAGGTAGATAACGTTAGCAAGAGATCCATGACCTGAAACCTGACATCGATGGGGCACTTTACGCACCCGATAAAGTTACACAAAAGTTATTGTTGATAACTTGTTAGCGTAAATCATTCTGTGGCGCAATCAGATAATGTAACATTTATCTGACACATTCATACTACCGTTCGACCGTTTACTTCTTTGCTAACGTCATCATCACACTATCCTTGCATCAACAGCTAGCTACATTGCTATGCTAACCTACAACAATTATCAATATTGCACAGATATCCAAAGCCACTACCATACAATAGTCCTTAAAATATTGCCGTTGAGCTTTAAAATATCAACGTAGGCAAATCGTTGACTTAATATTTGAGATATTGTGGTCTAGACTAGTTAGGATTTTGAATATAGCTAGCAAGATTGCTAATCGCAATAGCATAGTAACTCAAGGTTGAATCTTAGTAGACAGAATTTAATGAAGTTACAGATTATTTTTCCGTAAAACCAAATTTATAAATTGAAACGAAACTAGATAAAATCACTTACTTGGACTTGTGGACCCAAGTCGGACTGCATCTTCACCAGACCAAACGTGACTGACACCGTAGGACTGCCAACACACTTCAGTGAGAAACCGCGGGCCAAAGCTTTCAGTTCAAATACAGCTGCGCGATGTGATTGGGCGATGAGAAAAAAACGTTAATCGTAACCGATGAAGAAAGTTGTTAATAATATAATAATTTTTAAAATAATCCCCACCCTCTTTTTTCTTGTTATAGAGTACCGGATATGTCATTTATTTACTTTTTTTCTTTATTAAACTCAAGTGTTCTTCCTGTGCACAGGCACTGTGTCAGCTATCTAGGCCTGACAGATCAAAAGTTTACACATAGTGTGTCATATATTTACACAACTAGTGTCAACATGTCATCTACACATCTACATGTGTTATTTTTTGACACATCTCTTTTTACAGTGTAGCTGTAGCTATTAACACAGATTGCAGACATCATCATGTTAGAAGTACTGTGATTGCTTCTAAATTGTTTTCACCATGTGTTTTATGTGTGTGTGTGTGTGTGTGTGTGTGTGTGTGTGTGTGTGTGTGTGTGTGTGTGTTTTTCTCTTTCCTTTCTTTGAGTGCTTGTTGCTACCCTTCAGTGACAGGGCTCACTCAGAAAACACTTCATGTCTCAGCGTCTCAGTAAAACCAAAGAATACATAACCAGTTCTCTAGAGTAATACTCGCCGTCATGTGCAAGGAAGAAGAGAGATCTGCATACACAACAAACAAACAAACAAACAAACAAACAAACAAAAAAACAAAAAAACAAATGGCTAGATAAACAATGGTTAAAATGAGGAGAAAGATCAGTGTTTTTTTGGAGGAGGGGAGCTGATACTGGTGTTGGTGCTCTTTTTTAACACAGAGACATGCATACAGTGGCACACCCTTACACACTCAAATGTGCACACACACACACACACACACACACACACACATGCACACACAAACCTGCTCAATAGACAGTTCTCATTCTGTCACTGGAAGCGACTTCCAGAGCCTCTGCACCCAAAAAGGTGCCAGTGCACACAAACACACACACACACATGCTTGTGCTCACGCTCACAGCTAGATGCTGTTCACTCTTGGATCATTGCATCTTGCTGTATCTGCGAACCCTCTGAAACCTCAGGTGACACACATGCACACACACACACACACAAATACACACACAAACACAAACACACACACACACACACACACACACACACATTCTGCACTCTTTGGTCATTTTTTATTACCAAAGAAATTGCTTGCTTGTTTTTATAATATTTATTTCTTTAGGTTGAGCCACAGGAAGAGAAGTGGCGAGAGGTGGGTCTGCTGCTGCTGCTGATTTCTGTAGTGTAAGCAAGACACTGCACTGTACTGCACTGCTGTCAGGAGCTGAGGGGGGCGTGGGGCACTCCAATCCGAGAGAGAGACGCCACATTTCCCCCGCACTCGCTGAGAGGATTAAAATTTGTCAGGATCTCGGCTACGCCAAACACTCGCTGCAGTGGCAGAGTAAAACTCAGAATACGGCAAGTAACCACTCACGACGAAAACCTCTGCTCTCCTCTCTTTTCTGTACTTCTTTCCTTTCATCCACTCTCCTCTTCTCATTTCTTCTCTTCCAGTCTTTTTTCCTCTCCTCTCTTATGCTCTCCTGTTCTGTCCGGTCCCTGGGACCCCCGGGGGAGTGGGGGGTACAGAGGAGCCAGGAGAGGAGACAGACCTGTGGGATCACTTCACAGGCTGCTACCCAGGGCTGACTAGAAGCTCACACGGGGACCATCGACGCGTCTCTCACCTCTTACGTCTCTCACCTGGACAGGACACACGCGCACACACACACACACACATACACACACACACACACACATGCACACATAAAACACACACTCAGACTCTCTCTCTCTCTCTCTCTCTCTCTCTCTCTCTCTCTCTCTCTCTCTCTCTCTCTCTCTCTCTCTCTCTCTCTCACACACACACACACACACACACACACAGACATGGTTTGGAGAGGCTGCCACCGGAGGACACGCCTGCCACTCAAAGCTAGGCGCGTCACCTGATGCCAAGGTGCACCCTGGGGAATTCTATCCTCCTCATTCTGCCAGTGGAGATTTTTGTCACCAGAGGATTTGAGGCAGACTGATGTATATCTGAAGAGTGTGTCTGTCTGAAGCGGGCGTCTGTGAGGGGCTTCAGCGCCCCGCTACTCACAGTCCGAGAGAGAAACCACACCGCCACCCAACTCCCCACGGATGCCAGGCTGTAAGCTCATTTGACTGAATTGTATTGTTATTCTGTTGTGTGTGTGTGTTTATATGTTTATGCTTGTGTGTGCATGCATCTGTACGTGTGTGTGTGTGTGTGTGTGTGCTGTCTGTTTTGGTGACGGATGCCCAGACGATGCCAGATGTGTGTGTCTGTCTGATACACAGGTGCATTTCTCTCTTTTTTCACTTCACAGCCAACCTGCTTATTTCACCTGTCAGGCTATATCAAACAGTACCATGTGTCATACACAAATACCCACACACACACACACACACACACACACACACACACACACACACGCACACGCTCAGCCACATCTGGGATATTGGTGTCTGACGAAGCTTGTTTTGATTTCTCTACTTTCATCTCTTGGCTCACTGTTATTCCTCTAGGGAGACTGTATCAGAAGTGGAGTACACTTTCTCTAAGGCTCCTTCTGGCTGTGTGATGGTCACATACACACTCTCTCTGACACTTACACACACACACACACACACACACACACACACACACACACACACACACACACACACACACACACACACACATATGAGTCTTTAATGTTATTTCCTCTTATCTCGAGCAAGCTTGTGTATTCTATATGGTGTGGTTGTAATTTATTTTGTATTATCAAACTCATAATGCAAGAAACACACACACCAGGGTAAACAATTTGCAACTGAACATCATATTGCTTGAGATTACTCACACATGTTCATGTGTGTGTGTGTGTGTGTGTGTGTGTGTGTGTGTGTGTTGTGTGTGGAGAGAGAGAGAGAGAGAGTGTACAGTATTTAAACAATGTATATCAATACAGCATATATAGGTTATTTAGAAAACACTGGCTGTCACTTCAATGGCTAATCCCTATGACTTTTTAATATTATGACTGTATTATCACACAGTATATTATACTAATACTGTTTGTGTTGAAATAATAACCCCACTATTGTTGTAACAGCTTTGCATAATATAGTGACCTCTTAAAATTCCAATTTTCTATCATCCAGTCTATTTCTCTTATCAAAATAACTAAAACAATCTGTCATATCTTTTACATCCCATGTTCTTATAGGTGTCCCCTCTTCATCATGAACAATCAGATGTCCATTTGAGTGGACGGCATGTCTAGACATGGATGAGACGGGTGGAAGAGACAGAGAGGGACTGCAGACTGGACATGTCTCATTGATTATGTTGCTGTTCCTACAAGAGAGGCCGTGTCAGCAAGCTCCCAGTGCCCATGGCCAGGGACACTGTTTGGGCTGTTGCCATCCCAACATGCAAAACAGGCTCCTCTCTCTACCAATCACCACACAGGGACATCTGTGATGCGCACCTTGGGTAGAAAGGGGTGGGTTACTGGATGGAAAAGGGTTTCTGTAGTCTGAGGATCTCTCTCTCTCTTTCTCTGTGCAGTGTGTGTGTGTGTGTGTGTGTGTGTGTGTGTGTGTGTGTGTGTGTGTGTGTGTGTGTGTGTGTGTGTGTGTGAAAGACACGCCAGCAGCAGGGTGTGCCAGTCTGTGTTACATTGCTGCTAAGTGTCTACACGAGCCAAGATTATTACCAAGATGAGTGTGACAGGTAAAGTGAGGCTGACAAAACACACACACACACACACACACACACAAACAAACACACACACCCTGAAGACAGAGCAGTCACATTTGTTCTAGATGTTTTTATTCCCTATATATTTTTTTAAACTCACACTGTTATAACATCCAAACTCGAATGAAATACAATTATTTCTGTCTTTTACAGTGATTTATAAATAATAACAATTAAAATTAGAAATGAAAACATGCGTGTAAAATGATCTTCTTTCTTTCATTTGCTTATTCAGCCTTATGAAAGTACTGAGGGCTTTTTCTTCTCCTCATCTATGCCTGGAATCCATTTGTTCTAGTCCTCCAACGCTTTTATTTTGTAATGATACTGATGATATCAGATGTACAGTATCCTCATTAAAAATGTGCACTTCACCATCTCATGGCACATGCATCTAACGACATATGTACACACACATAAGGACAAGAAACACATTGTTTTTCATCCAGCAATTAAATGAATTTTCTCAAATAATGTGATATATTTCAGAAAATTGATTTAATTGCAGCATGAAAAACAAATGTGTTTCTGTATGTCACTGTATGTCATTAGATGCATTAGACACACACATGCACACTCTCTCTCTCTCTCTCTCTCTCTCTCTCTGTCCTACTGTCGGGCCCTGGGTCGGGCAGGCAGGCGCCGGGTACTTGTCTGACTGGCACAGACCCTGGGTGCCCGCGGGGCATACTTCAGCTCCGGGAATCTCATTTGATTTGCCTGCATTCCCTCCGTCCTCTGGCAGTGGGCACAGCCCCAGCCCAACACACCAGCCCACCGTCTGCTCCCGCAGTGGAGGTGGGGGAGAGGGGCGGCAGAGCTGATGGATGATGCCCTGACAGGCTACACACACACACACACACACACACACACACACACACACACACACACACACACAAAGACATAATAAACACACACACTCACTTGCACATTTGCAAGGACTGACACATACACCATCATGCTCTCTCTCTCTCTCTCTCAGACATACACACACACATACACACTCATACTGTACCCACACACACAGAGTCCTGTCATTGAGCCTCTGCTAGATGGCTGCAGCCTAATGTGATGGCTCTCTAACAGGGCAGTGTGTCACTGTGTCACCAGGCAACCGGGGTTATTACAGGGCACGCAGACAGACAGACAGACACACACACACACACACGGCAACCAGCCAGCAGACCCCGGCATCATTACACAGACAGCACAACCTACTTCACACACACACACACACACGCACGCACGCACGCACACACACACACACACACACACACACACACACACACACACACACACACACACACACAGTCTGATTCCTCACACCATTTCCCTGCCCTGCTCTCCACCTTTCTTTATCACTACTCTCGCTTCACTCCATTTTCTCTTGCCATCTCTTCTTAACTCCTTCTTCTGACACACTCTCACTCTCTCTTACATCTTCCGGTTTGTGCCACCCTCTCTTCTCTGCCCCTTGACTAGTGTGACCATAATGAGTTACTGAACCTCTATAGTATTCAGACACTTATTTAAAATTTGGGCTGAAAGCAATAATACTCTGTTATTAACAGCTATAGAACTATTACTATAACTGATCATAACCAACAGTGTGTCTAATTTCAAAATTTGGTTTGACAAAGATTGAGCAGCTTAACTGGGTTATTAATCAGAGGCGCTGGCACTGAGCATTATTTCAACCCTGGCAAATTTAGCCTCAGTGTTATCAATATTCTTTCAGTTATCCTTCATCTTCCTGGAGCTTACCCTCTATCCCAAAGAAGAAACTAGCCAAAAAAAATCTGGACAAAAACTAGGTTGAAGCCGTCCGCACACCGGCTCCGACAGCATTGCAGAGCGCTTTCGAATTTGACTATTTCGCAACAAATATAGTATAGTGGCCTGTGGAATCAACAATGGATGTCAATGGACGGCGCAGACAAAATAGACTTCAATTGTAATTCATAATCCACGGCGGAAGAGTTCAGTGCTGGTGTGAAGGGTTGCATTGAAAATAATGGAAAAGAATGTTGGAAGCGGAGTGCTCAGCATTGTGTCGGAGACGGTAAGCGGACCGCTTTTGATGGAATTTGTTTAGGCCTAGTTTAAGAACAAATAAACCAAAAAATGTGAAAATCTGAATTCTAACACTCCAAATAATAAGAACAAGTGATGTTTGCCAGGATATTTCAAGGTCAAGTTATCTTGAGTGTTAATTTTAAAATGGCAAAAAAATATCCCCTCTGATTTCATTAGTCACCAGTTATTTTATCTATCTATCAACAGTCTAAATCAAGTCACAAACACCCTCTTCAAGCCAGGCTCCGTCCACTCCGGCATGCTGATGCAATCAGGGCTTGATTGCTTTTGCTTGGGTTAAGAGGTCATCAGAGACACCCTGGAGATGGTTGGAGATTGGCTTGTGTACTGCCAAGTGACATGCCTTCAAAACACTCTAGCAGCTCTCAAAGAAATTCACTTTAAATGGGATATTTTACTCCTCATTTTGACCAAAAACATTGTTGTCTAAAAGTGAAATTAATAACTTTTATTTATTTATTTATTTTGTCTTTCCCTGTAAGCAATCACCATACATATTATTTATTAATGTGATCATGTTTTCTAAGATTCATTTTAAAGGTAGTCTAATTGTGACAGGAGTGCAGGTATGATCTGACAGCAAGCTAGGAGCAAGCATTGGACTGAAACCAAATAATCAATTCATCAAAATAGAAATTTTCCATTTCATGACCATCATTTTTTTAAATGATTACATTCAGATTCAGCAGCATATTGAATGCCTTCTTGGAGAGAGGCCTAATAATTCAAATTCCTATGTTCTGCCTTATCACTCCGGAGCAAGGAACACTTTAAATCATAGTGATGACTCAGACGCCCTGACACCTGACACAATTCACACCTTCATCTTTGCACTGACAGGCAGTACACTGACAGAACACATCTCCAAACACACACACACACACACACACGCACACACACACACACACACACACACACACATACACACACATACACTCGTGTGCATGCATGCACATACACTCTCTCTCTCTCTCTCTCTCTCTCTCTCTCTCTCTCTCTCTCTCTACACACATACATACATACACACACACACACACACACACACACACACACACACCTTACATACATTAAACCTGAATATAGGTGTTAGCTCCCACATAGAAATGATTCCATGTCAATGCACCATTAAAAATGACAGGGAGAGACATGCAGACACTCCACACATGGTGCACGGATTGTTACTGATGTTTAGGCTGGATTCATTTGCATCAAAATTTGATTTGTCATTTCTCTGTTCTGGGCTGTTACACCAAAATGAGGTTGTATGATGTGAATGTATTTATTTTTTGTAAAGAACATTGAATGTCTTTCACCAACACGGTCATGCATATCTCTCTCTCTCTCACACACACACACACACAGAGAGAGAGAGAGAGAGAGAGAGAGAGAGAGAGAGAGAGAGAGAGAGAGAGAGAGAGCACAAAAGAAAGTAACATGATTTGAGAATTTGTGCTTTAATGTGTTTCACAGAAACTTACATAATAATACACACTATGGCACAACTTCTCCATCATTAACACATACACACACACACACACACACACGCACTAACATAGTCCGTCATATTCTCCATCATCCATGGCCCACTGCTGCCATGTGTGTGAGTCCCAGCATGCTCCCTCCTTTAATTCTGTCTGCCATCAGGCTGACACACACACACACACACACACACACACACACACACACTTCCCCCATGACAGATGACGTGGGAGCCCTGTGTGACAGCCGCCTCCTCAAACAGAAATAAGTAATCAAATCAGAGCTCAGAGATTTATATTTAACATTAGATATCAGCATGAGCTTACTGCCATGATAAAGGGCTAGGGGAAAACAATGTCATGCATATTGCCGAGGTCATACCTTTATTGTTATTACCACTCTTATGGGAAGGTTTATGCACACACATACATGGACAAACAAACAGCTCTCTCTCTCTTTCTCTCTCACATACACACACACACACACACACACACACACACACACACACACACACACACACACACACACACACACACACACACCTACCTCTTTTAGGGGGTCTCTTGTGATATGTACAGTGTTTCATGCAATGCCATTCACACCCTTTACTGTGACTGTAAAGTTGTTTACAGCACATTATCAATCAATATCTTTTCAATTTGTTCATCCACTCATCAATATGACATGCTGTCAGATCTGCAATGCACACTGACTTCATGTAGTACTGTATATGGAAGGCCATATAAATGCTTGCAGAAGGTTGACATGAACTCTAGTGAGTGACGTGTGGGGCCTCTTACTTACTGATATTAGCAGTGTTGGGAGGGTTACTTTTAAAATGTATTCCGTTACAGATTACAGAATAGATGCCCCAAAATGTATTTTGTAACGTATTCCGTTACGTTACTCAATATGAGTAACGTATTCTGAATACTTTGGAATACTTTTAATTTTATGCCTTTTTACAACTACATGAATGTAGCGATCACATCCTGGAAATTCTTGTTTGCTTTTATCAACAAATTGGCTGTCCAGCCCCAGTCTTCAATACATACATTTGAAGTAGATGAGATATTAGGGTTTGTTAATGTATGCAAGGACGAGTTATCCTAATGGGTAACATGGGCAGTATGGCCTCGGCCACTAGCTGGCCTCAGATTTTGAGATCAGGAAACATAAAACTTTTTGCTAGGCGCAGTTGTGTTACTGACATCGTTATCAGGAGGTTTAATAGCTATTGTTGCGCTTTGTTTGGCTTAGTTTCCGACAATGCGTGGAATTACCCAAATTAGAGAGGGGATAGCTAAACATGAGAAACAGTAAAATACCGCTGAGTAATCCCTTGATTTTTACAAAGTAACTGTATTTTAAATACCACCCATTTTAGCTGTAACTGTAACTGAATACAGTTACTCATAATTCGTATTCTGAGTACAGTATTCAGAATACATGTATTCCGTTACTCCCCAACACTGGATATTAGCCTAGCGACCAAAGATTCTAGAGTGAACAAGATCGCTTACTGACGCAATAGACATGAGGTACGCTCAGTGTCAGAATGGGCGCCATTTTGATAAGCTGCTTCTAAACCTACACTAACATAATGGGTAAATAATCATGCAAAACACCATTACTACCCGACGCCAAAACTTTCAACTGTCTTACCACCTACATCCATAATTTATGCGAAAGGAAATCCGTTGTTTTGAAATGGCTTCAGGCAGATACGTAGTCAATAGCGAGTGGCCTTAGCGAGTAGCCTATTTTCAATTAGGCTATAGCAAATGTCCTGGCCAGGTCATTATTGAGAGCCAAATAACTCTGGATTTCTAGCATATGGCCTAAATGGATACAAAATAAAGATTAAAACGTCTCATATAGTAAAGTATATTGTTATAGTTCTTAAACATTAATAGCCCTTAATTGTCTTTAGTGCCACTTTCATGCGTGTGGGAGCAACATAGTTAGTGTCCAACTTCATAATGCAGTTAAATGGACAAGTGTTTTTTTTTTTTTCCTCAGTGACCTTTGGCGTAGGCTAGTTTCATGAAAATAAATAAATAAATAAATAAATAAAAATCACCCTTAATTCTAGGGAGCTAAAAAAAATCGCGGCGGTCTTGCTATAAAAGGCTGCTGCAGTAGCCTAAAGTACTCTGGTTTAAGCAGTGAATAACACATCAATTACAAAATACCAGCGGTTTATGTTCTGTTTCGTTAATAACTTAACGAAAAATATACTGAAAACAACAAGTAAACTTGGAAAAGTTGTAAGCTGGATAAGCAAACGTCGGATGGCCTCTGCGCTGGAGAAAGCAGCAGCTTTTAAACAGAGTGCTAAACAAACACAAAAACAAACACCAAGTCCCAAAAGTTTAATAGCCTACACTATTAGGCTATCCCAAAAATCAATTTTTATGGATATCCAGTCTTATCATAGTAGTCTAGGCTGTAGATTGGCTACATGAAAAGCAAAAGTAAAGTAGCCTATAGGCCTATGAGAGATTTTGCGCAAAAGACGTCTTGCTTTGGAGAGCGCGTTATTGAACATAAACTTTCCCACTACTTGCAGACCGGCTAGTTACAACAATAAGTCAGCAAATAGGCCTAAATCCAAAGATAACATTTTGCTATTATGACCAGTCAATTAGTTTAACATATTATGCACTATGAAACCGCGGCCCAAAACCTCTGGATGTAACTGTATAATTTAACGGGCTGCAGGGCTATTCATGTGCCGCTGAAAATAGCCTATCTCGACTACAGAAATAAATGATTTGAAATTGTTGCATTTGCGTAAAAAGAAATTACGCCACCTGCCCAAAAGTGGACCGGCTCATCAGATCGCAAAGATTACCAGCCCGAGCCTGCTGCTTCCACACGTTATAGAATAGCCTTTATAGACCATATCCACGTCAAACCCACAGCAAACATTAAGACACCCTTCCAGAATTGAGCACAGTAGCCTAATAAAGACACAGTGAGGCGTAGTTAGTAGCTCGCAGGAGTTCATGTCAGCCTCACAAGAAACGACATGCATTATATCTCTTATTCCCCTCCTTATCACTGCTTCCCTGTCTGCCAGTTACATTTTGTTGACATTACAACATGCAACGAGCCTACTTAATAACGAGGATAGAGAGAGAGAGAGCATCGCAAGCATCGCTCGACCTACTTGTAGCCTGGCTTGAACATCTGTAGTGGTGGCGGTCAGCATTTGTCACTAAATTTCAGCTTAACTCTGCTCTGCTTTACATGCAGGTTAACAAATGCATCGTGGGCTACCTTTTTTATTAACTGACGAGGGTAAAAGCGACTTGTTGCCCATATTGGTTGTTTTTCACCGTCACTGCACCTGATCAGCTGGCCTGGGAATTAAAAGCTGCCTCCGCGTGTAAAATCGTGCGTGTGCACCTCTGTTTTGTTGCCCAGACCATGCCTAATGCTCAAAGAATCATGATAGGCCTATAATTTTGGCTATGTATGATTTTTTTTTTGTTTCTTTTTTATTAATGCTTATTAGCAATCATTAGTCTGGACCAGATTATCTCAAAAGACAGTGGTTTTGAGAAATAGCTATAGTGGCGATGTGGTTTATAGTTGCATGTGGAAGTGTTGTTGCGTAAATCTACGCAGACTTTATTGGTTTTGTTGCGTGCCGGCCAATTGTCTTATTAAATAGCCTTTGCGTGGTGCGTTTTTTTAAAAATGAAAATGTAAAAGCCCACTTGCTATCATACGACCATGTAGGCCCATTTAGGGTATTCCTACTTCGAAGATTTAGGGCATCATGAATTAATGAATTAGGATTATCATTCATAGCACAAGAAAATGCGGGTTCCATGCTGAGTTGCGATAGCAAAGCGCAATCCTTTTGTGTGTGCAATCATAAATGCTTTTATAAATGTGCTTCTCTCATCTAAAAAAAATGGGTACCCTGGACCTTGACTTACACTATGCCCACTCTGTCCAAATCTTTGCAAGCAGAACATGCAAGGAAACAACAGGTGGTGGTGGTTCTGCCTTAGGCCTAAATGTTTGCAAAATGTCAATCGGTTATTTTTTTTTTTTATAGCGAACTGCCATGATGTTGGAATTATTGGCCTAGGCTACATTTGATTATGCCAAAAGGAGGTTGAACAAATGAATGATACGAAAAAACTATAGGCTACAACAAACACACACAAATATCCGAGAGGGTGAATGCCCGAACTTTCGGAGAAGCCCTGAATGCAGACACTCCACAGCCTGCGATGTCTGGCTGTTGCGTTGAATTCCTGTTAGGTAAATGTTTGAAGCCAGTAGGATGCAGCATGCAGGCCTTAAGTCTCTATAACTGGGTCTGTTCAGCAGATAAGACAGCCTAATGCTTTTCTTGTGGATAAAAACAAGGACTGGGCAGCCTAATTTGACGATGATGCAGCTTTGCGCAGAAAAGACATTGCAACATTCTGTAGGCTATTTGTCGGATCTGATTTTGTAGAGACTTTTTCTGTCTACCCTGTTGCATTTCTGGCTGTTGTCAGCCTACTCTGCTTTATAATTAGCATGTCGTTTTTCTCTCTTTCTTTCTTTATTAGCCTATTTTATTTTTTAACTTAAGGGCACAGACATCTGGTGCTCCTCGAGATTTGGGGTTACACCTGCCCAGGTCTGACGCGCCTGACTCAGACCTAAACTGTTGCACAGATTGTGAATTAAGGTGGTGTATGTTTCAAATGTAGGCTAAACAATAATTTAACAGAGTCTATTAATTTGAAAAATATATTTCTCAGGCATAAATGATATTAAAATCAGGATAGATGGCATAGGCTATGTGTCTGGTTTGGTAGCCTACAGCAAAACCATATGGCTCTGGCCTACAGTAGTAAGCTCTGTGACGCAAGTTGAGCTTACCAAAATGGCGCCCATGGTTCTTTACTTCCGTACTTCCCCATTGTTGACGTATTTGCCAGCCAGTAAGCGATCTTGTTCACTCTAGAATCTTTGCTAGCGACTATTACCCTTATACTAGTCCTACAGATCTGGAGGTCCACAATGCTCTACAAATAGCTAAATTATTGAGCAAAAGCAGGAAGAACGAAGGTTGATGTTCTGCTTGTCCATTGTTCGATTTTAGATATGCATAACATCAGATTAGTTTCTGAAAAAAAAAGCCGTCAGTTCGGTTCAAGTCAGTTCAGACAGCATTATCACCCAAAAAAAACCTATGGTGTTTGTCTGGTTAAAAAGTTTAATTATATAGGGATGATGATGTAATAATGTACATTATCCCTTACAGCAGAGTATCATCCCTTACACCATTGTTCTCCCCCACCTCGTCAATTATTCCCCTATCGGTACACCTCGGCTGCCGTTACCCCTAACATATAACAGTAATATGAGGATTAACATTAGCATTATGGTAATAAAAAACAATGGGCAAAAATTGTTTCGTAACCAAGAATGCCTAAACCAGTCTCTATTTTGGCTATTTTTCAATGGTATTTTTGGATAAATGCCTTTTTAATTGTACCAGTTCTAAGCCACCTTGTAATGTCTTAAAGCATACCAAGATACACAATGTACAGTATAGGAAAAGCAGTTCTTTTAGCCCTTTCGGCTAGAGTGCACTGCACATATTTCAGCGTGCATAGTGCATGGTAGTGAGTAATTATAGCACTAATTGTAGAACTAAGTATTTGTGACTATATTGTGACATTACTGTAAATGAACTTGGAATGCTTCAGAAAGTCAACATGAAATGATTAAGGAGGGAATTATTAAAGCCTTAATTAATAATTAATACAGCAGTAAAGCTATGTAAACATACATAAATTGTTTATTAACATGTTTTTTAAATATTTTGCTTTTGCTTAATTGGCCCAGTTGCAATGTTCAGAAAACATAAAGTTTAAATGTATATAGTGGATCTAGTCATGGCTATAATCCTTGGTGTGCAGGCTCTTTATACATGCATATTCTCAATGAAAACTCAATTTCCAGTTTAAAGCTTTGTTTGAGGTCACTATATACTATCAGCAGAGGAAATATATGTTAAGTAAAACTGGGATGCAAAATTGGGTAAAACATACAGTAGACAACATTATGTAAATTTAAGGTGGCACTGAAACTTGAGATGAAGCAATACTTCAGTAGACTTTGATTGCAGGCTGTATGTCATGTCTGCATGGACACAACTCAAACATGTGGTCAAAGAGATTACTACATCCAAAGCTGCATTGAAGAGTTTGACTGTTCATCTTGCTTGAAGCCCAGTGGATTTCAATGGGTGAGCCCCAGACAATGTATGGGACAGATACTTTCTTCAATGCTATTCACATAGACATAGCAGGACACTAGTACAAGTTGTTATCAGGATCTCTACACACTATTGCTTTAACTTTACCAAGCACACTGGCTAGCTTCAACGGCTGGTTAATTAATTATCAATTCATTATTATTAGAGAAAATGAGAGTTTAATATGATCAGATGTGTCTGTCTGTCTCTGTCTGCCACACAGACCACAGAACACATTTCCATGTCCCAGTGTAAATAAATGTTAAAGGCGTGTAGATAAAAATGCAGAGACTGTCAAGACAGCTGACGTGTGATCACACAGAATGTCTAATCTCTCTCTCGCTCCCTGAATCTTTTGCTTTTCTCGCTGCTGCTATGAATTCTAAACCCAGGATTTGAAGTGGCACACATGCACATTCTGTCAATTTGTTAACATGTTCCATCCCCAAACAAATGTTCAGAAAGTTTACTTTTTTTTCTTGAGCTTTTCTAATCACAAGTATATTAGGCTTTCCTATTAAACAACGTGCTGTTCGCTGAAGGTATCTGCCAGCCCGTATACTCATTTATCTGATTCCCCCTTTCTCATTGATAGGCCTATAACTGGTATACAGTTACACACACTTTGAGTCCAAGTACGCACTTTAGTGCATGACCTTCTGGAAGGTGACCAATATGCATCCACAATATTAAGTAACCACGACCAAAACAATCCCCCCAACACACACACATGCTCACAGATACACACACACACACACACACACACAGAGTTCTGAAGGTACATTGAAGGTGGGCAGGTGAAATCATAAACATGCGGCGTTCTGACAGAGCCATCAGCATTTTATTCCTGCCATGAGAACAGCCTTTGTTTGATAATGAAGAGTGGCGTTATGTCGTCGTAACTCATGGCCGCTTCCCCGTCGGTTTCCTGCCGGCGCACTGCCTGGGGCGTCCATATTTCAGCCCCATTCCCCACCATCCCCCTGTGTCACTTATGACAGCACATCCATCAGCGGAAGGAGGTTGGGGGGCAGGATGATGTCACCTCCACTGTACGAACTCTCAAATACACACATGCGCGTGCACACACACACACACACACACACACACACACACACACACACACACACACACACACACACTACACACACATTAGCTTCCGTCCTCATTCTACCATGCCATCAGAGAACCTTGTTGTCAAGCAGACACTCTCCTGTCTGTCAGTCTTCTCCTGTGTCATTTCCTACATCTTATTATGTGTGCCTCTCTCTCTCTCTCTCTCTCTCTCTCTCTCTCTCTCTCTCTCTCTCTCTCTCTCTCTCTCTATCCCCCTCCCTTTGCTCGAGTAGATCCTTATTGCCTTGCACTGGACACTGTCTCACCCCACTGCTGAGTGACACACTAGTACACATCACCTACCGGTCACAGTGGGCCTCAGAAGATAGAGGACATATTGACATTTCTCACATCACACACACACACACACACACACACACACACACACACACACACACACACACACACACACACACAGTATATCTATAGGAATGTGGACAGCCATACCTTCCTAGGCCCTTAATTGGCTCACTGAAACAGCTTCAGGTGGCCCAGGTCAGGGCGTTGCAACTCCCAACATATGGAAGTCATCTCAGAGGGACACAGTGACAATATAGGGAACAAGGACTATTTGTCTATACCATAGGTCTATACATGCTGAAAAAGGCCAAGGCTGCCAAGACCAAGCAGGCTAAACAGACATGCAGAACTCTGGAAGTATGGTCACTGTTTGGAGGGCATGAGGGAAGACGTAAGTTTTATAGGCCAAGGTGTTTTTAACTGTTTATCATTCTAATGACTGTATACATATAAGGCATAATGCTATCTTAAACGTTATGAGATTTTATGAATGCATTATAACCCTGACATTTAAATGAAATTAATCATTCTTTTTTTTTTTTTTTTTAATAAAATACACATTTATTTGATTGGAGATCATACATGATATTGGACAGAGTGCACCACCTGCTACAGAAGAAAATCATAAAGAGCTGGTGCAGAGCTGAGCCTGAGCAGGTTGTGCTGCTATGCTGCAGATGTGGATGGTGTGTGTGTGTGTGTGTGTGATGGTCACACTCCTGAGTGGAGAGCAGTCTAGCTGAAACAACTCCATTTGCAGATGGATGCTCCATGCCACGCACGGCTAACTTGCTTTCGTCAAGGGACTGTGAGGACCATAAGCACCCGCACCCCCAGCACACACACAGACACACACACACACACAGACACACACACACACACACACACACACACACACACACACACACACACACACAGACTAACACACCTGCACTACACAGGCAAACACACCAGAACCACCACAACCCACCGGCAACACACTTGCATTCACAAATATGACTTCATGCGAACACAAGTAAAGAACAGTGGAAGACAAACAACCTCATACACACACACACACACACACACACACACACACACACACACACACACACACACACACACACACAGCTCTCCATGGTCACATATGTCTGTATGAACTTCTCTCAACTGGATGCACACATTCAACTATACAAACGTACACACATGCACACACACACACACACACACACACACACAGACACACACACACACACACACACACACACACACACACACACACACACACACACACACACACACACACATTGTTGCACCCAGCACAGCGCAGATGTCAGACTGCATGATGGATGTGGGTGAGTGTGTGTTTCTCCATCATGCTGCCCTACCATCAGCCAGAAACAGCAGGCAGTCAGCTTCATCAGTGGCACACACACACACACACACACACACACACACACACACACACACACACACACACACACACACACACACACACGCACACACACACAGCCTTGGTTAAAACAGCAGGATATCACATTAATCAGGCGGAGCCATGTGTTCCTGTTTTGCTTTCCTCTCCAGCTCCTACATGTCTGTTTCTATTCCAGCCATCATTTGTGTGCAAGTGTCCTTTAAGGCGTAGCACAACTGCACGCCTTACACCTGTATGTATGTAGGGGTAGAATTGGAATTCAACATGAAGTGTAGATGGAGCTCTCCTGGAGTGTAATGTGTTGCACTGACAGCATGAAGGAGTGGAAAACAAAACCCTACACACATTATCTTGACACAATCATATTTATTGGGAATGTATAAAAAAAATCCATACATGAAGTTAAATTTTTAAAACTAATGCACTGACAAATTATTTTATTAACTGGCTAACGAACTAAAAATCCTTCCAATGCATACACTAAAAAGTTCTCTCAATTCAATAGTGATGGGAATGAAACTGTGACTGTCATGACCAAGTCTTTGAAGGGTCAAGACCAAGTCGGGACCCAGAATATTTGTTTTCTAGTGTAGCCAAGACTGAATCTTTGAACAAGCAAGATCCAGTCTTTGAGGAGACCAAGTACAGACCAAGAACATAAAAAGGTTTTCTTAACTTAAATATCACACCAGTTACATTAATAGTCTATATAATATATACTGTAAGACAGACTGGGTATTGTTTGTAGGCGCAGGCTGCTACACTTTTATTTCCTTAACCTCTGCATGTGGATTTTTGCTGGACAGCCTGGGAATCTTTACCTTTATCTTAAAGGGCAACTTCAGTCATTTTCAACATGAGTTCTATTGCTCAAGCTACTTGAGATTAGCCAATACTGAAAACGCAAGACATTTTGGTCCAACCATATAGGTTTTCTTGAACAGAGAATAATCACTTACAACTAGCCCAATGGGGCAGATTTTTAAACTGTGTTGAAAATGACTGAAGTTGCCCTTTAAGATTTAGCTCTGATCACAACTGATAGACCTTCCCAATCCATGGGAATCCATCAAAATGCCTCTGCTCTCAAATGGATGTGATTACGTTTGAAGACTGCTCGACCATATCTTCTCTCTGTGATCAATGTGTAAATTGATTTGAATAATATATATTGTGAATATTAACATACCAAAACATACCAAAATAAAATATTTTTACTTTGAGGCAGAGACCAGAAAAGACCTATACATTAAAAAAAACTTTAGCCTTAGCCTCAGAGAAGCCAAGATGGTTAACTGTGTGGATATGTGGATACCAATTGATACATTCTCACCTTTACTTTGTCAAAACTTAACAACGTGTGAGGCAGGCAAGGGTAAAGACCCTTTCTGTGTTTGTAAACATTCCGTGTTCTAACATTCTATAAACTGCAACTGGAGGCAGAAAGCCTCCAGAAGCTATCAGAACCAATACAAAAGTGACCGTTTTCAGCGCTGTCTATAATTTTGGCGTAATCTATCAGATGCTACCTGTGCTACTTTCAGTCTCTGAACTTTGGGTAGCCTACTCGTTCAATCATGTTGGTGGACATATACTTTGTTTGTGTTTGTGAATCATATCGTGTAAAGAAATAGATTCTTGAGTTATATTATGATGACAAGCTATATTTTCAAAAATGGGGAAAGTTGTCAAATTTACAGCCATGTCTATCAGAACAGACGATTTTCTGCCTCCAAAACTCAACTCATGGAATTGTGATGTAGCTTCAAAAAGGGTCTAAAGGCACAACCGATTATTACTCTTATGTAAGTGAGCAAGGATTGAGAAACACTATAGAAGACCTTTAACTGACACCTTTTTCCACTACCAGTTCCACTCAACAGATCAATTTTCTTCATTCCAAAACAACTGTATCCTGCCTCGTTATATTTTTGGTGAGTAAATTCATCCTGGCTTTATTTCACATATCTTTCTCCCAACCTTGGAGTTGCTTCTGTCCTTTCCATCACTTATCCTAGAGGAAGAGGAAGATGAAGACGACGAAGAGCATGAAGATGAGGAGGATGGAGAGGCTCATGCTTGAACAGGCATTGAACATGTGAGGCAAATGAAAGCGCCCCTCTGGTCTGCATTGATCTGTCTCCACTTAAACGCAGATCCACAGGGACACGGGGGCCTCTGAAATTGGTGAAATTATGGAGCCTTTGTGCTCCATTAAATAATTAGGTCAGGTGTAGAGCCCTAAGTGAGGTGGGGTGGGGGGGGGGGGGGGGTCATCTCTGGTGGACAGGGACTGAGGAACATAGGCTGCTGGCTGGGGGTGTCTGTGTGTGTGTGTGTGTGTATGTGTGTGTGTGTGTGTGTGTGTGTGTGTGTGTGTGTGTGTGTGTGTGTGTGTGTGTGTGTGTGTGTGTGTGTGTGTGGTGGTAGTCCTCTGGGGGGTGTTGAGATGCACTCAAGTATAGCAGGGAAGGTCAGCCATGACGGGCAGTGATGGGAGACATGGAGTTTGATCACAGAGACTGATCATGTGCTGGTCTTGTACCACTGCTTCATGCTTTCAAAAACTTGAATTATCATCATCATCATCATCATCATCATCATCACCGTCCCTTACACCACCTATCATTCTTCAGAATCATCATCCTACTATCTTTCCATCATACTTTCTTTTGTTCACCATCAGCAGCAGCTGTATCTACAGTATCCAAGTCCTCCCTGTTGTGACCTGTATGCACACACACACACACACACACACACACACACACACACACACACACACACACA
The DNA here is from genome assembly GCA_027497455.2 of Sardinella longiceps. NCBI lineage: Eukaryota > Metazoa > Chordata > Actinopteri > Clupeiformes > Clupeidae > Sardinella > Sardinella longiceps. The sequence goes on from JAODXP020000023.1 coordinate 23,752,485, forward strand.
CACACACACAGTGGCCTGTGTTGAGACAGCCTGACTGTGTCACTGTAAACTCTTGGAGTGGGTCAGCTGTCGGACAGGAAGCCAAGGTTAGTCAATGCACAGAGTAGGCAGTAATCCATCCCACCTGCCCTCTCCTGTTAGTCACGCTGAGTTAGCTCACCACAGCACATGGCTGCATGAGCATACGTACAGTATGTGTCCCTGAGTGGGATTGTGTGTATCTGCATGTGTGTGTGTGTGTGTGTGTGTGTGTGTGTGTGTGTGTGTGTGTGTGTGTGTGTGTGTGTGTGTGTGTGTGTGTGTGTGTGCGTGTGCATGTAAGTGTCAGAAAGAGTATGTATGTGGCCATGAGTGTATTTCTCTCTCTCTCTCTCTCTCTCTCTCTCTCTCTCTCTCTCTCTGTCTGCTCTCTCTGTGTGTGTGTGTGTGTGTGTGTGTGTGTGTGTGTGTGTGTGAGAGAGAGTAAGTGAGTTCTGTGTGTAAGTTTGTACAAGGAGACATACACACCGAGGGTCGTTCCCCATCTCAGTTCAAAGGACCCCATCCTTGAGAGAGATATGTGGGATATAAAAGCAGTTTCATTGTGTAGCATCCTTATTTAAAGCTGATTGTCCTCTACAATATTTAGCAACGTAGTAACTAATTTAGCAAAAGTAACTAATTACTGTAATGCATTGCTTTTTGTGGTAACTTGGTAATGTAAGGCATTACAAAACAAAAACTGGTAATATTTTCCTCTGTACAATTGTCAGTAATTCAAGTTACTATGCATTTTTAACTTGGAATGAAGTGGTGTTTTTTTCCTTCATACAAATTCACCAAAAATCATTGAGAGGTCAGCAAGGCTGAGTAACTTAAGAGTAACTTAAATGTAATGCAACTGTAATGTAATGCCTTACATTTTCAAAACACTAATATTGTAATGTAAGGGACTACTTTAAAATGTCAGTATCAAGTAATAAATAACGCATTACAGTTTTGCAGTAACTTGCCCAACACTGTTCATGTAGTAATATTCAGGCTTATTACCGTACTCCTGACCCTCTGGTGATCACAGTCCTAGGGCAGCTGAAGAAGGGCTTTCCACCTTTTGCATGTGTACTGTACTGTAGATTCAGAATTCAGAAAGCCCCTGCACTGCATTGTGTCTGGGTTTCGGACTGCTCTTGAATGCAAACAGTGAGTGAGACCTGTGGAGACCCCCGCTGCAGTTGTTTTTCCTCCGTGGGGCTACTCGAATCAGTGGAAGTGCACACACCCAAACGCTCCACTGCCCATGCGGATCCATCTTTGTGATACCCCGCTGTGTTGTTCACCTCTGTGTGAGTGTGTGTGTGTGTGTGTGTGTGTGTGTGTGTGTGTTTCCCCCCTGTGCCTCATCACTTCATAGTGTCTGGGCTTCAGAGAGGCCCTCTGTCATAAATATGCATTAAAATCAATAAATATTCAGGCCAGGGAGGGAGGAAGAGAACGAGGGAGTGAGGGAGGGCAAGAGAGAGAGAAAGAGAGAGGGAGCGCAATAAAGAGAGAGAGAGAGAGAGAGAGAGAGAGAGAGAGAGAGAGAGAGAGAGAGCGGGCAGGGACTTGGCCCTGTTCATCTTCATTTATTGCAGTGATTTATTTATCAGACTGGGACACTATTAAAACACTCCAGTCCTCTCATAGGGGACGTGCAGGCAAAAATGCCCACTTCAGCATATTAGCCTTCTATTGTTTTTTTTTTTTTTTTCATCTACCCTGTTTTTTCCTGTTTGTCCGAGATGGGAGTATGTAATTGTCCGCGTGGTTCTAAAACAGGACGCCTACGGTAAGAGCGTGTCTTCTCTCCCCGGATGGTGTGTCTCGTTGGAGGTGCACCAAAGACGAAGCGCTGGTTCAGGGATCTCCCTCCTCCCCACACCTCCAGGCCCCAAAAACATGCAGCTTAATGAGACCTCCTGCCTCTCAGCTGGGACTGCTGGGGAAGGGAACTCAGCTCACTGTGGGTCGCACTGGAGGCATGGTGAGCTTCTGATCTGGGTCAGGTCAGGTGAATGGTGGTAACACACTCACAATGGTAGTACAACTTTGGAGTTGTGGCCATAGGAGATTTTCCCTCATGTACAGTGGGGAGAACAAGTATTTGATACACTGCTGATTTCTTAGGTTTTCCCACTTGCAAAGCATGAAGAAGGTTGTAACTTCTATCACAGGTACTCTACAACTGTAAGTGATGAAATCTAAAACAAAAATCCAGAAAATCACAGTAGATGATTTTTAAATAATTATTTTGCATGTTATTGCAGGACATAAGTATTTGATCATCTATCAACCAGTAAGATATTTGCCTCTCACAAACATGTTAGTTCTTCTTTAAGAAGCCCTCCTGTTCTCCACTCATTACCAGTATTAACTGCACCTGTTTGAACTAGTTTGAACCTGTATAAAAGACACCTGTCCACACAATCAATCAGACTCCAACCTCTCCACAATGCCCAAGACCAGAGAGCTGAGTAAGGACATCAGGGATAAAATGGTAGACCTGCACAAAGCTGGGATGGGCTATAGGACAATAGCCAAGCAGCTTGGTGAGAAGGCAACAACTGTTGGTGCAATTATAAGAAAATGGAAGAAATTTAAGACAACTGTCAATCTCCCTCGGTCTGGGGCGCCATGCAAGATCTCACCTCGTGGGGCATCAGTGATCATGAGGAAGGTGAGGAATGAGCCCAGAACTACATGGCAGGACCTGGTCAATGACCTGAATAGAGCTGGGACAACAGTTTCAAAGAAAACCATCAGTAGCACACTACGCCGTCAAGGATTAAAATCCTGCAGTGCACGCAAGGTGCCCTTGCTCAAGCCAACGCGTGTCAAGGCCCGCCTGAAGTTTGCAAATGACCATTTGGATGATTCAGAGGAGGACTGGGAGAAGGTCATGTGGTCTGATGAAACAAAAATAGAACTGTTTGGGTTAAACTCCACTCGTCGTGTTTGGAGGAAGAAGAATGATGAGTACAACCCCAAGAACACCATGCCAACTGTGAAGCATGGCGGTGGAAGCTTTTCTGCAAAGGGGACAGGACGACTGCACCGTATTGAGGGAAGGATGGATGGGGCCATGTATCGTGAGATCTTGGCCAACAACCTCCTTCCCTCAGTAAGAGCATTGAAGATGGGTCGTGGCTGGGTCTTCCAGCATGACAACGACCCAAAACATACAGCCAGGGCAACTAAGGAGTGGCTCCGTAGGAAACATCTCAAGGTCCTGGAGTAGCCTAGCCAATCTCCAGACCTGAATCCAATAGAAAACCTCTGTTTTTCTGATGTATCAAATACTTATTTCTTGCAATAAAATGGAAAATAATCATTTAAAAATCATACAATGTGATTTTCTGGATTTTTGTTTTACATCCCATCACTCATGGTTGTAGAGTATCCATGATAGAAATTACAGACTTCTACATACTTTGCAAGTGGGAAAACCTGAAAAATCAGCATCAAATACTTGTTCTCCCCACTGTATGCATCTGACAGGTAGACAAGGTTCCAGAGCAGATAAGGATTGGGGTTTGAGATCTCAGGACTTCCCTAGATGTCAACACAGTGGTGTGTGTGTGTGTGTATGTGAAAGTGTGTGTGTGTGTGTGTGTGTGTGTGTGTGTGTGTGTGTGTGTGTGTGTGTGTGTGTGTGTGTGTGTGTGTGTGACGTCTAGATGCCATTTAAATGGGTTTTGATTGAAGGGTGGGATGATAATTCAGGACATATGTCGGTGCAGATTTGGTTCTATTACCCATCACTGACTGTGCTGAATAAATACTATAAGGTGGTGCAATTATTGCATGGTGAAAACTTTCAAAGAACAGAATTTGAAAAAAAAAAAAATCATTCTCTGAGTCTCATGTCTTCGGATGAAGTCTCTCTCTCTCTCTCTCTCTCTCTCTCTCTCTCTCTCTCTCTCTCTCTCTCTCTCTCTCTCTCTTTATTCTCACTGTCCCTGTCTCTGTCGTGACAAACACATTTGAAATGCTCTTTATCTTTTAATTTAAAAAGGGCTTTCAGACAGGTGAGGAATCACTCACTCTCAACTTCAGTGACAAACCCAGCAGTCTCCCTATCACCAGCGAAAGGATCAGAGAAGCTTTGATGGAGAAGAAAGTGACCTTTCTATCTGACTCTTTCTCATGATTGCCAGCAATGGTGTCTTAGAGTGCATCACTTTCCACATCTTTCTGCTGGCAACCTCGTTATTTTACTAAAGTTTTTGGGCAAAATATGGCATAGAAATATGTTCAGAAATGACACATTGTTAATATAACTCAGTTTAATTAATTAACCCTAATAACACAAGAGTTCATATTAAATCATGTTCAGTCAACTTATTATCTGTCGTTCTTCTGTTTTTCTTTTTTCATTTTTTGTAAAATTATTATTATTTAACATATTTTGGTAATGGAGTGGTCTTAACTAAGACAGTTATTCAAAATACTCAAAGAACACATTTTGATTCATCACTGCTCTCTCTCTCTCTTTCTCAAGCAGGCAAAGTCAAAGTCAAAATGAATGAACTCATGTGGATGGGGATGAAGCATGGGTGTTAATTATTTACCCAAAAAGATAAAGGAGAAATTGATGGAAGAATTCCAGGGTCTGAGGATGTTCCTGAAAGTCCTTTACAGTTTCCATAGTGATATTGCAAGGGTGAGTCCTTATAGTATGGCCTCACTAGTGTGTTGGTGTAGTGTTACTGCATTTATGTTTGAAGCATGTTACTGCATGTTGAAGAGACTATGGGCTTACAGAGTGTTGTTAGTAAAGAAGTAAGGAATACTGTTCCTTAGGCTTGACACTGACACACAAATCGATGCACATCTGTAGGGCAAACAAAGTAAAGAGCTGTTTACTCAAACATAAGACAATAACACACACACACACACACACACACACACACACACACACACACACACACACACACACTTACATGCACAAACACATTGTTAAGGCTTTAGACCCCTTACCCCGCCCATGTAAAGGCTTCCCAAGTGCCATGCCAGTGGCATTTCCTTACTCTGGGAGTGCAGCTCTGGGACGCGCCATAACTCTAAGCACTTAATCACTGAATGAATGTAAAGGGTAAATCCTAATCATCAAGGCCTTTAAAACAATGCAAGCGCACCTGTGTATTCCCATCGACCTGCCCTCATCGAGATCCAACCACCCCTGTGTGCCTGTTGTTGTCCGGGATCGTAGTCCCAAGGCCACATTATTCTCGTCCCAAGCCTTGTTATTAAGACGTTAAGTGCACTAACGCATTGTGTAGCGGCTCCCTACATCATTTGTCATCTTCTGCATATTAAGAGAGACATGGTAATATGCCTTATTGTTTTCTATTTTTTAATTACTAGCTAGGGCCAGAGGATGTGAGCAGTGCTGAACCTGAGACATGGTCCATGTGGGGCCAACCATATGGACAATTAATCTTATTTTTTAACTCCTTTTTAGCACAAATGCTGTCTAAGCATTGCACTAATTGCACAAGGCATTGTTTCCCATGAAAATCCCAGCATCCGTTATGGCTGCGCTATACTGTTCGTTACAGATCATCCTTCAGAAGATTTAATAGCACGCCGGATCATTGCATACGGCTCCCTCCAGCTCGACTGAAGCTTTTCCTGAACGAGTGGTTGGGGAGCGGAGTAGCTAACGCTGCGCAAGAGCCTGATTAACCCACAGTCATGTGTGCTTTCATTCGTCTCCGAGCTCCACTCTTCCCCAGTAAAAGAGAAAACTAGTCTCCCCACTCCTATTTCACTGCCAGGCTCTGAGAAATGAGGATCCATGCACTGTAAATCCACAGTGTGACCACAATGACATTTCCCCTCCACCTTCCACTCTCTTCTTTCTTTCTATCTGCCTCTTATTTCTTCCTTCCTTCTTTATTCTATTCCATGTATCTTTTGTCATCTCTCTCTCTTTCTCTCTCTCTCTCTCTCTTTCTGTCTATCTATCTTACTTTCTCCTCTCTCTCTTTTTCCCTCTCTCTATCCTACTCCTGTAGTCTTTCTTGCTCTGTGCTCTCTGCATGTTAAGGAGTTTTGCCTTTGAAAGGCGGCTGCACCCCTGCCGCTTTATTTATGTCGGCTGCATAAAATCAGCGCTCTGTGGCGCTTGTTGTTGTCCCAGGACGGAATAATTTTTGTTTATGTATGTCTCAGTCAATAACTGTGCTGGGCATGCTCACCTGCAGTGAAGGTGATTGGGTGCCTCTGTGTGTTTAACACCTTCTCTATGGCCAGGTGGTGTTTGTGTGTGTGTGTGTGCGCGCGAGTGTGTGTCTGTATGTGTGTGTGTGTGTGTGTGTGTGTGTGTGTGTGTGTGTGTGTGTGTGTGTGAGAGCAAGAAAAAGAGTGCAATCAGTCCTTGTGGCATGTTTGCTATCTTCAGATAGAGTCATACAAAATGCAACATTTGGCAGGTCCATTTGAATTCCATGTGTGATGCCCAAAGAAAAACAGTCCTTGAATGGACCAGTTGTTCCATCTCATTCACTCAGCCCATGCAGGCCGAAATAGTCAACCTTGCTATTTTGTGTTTATCAAGGGCATTCAGTGTCCCATAAAATTTCATGGATTTTTTTTTTCTTTTTTCTCTTTCTTTCCTTTTTTCCTCCTCCTCCTGAGTTTTTTTGCGGACTGATCAAAAAAACAGGGAAAAACATGTTAAGATCATTAGAAGAGTACAATGGCTTGCAAGGCACTGAACACCATCACATATGAGTGCTACGGAGATGCCAGCTGCAGCAGGAGCTTTCGCCCCGAGGAGAGACACAGTTGGCAGTCACATTTGGCTGGTTCCACGCTGTTAAACAGGAATGGGTTAGGTCCAGAGAGAGGGACAGCAGAGCAAATGATACCTAGTTATTAAGAGACTCCTTCTCTCTCTCTCTCTCCTTCTCTCTCTCTCTCTCTCTCCTTCTCTTTCTCTCTCTCTCTTCCTTTCTTTCTCTCGCTCTCTTTTTTTGGGCACATCAGCAAGATGTTAGCTCCAAATGCTCCATTACCCCACTGGTGCTCAGCCCTAAGTTTACGGCTAAGAGGGAAGAGAATCCTGCGTGTGTACGCGCCAAGTTTCCCCGTGTGTGTGAGCGCACATACACACACAGACATACACACACACACACACACACACAATCACGTACACACACATGCACCTCTCAGCGCCTTGCCTGGGATGACTTTCACACCATAGCTGGAGGGCAGATGGAACAGGAACATGTGTGGTGGATCTCTCCAGAGCCGGATACTATCATTAGCAGATGCGCTAGAAGCGCTCGCAAACTGCTTGCTGTTCCCTCTGTTGCAACTTTCTTTTGTGTGTGTATGTGTGTGAGTGTGTATCTCTCTCTCTCTCTCTGTGTGTGTGTGTGTGTGTGTGTGTGTGTGTGTGTGTGTGTGTGTTTGTGTGTGTAGCTCTATAGCTGGAAACTGCATTACCGAGGTTCCCGAACATTGCCCCACACTGGGCAAACACCTAATTGTTTGAATTTAGAGAGCCTGACCTTGTTGAAATGTAATTAATTAGTCTTGCATGAAGGTTAATTAGCGCTAGGAGATGCCCATGCATCAAGCAACAGCACTTGTCTTTATTCACCTTGTCAGGTGCTCCACAAATTGCCCATCATTCACTGGGCTTGCTTGGAGAAGAAGAAAACTTCACGTTTGTTTTATTGGATATTCCTCGAGGACAGTAAAGATTCTTACACTATATAGATTATAGAACTGTATATATGCTTAGACTATTATAGATTTTCTATGAAATACAGCATATATAGGCTACTGCTAGTAAGGATTAGCATCCAGCATCCACACAGCTTAGCATAACAGTGGAGCAAAGCCCTGTAGCGTTAGCAGTGGGAGCAGAGGACAGCCCAGCACTGGGGGAATATTAAAGCCAAAGCACCGCTTCTTTACACAGGGTCAGGGGTCACACAGTAGGCCCTGATTAGCACTAGCTTGGAGATCTAGGGTGCGTGCAGGAAGTCCCTGGAAGGGATAGAAGGCAAGATTGAGGAATGACTATCACCTGGTGGTTGGGTCTAGTGTATGTAAAGAAAAAAAAAAAAAAAGAAACAGACGTCAGGATTGAAAACCTTTTTTTTCCCCTCGAGCCCAATTATACTAGCTGAAGACTTGTGATTTTCATGTTGACATCATCCCTCACTATTCAATACCAGGTGTGTATCATGACTAGTCAATTCATATCTTTCAGATTTTAGTTATAACATTTCGATATTCTGTTATCATTCTGATGACTACCACAAAAATGAATCACTATTCACTTGACTCTTCAGTCGACACTCTCCTCCCCCCCATTACATGTTACTGTATACACCACTCATGTAGATCTCTGATGTAGGAATATAAAAGTAAAATTCACCTAAAATTGCAATATATAAATATGGCTCGTATACAGACTATAGGTATTTTTACTGAATATGACTCAAGGGGACCATAAACCCTGGTGTATATCAGAAAGATATCTCAATTTTCTGTTTTAAATAATGTTGCCATGATGTAATTCAGCTTTTTCATGGCTCATCTGACATGGTATGTGTGGTATGTAACCTGTATATATAAAGTGTGCAAATAAATTATCAAATATATTCTAAATAAAACCCTGGGTTTATGTATGATTTGGACCGTGAAGTCTCTTATTATTGTATAACACTACAGATCACATACTGGATGATAAAACTATTGTAATGTATTCTGACAAATTGTGTCATCAATCTCGGTTGGATTGTTATCATAGATCTACTGTTATCAAACTGGAAGGGAATGGTGCCGATCAAACGCCTTTAGGATGTGTTGGAGTCATACTCCCACGCAGTGTAAAAAGCTTTCTCAGTGGAAGCTTGGCAAGAGAGAATTGGGTTTCTAGTTCTGAGAAATAAACTCACTGCAATTGAGTTCAAAGTTTTCCCAGTAAATGATTGTGTGTGTGTGTGTGTGTGTGTGTGTGTGTGTGTGTGTGTGTGTGTGTGTGTGTGTGTGTGTGTGTGTGTGTGTGTGTGTGTGTGTGTGTGTGTGTGTGTGTGTGTTGCCTGGAGGTCCCCAATTGGTTATATCCCATGTCTTGAAAGCTGTGCCCCTTGTCCCTCAGCTCCCTTACACACACACACACACACACACACACACACACACACACACACACACGAGGAAGAGTTGAGGAAACTAAGGCAGTGACAAAGACGACCCACAGGCACTCTGTTTGACTCACTGTTTGGTGGCTGTTAGTCTCAAGCTCTGTCTTAAGCTGCCACTTTTGCCACTCAAGTTGTGCTATTCCCAATTCTGTCTCTCCCTTGTTACCTGAACACCCACTCTCTCTCTCACACACACACACACACACACACACACACACACACACACACACACACACACACACACACACACACACACACACACACACACGGCATTAAAGGTTACAGAGATAATGCAAAGATAATGAGCCAAACTCCCCAGTCTCCTTGTTATAGGGTCCTGGTGGAGGCCACTCTTAGCCACAGGCTTGACTTATTCCTCACTATTTCACAATATACTATTTTCTCTCTCTCTCTCTCTCTCTCTCTCTCTCTCTCTCTCTCTCTCTCTCTCTCTCTCTCTCTCTCTCTCTCTCACACACACACACACACTAAAATATGTCTCTCCTGACTGCATTTCCAGTATAGCCGCTGGTAGGCTCGAATCACACTAATGTATTCTAATAACCTACCTCTTATTCATGTTTTGGTTGGAATCCAGCGTTCTGTTCTTTAAACCCTACATACATAATGTTTAGAACCTATTAGGCTGGCCTAAGCTTTTATGTAAACCTGTAATTTTCTGCAAAGAAAGCTTGATAGAGTCTTTGCACAGTATTAGCCTTTGCATAATTATGTTAAAAGTGCCCCTGGAATACACTTTAGGCTTGTGGTGTGAAGGTACTTTGTCTCAGTTACTGTCACACTGGGACTTTAATGCTAAATCGAACAAGCTGGACATTTCCTTTGTTTTTGTTTTGTATCATGTTGTAATTGGTTGGTGTGTTTGCATAGAACACTTTGTCTAACACCGTTGTCTGTATGTAGCCGATCCAACATTGCTCATCTCCAGAGTTCCACCCAACAGTGAGTGAAAGAGAAGAGGGGATGTTCTGTGTGAGACAGGAGCAGGGCGAGTGAGGGGCCACGTGATGGGTTTCTAGGAGAGGAGATGATGGCAGTCTGACTAGAAGGTTAGGATGTGGGAAGGTGGGAACATGAACAAACAGGAAAACAGACAAACAAGCAAGCAGATACAGAGACACTCAGTCAGACAAATGGACTGATGGACAGACAGACAAACAGACAGACATGAAGACAGACAGACAGGCAGATGGAGAGTCAGAGAGCAAGACAGGCGAGTAGGTAAGGGACAGGCCTTATTATTTATGGCTTCTAATGAGGCCAGAGTGGCCACAGAGTCTGTGTGTGTGTGTGTGTGTGTGTGTGGTAGTGTGTGTGTGTGTGTGTTTGCGGTAGTGTGTGTGTGTGGAGGGGGTCAGGTGGACAGCACTCCTCTCTTTTTCAGTGCAGATGCGGGAGACTGGGAGCGGAGACCCCGATGCGTAATTAACTTAGCCTGGGGGCTAGTGAGCAGGAGAATGGAGTTCCGTGCCAGCGAACTCCTGGGAGAGTAACTCTGTGTGTGAGAGACACATCAGAGAAGAGGGCATCAATCCTGGGTTATGTATGCGGTGTCACACGGAGCGACCCGGGCCATGTATCACTGACCCCCAGCTCCGATGACAAACTGCTCCTGTCATGCCGGCAAACCGGAATGGACGCATTGTGCTCTCGAGGTAATCGGTAATGTGACATTGATTTCACACACACACACACACACACACACACACACACACACACACACACACACACACACACACACACACACACACACATATTTGCCTTCGCAATCTCAACATTTCCTAAATGGTATTTTTTTCCATTTGATTCATTTGGCATGACACGTTTCAAACACTGAACAGGGTTTTAACTTTAAACTGGGCGTTAAATCCAACACGTGAAATCATTGATTGGTCTAGAAGGGTTTGATCAATAAAGTCACGATAAAGTCTATGTGCAGGAATTGCTTTTATTCCTTGAAGCAATAGTGGAAGTCTGTTTAGTGTTCAACACAACATAGAGGGTGCATAGCTTCCTTCTGCCTCTTTGTATTCACAAAGAAAACTCTACTCTACTCAAAGGGATGACTTGATATCAAACAGCAATCCCTTTCAAAGAATCCTCTCGGAATTGTCAGATCCCATACATGATTTATGCTCAGTGACATTAAATATATTATGATGATTCTGATCAGTGATTGATTGCTTCTCCCTGTAGCAAATGGATGAGCGCTATCACATGAATGAAAACTAATCATACATGAAAGGCAGGCCTGGGGACAAGGAGCATCATACAAATTTAATCTGAGGACGGAGGACAGACGTACTTCACAATGCTTTGTCTTCTGTTCTGGCTTTGATGGCCAGACGGACATATGCCATCCCTGATACCGCAGACTCATTTAAGAGAACAAATCTTGGGGCTTTGACAAATGAAAAATGAAGTCCAGGTTATTATTATTAGTGGCACAAAGAGTTTGCAAGCAGAGATGTTCTTTGTCCAGATGCTAGCTTCTAGGTCAAGAACCACATCTGAGCTAACCCAGATTCTGATCCAGGGTCAGTTTAGATCTGTCCCACATCAATTGAAAAGGTTTATGGGAGCCAAAGGAAGATTTTTATTGATTACGCAATTTGTTAAAATTTTTGATTACGCATTTTGTTTTGTTTTTTAAAAAATGTTGTTGCATGAAAATATCCCAAAATCCTGCATGACTTGGGGATCTGAATCCCTTTGGAGTTTGATTAAATAATTCTGTAGTTGATTGGAGCATAAACTTTAAATTTATCTTTTTATAGTTTCAGGTTTGGTTTTACAGATACAGAAACCATGGTGACTAAAGCTCACAGAAACCCTGGTGAGTAAAGCTCTTAAACGTAAATGACTACTCTGAAACATCATACACACAAAACATCACAACTCTCCTGTTTCTTGTTTTTGGTATTTTCCTAATAGCCCTCATTCACCATCATTACTGAACTGGATTTTATGGAATCTGATGAAGTGATCACCAAACGTCATCATGATTTTTTATTTTATGATATTTTTTTTGCTCACTCTCTACATGCTGTCATGCAATACAGTTAAATGTTGCTGCAGTAACACACACACACACACACACACACACACACACACACACACACACACACACACACACACACACACACACACACACACACACACACACACACACACACACACATTGTTTTCCCAAAACCACCTGCAGAAATCCCCTTCCACCCCAGCCCTCAACCCTCCACCCCCCAGCCTCCCAACCCCTCCCAACCCCAGGCTGGTCTTATTTATGGAGAGCTCCACTAAAGAGACAACAGCAAAGGGAAAGTGCTGAGAGCAGCAATTTTCTTCCCTGCCTCTCTTTGTCTGTGCAGTAATTGGCAGGGAAACCACAGGAGATAAAATCAAGTCTTTCCTCCAAGCTCACAAGCAAACAGGAGGAAGAATGAGGAGGAGAGAGAAACAACCTCCCCCGACTCCCTCTCCTCTCCTTTCCTCTCCTCCCTCTCCACTCTTTCAGCTGAGGAACACGGTGTCTGATGTGAAGTCACTTTCAAAACAACAACTATAGATTTATGAAGTTTCTGGCGTGTTCCGCTGAAGCGTATAGCTCCATTCGACCTTCACTGCAGAAAATAGCACAACGTAGAACCTGATTGGCTAGCCAAGACTTCCTCTCATACCTGTCACAACAGCTTCATGAGAGAGAATTATAGTTCAATTATGATTTGCTTATTCATGTTATATTGTATATTTTATAGAAAGAAAATGTACTATAAAATCTACGAATCTTGACAGCACAGCTTGTTATTTCCATTACACAATTGTATTTCGAATCAATGTGTGAAGTACAGAATTCCACAAGGTTAATATTTTTTCAAGTTTCTTTCATTTATTTCTTTTATTTATTCTCAACCAGTCAAGATGAATAAAGCTCTGTGGCGATCTGAGGGCTGGGCAAGATCAGCGTTTTCTGCAGCCCTCCACATCCATCTCTTAGGAGCAGTCGGAGGCGTCTGGCCGCTCGTTGTCTCCGGTATATCTGCGTGGCCGATCGATACAGCCTCGGACTCGCTGAAAGCCAAAGCGCCGGAGGATGAATGAAGCCTAACACCTCCACACAGACGCCGCCACAGACGTGTTTGATGAGACCTATTCACAGGCACTCGTCGGGAAGGGGATCGGTGAATGGAGGGAGGTTTTCTTGAGGGCGCACCCAATCAATACAGATCTATCCTCAGTCCTGGGGCCCACGGTGTCCTCTTTGAGCTGTGTAATTTGACAGGCACGGGATGTACCAAAAGCAAATAAGACCCTGTGATTGTGCCGTGAAGGCAGAGAGAGAGAGAGAGGAGTCCTCCAGACAGTCGTCTGAGTTGCACAAACTGACGTCTCTGATTGCCACATTCAGAAGAAATGGTCAATTATGCGTTCACACTGGGAAGGTTGGCCTGGATCGATAGGAGTGAAAGAACGTTTTCAGAAGACAGAGAGTGAACACAAATACACCTCTGAACACTTTGGAAGAGTCAACACAGAGAAACATGTTTTCCAAACAAACATAGAAAACAGGACTATTTCAAGATTTGGAGTTTGTAATTCAACTGTTTGTGTGATGCATCACTGCTTGGAAGGTTGGAATGCCTCATCTATGCCATCAGTCTCAGACAACTACAGTCCAGGGCATAAATAAACAGAAGAGCTATGATGCTGGTTAAGGTTTGTGATCTGAGATTGTATTCATATGTCATGATTCATGAAATTACTCTACAGTGTGGATGATTGGACAAAATGACATATATGTATAACTCAGTGATAGAAAAGGACAAACTAAGGCCCAGGGGCCACATGCGGCATGTTGGGCTATTTAATCCGGACTGTGGAGCATTCCCAAAATAGAATAATTTCTCATTTAGCCAAGGTGACATAGATTAAAGGCCTGATTTGTCAATTTTGTTAACATGTCCTCTCAAGAAAGTGGGGCGACTGATTTGAGACTTGCCAATTTACTGCATTGACTGCTAACACCCGGCCCGTCAGTAAATATCTAAAACCAAATGTGGCCCTTCAGCCCAAATAATTGCCCACCCTTGAGATAAAAGCATCAGTCATCTTTGAACCCGACAGCTAAATCCCCATTGTCCCACCCAATCCTACTCCTAAATTTGGAACCCTCTAACTTCACAAAACAAATTCATGCTAGTTGGATTTCTGAGAACTCAAGGCTTAGGAGGATGGACACTAGGATTCACCCACCATCTATCCATACAGGCCTTTTCTGTTACAGTAGGTGTGATTCTACCTCCTCAGTCGTAGTGATGCATCTCATCTCACAAGCATCGCCTTCTCCCTGTCGTCATGCCCTGCGCTGAATGACAATGACCACGAGTCAGGATGCTTAAGGATGACAAACGGCCGCCGACGAGAAATTACTCATCCCTTGTTAGCGCCCTGCTGACACGCGCGTCCACTCATTAGCGGTGGGCGCAAGTATGCTAACCGCTAGCCAGGGACACTATTTCACTGGAGTTGCATCATGAGGGGGGGAACTGACACTTATTTATCCTCGTTCGCAAATGATGCTGTCTGCCGTCTGTCCGAGCAACGTAGGAGATGGCACGTCCTTACCAGATCCATCATAATCATTATCAACAAAGGCATCATAGGCCAGCGCAATACATTTTGCGTGTATACAAATACACACACACACACACACACACACACACATTTCACCAATAAAGATCTATACAAGCCGTCTTTGCCACTGACACAGTGATGAAATCTGTGCAGGTTAGAAATATTTAAGAGGACGTTCATTTAGCTGATAAGCTATAATAAAGGACATAAACCTGCACAAGGCAGAGAGCTTTGGGAGGCCCTTTCATGACATCTCAAAACATTCCTGCCCTGGTATCACTGTATGTATTATGTACTACACAGCTCAATGTGGCTCATCATTTCTTATTGGAGTTTAATCCAAATAAGTTTCAAGCAGTTTAGTTCAGTTATATGTACTTCAGTTCAGTGGCATTGAAATTATAAAATACATTCAGCCTATATCCTGTATTATTCCATAACACATGACTCAATGCCCCAAGAATACACGCACGCACGCACACACACACACTCTCACACACACACACACACACAATTCTTATTAATGTCAATTAGACATCATTCAATGTAAGGAATGTGTTGCTTCTGTATAAATGAAAAAAAAAAAGACATTAAGTCTCCTTGAGTTGTGAATTATGCATACAGTATGTGAATGCAGTGCTGTCTCTAATTGCCCACTTCTAGTCCCAATAGCAGGTGGGGCACTGGGGAGGGGAATCAGCATCAGCAGCACTGAGCTCCCAGCAGGAGGACAGCTTCAGATGCGGAAGAGGAATTAGACATGGCAAGGGCCCAGGTGTCCCTTTGGTGGGTTACTTCACACACACACACACACACACACACACACACACACACACACACACACACACGTCTGGCTACAGTAACACTGATTTGGATAGCAGCATGCATTGAGTCATCAGGTCGTGTCCCATGCAGACAGAGCTCAGTCAGGCAGCTGATGACGTGACTCCAGGTGAGAGAGCCTCATGGTGATGGAGCTCATAGTAGAGTTAAGGGGTCAGCTGAACACACACACACACACACACACACACACACACACACACACACACACACCGCCGAATGAGGCTGGACGAGAGCACTGTCATTCTGAACACCACTGACCTTGAGTGTCCCCTTCAGCTAATCTACCCTCTCAGCTACCACCACTCACACACACACACACACACACACACACACACACACACACTGTTGTCCCTGCTGTGGAGCTATGATCTCACTCTTCTCTTTGTGTAATAGACCTGCCTCGCTCTCCATCTCCATCTCCATCGCCTCCTTCATCTCCCATCCTGGGTGTGTTCGCTGAGCGTGAGAGAGAGGGAGAGTGGAGCGTGGCGACCAAAGGCGCATGATTAACAGATTAACAGCCCAACTCTCCGCGGAGCAGATTTACGAACCGCACACAGAGCTTCGTGATTACCGCTGATATACATTTCACCGGTGACCATGGGGTGGGGAGAGAGACGCGAGCTTGCCGTGGAGAGGTAGGGTGAGGTGCGCGGTTGGCGATTGGAGGAATCGGAAGCGTGGTATGTGCCCACCCGCCCGCCTGCCTCACGCAGATCCACTAATTCTGTCATTTGATGTAATTATGGTGTCCGAGGGGCCGGTTGTGTGCGGCCCGGCGAGATTTATTCCCCAGGAAGGCAGCGTTTGACAGGGAGGATTCCGGTGGCTCCCTGGGAGAGGAGAATCTGTCATTGAGATCATGCAAATGTATTCAGCCCAGATCTTATATCTTTGTAATTACAGCCGCTGTCCTGGGGGCCAAAGCCATGATTCACTCCAGGCACTTAGACAGAGAGAGAGAGAGAGAGAGAGAGAGAGAGAGTCCTCCCCTTCTTATTCCCTCTCTCTCCTCATCCTTTTCTTTTTCATTCTCTCTCTCTCTCTCTGACTCTCTCTCCCCCATCCTTTACCCCCCCACCCCCCATAGTGACTGCAGAGGGTGACTAAATCATATGCATTGTTTTCTCTCTCTCTCTCTCTCTCTCTCTCTCTCTCTCTCTCTCTCTCTCTCTTTCTCTCTCTCTCTCTTTCCCTGTGTTTAATTCTCGTCCTCCCCGGGCTTTTATGGTTTTTGTTTTTTTCCCCTAATAACTTAATAACCAAGGCTTAATTATTCAGCAGCAGATACACATCTAGAATTGATTTCCTCTCATTAATAAAGTGCTCCTGTGGTGATGGCGCAGGCCCATATTTCTTCCTTTCACACACAGTCGGGGTGATAATGGCGCTCAGATGGCTGCCGAGGGAACAGAGGACATTTGTCTTGGCGACACTTAGCGACGCGCTGTCCGGCACTCGCCATGATTAGCCGCTTTTTAAAAAGGTACCACGGCAACAGCAGTGGACGCTTCGCAGTCGATAAATTACCCCATACCAACAGCCATACCAACCAGAATGCATTTTAGGGACTGGAATACAGTACATATATAGATTTAGAAGATATTGTTGGTGATATACTGAAGTGATGATCACTGTAATGACAGAGGTGACTAATCTTAACTCATCAAAACTGTCATCAATGATTGACCGCCAGCCACACACACACACGTGCATGCACCCACACACTCAAATTAAGTTGTATGATCTGTTAATCTCACTTGGATAAAGTTTTCTTTAAAACCGCTGAGAAAAATCTCCGCTTAAAAAAGCATGGTACAGGTAGTTTGATGTCAGGTAGAATTTTTCATTTGTCATTTTTCTCACCTGAAGGCAATCCAGGGGCGGAGCTATAGGGGGCGGGCAGTGCGACTGCCCCTGGGCCCGGGCTCCGCCCCAAGGATGGGGGGCCCTTCGATGGGCCCCTTGCCCCAGCCGCCCCCTCCCTCCCTCCCTCCCTCCCTTCCTTCCTTCCTTCAATATCACTTCACCAACAAACGTTCACAGTGGCGCAATCAATAATGGCTATTGTAAAGATTTACTGAAATGGTGATGCATACGGTTATATATCCCTTGTCTTAGCTTTACATTTTATCATGGTTATAAATATCTTTAATATCTAAATCATTTAAATTCCCTAAAGACACTTAAAATAGACTAACTTACAAGGTTTTCAAGCTAAACTGAGCTGTTATGTATTTAGGATACTTGTTTTCCTATTTGGAATTTGCAAAAAGTGCAATGCATGATGGGTAGCACAGTGATATAAAAGCCATCGTCCTACTGTGTTCGCTGACAGTAGACCATACAAGGCTTGGAAGAAAGGTGTAAGCCTAGCTCATTGTTGGTTGTTTAAAAGTGAATGCACTAATTAAGCATGTTTAAATCTAAAAGTGGGGCACAAAAGAGGAAGGAAAAGAAAAATAAAGAGGAGGCTAACTCTAAACTTCCTAAGTTAGATTCGTTTTTTACATCGCGGTCCCCTGTTCCTGCTAGTAGTGAACATGATGCATGTGCTAGCACTAGCAGCAGTACTTTGGTGGTGCCACCGCTTGGCGCTGGCAGTAGCTCTGGTCAAAGCGAGGAGGGTTGTGATCCTGTAGAGGGGTTATCTGAGTGTCAGGAGGGTGAGCAACGTGGAGAGTTAGTGGAGTGTCAGGAGGGTCAGGGTGAGCAACGTGGAGTGGAGTGTCAGGAGGGTGAGCAACGTGAGTTACAGTTAGTGGAGTGTCAGGAAGGTGGGCGACGTGGAGAGTTAGCGGAGGTGAGTGGAATGATTCCCAGCGTTGAGTCAGCAAACCAAGCTAATTTTCCGACAGACCGTGGCAATTTTCCCGAAAACATTACAGATGCTAATGTGAAAAGATACATCCTTCAAACTGGCCCATGTAAGCCAAATGGCCCCTTTCCTGTCACTTCCCATCGCAGTTTTTCTTCTCGCTATTACACCTCTGTCACCAAAGCTGGTATCAAACTTGTACGAAGCTGGCTATGTTACTCGCCCAAGTTTGACTGTGCTTATTGCGAGCCTTGCTGGCTTTTTGCCAATCGCCAAGCCCCTTCTTATAACAATGCCTGGGTAAATGGAGTGAGGGACTGGAAACATTTGTCCTCCAAAATTGCATTGCACGAATCTACACAGATCCATCTAAGTGCCTGTGTAGTGTACGAGCAGTGGAAACTGCACAGTACAATAGACGCTGATATGGAGAGGGAGTGTTCGCAATGCGGCTAACTTTTGGAGGCAAGTGTTGGAGCGCATCGTAAATGTCACACTGACGTTGGCATCATGCAATTTGGCATTTAGGGGACACCGAGAGTCCATAGGGCAGGGTAACGCAGGGAACTTTTTGTCCATTATTGAATTGTTGGCCCGCTACGACCCTGTCCTTAAAGAACTGATCAGCCGGCCCGAGGGATCAGTGAAATATCTCAGTCATGCAATCCAGGATGAGATTATTTATATATTGTCACAAAGGGTAAAGTCCAGCATAGTGCACGAGATCAATGCAGCTCCATTTTTTTCTATAATTATGGACACTACCCAGGACATATCAAAGCGCGACCATCTTAGCCAGGTGTTCAGGTATGTTTCTGTTGATCGAGACGAAATGGGTGTTGCTAGAGATATCAGGATAATTGAAGCCTTTCTTGGATTCGAGATCACTGTTAGCGCATCAGCTTCTGAACTGGAGGGTCGAATTATTAGCTGCATTGAAGGGAATGGTTTAGATCTCTCTAGGTGCCGTGGACAAGGTTATGACAGCGCAGCGAACATGAGTGGAATTTACTCTGGTGTTCAAGCGAGAATAGCAGAGCGGCAGCCCCTTGCTTTATATGTGCATTGTGCGGCGCATTGTCTGAATTTGGTGCTGAATGACTCTGTTAAAGCCATCCAAGAGATTAAGCAGTTTTATGATGTGCTTGAACAACTGTACATTTTTTTTGCCAACAGCATTAAAAGATGGGCATTGCTGGGTGACTTGTTGAGTCCAGAGAGCAGGGACATAACCTTGAAGCGCCTCTGCCCCACCCGCTGGTCTTCTCGCTACGATGCGCTTGTTGCGTTAAAATATAGATATGGAGACGTAGTGAAAGCCCTTGACAAGCTCTTGCTCACAAGCGAGAAAACGAACGAGAGAGATGAGGCAGATGCTCTTAAGAAGGCCATAACTAAATTTCAGTTTATATTTTTAATTGGGCTTCAAACCAAGATTTTAGAGTGCACTAATGCAATCTCCAAGTTGCTGCAGGAGAAGACCATGGACCTTCTCAAAGCATCTGCTTTATTGCAAAGTGCTGTGCGCACTCTAAAGGAGTACAGGGAGCAGTTTGATGGGGCAAAGGCTTCTGCTGTGGCATTGGCTGTGAAATGGGGTAGCCAAACTCAATTTGCAGCCACCAGGATGAGAAAGGTGAAGCGGCATTTTGATGACCTTAGCGAAGATTGCAGGCTTTCTGACGCGGAGCATTATTTTCGGGTTAATGTGTTTTATGCATGTCTTGATATTGTAATTCAGCAACTGTCAGAAAGGTTCATTAGTTTGAATCGAACTGCCAATTTATTTGAGGCCATTCACCCGAATACGCTCCAGCACGCCAAAGACGAGGAGTTGTATGATGCGGCCCGTCGACTATGTACCCACTACAGTCGGGATGTAGAGTCCAGCTTCCCTGGTCAGCTGGTATCATTTAGGGCTTGCTTCAAGGAGCAGATAGCGCGGTGCTCATCTGTGCTCAGCCTGGCCAGGTTACTGGTGATCGACCATCCAGCCGTAACATTGACTTTTAGTGAGGTGTGCACAGCCTTCCTGCTTTTTCTTACTCTCCCAGTCTCAGTCGCAACAGCAGAGCGCTCGTTCTCCAAGTTAAAATTGATTAAAAACTATCTCAGAAGCGCAATGGGACAAGAAAGACTCTGTGGATTGGCCATTTTGTCAATTGAGAATGAGCGAGCAAGAGCGCTGAATATCCCCCAGATTGTTGATGATTTTGCAGAGCGCAAGGCGCGCCGAATGCCCTTTTAGAAAGTATTTTCTGCATCAGCGGCTCTGTAGCCTATTTGATCACGGTGCTTAGTTAGTGTGCATCGTTAATGGTCCGTGTTTTTGAGTAGTGTATATTTGCAGTAATTATAAAATAAAAAAAAAAATAAAATAAAATAGGTGGCCATGGAGGCTTAGCCTTAAAAAAAATAAAAAAAAAAAAAAAGTTCTGATTAATGTTAATTGTGTTTGTTTGCAATTTCGCCATGGCCCAAAGGCTATAGGGCTACGTTATTTTCAACAAGCGTTGCAATTGGTTGGTTTCTTTGCAATTTGCCAGGTATCGGATACCGACTTAAAATCTCTTTTGTTACCCAACATATTTCGGGTGTCACTTTTGTTTCCGTCTTAAATTATGTATATAGTTTAGCCTAACCCAGCCACCTTAGGGAGCAAGTCAGTTTAGGTGCCGGTCCCAAGCCCGGATTAATGGGGAGGGTGGCTTAAAAAAAAAAAAATGATACTGGATCTTCAGTGCATCGTTGATGTCAAGACGTGAGAAGTGAAATGTGGTTGTAGGCTATATGCCTTATGACATTTAAATGGACGCATGGCTGAGAATGACGGTGTGCATTCTGTCTGAAACGCTGTAGAGATGTTTCAGCGCCGTCACCTTGGGGGTGCGTGCGTGCGTGTCAGGGGGCCCGATTGGTGTTTTGCCCCGGGGCCTTACGTTCAGTTGTTCCGCCACTGAAGCAATCACTAATCTGCAATTGAGTCTGAATCTGCAAATAAAGTTCCAAGCCTCGTCTTGGAAAAGCTAAAATAAATAATGTTTACATAAACATTCACAACAAACTCTCCTGGTCTTGAGTACTTTCAAAGAATGCATTTAAAGGATTAGTAATCCTGTCAAGTAGTAAAGTCATTCATACTCAGTCAGATCTTAATCAGATCAGCACAGCTGGACATTTCATTTCCTTCTTGCGGGATGGTCTGGATGAATAACGCTGAGAACAGAAAGCCATTAGCTCCTCGTGTTCTTTTCTGAAAGTGGACAGGCAAGTCAAGCAGACCATTACAAAGACTATTTGTCAGTTTGGAACATCACTATTGTTGTCATGAAATGTTTCTCTTTTCGGAAGGTTCTCCTGAGATAGCCAGTAATAATGTATAATCTGCTTGAGGTGCAGTGTGTTTGTAGATGATTTAATGCTAAGAATGTCTTCCTTAAAGATGACTCTTGGGAGCTGTTTTACACGTTTCTCGGTCATTAGAGGAAAACTGCAACATTAGAAAAAAATCAATATCTCACCTTTAAAATAAATCAATTAACTCTGGTGCGAAATTCCAATGGGTGTTTCTGAGTCCAATGTTAAGATTAAAGTCCAACGTGCAGGTTAAATTTATTATTAAATGAGCATTTGACTTCGTCTGAAGGTGTATTTTAAAAACATACATCCAGAAATTATGATCCAAAACAAAACGTAAAATAGAATTTTTAATGCAAATGTGCCGCTGTTGGCCTAGCCTCTGAAAATTTAGCCTCTCTGGCTAGCAACGCGTCAAATGACGTATGGCGAGGAAAGCATTCTACTTGGTCATCAGCTGTAGAGGCGGAGAGACTGAACTTGAAGGAGATAGCTAGACAGCGATTGATGATGGTTAGGCCTAATTGTTTTGTTTGTGCTGGTTGCATGAATTCCTGCTTGTCAAGGCATCGTGTGCATCGTATCACATCGAAGAAAAGCAAGGATTTTCGCTTGTGGGTCCGTTTTGTGCAGGCGATGAGAGCAGACCTCTCTGCTTCTTCTGTCACCAAACACTCCGTCATTTGTGGCGCACATTTGACTCCAGAGTCGACCTGTGGATTTATTGAAGTCTCGATTGGGATTTAAAGGACCATGTGAGGCTGGTGACTGAGGCTGTTCCCTCTGAGCACTCAAGAGAATCAAGTCTACTAACGTTACCAAGGGAGTTTCTATGGGGAGTTTCAACTTGTTGCAAGTGGGATTGGAGGCTCAGGCTAGCACGTTAGCAGGAATTCTACACGCTGAAAACTACAGCTGTTGTAAGTATGAACTTTCAATCATTTTAACTGCTGCAATTCCTTATTTCTTGATGTTTTAGTAATGTTGGGTACAAATTTTAGAATAAGTAATCAGAAAGTGCAAGGTTATAGGGCAATAGTAACATCTATTAGCTTGGCTATTGCTTAGCAAACTTTTTGACGGGGGTAACGATAGCTAAAATCCTGTCTGAAACCATTCCAAACACTACATTTGAAGCTGTGCAAGTTCTCAGCATTAGCTTCATCATGTAACGTTATAAGGTGGAACAAAGGCAGCGAGCGTCAGGCGTTAGAGCAGGTTTTTGCAGATGGCTGTCTTTTGACTTAGCAGTTTGCTCAAAGCTAGAATATTTGAGCATGTAGCACAGCACCCCTACCCCGCATTTCAACTCCGATCACTCTCCGGTGTCTACTACCTGATTTTGACATGTACAGTGCCACGATTATTAATTAGCAATGCGATCTAATCCCGTATCACTACATAAATGTTGGTGAACGTAACGTTATATTAGTATATTGTCCATGCCATACAAATGAACTCCCATAGTGTAATTGAACACATGACTGACCATATTTCAGTTTCCTGTAAGGTCATATTGTTAGTTGCCCCCTGGGAAATTATCCTGGAAACTATGCAGTTGTAACGTTACAGAAGACATGAAGCCATATTAGAGGTGACTCGCAATGATGTTTTTTAGCTGTACATAGAAGTAATCATGACACTGCCATTATTTGTACCATTACTGACCTCATGCCGAAATATTAATTATTATGGCTGTACCACATCACAGAAGTTGTACTAATTGTGATACCTAAAACTGTTGTGTACATTTTCCTACAGACTACTTCTAGTGTCCCCCCATGAGAATAACAGTGGAGACATAACCCAAACCAACCCTGCTATGCAGTCCATTACCACAGCTTCTGTAAACTACTGAGTCATCCGAGCCATAAAGAGACACCATCATGTAAGAGATTTCACTCACTTCCTAAAGCTCTTTTTATTTCTTTTTCTTTTTTTAAGGTAACTTACGTTGACTGTTTCAATATTTTCCCCTCTTTAGGAATCTGTATCATCCCTGATGGCCTCACTGACAGAGGGATACATTCAGTCACCACAAGCCTTCAAAGATGACGGTGCCATCCTGTCCTCGGCAACACCTGCTCCACTTTCCTCATCATAGGGACGAGGCAGTTAGCCACCCTCTTGAGAGCGGCATTCACGTTTGAAATCACTTTACGCTTTTACATTACGCAGATTAGTCCTGATTTGATATGGTTCCACATTCATGACATGCATTACGCTATACTCAGTTTCAGGTTGAAAATGGCTGATAGCCTAGTCCAGACAAATATCATGGACAAGCTCCAACAGGTGGAGTGTGTAAACAAGTAAACTTGCATGAAAGTTACCTAATATATTATCCCAAACTCTCATACCAGGTCTTATTTGCATTTCTCTCTCCTGACCTTTTAAAAATAAATAACTTATATACACCAAGACACTTTGTGATTGTGTATTAATTTTGTACAGAACAAAATGTGCCCATACGGGGCCATTGAAATCCTGTGTGTTTTCCCCTTTCCTATGGAAATTGCCTCCTGATTGTGCTGACATAGCCATATGCCCATGATCTAACTACCTACCTGTAAATTGTATACTGCCTAGAGGGATGACTGATGCAAAGTTGATATTGATAATGGTCAGAGTGAATTGACAGTATTTGATGTAACATTTCCTTTTTTATTCTATTCTATATTTCATATGAAGCTCCAAGTGCGTGCTAATCCCTTAGGACAAATTATGTACAGTACAAAAATCTCAAATAATATATGACTGACATTAGGTAGCATAATTATTTTTGTAAATTTGTTGTCTAAGCATACTCTGGCCTGCTGGGTTGGAGAGAGCTATGCTTTTGCTTGAAGCTGGGTATACCACCTGCAGCAATAAGATATTTAGAAAGCAGGCATCATACCCGGGAAGGATAGTAAGGTAATGTCTGGGGTCAATCTACCGAATGCCTTTACCTCACGTCAACACATGCTGTCTACTAGCGTCTGCACAGGCACCTAGCTAACGTCAGCCCTTTGAAACGTCTCAAACCCTTGTTTCTTTTCCTGATCTGCCCTTATCTCAGTCCTTCTAACAACACCATGTTCACATTTACCGACATTTTCAGATATTACTGTTAGTCGGTTGTTATTGTAGTTTAAATGCTAATATTGGGCTATTGATGTTATGCATTGTCA
>JAODXP020000023.1:23777612-23780112 GCA_027497455.2 Sardinella longiceps
GAAACGTACACTGTAAAAAGAGATGTGTTAAAAATGACACATTCTGTGCAGATTTTTGACACATGTGCCGAGTGTGTTTAGGGACGACACATGTTGTGTCAAGTTTTACACATTCAATGTGTCAGCCATTTCTACACAGAAATTGTGTCAAGTAATTTGACACACAAATGTGTCATCTGAACACATGTTCTACACAAAATGTGTTTAGTCAGTTTTAACACAGAAATTGTGCTGGACAATATAACACACACATGTGTAATGGCAAAATGTTCGCTACACACTAAATATGTTAACTATTTTAGTACCTGTGCATCTGAAAAGACAAATTACTTATCTGTTAAAATTAAAAGCAAGCATTTGTGACCACAGGAGAAACATATGTAGTTATTTAAAGTACCTATAGAGTAATTTGAAGTTAAAACATCCAAAAATGACTAATAAAGTTAATGAGAAGAATGAGAAGAGGCCTTTTTCAAGTCTTACAAACAAGCTTTATTATTATTATTATTATTATAATTATTTACTCCTTTAAAACTGTTAAAGGCAGTCCAGAATATACACTGTACTGTAATTTATAAATGACAAAAAAAACACCACAATTCAACATTTAAATAGGATTTACAAACTCATCTGCATGGAAATTCTGTAATTAATCCATTTTCTTGGCAACACAAGAGTAAGAGAGTACTTTCCTATTCCTCTTGTCTTATGAATGATGTAGCCTATGCAAAAAAAAAAGAAAAACAAAAAAAAAATAGAGAAGACTGTGTTTGCTACATACATGCCCACTGTATGATACCAGGTGTGCAAGGAACAGAATCAGATTCTTTACTATAGGTATCTGACGATTGGTGGTCATGCCATCCATGAATGTTGTCGACTTGTGGTCTCTATGAATTTGATTTGAAAATGAGTGCAAGTTGTGATAAGTTCTTGGGACAACCATCTTGGCTACAGATAATGGTCATGTCCTGTCCATCTGAAAGAGCTTCAAAGAAGCTTGAATACCTTGGCTTTCTTGTTGGTTGAGATGGTCACGTCGTACAGTAGATGTAATCAAAGAAGGTGAAGACAGAGCTGAGTTGTGCTGGATATGCCAAATTGCATACCCAATTCTTGTCCATGGCACAGAACAGGCCATCATGTAAAGGAAGAACAAACTGATCGTTTCTGGCAGTGATGTACTGTTGCAGGCTTTTGAGGTTGCCGATGCAGATGAGGAAAGGTTGTGTTCTTGACTCCATTTCAGTGTTTGTACTGGTTCCAGGCTATGAGAAGAATAAATAAATGAGAGAAAAAGGTTTTCAGCATTTTGTTGTCAAAAAAGACCAATTCTATACAGCATGGGACACTTTATTAGTACTTAGTTAAGTACTTAGCTTTTTTACGTAGTCTTAGCACTTTTTTGTTGTTGTTGTTTGTTTTACTTCCAAAACATGACCAAAAATATATCAAAGTAAAGTATGCATTTGTTTTAACTTAACATTTTAGACTTTTATACACCAAGTATTATGATGTATAAAATAATACCATGTATTATTTGGGTTATACAAAATTCTGTGTGTGCGGTACAGTGTTCATGAGTATAGAAGACTGAATGAGTGCAAAGTCAGTATAGTGTGACAATGTTATGATGTGTGCATAAGTGCTGAGGAGAAGGACAAGTGAATGATACTTACAAATCCCTCTCCCTCTCCTGCAATCTGGACCTTTAACGAAGGGAACGCTGCAATTATTGTCCTTCGGTGCCTTGTAGGTTACTGTTGGAAGACAAAAAAGAAAAATGGAAGACACTGGATTAAATTAGCAATATGTTTATATTAGGGGGATGGGGGGGGGGGGGGGTGCACTGAATTTCAATGGATGTTGTCTGCAAAACGCCACAAGACAATGTACTGTATTTGAGCACTCTACAAAATAAATTGAATTGATGTATTGAAAATCAGAGCATTTCAGTACAGAGCATTGTAGAGGACCACGTATTGTCCATGAAGTAAAAGGTGGGATACATCTCATTGTATATCAAATAACATCTACTGTACAGGCTGTGGGCTACTAGAAATATATATATTGCGCTGTAAATGCCATCTGTACTTTATCATGTACTGAATTTATACTTACAATCCATGCTTTTCAACTCAATCACGTGATGCACACTGTTTTGTAGAGTCCCAGTCTATCGTATTCATCAATGTCTGGGGCTTTCCTTTCCAGTATAGGCTGCAAGCTGCAAGTAGACTGTAGACAGAAAATTATGTTACTACTACAAAATAGCTAACACACAAACTTTGAAAAAAAATACCACCCAACTTTAGTGCTTTTGGAAAATAAAGTATATTTTCCTTGCAATATACAAGTTAAAAGAGTATGAGAAAAAATAAAACCTTATAGGCCTGGATGTAGGTCTGAAATGATGCATATTATGAGAGTGATTAATATAGGCTAATGAATAATTACCTGTAGGCTAAATTTTAACCCTGAAATGATGAAATCCAGGAGT
>JAODXP020000023.1:23785112-23787612 GCA_027497455.2 Sardinella longiceps
GAGCAGTCACATTTGTTCTAGATGTTTTTATTCCCTATATATTTTTTTAAACTCACACTGTTATAACATCCAAACTCGAATGAAATACAATTATTTCTGTCTTTTACAGTGATTTATAAATAATAACAATTAAAATTAGAAATGAAAACATGCGTGTAAAATGATCTTCTTTCTTTCATTTGCTTATTCAGCCTTATGAAAGTACTGAGGGCTTTTTCCTTCTCCTCATCTATGCCTGGAATCCATTTGTTCTAGTCCTCCAACGCTTTTATTTTGTAATGATACTGATGATATCAGATGTACAGTATCCTCATTAAAAATGTGCACTTCACCATCTCATGGCACATGCATCTAACGACATATGTACACACACATAAGGACAAGAAACACATTGTTTTTCATCCAGCAATTAAATGAATTTTCTCAAATAATGTGATATATTTCAGAAAATTGATTTAATTGCAGCATGAAAAACAAATGTGTTTCTGTATGTCACTGTATGTCATTAGATGCATTAGACACACACATGCTCTCTCTCTCTCTCTCTCTCTCTCTCTCTCTCTCTCTCTCTCTCTCTCTCTCTCTCCTACTGTCGGGCCCTGGGTCGGGCAGGCAGGCGCCGGGTACTTGTCTGACTGGCACAGACCCTGGGTGCCCGCGGGGCATACTTCAGCTCAGGGAATCTCATTTGATTTGCCTGCATTCCCTTCGTCCTCTGGCAGTGGGCACAGCCCCAGCCCAACACACCAGCCCACCGTCTGCTCCCGCAGTGGAGGTGGGGGAGAGGGGCGGCAGAGCTGATGGATGATGCCCTGACAGGCTACACACACACACACACACACACACACACACACACACACACACACACACACACACACACACACACAAAGACATAATAAACACACACACTCACTTGCACATTTGCAAGGACTGACACATACACCATCATGCTCTCTCTCTCTCTCTCTCTCTCAGACATACACACACACATACACACTCATACTACATTCGCACCCACACACACACACACACACACACACACATACAGAGAGCGAGTCCTGTCATTGAGCCTGTGCTAGATGGCTGCAGCCTAATGTGATGGCTCTCTAACAGGGCAGTGTGTCACTGTGTCACCAGGCAACCGGGGTTATTACAGGGCACGCAGACAGACAGACACACACACACACACACACACACACGGCAACCAGCCAGCAGACCCCGGCATCATTACACAGACAGCACAACCTACTTCACACACACACACATGCACGCACGCACGCACGCACGCACACACACACACACACACACACACACACACACACACACACACACACACACACACACACACAGTCTGATTCCTCACACCATTTCCCTGCCCTGCTCTCCACCTTTCTTTATCACTACTCTCGCTTCACTCTATTTTCTCTTGCCATCTCTTCTTAACTCCTTCTTCTGACACACTCTCACTCTCTCTTACATCTTCCGGTTTGTGCCACCCTCTCTTCTCTGCCCCTTGACTAGTGTGACCATAATGAGTTACTGAACCTCTATAGTATTCAGACACTTATTTAAAATTTGGGCTGAAAGCAATAATACTCTGTTATTAACAGCTATAGAACTATTACTATAACTGATCATAACCAACAGTGTGTCTAATTTCATGGATAAAATTTGGTTTGACAAAGATTGAGCAGCTTAACTGGGTTATTAATCAGAGGCGCTGGCACTGAGCATTATTTCAACCCTGGCAAATTTAGCCTCAGTGTTATCAATATTCTTTCAGTTATCCTTCATCTTCCTGGAGCGTACCCTCTCTCCTAAAGAAGAAGCTAGCCAAAAAAGCATCTGGACAAAAACTAGGTTGAAGCCGTCCGCACACCGGCTCCGACAGCATTGCAGAGCGCTTTCGAATTTGACTATTTCGCAACAAATATAGTATAGTGGCCTGTGGAATCAACAATGGATGTCAATGGACGGCGCAGACAAAATAGACTTCAATTGTAATTCATAATCCACGGCGGAAGAGTTCAGTGCTGGTGTGAAGGGTTGCATTGAAAATAATGGAAAAGAATGTTGGAAGCGGAGTGCTCAGCATTGTGTCGGAGACGGTAAGCGGACCGCTTTTGATGGAATTTGTTTAGGCCTAGTTTAAGAACAAATAAACCAAAAAATGTGGAAATCTGAATTCTAACACTCCAAATAATAAGAACAAGTGATGTTTGCCAGGATATTTCAAGGTCAAGTTATCTTGAGTGTTAATTTTAAAATGGCAAAAAAATATCCCCTCTGATTTCATTAGTCACCAGTTATTTTATCTATCTATCAACAGTCTAAATCAAGTCACAAACACCCTCTTCAAGCCAGGCTCCGTCCACTCCGGCATGCTGATGCAATCAGGGCTTGATTGCTTTTGCTTGGGTTAAGAGGTCATCAGAGACACCCTGGAGATGGTTGGAGATTGGCTTGTGTACTGCCAAGTGACATGCCTTCAAAACACTCT
>JAODXP020000023.1:23789689-23807298 GCA_027497455.2 Sardinella longiceps
AAGATTCTAGAGTGAACAAGATCGCTTACTGACGCAATAGACATGAGGTACGCTCAGTGTCAGAATGGGCGCCATTTTGATAAGCTGCTTCTAAACCTACACTAACATAATGGGTAAATAATCATGCAAAACACCATTACTACCCGTCGCCAAAACTTTCAACTGTCTTACCACCTACATCCATAATTTATGCGAAAGGAAATCCGTTGTTTTGAAATGGCTTCAGGCAGATACGTAGTCAATAGCGAGTGGCCTTAGCGAGTAGCCTATTTTCAATTAGGCTATAACAAATGTCCTGGCCAGGTCATTATTGAGAGCCAAATAACTCTGGATTTCTAGCATATGGCCTAAATGGATACAAAATAAAGATTAAAACGTCTCATATAGTAAAGTATATTGTTATAGTTCTTAAACATTAATAGCCCTTAATTGTCTTTAGTGCCACTTTCATGCGTGTGGGAGCAACATAGTTAGTGTCCAACTTCATAATGCAGTTAAATGGACAAGTGTTTTTTTTTTTCCTCAGTGACCTTTGGCGTAGGCTAGTTTCAAAATGAAAATAAATAAATAAATAAA
The DNA here is from genome assembly GCA_027497455.2 of Sardinella longiceps. Lineage (NCBI taxonomy): Eukaryota > Metazoa > Chordata > Actinopteri > Clupeiformes > Clupeidae > Sardinella > Sardinella longiceps. The sequence continues at coordinate 23,790,266 of JAODXP020000023.1, forward strand.
TAAATAAATAAAAATCACCCTTAATTCTAGGGAGCTAAAAAAAAATCGCGGCGGTCTTGCTATAAAAGGCTGCTGCAGTAGCCTAAAGTACTCTGGTTTAAGCAGTGAATAACACATCAATTACAAAATACCAGCGGTTTATGTTCTGTTTCGTTAATAACTTAACGAAAAATATACTGAAAACAACAAGTAAACTTGGAAAAGTTGTAAGCTGGATAAGCAAACGTCGGATGGCCTCTGCGCTGGAGAAAGCAGCAGCTTTTAAACAGAGTGCTAAACAAACACAAAAACAAACACCAAGTCCCAAAAGTTTAATAGCCTACACTATTATCCCAAAAATCAATTTTTATGGATATCCAGTCTTATCATAGTAGTCTAGGCTGTAGATTGGCTACATGAAAAGCAAAAGTAAAGTAGCCTATAGGCCTATGAGAGATTTTGCGCAAAAGACGTCTTGCTTTGGAGAGCGCGTTATTGAACATAAACTTTCCCACTACTTGCAGACCGGCTAGTTACAACAATAAGTCAGCAAATAGGCCTAAATCCAAAGATAACATTTTGCTATTATGACCAGTCAATTAGTTTAACATATTATGCACTATGAAACCGCGGCCCAAAACCTCTGGATGTAACTGTATAATTTAACGGGCTGCAGGGCTATTCATGTGCCGCTGAAAATAGCCTATCTCGACTACAGAAATAAATGATTTGAAATTGTTGCATTTGCGTAAAAAGAAATTACGCCACCTGCCCAAAAGTGGACCGGCTCATCAGATCGCAAAGATTACCAGCCCGAGCCTGCTGCTTCCACACGTTATAGAATAGCCTTTATAGACCATATCCACGTCAAACCCACAGCAAACATTAAGACACCCTTCCAGAATTGAGCACAGTAGCCTAATAAAGACACAGTGAGGCGTAGTTAGTAGCTCGCAGGAGTTCATGTCAGCCTCACAAGAAACGACATGCATTATATCTCTTATTCCCCTCCTTATCACTGCTTCCCTGTCTGCCAGTTACATTTTGTTGACATTACAACATGCAACGAGCCTACTTAATAACGAGGATAGAGAGAGAGAGAGCATCGCAAGCATCGCTCGACCTACTTGTAGCCTGGCTTGAACATCTGTAGTGGTGGCGGTCAGCATTTGTCACTAAATTTCAGCTTAACTCTGCTCTGCTTTACATGCAGGTTAACAAATGCATCGTGGGCTACCTTTTTTATTAACTGACGAGGGTAAAAGCGACTTGTTGCCCATATTGGTTGTTTTTCACCGTCACTGCACCTGATCAGCTGGCCTGGGAATTAAAAGCTGCCTCCGCGTGTAAAATCGTGCGTGTGCACCTCTGTTTTGTTGCCCAGACCATGCCTAATGCTCAAAGAATCATGATAGGCCTATAATTTTGGCTATGTATGATTTTTTTGTTTCTTTTTTATTAATGCTTATTAGCAATCATTAGTCTGGACCAGATTATCTCAAAAGACAGTGGTTTTGAGAAATAGCTATAGTGGCGATGTGGTTTATAGTTGCATGTGGAAGTGTTGTTGCGTAAATCTACGCAGACTTTATTGGTTTTGTTGCGTGCCGGCCAATTGTCTTATTAAATAGCCTTTGCGTGGTGCGTTTTTTTAAAAATGAAAATGTAAAAGCCCACTTGCTATCATACGACCATGTAGGCCCATTTAGGGTATTCCTACTTCGAAGATTTAGGGCATCATGAATTAATGAATTAGGATTATCATTCATAGCACAAGAAAATGCGGGTTCCATGCTGAGTTGCGATAGCAAAGCGCAATCCTTTTGTGTGTGCAATCATAAATGCTTTTATAAATGTGCTTCTCTCATCTAAAAAAAATGGGTACCCTGGACCTTAACTTACACTATGCCCACTCTGTCCAAATCTTTGCAAGCAGAACATGCAAGGAAACAACAGGTGGTGGTGGTTCTGCCTTAGGCCTAAATGTTTGCAAAATGTCAATCGGTTATTTTTTTTTTTATAGCGAACTGCCATGATGTTGGAATTATTGGCCTAGGCTACATTTGATTATGCCAAAAGGAGGTTGAACAAATGAATGATACGAAAAAACTATAGGCTACAACAAACACACACAAATATCCGAGAGGGTGAATGCCCGAACTTTCGGAGAAGCCCTGAATGCAGACACTCCACAGCCTGCGATGTCTGGCTGTTGCGTTGAATTCCTGTTAGGTAAATGTTTGAAGCCAGTAGGATGCAGCATGCAGGCCTTAAGTCTCTATAACTGGGTCTGTTCAGCAGATAAGACAGCCTAATGCTTTTCTTGTGGATAAAAACAAGGACTGGGCAGCCTAATTTGACGATGATGCAGCTTTGCGCAGAAAAGACATTGCAACATTCTGTAGGCTATTTGTCGGATCTGATTTTGTAGAGACTTTTTCTGTCTACCCTGTTGCATTTCTGGCTGTTGTCAGCCTACTCTGCTTCATAATTAGCATGTCGTTTTTCTCTCTTTCTTTCTTTATTAGCCTATTTTATTTTTTAACTTAAGGGCACAGAGATCTGGTGCTCCTCGAGATTTGGGGTTACACCTGCCCAGGTCTGACGCACCTGACTCAGACGTAAACTGTTGCACATTAAGGTGGTGTATGTTTCAAATGTAGGCTAAACAATAATTTAACAGAGTCTATTAATTTGAAAAATATATTTCTCAGGCATAAATGATATTAAAATCAGGATAGATGGCATAGGCTATGTGTCTGGTTTGGTAGCCTACAGCAAAACCATATGGCTCTGGCCTACAGTAGTAAGCTCTGTGACGCAAGTTGAGCTTACCAAAATGGCGCCCATGGTTCTTTACTTCCGTACTTCCCCATTGTTGACGTATTTGCCGGCCAGTAAGCGATCTTGTTCACTCTAGAATATTACCCTTATACTAGTCCTACAGATCTGGAGGTCCACAATGCTCTACAAATAGCTAAATTATTGAGCAAAAGCAGGAAGAACAAAGGTTGATGTTCTGCTTGTCAATTGTTCGATTTTAGATATGCATAACATCAGATTAGTTTCTGAAAAAAAAGCCGTCAGTTCGGTTCAAGTCAGTTCAGACAGCATTATCACCCAAAAAAAACCTATGGCGTTTGTCTGGTTAAAAAGTTTAATTATATAGGGATGATGATAAGAATGTACATTATCCCTTACAGCAGAGTATCATCCCTTACACCATTGTTCTCCCCCACCTCGTCAATTATTCCCCTATCGGTACACCTCGGCTGCCGTTACCCCTAACATATAACAGTAATATGAGGATTAACATTAGCATTATGGTAATAAAAAACAATGGGCAAAAATTGTTTCGTAACCAAGAATGCCTAAACCAGTCTCTATTTTGGCTATTTTTCAATGCTATTTTTGGATAAATGCCTTTTTAATTGTACCAGTTCTAAGCCACCTTGTAATGTCTTAAAGCATACCAAGATACACAATGTACAGTATAGGAAAAGCAGTTCTTTTAGCCCTTTCGGCTAGAGTGCACTGCACATATTTCAGCGTGCATAGTGCATGGTAGTGAGTAATTATAGCACTAATTGTAGAACTAAGTATTTGTGACTATATTGTGACATTACTGTAAATGAACTTGGAATGCTTCAGAAAGTCAACATGAAATGATTTAGGAGGGAATTATTAAAGCCTTAATTAATAATTAATACAGCAGTAAAGCTATGTAAACATACATAAATTGTTTATTAACATGTTTTTTAAATATTTTGCTTTTGCTTAATTGGCCCAGTTGCAATGTTCAGAAAACATAAAGTTTAAATGTATATAGTGGATCTAGTCATGGCTATAATCCTTGGTGTGCAGGCTCTTTATACATGCATATTCTCAATGAAAACTCAATTTCCAGCTGAAAGCTTTGTTTGAGGTCACTATATACTATCAGCAGAGGAAACATATGTTAAGTAAAACTGGGATGCAAAATTGGGTAAAACATACGGTAGACAACATTATGTAAATTTAAGGTGGCACTGAAACTTGAGATGAAGCAATACTTCAGTAGACTTTGATTGCAGGCTGTATGTCATGTCTGCATGGACACAACTCAAACATGTGGTCAAAGAGATTACTACATCCAAAGCTGCATTGGAGAGTTTGACTGTTCATCTTGCTTGAAGCCCAGTGGATTTCAATGGGTGAGCCCCAGACAATGTATGGGACAGATACTTTCTTCAATGCTATTCACATAGACATAGCAGGACACTAGTACAAGTTGTTATCAGGATCTCTACACACTATTGCTTTAACTTTACCATGCACACTGGCTAGCTTCAACGGCTGGTTAATTAATTATTTAATTCATTATTATTAGAGAAAATGAGAGTTTAATATGATCAGATGTGTCTGTCTGTCTCTGTCTGCCACACAGACCACAGAACACATTTCCATGTCCCAGTGTAAATAAATGTTAAAGGCGTGTAGATAAAAATGCAGAGACTGTCAAGACAGCTGACGTGTGATCACACAGAATGTCTAATCTCTCTCTCGCTCCCCGAATCTTTTGCTTTCTCTCTGCTGCTATGAATTCTAAACCCAGGATTTGAAGTGGCACACATGCACATTCTGTCAATTTGTTAACATGTTCCATCCCCAAACAAATGTTCAGAAAGTTTACTTTTTTTTCTTGAGCTTTTCTAATCACAAGTATATTAGGCTTTCCTATTAAACAACGTGCTGTTCGCTGAAGGTATCTGCCAGCCAGTATACTCAATTATCTGTTTCCCCCTTTCTCACTGATAGGCCTATAACTGGTATACAGTTACATACACTTTGAGTCCAAGTACGCACTTTAGTGCATGACCTTCTGGAAGGTGACCAGTATGCATCCACAATATTAAGTAACCACGACCAAAACAATCCCCCCAACACACACACACACACACACACACACACACACACACACACAGTTCTGAAGGTACATTGAAGGTGGGCAGGTGAAATCATAAACATGCGGCGTTCTGACAGAGCCATCAGCATTTTATTCCTGCCATGAGAACAGCCTTTGTTTGATAATGAAGAGTGGCGTTATGTCGTCGTAACTCATGGCCGCTTCCCCGTCGGTTTCCTGCCGGCGCACTGCCTGGGGCGTCCATATTTCAGCCCCATTCCCCACCATCCCCCTGTGTCACTTATGACAGCACATCCATCAGCGGAAGGAGGTTGGGGGGCAGGATGATGTCACCTCCACTGTACGAACTCTCAAATACACACATGCGCGTGCACACACACACACACACACACACACACACACACACACACACACACACACACACACACACACACACACACACATTAGCTTCCGTCCTCATTCTACCATGCCATCAGAGAACCTTGTTGTCAAGCAGACACTCTCCTGTCTGTCAGTCTTCTCCTGTGTCATTTCCTACATCTTATTATGTGTGCCTCTCTCTCTCTCTCTCTCTCTCTCTCTCTCTCTCTCTCTCTCTCTCTCTCTCTCTCTCTCTCTCTCTCTCTCTATCCCCCTCCCTTTGCTCGAGTAGATCCTTATTGCCTTGCACTGGACACTGTCTCACCCCACTGCTGAGTGACACACTAGTACACATCACCTACCGGTCACAGTGGGCCTCAGAAGATAGAGGACATATTGACATTTCTCACATCACACACACACACACACACACACACACACACACACACACACACACACACACACACACACACACACACACACACAGTATATCTATAGGAATGTGGACAGCCATACCTTCCTAGGCCCTTAATTGGCTCACTGAAACAGCTTCAGGTGGCCCAGGTCAGGGCGTTGCAACTCCCAACATATGGAAGTCATCTCAGAGGGACACAGTGACAATATAGGGAACAAGGACTATTTGTCTATACCATAGGTCTATACATGCTGAAAAAGGCCAAGGCTGCCAAGACCAAGCAGGCTAAACAGACATGCAGAACTCTGGAAGTATGGTCACTGTTTGGAGGGCATGAGGGAAGACGTAAGTTTTATAGGCCAAGGTGTTTTTAACTGTTTATCATTCTAATGACTGTATACATATAAGGCATAATGCTATCTTAAACGTTATGAGATTTTATGAATGCATTATAACCCTGACATTTAAATGAAATTAATCATTCTTTTTTTTTTTTTTTTTTTTTTTAATAAAATACACATTTATTTGATTGGAAATCATACATGATATTGGACAGAGTGCACCACCTGCTACAGAAGAAAATCATAAAGAGCTGGTGCAGAGCTGAGCCTGAGCAGGTTGTGCTGCTATGCTGCAGATGTGGATGGTGTGTGTGTGTGTGTGTGATGGTCACACTCCTGAGTGGAGAGCAGTCTAGCTGAAACAACTCCATTTGCAGATGGATGCTCCATGCCACGCACGGCTAACTTGCTTTCGTCAAGGGACTGTGAGGACCATAAGCACCCGCACCCCCAGCACACACACAGCACACACACACGACACACACACACACACACACACACACACACACACACACACACACACACACACACACACACACACACACACACACAGACTAACACACCTGCACTACACAGGCAAACACACCAGAACCACCACAACCCACCGGCAACACACTTGCATTCACAAATATGACTTCATGCGAACACAAGTAAAGAACAGTGGAAGACAAACAACCTCATACACACACACACACACACACACACACACACACACACACACACACACACACACACACACACACACACACGCTCTCCATGGTCACATATGTCTGTATGAACTTCTCTCAACTGGATGCACACATTCAACTATACAAACGTACACACACGCACACACACACACACACACACACACACACACACACACACACACACACACACACACACACACACACACACACACACACACATTGTTGCACCCAGCACAGCGCAGATGTCAGACTGCATGATGGATGTGGGTGAGTGTGTGTTTCTCCATCATGCTGCCCTACCATCAGCCAGAAACAGCAGGCAGTCAGCTTCATCAGTGGCACACACACACACACACACACACACACACACACACACACACACACACACACACGCACACACACACACGCACACACACACAGCCTTGGTTAAAACAGCAGGATATCACATTAATCAGGCGGAGCCATGTGTTCCTGTTTTGCTTTCCTCTCCAGCTCCTACATGTCTGTTTCTATTCCAGCCATCATTTGTGTGCAAGTGTCCTTTAAGGCGTAGCACAACTGCACGCCTTACACCTGTATGTATGTAGGGGTAGAATTGGAATTCAACATGAAGTGTAGATGGAGCTCTCCTGGAGTGTAATGTGTTGCACTGACAGCATGAAGGAGTGTAAAACAAAACCCTACACAATTATCTTGACACAATCATATTTATTGGGAATGTATAAAAAAAATCCATCTGAGTTGGCTTTTTAAAACTAATGCACTGACAAATTATTTTATTAACTGGCTAACGAACTAAAAATCCTTCCAATGCATACACTAAAATGTTCTCTCAATTCAATAGTGATGGGAATGAAACTGTGAAGGGTCAAGACCAAGTCGGGACCCAGAATATTTGTTTTCTAGTGTAGCCAAGACTGAATCTTTGAACAAGCAAGATCCAGTCTTTGAGGAGACCAAGTACAGACCAAGAACATAAAAAGGTTTTCTTAACTTAAATATCACACCAGTTACATTAATAGTCTATATAATATATACTGTAAGACAGACTGGATATTGTTTATACGCTACGCTACACTTTTATTTCCTTAACCTCTGTATGTGGACTTTTGCTGGACAGCCTGGGAATCCATACCTTTATCTTAAAGGGCAACTTCAGTCATTTTCAACATGAGTTCTATTGCTCAAGCTACTTGAGATTAGCCAATACTGAAAACGCAAGACATTTTGGTCCAACCATATAGGTTTTCTTGAACAGAGAATAATCACTTACAACTAGCCCAATGGGGCAGATTTTTAAACTGTGTTGAAAATGACTGAAGTTGCCCTTTAAGATTTAGCTCTGATCACAACTGATAGACCTTCCCAATCCATGGGAATCCATCAAAATGCCTCTGCTCTCAAATGGATGTGATTACGTTTGAAGACTGCTCGACCATATCTTCTCTCTGTGATCAATGTGTAAATTGATTTGAATAATAGATATTGTGAATATTAACATACCAAAACATACCAAAATAAAATATTTTTACTTTTGAGGCAGAGACCAGAAAAGACCTTACAGTAAAAAAAAACTTTAGCCTTAGCCTCAGAGAAGCCAGAATGGCTAACTGTGTGGATATGTGGATACCAATTGATACATTCTCACCTTTACTTTGTCAAAACTTAACAACGTGTGAGGCAGGCAAGGGTAAAGACCCTTTCTGTGTTTGTAAACATTCCGTGTTCTAACATTCTATAAACTGCAACTGGAGGCAGAAAGCCTCCAGAAGCTATCAGAACCAATACAAAAGTGACCGTTTTCAGCGCTGTCTATAATTTTGGCGTAATCTATCAGATGCTACCTGTGCTACTTTCAGTCTCTGAACTTTGGGTAGCCTACTGTTCAATCATGTTGGTGGACATATCTTTGTTTGTGTTTGTGAATCATATCGTGTAGAAATAGATTCTTGAGTTATATTATGATGACAAGCTATATTTTCAAAAATGGGAAAGTTGTCAAATTTACAGCCATGTCTATCAGAACAGACGATTTTCTGCCTCCAAAACTCAACTCATGGAATTGTGATGTAGCTTCAAAAGGGTGTAAAGGCACAACCGATTATTACTCCAATTATGTAAGTGAGCAAGGATTGAGAAACACTATAGAAGACCTTTAACTGACACCTTTTCCCACTACCAGTTCCACTCAACAGATCAATTTTCTTTTCATTCCAAAACAAGTGTATCCTGCCTCGTTATATTTTTGGTGAGTAAATTCATCCTGGCTTTATTTCACAATCTTTCTCCCAACCTTGGAGTTGCTTCTGTCCTTTCCATCACTTATCCTAGAGGAAGAGGAAGATGAAGACGACGAAGAGCATGAAGATGAGGAAGATGGAGAGGCTCATGCTTGAACAGGCATTGAACATGTGAGGCAAATGAAAGCGCCCCTCTGGTCTGCATTGATCTGCCTCCACTTAAACGCAGATCCACAGGGACACGGGGGCCTCTGAAATTGGTGAAATTATGGAGCCTTTGTGCTCCATTAAATAATTAGGTCAGGTGTAGAGCCCTAAGTGAGGTGGGGAGGGTGGGGGGGGGGGGTCATCTCTGGTGGACAGGGACTGAGGAACATAGGCTGCTGGCTGGGGTTGGACAGAGTGTCTGTGTGTGTGTGTGTGTGTGTGTGTGTGTGTGTGTGTGTGTGTGTGTGTGTGTGTGTGTGTGTGTGTGTGTGTGTGTGTGTGGTGGTAGTCCTCTGGGGGGTGTTGAGATGCACTCAAGTATAGCAGGGAAGGTCAGCCATGACGGGCAGTGATGGGAGACATGGAGTTTGATCACAGAGACTGATCATGTGCTGGTCTTGTACCACTGCTTCATGCTTTCAAAAACTTGAATTATCATCATCATCATCATCATCATCACCACCTTTCATTCTTCAGAATCATCATCCTACTATCTTTCCATCATACTTTCTTTTGTTCACCATCAGCAGCAGCTGTATCTACAGTATCCAAGTCCTCCCTGTTGTGACCTGTATGCACACACACACACACACACACACACACACACACACACACACACACACACACACACACACACACACACACACAGTGGCCTGTGTTGAGACAGCCTGACTGTGTCACTGTAAACTCTTGGAGTGGGTCAGCTGGCGGACAGGAAGCCAAGGTTAGTCAATGCACAGAGTAGGCAGTAATCCATCCCACCTGCCCTCTCCTGTTAGTCACGCTGAGTTAGCTCACCACAGCACATGGCTGCATGAGCATACGTACAGTATGTGTCCCTGAGTGGGATTGTGTGTATCTGCATGTGTGTGTTTGTGTGTGTGTGTGTGTGTGTGTACTGTGTGTGTGTGTGTGTGTGTGTGTGTGTGTGTGTGTGCGTGTGCATGTAAGTGTCAGAAAGAGTATGTATGTGGCCATGAGTGTATTTCTCTCTCTCTCTCTCTCTTTCTCTCTCTCTGTCTGCGTGTGTGTGTGTGTGTGTGTGTGTGTGTGTGTGTGTGTGTGTGAGAGTAAGTGAGTTCTGTGTGTAAGTTTGTACAAGGAGACATACACACCGAGGGTCGTTCCCCATCTCAGTTCAAAGGACCCCATCCTTGAGAGAGATATGTGGGATATAAAAGTAGTTTCATTGTGTAGCATCCTTATTTAAAGCTGATTGTCCTCTACAATATTTAGCAACGTAGTAACTAATTTAGCAAAAGTAACTAATTACTGTAATGCATTGCTTTTTGTGGTAACTTGGTAATGTAAGGCATTACAAAACAAAAACTGGTAATATTTTCCTCTGTACAATTGTCAGTAATTCAAGTTACTATGCATTTTTAACTTGGAATGAAGTGGTGTTTTTTTCCTTCATACAAATTCACCAAAAATCATTGAGAGGTCAGCAAGGCTGAGTAACTTAAGAGTAACTTAAATGTAATGCAACTGTAATGTAATGCCTTACATTTTCAAAACACTAATATTGTAATGTAAGGGACTACTTTAAAATGTCAGTATCAAGTAATAAATAACGCATTACAGTTTTGCAGTAACTTGCCCAACACTGTTCATGTAGTAATATTCAGGCTTATTACCGTACTCCTGACCCTCTGGTGATCACAGTCCTAGGGCAGCTGAAGAAGGGCTTTCCACCTTTTGCATGTGTACTGTACTGTAGATTCAGAATTCAGAAAGCCCCTGCACTGCATTGTGTCTGGGTTTCGGACTGCTCTTGAATGCAAACAGTGAGTGAGACCTGTGGAGACCCCCGCTGCAGTTGTTTTTCCTCCGTGGGGCTACTCGAATCAGTGGAAGTGCACACACCCAAACGCTCCACTGCCCATGCGGATCCATCTTTGTGATACCCCGCTGTGTTGTTCACCTCTGTGTGAGTGTGTGTGTGTGTGTGTGTGTGTGTGTGTGTGTGTGTGTGTGTGTGTGTGTTTCCCCCCTGTGCCTCATCACTTCATAGTGTCTGGGCTTCAGAGAGGCCCTCTGTCATAAATATGCATTAAAATCAATAAATATTCAGGCCAGGGAGGGAGGAAGAGAACGAGGGAGTGAGGGAGGGCAAGAGAGAGAGAAAGAGAGAGGGAGCGCAATAAAGAAAGAGAGAGAGAGAGAGAGAGAGAGAGAGAGAGAGAGAGAGAGAGCGGGCAGGGACTTGGCCCTGTTCATCTTCATTTATTGCAGTGATTTATTTATCAGACTGGGACACTATTAAAACACTCCAGTCCTCTCATTGGGGACGTGCAGGCAAAAATGCCCACTTCAGCATATTAGCCTTCTATTGTTTTTTTTTTTTTGTTTTTTTTTCATCTACCCTGTTTTTTTCCTGTTTGTCCGAGATGGGAGTATGTAATTGTCCGTGTGGTTCTAAAATAGGACGCCTACGGTAAGAGCGTGTCTTCTCTCCCCGGATGGTGTGTCTCGTTGGAGGTGCACCAAAGACGAAGCGCTGGTTCAGGGATCTCCCTCCTTCCCACACCTCCAGGCCCCAAACACATGCAGCTTAATGAGACCTCCTGCCTCTCAGCTGGGACTGCTGGGGAAGGGAACTCAGCTCACTGTGGGTTGCACTGGAGGCATGGTGAGCTTCTGATCTGGGTCAGGTCAGGTGAATGATATCTGTTGTATATGTTGTGTAACACACTCACAATGGTACAACTTTGGAGTTGTGGCCATAGGAGATTTTCCTTCATGTATGCATCTGACAGGTAGACAAGGTTCCAGAGCAGATAAGGATTGGGGTTTGAGATCTCAGGACTTCCCTCGATGTCAAGACAGTGGTGTGTGTGTGTGTGTGTGTGTGTGTGTGTGTGTGTGTGTGTGTGTGTGTGTGTGTGTGTGTGTGATGTCTAGATGCCATTTAAATGGGATTTGATTGAAGGGTGAGATGATAATTCAGCACATATGTCGGTGCAGATTTGGTTCTATTACCCATCACTGACTGTGCTGAATAAATACTATAAGGTGGTGCAATTATTGCATGGTGAAAACTTTCAAAGAACAGAATTTGAAAAAAAAAAATATCATTCTCTGAGTCTCATGTCTCCGGATGAAGTCTCTCTCTCTCTCTCTCTCTCTCTCTCTCTCTCTCTCTCTCTCTCTCTCTCTCTCTCTTTTTATTCTCACTGTCCCTGTCTCTGTCGTGACAAACACATTTGAAATGCTCTTTATCTTTTAATTTAAAAAGGGCTTTCAGACAGGTGAGGAATCACTCACTCTCAACTTCAGTGACAAACCCAGCAGTCTCCCTATCACCAGCGAAAGGATCAGAGAAGCTTTGATGGAGAAGAAAGTGACCTTTCTAGCCGACTCTTTCTCATGATTGCCAGCAATGGTGTCTTAGAGTGCATCACTTTCCACATCTTTCTGCTGGCAACCCCATCATTTTACCAAAGTTTTTGGGCAAATATGGCATAGAAATATGTTCAGAAATGACACATTGTTAATATAACTCAGTTTAATTAATTAACCCTAATAACACAAGAGTTCATATTAAATCATGTTCAGTCAACTTATTATCTGTCGTTCTTCTGTTTTTCTTTTTTCATTTTTTGTAAAATTATTATTATTTAACATATTTTGGTAATGGAGTGGTCTTAAGACAGTTATTCAAAATACTCAAAGAACACATTTTGATTCATCACTGCTCTCTCTCTCTCTTTCTCAAGCAGGCAAAGTCAAAGTCAAAATGAATGAACTCATGGGGATGGGGATGAAGCATGGGTGTTAATTATTTACCCAAAAAGATAAAGGAGAAATTGATGGAAGAATTCCAGGGTCTGAGGATGTTCCTGAAAGTCCTTTACAGTTTCCATAGTGATATTGCAAGGGTGAGTCCTTATAGTATGGCCTCACTAGTGTGTTGGTGTAGTGTTACTGCATTAATGTTGAAGCATGTTACTGCATGTTGAAGAGGCTATGGGCTTACAGAGTGTGTGTTTGTGTGTTTGTGTGTGTGTGTGTGTGTGTGTGGGGGGGGGGGTTGTTGTTAGTAAAGAAGTAAGGAATACTGTTCCTTAGGCTTGACACTGACACACAAATCGATGCACATCTGTAGGGCAAACAAAGTAAAGAGCTGTTTACTCAAACATAAGACAATAACCACACACACACACACACACACACACACACACACACACACACACACACACACACTTACATGCACAAACACATTGTTAAGGCTTTAGACCCCTTACCCCGCCCATGTAAAGGCTTCCCAAGTGCCATGCTAGTGGCATTTCCTTACTCTGGGAGTGCAGCTCTGGGACGCGCCATAACTCTAAGCACTTAATCACTGAATGAATGTAAAGGGTAAATCCTAATCATCAAGGCCTTTAAAACAATGCAAGCGCACCTGTGTATTCCCATCGACCTGCCCTCATCGAGATCCAACCACCCCTGTGTGCCTGTTGTTGTCCGGGATCGTAGTCCCAAGGCCACATTATTCTCGTCCCAAGCCTTGTTATTAAGACGTTAAGTGCACTAACGCATTGTGTAGCGGCTCCCTACATCATTTGTCATCTTCTGCATATTAAGAGAGACATGGTAATATGCCTTATTGTTTTCTATTTTTTAATTACTAGCTAGGGCCAGAGGATGTGAGCAGTGCTGAACCTGAGACATGGTCCATGTGGGGACAACCATATGGACAATTAATCTTATTTTTTAACTCCTTTTTAGCACAAATGCTGTCTAAGCATTGCACTAATTGCACAAGGCATTGTTTCCCATGAAAATCCCAGCATCCGTTATGGCTGCGCTATACTGTTCGTTACAGATCATCCTTCAGAAGATTTAATAGCACGCCGGATCATTGCATACGGCTCCCTCCAGCTCGACTGAAGCTTTTCCTGAACGAGTGGTTGGGGAGCGGAGTAGCTAACGCTGCGCAAGAGCCTGATTAACCCACAGTCATGTGTGCTTTCATTCGTCTCCGAGCTCCACTCTTCCCCAGTAAAAGAGAAAACTAGTCTCCCCACTCCTATTTCACTGCCAGGCTCTGAGAAATGAGGATCCATGCACTGTAAATCCACAGTGTGACCACAATGACATTTCCCCTCCACCTTCCACTCTCTTCTTTCTTTCTATCTGCCTCTTATTTCTTCCTTCCTTCTTTATTCTATTCCATGTATCTTTTGTCATCTCTCTCTCTCTTTCTCTCTCTCTCTCTCTCTTTCTGTCTATCTATCTTACTTTCTCCTCTCTCTCTTTTTCCCTCTCTCTATCCTACTCCTGTAGTCTTTCTTGCTCTGTGCTCTCTGCATGTTAAGGAGTTTTGCCTTTGAAAGGCGGCTGCACCCCTGCCGCTTTATTTATGTCGGCTGCATAAAATCAGCGCTCTGTGGCGCTTGTTGTTGTCCCAGGACGGAATAATTTTTGTTTATGTATGTCTCAGTCAATAACTGTGCTGGGCATGCTCACCTGCAGTGAAGGTGATTGGGTGCCTCTGTGTGTTTAACACCTTCTCTATGGCCAGGTGGTGTGTGTGTGTGTGTGTGTGTGTGTGTGTGTGTGTGTGTGTGTGTGTGAGAGAGCAAGAAAAAGAGTGCAATCAGTCCTTGTGGCATGTTTGCTATCTTCAGATAGAGTCATACAAAATGCAACATTTGGCCGATCCATTTGAATTCCATGTGTGATGCCCAAAGAAAAACAGTCCTTGAATGGACCAGTTGTTCCATCTCATTCACTCAGCCCATGCAGGCCGAAATAGTCAACCTTGCTATTTTGTGTTTATCAAGGGCATTCAGTGTCCCATAAAATTTCATGGATTTTTTTTTCTTTTTTTCTCTTTCTTTCCTTTTTTCCTCCTCCTCCTGAGTTTTTTTGCGGACTGATCAAAAAAACAGGGAAAAACATGTTAAGATCATTAGAAGAGTACAATGGCTTGCAAGGCACTGAACACCATCACATATGAGTGCTACGGAGATGCCAGCTGCAGCAGGAGCTTTCGCCCCGAGGAGAGACACAGTTGGCAGTCACATTTGGCTGGTTCCACGCTGTTAAACAGGAATGGGTTAGGTCCAGAGAGAGGGACAGCAGAGCAAATGATACCTAGTTATTAAGAGACTCCTTCTCTCTCTCTCTCTCTCTCTCTCTCTCTCTCTCTCTCTCTCTCTCTCTCTCTTCCTTTCTTTCTCTCGCTCTCTTTTTTTGGGCACATCAGCAAGATGTTAGCTCCAAATGCTCCATTACCCCACTGGTGCTCAGCCCTAAGTTTACGGCTAAGAGGGAAGAGAATCCTGCGTGTGTACGTGCCAAGTTTCCCCGTGTGTGTGAGCGCACATACACACACAGACACAAACACACACACACACACACACACACACACACACACACACACACAATCACGTACACACACAATCACGTACACACACAATCACGTACACACACATGCACCTCTCAGCGCCTTGCCTGGGATGACTTTCACACCATAGCTGGAGGGCAGATGGAACAGGAACATGTGTGGTGGATCTCTCCAGAGCCGGATACTATCATTAGCAGATGCGCTAGAAGCGCTCGCAAACTGCTTGCTGTTCCCTCTGTTGCAACTTTCTTTTGTGTGTGTATGTGTGTGAGTGTGTGTATCTCTCTCTCTCCGTGTGTGTGTGTGTGTGTGTGTGTGTGTGTGTGTTTGTGTGTGTAGCTCTATAGCTGGAAACTGCATTACCGAGGTTCCCGAACATTGCCCCACACTGGGCAAACACCTAATTGTTTGAATTTAGAGAGCCTGACCTTGTTGAAATGTAATTAATTAGTCTTGCATGAAGGTTAATTAGCGCTAGGAGATGCCCATGCATCAAGCAACAGCACTTGTCTTTATTCACCTTGTCAGGTGCTCCACAAATTGCCCATCATTCACTGGGCTTGCTTGGAGAAGAAGAAAACTTCACGTTTGTTTTATTGGATATTCCTCGAGGACAGTAAAGATTCTTACACTATATAGATTATAGAACTGTATATATGCTTAGACTATTATAGATTTTCTATGAAATACAGCATATATAGGCTACTGCTAGTAAGGATTAGCATCCAGCATCCACACAGCTTAGCATAACAGTGGAGCAAAGCCCTGTAGCGTTAGCAGTGGGAGCAGAGGACAGCCCAGCACTGGGGGAATATTAAAGCCAAAGCACCGCTTCTTTACACAGGGTCAGGGGTCACACAGTAGGCCCTGATTAGCACTAGCTTGGAGATCTAGGGTGCGTGCAGGAAGTCCCTGGAAGGGATAGAAGGCAAGATTGAGGAATGACTATCACCTGGTGGTTGGGTCTAGTGTATGTAAAAAAAAAAAAAAAAAAAAAGAAACAGACGTCAGGATTGAAAACCTTTTTTTTCCCCTCGAGCCCAATTATACTAGCTGAAGACTTGTGATTTTCATGTTGACATCATCCCTCACTATTCAATACCAGGTGTGTATCATGACTAGTCAATTCATATCTTTCAGATTTTAGTTATAACATTTCGATATTCTGTTATCATTCTGATGACTACCACAAAAATGAATCACTATTCACTTGACTCTTCAGTCGACACTCTCCTCCCCCCCATTACATGTTACTGTATACACCACTCATGTAGATCTCTGATGTAGGAATATAAAAGTAAAATTCACCTAAAATTGCAATATATAAATATGGCTCGTATACAGACTATAGGTATTTTTACTGAATATGACTCAAGGGGACCATAAACCCTGGTGTATATCAGAAAGATATCTCAATTTTCTGTTTTAAATAATGTTGCCATGATGTAATTCAGCTTTTTCATGGCTCATCTGACATGGTATGTATGCTATGTAACCTGTATATATAAAGTGTGTAAATAAAATATCAAATATATTCTAAA
>JAODXP020000023.1:23807398-23814898 GCA_027497455.2 Sardinella longiceps
TTTACTTTGTATTTAAGTAACCTGTGTAATCAATGAGGTTTTTGATTAGGTGTTTAGCTGAATTATTTCTTTACACAACAATGCACTTCATCCTTGTAAAATTCACACCATAAAATGTCACCTTGTGTGTTAGTGAAACATAAGAAACATGTGATGGATCCGTCATGGGTTACACACATTTTATATGGACAGATGAAAATGAACTGACTGCTGAAATATTCTCCAACAGGTTGCTAAGGGACCAATCTCCATGACGCCCTCAAGCCAGGCATCCCTTTGTTGTTCTACAGTTGGGCGCCGCAGTGATTTTTAATAACCTGCTCCCCACATAAATTCAAATCTCCAACCTCAGCCCCCCTCGAGCCAGCACAGAGCTCAGTCACAAAGGGCCCCTTACATTATTTAAGACAGTGTCCTCTCCACGACCCTCTCTCTGACGGAAAAAAAATAATAAAATACGGCAAAAGCGTTTAACAAGTTTCTGCTTCCTGATAATGAACCAACAGGATTAGTTCCCCTATACTTTAATCATATTTCCAACTGGCGGTGGCACGGCTCAGAGGAAGTGGTCTCAGGCTGGTGCTTTTGATGTTCTCACATATATCTGCATGCTTTGATTGACATGTCCCGTGGCTCTAATTGGGTTTTATGCTTACAATACTCACTGTTAAGTGTAGCCTACACCAAGACCAGAATGCTGTGATCTGCTTGTGTAAAGGATCATTGGTAGACCCTATATAATGTGCACCCACAAGTACAAGGAAGCCATCTCATTATATTCTGACATTTCCTCAGTGGACGCAAATGAAGATCATGTAATAAATTAAATTTTAATAAATTTAAAAATAAATTTATTTTAAATTGTGGTGTACATTATGGATAGATATGTACATCCTTTAGATCGGTTCATGTACCTTTGCTCATCATCCCCTATGCCTGCAAAGAGCCCCCCACCACACACACACACACACACACACACACACACACACACACACACACACACACACACCAAGACATAACATACACTGACACACACAAAGATGCATTTAACATGGTCTCCAAATGTTATAGAGCAGTAGCACAGTGAATAGATTAAAAACACATTAAAGAGGACATGGCACTAGGCTATTCTTTGTCTAAAAACCTGCAGAGCTTGGATTAAGCTACATGTAAACATGTTTAAATCAGACCCCCTTTAGTTTCTGAAACACAAGGTTGTGCATGTGAGCTCTGCTGTAAACAACAAGAGTAAGAAGCCTTGGTTGCCGTGGTGACGTCACAGCCAGGGTGAGATAAATGCTCTGTGCTTGGGCCAAGTCTCTGGGGCATATAGGCATCGCTTCTAACGGACCACATGCTAATAGCAACGGAATGCTAAATTATGGTAATAAGTCTTGGCTCCATTAGAAGCAGTGTAGTCATATCTAATCAATTGCGGTTATCTCCTCACCTCTTTCCCACCCATTTAGCTCTGCCATACACCAGAGAGGTACTATTTCATACAAAGTTAATGTCTCCTTTAATATTATGCCATGCTGGTTGCGTTAACAAGGTCTTCCGCTAACTTTTCTGCTGTGATTTGGCCTTAATTGGGGGACACAAAAAGACACTAGGGATGTTTGGGACTTTACAGATCCATTAGCTAGTTCTTAGCGTGGTCTCTCATCTCCATACCTTCATGGAGCTTTGACACGGCGCCGTGGGTGGGATATGCTATACTTGTTTGCTCTTTCCTTATTATGCCCACACTTTCGGCCTCCAGGGAATGAATAGTGAGAGTCTGTGGTGAAACATTGCAAAAATAACACAATTAGCAAGTTCAAGTTTTGAATTTACCAAAGATATAGTAACGATGAATGTTCTGTTTGGAGAGTTGAAATGTAGCATTTTGTTTATGTTGTAGGTTTTAGTCTTGTCCTGTAAAATGCCTATATTTCCTCAAAAAAAACTCTCTTCTGTCAAAGCCCTACGCAGTAACAGGCCTTAGTGTAAATTTATTGCCATGACAGATATTAGGCATTACGATAGAATACACAGGAAATACATGGCTCCATTGTCCCTCTGTTCCACACTGTATACTCAACACAAAAGTCTGTTTAACACTCGCCTGGTGTCCTCACTAGTAGCTAGTGAGCTAGTTGTTATGTGTTCAGTCTATCATGACTGCACAGCTCATGGTCCGGCATTACACCCCCCAAACCACCACTCCCCCACCCCCAAGATCCTCCTCCTTGCCCACAGAACAGGATCAGTTGACACTCGTTTACCAATTACTGCTGCACGCCAGCTTAGCCAGGCTGCAGCTCACGGAGCTGAAGACACGCCGTAAAGTAGCCACGGTAATCCCTGACACGTCTAAAATGTTCGTCCACACTCCTGTTCTTTTGAGGGAGAGGAGATAAGAAACTTAAATCACACCTCAGCTCCTTATTGAGGGAGGGAGGTCAATGTACTTATCCACATGCTGTTTTCAGAAAAAGCTCTTGGAAATCTAATGATTAGAGTTTTATATAAAAGCCTATCTGCAATGTAGGTCTATATGCACCAGGGACGGACTGCAGTACTGGCACACCGGGAAAATGCCCGGTGGGCTGACACGTTTTTTGGGCCGGTAGTCCCAGTCCGCCCCTGATATGCACTAACTATAAAGCCTTATACAAAGTAGTATAAAGCTCTCTCAAATATCATAATTAATTGGATTGTCCATATCCCTGTTCTTGGAGGCTACTGAATGCTATCGTTAGGTCTCAGAACGGCAGCATTTGGCACAAATATGCAAACTTGTAGCTATGCTATGTGGGCAAATGAAAATGAAACTTTCATCATTTAGTGGTGGCTGCCATTTTGCGTTGTGATGGGTTACACTACACTACATTTTCTATTGTATTTCACAATGTAATTCTTCATGAATGCAAACTTCATGTATGGTTTACATAGACGATGTACCTTATTAGAAGGTCTCATTAGCACTTCATAACTTTATTCATGTTTTGTAATGCCGAAGACAAAAGTGTCACTAAGATTTCCTTTTATTCTTGCTTTGGCTTGAGTGTCCTGATTTGGAAAGGTAGACTTCTGTAAGACATTGCTGCTGGACCCCTGCCAATGACCTCCCATACTCAGTGAAAACAAATGTGAGGAATGGCAAGCAACGATGTATTTTGATGATGATCAATGATAATGGTGCATTATGATGATGGTGCAAGTGTGCACTCTTGCCACAAAAATAAACTGGTTGGCCTAGTACAAAAAACTGTGTAGACTGAATTATTGTTATTTACCAAATTACGTTATTTTGCTCATACTGCCATCAGCTTCAAACTAACACTATTGTCCAATGGTAGTATACAGTAGGTGGAGATTATTCTCATAACCTCATTCTCATGCTTCCTCAAAAATTCAACATCTGTTTCAACCACTTGGTATTCTTCTACCAGAATAACATGTGTAAGCTGTAGACCTCAAAAGTGTGGCCATTTCACAAGAGGACAAAAGAAGAAAATAATACAATATAACAAAATGGAAAAATATATGACCCTGTACTCCTGTGTGTGGTCAGACAGGCTGTGTTGTGTATAGGGGGGGCTTGTGTGTATTTGTGTGGTTTCATGTAGTGGGTTGTGGCATTGGGGAAATCACTCTCTGAGTCTGATTTACACTTCAAAAACTCACAGGCGCACAGCCATGCTACTGCTGCGGCTGCTGCTGCTGTCTCTTTTGATCTGATCCACCCCAAAAGGCCTGCCAGGGAGATTTCCCCTGCATCTCCACCGGATCTCGCTGCAAATGAACAGGGCATGAGAGGAGGTTAGGTTGGAGATTGGAGTTTGGGAGGCAGGGGGTGGGGGCAACCTCTGGTTATTGTCTGGTGTCTTTAAACAGATGCTTAAAGAATAATTTTAAGAATTCAAAATAAAGCAATAAACAAATGCATGGAACATTATCATTATTGAGAGTTTAGAATAAAAGAAAATAATTAAAATTATAATCATTTTCATCAATTAACCCCAACTAAATATAGTATATAGGCCTATGGCAAAAACTGTCCTATATGACTATGTATCAAAAGAAATAAACGCATCAGACATATGCAGTGTAGTAGTTCTGTTTCAATGTAGCTTACCTGGCTGTCGCTCTGAGTCTGCGTACCATGTCGGTAACAGTGAAGGACTTGATGTATGAAAATTATATCGCTATTTTTTTTTTTTTTTTAGGTCAAAAACAAAATCCACCCAGCATCTGGATTACAGAGAGTTTAGTCCAACCCCCACAGCAGTGGCCTGGTCATAACCAGCCCCTCGGTCTATGCTTCTCTTCTGATCTGGGATCTCGGTTATTGAGAAACTATTGCTTGCTGGAGATAGCCTGGCGAATGCCAAACTAAAATCACAAGTGATATTTAGTCTGGAGACCTACCTATTGCATTTCTCGTAGCGGAAGCATCGTTTACGATTGTCCAGAGCCGTTTATTGGGCGCTACGAATCATAGCGTCTGTATATACCTCGGAGCCAATACCAGAACCACCACGTGACGTAAAATGCAATCGAGGGCCGTACAAATCCCTTTTTGTTCTGCTATTGGATACCGAAACCAGGTGAGAAAAACGGCCATGGTCACCATGCTGCTTTGCAGAGTGAAATGAAATAAGCGTGCAAAGGAGCATGGGAACTCCCAGGCTATGCTGGAGATGCTTAAATTTAAAAATCAGCACTTAACTGGATCAGCACTTAACTGATGGACAGGATGCATCCGATGTGAATGAGGCTAATGTCCAGAATGCCAGTCGGACTGCTGGAGGGAGATGAAAATTCCGTAGACAATGGCCAGGCTACCATAGTAGAGACGCTGTTAGAAATTTTGGGTCCTTAGAATCCCAGAATGCCCAACAACTATAAAGTATGTCTCTCTCTTTCTCTCTCTCTCTTGTGTATCCATCTCTCTATCTATCTCTCTGCCTTCTCCATTAGATAATAGGTGTAAGAAATAACAAAAGTAGTCTACACAGTGCTGTGTATTTTCCTACAACTGATTATCTGTTTTCTGCACAATTAATGTATCTAAAAAAAAGTGTAGATTCCACATGTATGTGCACATATTAACATATAATCACTAAATGGTTAGAGGTAAATCATTTAATTATCATACCGTAATGCATGAATTTAATTAGTATTACTACAATCTATGTAAACATAATTAACATGTTAACATTCCGTGTTAAAAACCCTTCCTGGAGCTACACCATTAAGGCTTGATGTACACACAGCATTCAGTTGTGTTTAGACCGTGTCTTGACTCTGCCGTTACGTGCTAATGCATGGCAAAATCTTTAATGTGTTTTCTTCCCTTGAGATACGGACAAGTTATTCAGGTTCTGCCCACCACCATTACTGCTGTCAGGAAGTTCATGGGCAAGAAACAAACAGCATTCCCCTTATCAATGTCAGCACCCTGCAAATAATCATGTAGATTGGGCAATTATGTGGATTCCATTATGAGCAAACCAGCCAGTGCCTTTTCCTTGTCACACGTCTCAGCTAATGCATTCCAAACAGGACTCTGGACTGCGAGCCAGACAGATATTTAGAGGAGGCAGTGGAGTGTGACAGACGCTAAAATATGTGCTTTCTGCCTCTTCCATCCCTTTTTTCCTCCCTCCCACTCGCTCCACTCTGTGTTTTTGCCTTGGCTTCTGCATGTGTTTTATCTGGAACACTTCGGCCATCAGTGTAATGTATGCAAATAGGTTCCTCTCTGGAGACTTTCCATTTTCCTTCAGAAAAAAAAGAAAAAACATTTTTTTTTTTTCCTTTAGCATGAAATTATTTTTTGGTAGATGCCATTTTGAGCCATGATCATCTATACAGTCTAGAGTTGGCCCCCTTGCTGTGTTTGCCTCTCCAGTAATCCTTTGTAGCCTGTATCAGGCCTACACTAACAGTGCATTTGAACTCAATATAGTATCAGTATAGTATAGCCCTATTAAATCTCAATTATACCTTCATCTAATATGGATCAAATTAGTCCATGCAGTAATTGATTATACTGGAAATGACTTGACCACTATTTCAATGCGCTCGAGTGTGATGCCTTGGCGTTAATGACTTTAACATTGCTGGTAATTGTGGTAGACCTCTAGAGCGCCGACCCTCATATAAATCTCCTAATTATCGGACACTGAGGCAATCGGCGATAATCAAATTAGCACGCAGTGGAAATGTCACGTACTCTTGTGTGCGTCTGCAGAAACCCGCTCCTCTTCATCCCTTGGCTCTTCCTCACCTCCCACTCTTTATCTCTCATGCTAGCTTCAGATGCATCTCCCAGGCACAAGTGGGAAGCCTGACCCCAGATCAGGCGATCCATTATGTCACTGGCTGCCGAGATTTAAGCTTCTGGCTTTTAAAAGGTCATCAGGCAGCCTGAAGTTTTGCGGCATTTCATTGCGCAGACATTTTTAGACAGCAGTTGAAATCAGGTCGAGGTTTGGATGAGCACTGGTGTGGATCTACTTCTATTTTAACTTTGCCTTCTAGGAATAGCTGACATTAAAGGCCCCTGTGCTTGAGCTGATTGCTGAGATGAGTCATGCTGTAGCTCGCTCAAGTGTGACATGAGTTGTTATGTCCACCATAAAGACAGACACGGCCATCTTTGACCCTGTTATGTAGCTCAGCCTGAGAGGAGAGAGACAGCAGTGTCCTCTACAAAGCTGAGGGGGTCTGACTGGCCGGCGTGGAGAGAACTGCTCCTATCGTGCTGCTGAGGTGCTTAATCTCCTGTAAGCAGCGTGCACTGGACAGCGGTCATGCTCCTGAATGACCCCTGTAGAGGTCACTACTGTACACTCTGGTGAGGTCATTTATCTTTTCCCCGACAAGGAGAGCGAACAGAGGACAGACACTGCCTGATAGTGTGAGCTGTGACATGCTAGGCTAAGGGAGCTTTAAAGCCCCTTGGAAGAGGCTTTGATTTCCCCGCACATTCTGTAGGATGTTACATGTAATGCAGGCCAAGATAGACTTGGAGTATAAGTCCGGAGTAAGTTTAAGCATAGCCCTGCTGCACGAGCCTTCTAACAGCAATATATTTTGCATGAAATGAAAGAATTTCGAACAGCATAGACCTAACGCGAATGCGAAACACTTTACATCGAGTCAATGTAACCTCAGATCTTACTTTCGTTGTCCAACAGTCAGGTCCCATTGATTCAGTGTAAAGTGCCTGTTCGCTTCTGCATTCGCGTTCGGTCTGTGCTGTACCAAATTATTTTGTTCCACTCGCTAACTAGCGCATTTAAGCTCTTTCAACAGGGCTATGCTTGAATTCACTCCGGTATTTTCCTTTAATAATATACATGTACATAAAACGGGTTGAAATTCTGTGTGAAATCACTTGTGCTGTCTGTTTTCTACTATCCAGTCAACTCAATAAGGAACTTAGAAAAGAAAAGTTTAAAAAGTGCTGTAGTACTTGCCGATGCTAAGTTAAAGTGATATGTC
>JAODXP020000023.1:23819898-23829898 GCA_027497455.2 Sardinella longiceps
AGAATCACTTGCAATCAGCCCGCTTCAAATATCTTTCTCACATCCAATCCCTTTTTTTTTTTTTTTTTTTTGAAGCTATAGTGATCTTACCGTTCCCTTTCTCCCCCCCCCCCCCCCCCCTTCCACTTTCTCCCCCAAGCAGTGATCTATGCATTCATCTATGTGTCATAGAAAGTAAATGAATGTTGACGATATGATAATACTATAGTGGATATTCTAGCATGTACGCTCTGGGTCTCCATCACGTTTATGTGGTCCCAGTAAAAATATCACTTCATTAATTATTACCGGTGCTGTCCTGAGGCGTTCGTTCCACTCCTTTCTTTCTCCTGCGGTGGCCGTACGTCACTCTGATTTAGACGCCCGTTTTTGACATTGCCTCTGACAAACACTGTAAGCGAGCAGCGCCGGGTGAGGCCTCATTCTAAGAGTGTAATGAAATCTTTCTTTCTTTCATATGCCTGTAGAACGATGTGTGTGTGTGTGTGTGTGTGTGTGTGTGTGTGTGTGTGTGTGTGTGTGTGTGTGTGTGTGTGGTGGGGAGGCCTTCCATCGTGGACTGTGTCTCTGGTATTATCCACTAGGGAACGGGTGACACGTTTTATGGTGACTGATGTGATATATATTTAACTGGGCTCCCATCATAAAGCATTGTTCCTGTTTCCACCTGCACAGCTCTGGGTGGGAAAATTAAAAAGTCATTGGCAGTCCGGAGCTGTGTGCCGCTAACGTGTCGCCAAGATGTTTTGGATTCAGCCCAGTCTCTCTGCATCGCTGCTGTGAATATCAACCACTGCCGTTAAGGTGTCACAGGAGATACATGGTACCGCCTTATGACATGGACTAATAAAGGTGTTCTTCACACACTTATGCATGCATGCAAAACACACACACACACACACACACACACACACACACACACACACACACACATGCATGCACCCAAATGAACATACACACACATGTATGCAGACATCCGCACATACGTCACATCAGACTTGAACATACAGACACACACTGCATGGGGCACACACACACACACACACCTCCTGTTTGACATCTCAAGCTCAGAGTTACTAACTGATCTGCACTGATTTGTATGCCATCTGGGTTTGTTAGGAATGTAAGTGGTGATTTATGAGAACTCACATCGAAAGTCATATGTAGGGATGTCACATACCTTTGTAATGCTATATAATTTGAGTGAGGGGAAAATGGCATTTTTCATTTAGTTCATCCAAGAGTGAAGATCTAACCACCACCACCACACCACACCATCCCCACTAAGTGTCAACATGATGTGTTTAACCTGCCAAACAGAATGAAAAGAGAGACAAAGGTCCAGTTTGGCAGAAAAATTACAGTAGGCTTCATCTCTGAGTTAAGTGTCTGCCTTGCTGTCAGGACCTTATTGCTGTGTTAGAAGAGTTCTCTCTCTCTCTCTCTCTCTCTCTCTCTCTCTCTCTCTCTCTCTCTCTCTCTCTCTCTCTCTCTCTCTCTCTCGACCAATGAAGAACCCCATTACTCATAATCATACAGACTATGCTTTGAGCTGGGAGAAGACACCTACTGTACAGGGTCTGACTGGAGTGAGCTCAAGTGAACTCTTACTTTGTGTATTAAAGGTCAAGAGGAAAAAAAGGTGGTTGTTTGTGTGTGTGTGTGTGTGTGTGTGTGTGTGTGTGTGTTTATACAGTGTATTGGGGAGCAGTAAGGTAAATCTATCAGCCTGTTCAGTATAGGAAGCGTGCTGCTTCTTGGCCTTATGTCCACCCTGCTTAGCCAAGACCGAAAATGGAAAAGGAACTCAAAACAAGAAGCTGTAGGCATTTGTGAGAAAAGCACTTCAAATATTGATTCTTTATGAGTTTTAGGGGCTGAGTCCATTTCTGCTGTATAACAAGCTGTAAAGGTCACTGTTTAGCCATAAGCAATAAAAAACTAAATGGCTGCCTAAAACACATTGACAATCAATGTATTTCAATGTAGGCTAATGCTTTACATTAGAGCATTATGCATAGTTCATGGTGAGGTTGGTTGGTAGATGTCTCAATGCATGCAAAATCACATACAGAGTATAGTTTATGTTGTTGAAATGTTTTCCCTTATCGGATCAGAATCTGTCAAGAACAATGGCATCAATTTATGTTATTATATGGTTAAAATTGGCTTCTAAATCTCCAATCTCATGAAGTCCATTATTATTAATGGTGCCTATTATTGATTATCAAACACAACACATGGAGCAGGAAGAGCAGAGGTTTCCTCAGCTGCTACAATATGTTTTTATTATTATTATTTATTTATTTATTTTACAAAGTGCACTATGTAGGCTGGGATATCCAAATTGTGTAGGCCTACTACGATAGGGGCATATGCAAAATTCAAAACACTCCAAATCAATGCAAAATTCACAACTCCAAAATAGTCTGTTGGATATTCATGTAAACTCTAAGGGGGGAAACACACACACACCAGGGTTCCCGCGCGGTCTTAAAAAATCTTAAAAGCATTGAATTTGCGAATTTGGAAATAATACCTTAAAAAGACTTGAAAAAGTCTTGAATTTTGATGTCTTGGTCTTAAATTTTATGCAGTAAGTAGGCATATTCTTCTCCGTATTGCACCACTCTCCTCAAAAGTTTCATTTGTCAACCATCATTTGATTCAATAGGTTATGTAGCCTAAATAGCTGGCGGAACCAAAGTTCAGAACGCAACGCTGCTTTGGGTCTGAACATGTCACTGCAGCACCAAAACAAACATAAGCAAGCATGTGAGCGTATGTGAGCGTAACGATAGCCTAGACTCTAGACGTACCCCTAGTGGTAGCAAATTTGAATTTGCACAGAGGTACGTCTAGAGGCCACTGATAGAAACCCGTTTTAGCCTTCCTCTGGAGGCGGATAACCAATCACAGCGCGGTATGTGTACAGGAAATCGTAAGGCGGGCTTTGTACGATGAAAACAGCCCTGCTCAAACCAGAGCGGAATCGTCTTTGGCTTTAGTTTTGGACGAATTGCACTTGTCATTTTCTTTGAAAGTGAAACAAGAAAGTGCACTGAAGTTTTTCGTTCTGAAAAAGATGTCTTTGCCGTGTTAGCGACGGGCTACGGGAAAAGTTTGATATACCAGCTGGTACCACTGGCCGGAACGCTAGCCTATTACGTGGAGAGGCAGTTTGAAAGACAACGCAATCACCCGCCCCTCCATTGAGGTACAGTCTATCAGTGGTCTTCAGACTATACATTCTTATGATATAGTCTGACGTGTCAGGCTAGCGTAACGAGGATGGGTCGGGAGACTTGCAGCTGGATGGTATGTGACTGTTAACTCCACATTTTAATTTCGAGGCTCAACATTTTAGTAGATCTTTTGAATTTTATAAATAGGCAGGCTGTGGACTGTAGACTGACTATGCATATGCGGATTTATCATTGTGACTGATAGCTGTAGCCTAACCATAACATTAGACCGGTAGGCTAGGGATGACTTGTAGAATAAGCAAGCATCTCTCTTCCCCACTAATTAAAATACCCTAATTATTTTCACAAAAAGCATAAGAATTTAAGTTGGACTAAGTTTCTTTGAATTATTGATAGGCCTAAGTATATTAACAATCTCATTGCGCATAACGTTATGCAATATTCCGACACTTCGGGAAACATCCTAAACGTCCTAAAATTTATTCCTCAGCGTCTAAAATTGTCTAAACACGTTCATTCTTGCCTGAAAGTTCATGCGCAAGGCCTGACTGAATCGCAAACGAAGATGCATCTCAGGGGGAAAAAAATACTAGAAAAGCAGCCGACGTTTAGAGAAAGTCATAAGCTGCGCAGGTATGCAGGGCCAACCGAGGTCCATGTGCGGTCCATGCGCTGAAGGGGTGAAACTTTGTTGGTTCTTGAAGGATTATTCCATCTTACTTTTTCTAAATTGTATTTACATTAATAGCTATTCATAGAGCTATTTTGATACCACTTGCCAGTACAGTGCTTTATGCAGAGACCATTAATTATACCTGTAACCTATTGATTTTGTTTTAAACCTAGTCTGTTTTTGATTGATTCTTTATTGAACAGCCACATTTAGCAAGAGCGTTCAAAAGGATAAAAAAAGACACAAAAAAGCCCAAGGGCTTATTTCCATTGTGGTCCTTTGGTGTAAAAACAATCAAGACATAACATTTAAGACAAAAGAAAGGGGAAAGGGATCAACAAATGATATTAAAACAAACAAAGACAAAAACAAAGGACACCATATAGAAAATAAAAAAGAAATTAAATACAAATAAGACATGCAGACAATACAAATAGAAAAACACATGTACTAAAAAATGATTTAGTTTATAAGTTAGTGAGCCATCTTTTAATTAGGGATTTAAATTGTATATATGGTGAGTTTAGAGATTTAATGTTAGTTGGTACGCTATTCCATAAGACCGCTGCTGAGTATAGGAAAGAGTACTTTCCCATACAGCTCTTAAAACGACATAGCCTATAATCAGTTGAACTCCCCCTGGTGGAGTAATTGTGTGTGTCGCTTACTCTGGAAAAATAGTTCAATAAATATTTGGGAACCAAATTTTGTCTTATCTTATAGACTAAACACAGCTTCAACTGAGAGACTCTCTCCTCCACTCTAAGCCATCTAAGACTAGAAAAATGGCCTGGACAGAGATGAGTTCTAGGATGTAATTTAAGTATAACTCTGACTAGCTTATTTTGACATATCTGTAGTTTGTTTTTGAGGGCTTGTGTAGTGCCAGTGTACCAGGATGTGCAGGCATAGTCCAGATGGCATTGGACAAGAGCATCACCCAAGACTTTCAAAGTATTGCTGTCTAAAAGACAAGATATTCTTGACAGGTACTTAGTCCTTTGGCTAACCTTTGAAATAACTCTTTGGGCCATATGCTCTCCTGATAATTTATCATCAAGTATGCAACCTAAATAGGTGACCACTTCCTTGGCCTTGATGTCAGTATCACCCACAGCTACCTTAAAACCCTCATCTTTTTTTTATTTATTTCTGGACCCAAAAAGAATTGATTCGGTCTTTCCAAGATGGAGAGACAGCTTGTTATCTATCAACCAAGTACTAAGGTTACAGAGTTCTGAGCTAAGCAGCCTTTCCACCTCTGCTTTCTCTTTATGAGACACTAGAATAGCAGAATCGTCTGCAAACAAAAACAGATTACAATTTATGGCTGCCTGCATGTCATTAACATATAACAAAAAAAGAGAGGGCCTAGTATACTTCCCTGGGGAACTCCACAAGTTAATTTAAAGGGAGTGGACATGGTCCCTTCCACATCTACCAACTGTTCTCTCTCATATAAATATGACCTTACCCATTGAACAGCTGAGTTTGTGAACCCTAAAGCTTTAAGCTTGTTTAAAAGGACATCATACTGAACAGTATCAAACGCCTTTTGAAGGTCTATTAACACCATGCCACAGAAATTTCCATTGTCCACCTCTTTCCTAATAAAATCTGTCAGAAAAAGAAGACAGGTATCAGTGGAGTATGCTTGTCTAAAGCCTGACTGGAAATCAAATAGCAGGTCCTGCTCAGCTAGATAACTATCTATTTGTTCATAAATTATCCTTTCAATGATTTTTGATATTGCACACAAGACAGACACTGGACGGAAGTTTTCTGGATCAGACCTAGAACCTTTTTTAAATAAAGGTATTACTCTAGCCACCTTAAGTTTACTAGGAAAGTGGTTATTTGCAATTGATAGATTTATAAGATATGTCAAAACAGGAGTAATTATTTCAGCAGCATCTCTAAGGAACCTAGCAGGGATGTTGTCAAAACCTGTAGCCTTGGATGGATTCAGGCCCTTGAGCTGTTTTAGTACCATCTCCTCTGTTACTTGTTTAAAATAAAAAGTGTCTGGCTTAACACCCCTTTCTTTATAAAACTCATGTACCGTCTGTGGATCACTAAAAATACCTGACGTAGATGGAAGCTTCTGTACCAGATTACTTGCTATTGTTGTAAAGAATCCATTAAAATGATCTGCCACTATTCTTTTTTCATATGATATAGTCCCATTTATGTCTAGACCTATTTTTGCTTAAGGTTCTCTTTCATCCCCAAGGGTCTAAGAGTTGCCTATTGTTAGCCTATCCAATCTTGTTTTTTGTTTGTTTGTTTGTTTTTTTTGCAGTGGAGTTTATATTGTTTTTTGATGGGTATTTTAGTACAGCCCTTGCTGTATTTGACAGTGGCCTGGGCCCTGACACTGAACTGTCATTCATACTTGGGAGGGATTGCTATATGGTGTACTCTGTTGAGTTTTATGAAGTATCAAAGTACTCAATTTTTCTTTTGTAATTGCTTTTCATGGTGAAGGTACATGCTTCTTTCCCTCCATTGGAAAATCATAGAAACAATCATGCCAGTTACAAATGAAAAATCTGATATTTGCAATGTTAAGGCAAAGCCTAGGTGCGCTGGTTGGTGTGTGCCACGAACTGCTATTTCCCGTTCACTATTGCAAAATTGGGTCTGTGAAATAGGTTGCGCAATAGGTTTTAATTTTTTACATAAATGGTCTTAAAATGGTCTTAAAAAGTCTTGAATTTGACTTGAAGAAACCTGTAGGAACCCTGACACACACACACACACAAACATTTGTCCTCACTTACTGTATAGTGGCCTTTATAGAATGAAAACCTGTCCGTCAACATAGCTCTTTAATTGAAATACCTATCATTGGTCCAGGATACCTCTATCTCCCTTACTTAAAAAGGGAGTGGTGTTGGTGCCAAAGGCTGCAATTGTTTACAGGTTTATCAACATTCTAAATGGGTTATGATCGAAAACTGAAATACGTTCTGAACTACCTCATAGTCACAAATGAGGCCTGGTTTGAGTGGATTACTGCTAATGGAGGTTCACCCAGTTCACCTCTGGAAGCCTGGGAGTTCCCATGCTCCTTTGCGCGCTTATTTCATTCCACTCTGCAAAGCAGCATGGTGACCATGGCCGTTTTTCTTGCTTACTTTCGGTATCCAATCGCAGAACAAAAAGGGATTTGTACGGCCCTCGATTGCATTTTACGTCACGTGGTGGCTCTGGTATTGGCTCCGAGGTATGTACAGACGCTATGATAGACATTCGTAGCGCCCAATAAACGGCTCTGGACAATCGTAAACGATGCTTCCGCTACGACAAAGGCAATAGTTAAGTCTCCAGACTAAATATCACTTGTGATTTGAGTTTGGCATTCGCCAGGCTAGGGATCTGGCGCATTGTGCTGTAAATGTGCTGCATTTTGGGTTAATTTCTTTCTTTTCTTTCAAATGACATGGAGATCATGACTTCAATGACCGAATAATACAGAAAATCAGGTAAATGCTCACATACGTTTGAGCAGTATTCAAACCAACTTTTCTACATTGGGAAGGCACTGCATCAATTTTATCTATGAGGCCAATGTTATTGGCATTGGATTCACTGTCATTGGAAATGTTAAGAGGAGACTAAGGAGCTTATATTACAGGCCACTGCAAAGTTAGTTTTAGCCTATCAGCCTCTACTATTTTGTCTATGTTACAATGCATATATATTTCACCACAAAGTACCAGAAACTGGAGCCCTGATTGAAATGTTATACAGTTGATTTGTATTTAAGGGACTTTGAACTCTCTAAAAATGCTACAACAACTTTCCCCCCAAACATGCCTACAGGGTAATAGAATATTGAATATCTGGACCTGGCTAGCTCACTGAGCTCCTCACCAGCCTCCCTGCCTCCCTAAGACACTGCAATGAATACAAATTAGATAGAGCCTTTCCCCAAATTAAATGTTACAGCCAATCACACAAACAAAGCCATTTAATAATCTCCCCTACACACACATACTGTACACAAACACACACACACACACACACACACACACACACACACACACACACACACACACACACACACACACACCACCTGGAGGCCATCAGATAGCCAGACAGACACATCCCACCAACTTCATGCATCCAACATCAACATGACAGGGATGCACTGCATATTTACTGCAGTAGTCTATGTGTGAGTCTCGTGGAGTGTGTGTCAGAGACAGTATGAAGTACAGTATACAATAGCTATACCACAATACTATACTACTGTAATAGTCCAAATAAGTTGGGAGGAGAAACCAAAGTGATGCTACCAGTTACTGTACTTGCAGATGGAAATCTGTTTCTTCTTTGTCTCACACACACTGACACACACACACACACACACACACACACACACACAGCCTAACCAGCTTTATGGTCCAACTGAATGGTACTATAGGCCATTTTGCAGATGCAATAAATAACCTTGTCCACTCTCCATTCCTGGTTTTATCGGTGGAAGTGGGGGAACAAATAGCCCTACACACAGGGATGAGGAAGCACTACAAATGTGCAGCTGCTGGTCTACTACATTGTTTAAATAATGCATTTATTTTTCTTATCTGTGTAGCAGGTCTTTCCATATTGCTTGGCATTGTGTGAGTGTGCTTATTTGTATGAGTGCAACGCTCCAGCAATGCTCATATATGTACAGTAGTGCTGTCAAACGATTAAAAAAAATAATCTGATTAATCACAAAATTTTGCAATGATTAATCATGATTAATCACTTTTAATCGCAACTCATTTCCTCCAGTAAGAATTTGGATGCTAGGGTATGTTGGATCCTTATTTTGCCCTGTAAAGGCCCTGATACTAAATAGTTGGCTTTGTTCATCTCAAATGAGGCAATTAACACCTGTCCCCTACCCCCAAGGATTCCCCAAACATGTTGTTGGACAGTCAGGAGCTAGGCCATGATCTTTGTATAGTTTGACTTGATAACCGAGCCATTTTCTATCTGAAATTGAATATAATACATGCCAAGAAAGTGGAACCATATCCATCAGGATTAATCTGAGTTAATTTTTTTAATCCGAGTTAAAGTTTTTGGATTAATCACATGATTAATCAGTTAATTTTGCCAGCACTAATGTACAGTAATGCCAAAAAACTCTCCTTTCTCCTTAAATGTATCTGTTGGGATGAGTTTGTGCAGGCAGATAGACAGTCTGTGTGTGGGGTCAGATGGTCTCTCAGATTGACACTGAGGGTTTGAGGGTTGGGCTTGAAGTCTGTCTGTTGGGTTGGTTTTGCTGGTTAGCTAGCAGTGCTTAAACGGTCTGTCTGTAGAGACACAGTATGTGTTTTTTTTTTTTTTTTTTTTTCAAACACATCTCTTTTGGTAAGTTAGCTCTATTAATAAGCTGTGGCACCAACCCTCCATGGTCTCAGAAAAGTGTCTGGGTAGTTGGTGTGTAGATTATTAATTGTCTATAACACAGAGAAACAGACACAAAGATAGAAAAATCCTACTGAGGTGGTTTTAACAGCCATCTATGTGCTTTCTCTACATATGGTGAGACACACAGCACTCATTCATCCTAATTCAGTTTAACCCTCACTCATGCCATTGTTCAAAAGTCAGCTATTATCTTGCTGACATGATGCGCTGGCTATGATGGATCCCCTCAGAGCAGACCCTCCTCTGAGACTACAGGCCTCGCTATCTATCCAGGAGGGATAATAAACATCCTGCTCCCTTTGAGGAAACAAATGCAAATATGTACTTTACATGCTCTATCTGTCACAAGCACATACATAGAGTGTTTCTTAAAGTCGAGAATGCCTCCTAGGTAGCACACTAGCCTTAAGCCGTACACTTCAAAAACAAGGTTCCATCAGTGCATCCTTGAAAAATCTATGAACAAAGGCCTCTGTCCTTGCTAGAATTTAGAAGGATGCTTGACTTTGGAACAGTACTTGGTAATGACGTGGAATGCTCGAAACAGCAGCCTTCCAAGCATGCTTCCCTGTCTTTGAGAAACACTCATAGACTCCAATAGAGGCACAAAGAGGTAGAGTAAGTACGGTATGGCAGTATGGTACAGTATAGCAGTTCTGTGCTTCTGCATGTAGATTTTTTATTT
>JAODXP020000023.1:23834898-23842398 GCA_027497455.2 Sardinella longiceps
GTGCAATAAGAACGTAATGACAGCAGTGAACTAAACCATGATACTGAGCAGAACAAACCAATTACAACACAGTAATATCTTCATTTGGGAACTACTGCATGTATTGCATGTGACAAAGCTTGCTTGCAGGTTTTTCTTGTGTGACATGACAGAGACCAGCCCGTCCAGATGCTGACTTATCTCTCGTATGTGGTAATCCTGGGGCAAATAAAAAGATACATTTGGCGATTAAATTTGATTATGTTGTACAGCATTTAGCCATTAAATTTCATTGTGTTGTAATGACCTTTAGAGGGCTCCAGCCTGATGGCAGTGAGCCCATATGACTAGCAGTAAAAAAGAAAAAAAAAAAGAGGAAAAAAGAAAACGAAACAAAAAAAAAGAGGAGCAATCTGCCATGCGGAGCCACAGAGAAACCCTCTAATGCCGGCTTTGTCTGCCCTCTCTCATCAATAACCTGCAGCTATTCACATGTGCTGAGAGCCCAGGTTGTGTTGCCCTAAGAGGAGCATATCTGAATATCAATCGCTCATCATGAATGAAAATATTACACAAACAGGTTAACAGCGCACCGCTGTTCAGGGAAGTATAGTGTTGATGTACGAGGAGCTGAGTTGGCCTTGGCAGGCTCTATTGTTTTAGCCTATGATAGATGGAGGACTTGGCTGACGCTTGCGGATGCAAATGAAATCGTGTGCGTCAGCCAGGCATGCCTTTGACAGCTGGACAGATTCAATTTAGCAGTCAGACATTTTGCCTACTGCATTTGTCAGTATAGAGTGTGTGTGTGTGTGTGTGTGTGTGTGTGTGTGTGTGTGTGTGTGCTCAGTGCATGAGCAGAGCTTTGTGGTTTTGATGAATGATGAAGTATGTGCAGTGCATTTAGACCAGTGATTGGACTGCTATGCTGTGTGTGTGTGTGTGTGTGTGTGTGTGTGTGTGTGTGTGTGTGTGTGTGTGTGTGTGTGTGTGTGTGTGTGTGTGTGTGTGTGTGTGTGTGTGTGTGTGTGAGACAGCATAAGTGACAGGGACCTATGTTGAGTGGAGAAGACAAGAAGTGTGAGGTGCCTGTGTCAGTGTGATAGCAGGGTTGATTGGTTTGTGCCAAATGTTCAGGTAGATGTATGAGGCCCAGCCCAAGCGGTCTCTTGTGAGTCATGTGCAATCATGGATGTGCAGTAATGTCCTGAATAAAGAGATTTCTTCAGAGAACCTCCCTAAACACTAATGAGTGATATGGGTTTTGTTTTTTGCATGTATACGTGAGGCCCAATTCTCTTTGGGAGTAAAGGCTATGGACTAGGGCCACCTGGCCCTTCAAATGAAGCAATTCCAGAACCTCACTCAAAACAAAGCTGCACAACAACGATACTCAGTCAGGTTTTAGGTAATGAAGGTTAGCAATGATAATGTCATGCTAACGTAGGTTACGAATTTATTTCTATGCTGTGTCTTCATATCTTATTTGTTAATCCATGAAATTATCCTATTGAGATTGAGAAGCAGGCTGTCGTAACACAGAGCAAATTAACATCAGCAAATGGAGTAGTTGTACCAAGCCCATCACAGCTGATATGTATGGTGAAGTGAAGCCAGTAAATATGACCACCAAGTCCAGTGTGATTCCAATGTAAATCTGGCAGCATGGCCTATGAAAATTGGCAGAGATTTTAGATGGAGTGATGTCTGGTCTTCAATCGCAAAAGTCCTTAGTCACAGTATTTTTCAGGGGAACATTTTTACCCCTTTCACTGTCACTCTGTTTCAAAGGGAGGGGGCTAGGGGGAAAGGTGAAGGGGCAAGAAAAGATTTGGGATTCCGCCTAAAAATTGGATGATGCCAGGATTCATTTTCCATGCCTGTTTTTGTGCTTGCCATGACATCCCTGTGTTTCAAAATGGATGCAGACAGATCAAATCTTCATTTTCTTTATCCACAAACCCAATTTCAAAACATTTTAACATTTTAAAATTCCCAAATTCAGGAATATACTGCAGTTTACTGTGATAGTGTCATTTATTTTTCTGAACATTTTGGTAAAGTCAAGCATTTGTGTGTGTGTGTGTGTGTGTGTGTGTGTGTGTGTGTGTGTGTGTTTATGTTTTCACTCACATACTGTATTTCCCCAAGAGGAAGGACCAGATATAAAAGAATGTGTATGTGTGTGTGTGTGTGTACTGTATGTGTGTTTGTCTCTATGGGCCACTCATATGAGCCTGTGTGAGAGTGCACTGCAGAGTGTATCGCGTGTGAGCGTGGCCGTCTGCTTGTCATCCCTAATTGACTGACGCTCCCTGCAGTGCTCCAAATGTAACATTATTTCAGCAGAGGAGGAGTGCCGGCCGTGCGGATGCGGATACAGGCGCGGGAGGCAGGGCCCCTTTGGGGGATCGCCGATGCTGCCGCCACGGAAAGAGCTCTCGGAAACAGGATAAAGTCCGGGCACGCTTAAAATTCTGACACCTTTCCCCGCTGTAAAGAGAGGCTAGGAGGCCACTGGAGGCCCCGTAAACGACTCCAGCAGATGCTCCCAGTAAACGGAGAGGAGGGAAGATCCTGACAGGACTGCACAATGGAAAAGCCATTTGCGGCTAGTTAAAGGCCTCCATGTGGGTGCTTTTCCGTAGGACACCAGGGCACTGTGTCTTCATAATGATAGCTGTCTGTCCCTCCCTCTCGCCCCAGTCCACACCATCTCAGGAGCTGAACAGTGGAGTACATGGACTGCAGCTGTCTAGAGAGGAAACAACAAGCAATACAAGTCAGATATACTGTATGGCTAGAAGAGGTGGGTTTTGGTTTACATGTCCAAAGAATGTCACAACAGTCCATCTGAGAAATGGGGTAAAACCTTGCACCTGAAAAATAAATTAAATGTTAGGAAATGCTGAAGGAAGGAAAAGCAAGCTGCATTTTCCATTTTTCATTGAAACTTTTTTTTTTTTTTTGGATATATTTATTGACAGCACAACCAGTCCACAAATAGTGTTCTTCTGTAGAGGCACGTAACACAAAATTCCAGAACATGTACTTCACTCACAGACCTAACAGGTAAAACAATATTTTGCACAGCTTTTCTAGCATTTTTGAGACCCCCCCCAGACTAAAACGCCTAGAAACAGTCAATGGAGATGCATTACTCCCTCCTCTACGCCCGGTTGTAGCCTGTGTGAATGTCTAGGAATAATAGAAGCCAACTTACCTCTCCCCGGTCGAAAAAGGTTTCTGTTGCTGCATTAAGGGGAAAACACACCCCGCAACAGAAATGGTCACGGCACTCAGGAGGCACGAAAAAACTTAGGGTCTGACCAGGCAAAAGTTTCCTTTTGACTCTACCACAGATAGAGTTGGTTTTATTTGTAGATAATTTGGAAATTTACAAAAAGATTACAACTATAAGAATCAAAATCAGAAAAATACAAAGAATCAACAAATGTTAGGTAGACCCCGTAAAAAGGATGAGCTAGTCTCACAAAGTAAAAATCTTCCCAAGATCAAAAAGCTCCTGTCTAAAGTCCTCTCAGACTACTTATACTCAACCAATACTTCCCGTTATCTTTACATCGATGGGTTGTCTCTAGTTGGTAACAAAGAGAATCTGACAATGTGCACGCAGGCACAGACGTGACAATAATCACGCAGGCATTGACTTCCTCAGTTTCGATCACACGATTCAGGTAATACTCATGTCAGCAATGGTTAACCTCAGCTACAGAAGTACAAAGACGATTACACTTTAGAAACACCGGCTATAATGATCATTTCCATATAAGGTTACATGATAGCATACAGATGATGATACGCAAGTAAAAATCAGTTTCATGGGATCTGTTCTTACATTTTGATTTCAAAAACTCAAACACACAGTTTATATAAATGATAAATGACATTGGTTAACAATGATGATTTCAAAACTCAAAACACACAGTTTAGATTATATGTATGATAACTAACATTGTTTACACTCAGATTTGATATTCTTGTGATGATGATTTCATTTGATTATTGTTAGTATTTCTTTTTAACTTGATTACTATTTTTTGTTTGTTTTTGTTTATTGGTTTGTTAGTACCATAATGTTAGACAAAAACACTTTCAATCATGTTCCCTTCACATTGCTCAAGATATCTCATGAAGCATATGGTCGCAAACTATTCATTTCTCTACAAACTGATAAGAGGAAGTGCACACTGTCTGGCTCTCATCTAGCCGTGAGAATTTGGCCTAAAAATATTCACTGAGCTCTAAGGTCAACTTACAGAGGTTTGCTCTGTCAAAACTCTCAACACTTTTAAAGAGGGAATCTCTATAGCACAGGCTTAGTTGAGACCACTAAATGTTTATTATTTCTCCAAGACATCAATCAGATTCATTAAGGACTGCTTACTGAAATTAACTTACATTACAGTTAGAGATCAGAGATATCTACAAAAAAAAAAAAAAAAAAAACAGGACAGAACCACAAAACAAAAAATCCAGGATGCAGTCCTTGGAAATCTGTAATTTTGTGGCCATGATCATAATGGACATTGGATAGGTGTCTCCAAACTTTTAGAGGGCAGTGCATGGAAGAAAAGTTACATGCGCACAAACTTGTGTTTGCCAGAGGCGTGAGATTTTTTTTTTTTTTTTTCCAGAGCTGTTGCTATTTTCTGTGGAACTCCCAGTGGCAGGAAATTGAGGCTGCAAGGCTATTTGCTGGCTGTCAGTTAAAATGGATGTGGTGTCAGTCTCTGGTAAAATGGCTGAGAGCCCAAGCCAGACTGGAATACACTGACACTGCAGAGGGTGCTGTGCATTGGAGCAAATAGAAAAACAAACCAAGGGAATTGAAATCTAAACTGTGGCAGTTTATCAGAGGCGCAGAGATTTGTGCTCTTGCACGCAGAACCTTCTTTGTTTAGACACCTCACAGACACCTTGCAGTCACAGACACGGAGTAAATCTGACCACCTACAGGACAATTCGGACACAGTGTGAGAAGTGTACATGTAATAAAAAAAAAAAAAAAAAAATAAAAAAAATACAGTGTGTGGGGAGAAGATTTTCCTTTTCCAGGAATTAAAAGGGAGAATGGATTTATTTATTTTTTTTACCATTCAATAAAATTCAGTTTTCACAAAGAAAACCTAAGGTATTATTAAAAGAGTTTAAAGGGACAGCAAGCCAGATAGCAATTAGTGCTAAAAATAACTCCTTCAGATCTCAGAGGATGGATGGGCATTTGATACAAGTTCCTCAAGGACAAATTGAGCGAGTGTTGGTGTGGACTGTGAGTTGGGCTTGTGGTGGGGTGTGGTGTGGTGGGGCTGTGGAGTGGCGCAGCACTGAATGTCGGCGGCTAACGCGTATCTGTCATACCGACAGAAGCGAGGCGATTTCCCCGGGGACGGCAGAGAGGCCTCATCAAATGATGCGATGTTCCCTCGCGTTGGCTCTCTCCTTGTGTACCTAAATGCTCTGAAGCTCATTCGTCTTGAAAATAACACAATCTCTCTTTCCCTGGCGGGCATGTTCTCAACAAGCTCCATTCATCCTCTCTCTCTCTCTCTCTCTCTCTCTCTCTCTCTCTCTCTGTCCTCTGGTCTGCCCCTGTGTAGTCATTGGTTGTATGATTAAGCCATCTTTTCTGTCAGCCTTGTTCTAAATGTTCTCATAAATTATGCTCGGAAACTTTCTTTCTGGCCACTGCTCCATGCCGTGACCCAACCGCTGGTTCACTTTGAAATGTTAAAAGCCTGTCCCTAGTCTGTGAGTGATGTAGGCGCAACAATGCCTAAGGATATGCAGCAATCTGACACAAGTTTGTCCTCAAAACATTTGTACTCAGTGTGACTTTCAGGTGGGTGTCACCTAAAGATGTCCTCTTATCTAAGGATTAATTTAGACTATGCAGCGCATACATTTAGACTAAAGAGTTCACTAAAGTGAAACACAAAGATACTCATAGCCTGGCCTACGTTCTTCCGCTCGATATTCATCACCATCCACGACTCTGTCTGGAATTCCGGCCACTGGCATTGTTTGCAGCGAACAATTCGAAACTGCTCTAAACAGTAAGCAGAATCGGGAGTTGTGAGAGATTACATCA
Organism: Sardinella longiceps; assembly: GCA_027497455.2. Taxonomy (NCBI): domain Eukaryota; kingdom Metazoa; phylum Chordata; class Actinopteri; order Clupeiformes; family Clupeidae; genus Sardinella; species Sardinella longiceps. The sequence continues at coordinate 23,840,990 of JAODXP020000023.1, forward strand.
GGTTTCTGCTGTTGTGTCGTAGCTTACTTCACGACTAACTCGGCGAAATCAGATTTAATTGTTTCAAACTTCTACACTTCACACCTCCAGCTTGCAATCGTTGGTCAATGGATGAGATCCCAGACCCTTGTACGAAGTGAAGCGTAGACCAAGTGGATGACCATGGTCAGGCTAATATACATATATATAAGGCGATAAAAAACATATAAAAAACAAAACAAAAGGAATCATCGTTGCAGTAGTTGCATAATAGATGTCCTTGAGCAAAAGCGACTATCGACCCTACATGAGGTACGTTCAAGTTCATTAACGCAGACAAACCTTTCCGAACACTGGCAACAGAGGACGTTTGCAAATGAAGGTGAATGGTCAGACAAGAAAGAACTGTAATGCACACCGGACTGCAGGGGAGAAATCTACAGTATTAAGTCCACTGCCTCTAGATCAATTTTATCACAGTTTTTTTTATTTTATTTTTTATTTTTTGCCATTCTTTTACGGTTTAAAACAAACTTTACAGAATGTTACACAAAACCATTCAAATTTCACTGTTTAAAGCAAAGCAGGTATTTCCTTGTGTCCTCTGAATCTGAATGCACACCCGCTGCCATTGAACAGACCAGAAAACCTCGCCTGGTCATTTCTAGAATCACTCACATCTCTCCTCCTGCAAGTCATTTGTTCCCAGGGTCAGGGACAAAGAGTATTTAGATGACCTGCTGGGTCCACAGAGAGAGTGCACGCGTGGGTATGACCGTTTAACCAGTTTAAACAGCCTTGTGATCCTGCTTGCTCCAATAGGGTCACACAGAGTCTAGGTGAAAGCAGCTCCAGCAACCTCCATTCACCCCCAAGGGGAGAGATGGTCAGAACAGGAGGACTCTGCAATCTCATTACCCAGAAGCCACTGGGGGGGTTGGGGAGGGGGAGAGGTCATAGGTACATGGAGAAGAAGTCCTCTTCATCTTCATTCTCTTGTTTTAATGGCTGGATTACATATCAATCAAGGCCCACACACGCATCACAGACAGTGAGGTCAGTGTCATTAAGGAGAAAGCGATTGTTATAGACAAGAATGACTACTATTCCCAAAACAGATGTGACAGAGGCTGATACTGCTCTTCTCCCTGTATGACTAACATTAATGTACACAAACATAAATAATAACACACATATAAATATATCACAAGATGGTAGTTTATGGTTGTTAGTAATAATTTATGTCATTATTATGCATATGTAGCATTTTGAATATGAATTTATAGCAGAAAAAGAAAAAAAAATGCTCACTGTGTACAGAAAAACAGTCTTTCAATTCTGTCTGTGTTGGTCAGCAAAGGTGCAAGAAGTACTACTCTAAGGTTTCCTTTTTTCCAGGTTGCAGTTTTCCTCAGTGGTCTGAATGAGTG
>JAODXP020000023.1:23844898-23862119 GCA_027497455.2 Sardinella longiceps
CATTGTTACCATGTTTCACGTTGAACACCACAGTTATGACACTGCCTCAGGGAGCTCACTGATGCAACACTGCCACCTAGTGGTGGTTATACATAAAACCCCATAAATGAGCTGGGTGTTTAGAATGAATTACTGTCTGGCATTATGTCTGTCGAGATGTACAGGATGTATTGGAATACAAATTGTGTATGCTATTTATGCATGCTTATTTTCTGCAATGTTATGATTATATATTGTAGCCATTTTCAATCATTCCATAATTGTGGTGGGATTTTAATGATTCTCATGCACATTACCAAACTAATGATACAGTATATTTTCAAATAGGTTCTACATGTGTAAATATAGAAAGATAATTAAGCAGTGATTATTCTTTTTGTTGTTGTGTTGTTGTTGTGCTCATCAACTACAGTATGTGCCTCTAGTTCACCTAATTAACTTCCAGGGTAAAAGTGTGGCATAATCATGGTTCTATTTCCACAGCTAAACATAGAACACTTGAAATCATACACAATCACTCAAAAGATGATAAGAAAGCAGCAATGGTAAGAGAGAATACACATTTTCTCTTTGAAGAGATGTACCCTCAGACAGAGTGGATTATGTCATTATTAGATAAGGTCATTACAGTAATATTACCCAGATTCACCTGATAATTTAATTGATATTCAGTTACTAATCTAATTACATTTACCAAATATCTCAGATACTCAGATATTCATTTGCCCATAAAATTTCCACCCAATTTCTATTCATTTCTGTAGTCATAGTAAAAATGTCTATTTCCAAAGTTATTGTCTCTACTTCAGTATCTACTTTACCACATCCATCGCTGTATTTTGCCTCAATACTACAGTAATAAGGTGTCATGCAGCATTAGATGGAAATTATACCTACTGTGATCACCAATGTCAAAAGGGCACACAGTATGTAACAGCTGTTGTAAGTTGAGGTATACACTTGTGCAAGTGTATGTGGTGTGTGTGTGTGTGTGTGTGTGTGTGTGTGTGTGTGTGTGTGTGTGTGTGTGTGTACATGTTTAGTGTGTGTGTGTGTGTGTGTGTGTGTGTGTGTGTGTGTGTGTGTGTGTGTGTGTAGAGTTATTGATGTGGCATGGCACAGGCATAGCGGAGCATGTATTAGTCTGAGGGCAGGGCATAAACAACAGTGCCCAGCATGTGGGCGCCATAATGGAGGCACAGAGCAGGGGGACACACCATCAGTCAGAGGGCACCATATTCACCCCACAGCGAGGGAGAGAAAGGCCCCCCTCCCAACACACACACACACACACACACACACACACACACACACACACACACACACACACACACACACACACACACACACACCCCTACCAGCCTGCTCCCACTATGCCAGGGGGAGGGCGTGTGATGGATTCTGTGGAAATAAGGCTCACAGGCCTCAGAGGCTCCTATTATCAGCAGAGGATGAAGAACAGGAGGAGGAGGAGAAAGAGGTGGATCCATCAGTGAACCAAATTAAAGGTGGGCATGGTGGGGTCCCTTCAGGGGTGTAGTGTGTGTGTGTGTGTGTGTGTGTGTGTGTGTGTGTGTGTGTGTGTGTGTGTGTGTGTGTGTGTGTGTGTGTGGGGGTGGGGGTCGTGGGGTAAGTGATAAGTGTAAGACTGTGTTTGATACACACCACCCACTGAGCTGGCGCTTGATTACTTATTGATGACGCTACTGCTGTTCTGTGGGGTGCACCCGTGTAGAGGTGTGTTAGTCCATGAAAACAAGCAGGCCACCTCTGGGCCACATCCATCAGGAAACACATCTGGCTCCCTGAACATAGCCAGAGAGCATCTGGCCCAGGACTGGCATAGACATGTTCAGCCTTACGGTAAAAGGATAAAAGTCTTTCTTGCATTGTTCTGTTTGGAAGCCCACACACCACCTCACTACTACAGCTTCTTTGAAAGGTACAGATCCTTGCTTGGAATACAAGTATTTTACAGCCTTAAAAGGAAAACTCTGTAGTCAATCAACCCATAGAGTTGTTCACATTGTGTTTCACATTGCTAAGTGCTGTCGATAGGTACTGTATGAGAATGACCGCGTTTTATTCGACACAGACCAAATAGCGAAAAGGGCAGCCAACCCCAATTGATGAGGGGATGAAAGTTTTGTTTTCATATGCCTGTATCTCTGTTAGCGTTAGCTGCAAATTTGCGTATTCTGTCTATGTTGTACCAAATGCTGCCATTCTCATACTACTCCGTAGCCTCAAAGAAGCAGGGCAAAGAGAGAATTATGACAGAGAGCTTAAGCCCTCAACACACATAGGAGAGGGAGAGAGAGAGAGAGAGAGAGAGAGAGAGAGAGAGAGAGAGAGAGAGAGAGAGAGAGAGAGAGAGAGAGAGAGAGAGAGAAGTACCTCAGAGCAGATACTACATGGCTTTATCAGGAGTAAAGTCTTAGCCCAGATTGGCGGGTGTGAAGGTACTACTCTGTCACCTGCTGAGTGAGGCACTTGGTAGTAAAAGCCTTGAAATTAAGTGACAGACGTGAAGCTGACATTTTACTGATATTCATTGACAGAGCAGCACAGAATGGTTGTTTTGGCTTGGATGTGTAAGTTATTACAGATGGATCTTCCCTGGCATGAATAGGGAGACAGATTTTTTAAAATTGTAAAAAGTAAAAGCAGACAGTGAGTTTGCAAGTGTTTGGGTATAATGTATCAACTTCAAATTGAGAAACAGAGAAAGGGAGAGATGTCAAAGAAATAAAGAAAATAAATAGAGAAGACACCCTTGCTAATATAGATACCCATAGAGTGTTTCTCAAAGTCAAGCATGCTTCCTAGGTAGCACACTAGCCTTGGAAGTCGTACACTTCTAAAACGAGGTTCCATCAGTGCATCCTTGAAAAATCTATGAACAAAGGCCTCTGTCCTCGCTAGAATTTAGAAGGATGCTTGACTTTGGAACAGTACTTGGCGACTGACAATGACGTAGAATGCTCGAAAAAGCAGCCTAGCCTCTGTAGTGACAGCAAACAGCCAAAGGGGGGCATGTGGGGGGGTCAAAACAAACTGATTGTAGTAGCATTATTCAAGAATTCTGGAATTACATATAAGCGGAATCATCCAGCTGCACGTTGCCCTTTTTATCTGAAGGTAACAACAGCATGTATGAAAGTTGTCAACTGTCAGCAAGCACCTATCTTCATGGCCTGGTCTACACTATTTTTTGAGGCTGTTATTGTAAACGCTATCAGGGTTTCAAGTCTTTGGCCCTGTCTGTCAAATTGTTCATAGCATGGAGCACATAGCAGCGTTCTATCCTCAAAATAGGCCTCAGGCTATACTAGCATTGAGACCCATGCATGTCATTATAAAAGGAAGGATTGGGGAGGGGGTATGCTAATATGCACACACACACACACACACACACACACACACACACACACACACACACACACACACACACACACACACACACACACATCCATGCAGTACCTGGCAGGGCAGGACAGACTGACAGTGGTATCACCTCATTGCTTTGCTAAGTACTAAATGGAGTTGAAGTGTCTCCCAGGCACAGAACTGAACACATGCCCATGACCAGAGCCAGTGCAGGTTGGCCTTAATTATATCACAGCCTGCAGGCCAACACAGACACACCACCACCATCACAACACCAAATACGCACACACACACACACACACACACACACACACACACAACACACACACACACACACACACGCACACGCACACGCACACGCACACGCACACACACACACACACACACACACACACACACACACTTCTCTCATTTCCTGGATGGTGGCTGGGAGACTAAGGGTATAGATGGAAGACATGGGCCAGGGGAGATCAGACCAGAGGTTCCTGTCTGACACTCTAAGGCTGTAAATTCTGGTTAAATTCAAGAGGTTCTTTAGTTTGAGGAACACTGGGTTGATTCTAAGTAATACATACAGTAGCCTATGATCCAGATGCGTTGGAATTCTTTTATTATATTAGGATTGCGTCTTTTTCTCGTTTTCGAGAGGGTCCTAAAAATTTACCTCTTCAGTTTCTTTTTTTTTGTTAACAATTGTTTTTTTATTTTGAAATAGCAAAGAATTAAAATACAGAATTACAGAAAAAATATCTCCTAATAGCACCCACCCCCCAACCAACCACCAACCACCCACCCACCGGTAAACATCTGATTGACAAACAGTTAGATAAGTCTATTTACATACAAATGTTAACCTGTTCAGTTTCTAAGGCATTTCTCACATCACTGTCTCTGAAGTTGAATTGCATTGCCTGTTGGAGCATCTGTATAATATTCCAGGAGTTCATATTCCATGTTATTTTCAGATTTCCACAATTCACTGGCCTTGTGACCGTAAGAGTATGGATAGACTGTTTCAACAGAGTTCCATCAATAATGTCTAGCTGTTACCTAGCTGTTACCTAGCTGTTACTAGCTGTTACTAGCTGTTACCTAGCTGTTACCTAGCTGTTACTAGCTGTTACTAGCTGTTACACCACTGGGTTTCTGTTTGAATAGAATTCTTGTAGTTATTTCATATGACTGGCTGATGTGATGCAAATGTTATAAAATAGTTTGAGAACAAGATAGATCATGCAGGTATTGTTTTTATTTTTATTGTTGAAAAGGGTCTATACTCGCCCACCATCTATCATTAGCTCCCCTCACTTTGATATTATCTTCTCCCACTGTGTATGAATTGTATTGCTTTTACCCCTCCTCAGTCCTAAGTCATAAGCACTATGCATGTATAGCAGCTCAGCATTAGCCATGCACAAACATGGCCATAATATCATAGGCCTATCAAAGAGTGTAAAGATCATATTAGTCAGTCTAATCACTCTCGCTATGGGTTATCTTTGATGGCTTCTATAGATCTGAAACAGCTCAAATTACACTCCAGCATGGTACTTTCAAACTCTGATAAGGCTTTCCCTCCACACAGCAGCGATCTGTTTGTGTGTGTGTGTGTGTGTGTGTGTGTGTGTGTGTGTGTGTGTGTGTGTGTGTGTGTGTGTGTGTGTGCCGGGGGAGACGGCGGGAATGCAGCGGAAGGCTATTCCAGACGGTGGCAGTTGGGATTAATAAAACTCCATTAGCCGTCTTTCCTCTGAAACCCTGCGGCTGTGGGCTCCCAGTATGTGTGCCTGCACGGGCTCACACACACACACACACACACACACACACACACACACACACACACACACACACACACACACACACACACACAGAGAAAACTAAACGAACACAAAATCTATGATTTGCTTCTGCCAGTCGGTACTATCAGTCCCCTGTTTGAGACCTCCCGACACACAGAAGCACACACACATCTCTCTCTCTCTCTCTCTCTCTCTCTCTCTCTCTCTCTCTCTCTCTCTCTCTCTCTCTCTCTCTCACTCACACACACACACACACACACACACACACACACACACACACACAGACGCCATTACCAATTTCCAATTTGAGAGACACCCTCAAGCAACCAAAAGGGGGGATCTTAACAGATTAAATTTTGTGGACTCGACTCATATTAAATTGAAGCGTGTAACAGACGGTTTCTCCATCCAGCTTGTGTATAGGTCTGGAAAATAAATAAATAATAATAATAATAATAATAAAAAAATCTAGCAGAACATTTTTATATTTTTAGGATGAAATGTGGCTACATAAACATGTAAACTGTAAATGGCATGTTTTATGACATTTACAGTTTGCAGTTTTACTGTACATTTATCAGACATACCCCCACACAAAAAGAAATAAAGAGAGAAAGAAAGAGAGAGTACCTCAGTGGATGCAACATGTCTATCATACAGAGATTAAAACAGTGTACCAAGGCCTCTGGTTTCCAATTAGAATGTTAAAATTTTATATAGGGCTCATGCAGGCAAGTTATTTCACAATTAGATACTTTTTGAATAGTATGTATTTGAATAAATACATAGGCTACATATTTGAAAAACTACACTTGAAAATAGTGTTCAAAATTTGATTATCAACATTTCATAAGCCTAGTTTTTGTTTTTTGTTATTTGACTCATTTTCAATCCTGGCTGCTGCCACACCAAACTTCCAACTTGTATCTACAAAAAAAAAACCAGACATAAAAAGATCATCCCATGCATAGGATAACAAATATTCTGAATACATGTGCATGTGTGCATCATCGCCTTCTCAAGGCAGATTCTAATTCCTTTCACTCAACTTTCATTTTTAGATTACCAATTAAGGCTCTGTTCAATGTGGTTCCTGATTGAATGTGTCTGAAAGGATTCAGAGCAACTCAGAGATTTGAGAATAACAGGTTAATTTGGCACTGAAGCTCACGGATACTGATGATTGGCATCCACAGCAGCAGGGAGTGCAAAAATTACAGGGTGCAGACTAAATCACACACACACACACACACACACACACACACACACACACACACACACACACACACACACACACTCTCTCTCTCTCTCACACACACACACACACACACACACACACACACACACACACACACACACACCTGACCTTTGTGCATTCAAACCTCATTTGCACAGTAATGACATGGCTGCCTGAGGACACAGAGTCATGCATGTCATGTATGAATGTGTGGGATTATTCACATATGATTAGTGCATTCCTTCCCAATTCTCATCAACAGAGCTAGTCTACGTCAAGACCAATAACAGCTGCATGTTCATTGATTGAAACGGACATCAAGTGGAAAGGTTCATTCTTTTCACAAATAAAAGATAACATTTGTGTGGAAAATTCAGGTAGTCTGTATCTGGTCAGATTGAATGTCACACACACACACACACACACACACACACACACACACAAGTAAGTAAGAAGAAAAGATAGCGGATACAAATGTCATGAAAAAGAAAATCTAATCAAATACTCACATAATACGAAGTGTGTGTTGATTTGTTAAAGGTGTGTGTGTGCAGGTGGATGTAGGGTTAAAAGAGAAGCAGTGAATAATTTTATACTGTATTATAAGATATGTATCCTTTATCATCTTAAAGAGGACAATTACTGTACACCACCTGAATGGTGCGGACAAAATTATTTTCTGCCACAGCGCCAAAAATTTGTAGCAGCTCCCCTGACATCCCTGAATCATTGCTGTATAACTAAACATCTAAATGTCGTTTTCTGAGTAGATATAAGCTCAGACATTCTTACCTGGTTCAGCCAGCATGAAGCAAAGTGAAAGACCTGAATCCTACCAGGCTTCCATCACATCAGAAACTATTATTATTACTTTAAGAGTGTTAGATATGGCTTCAGGAGCTGGCCTGGGCTTTCTCTGGTCATAATTTATACCCTGCCAGTAGAGCTTAGGCTAACAGTCACATCTATAGAGCAACACATAGGATGACTGATGACCTCTCGGAAATATCATTAGAAATGGGTGAATTCAAATTAGACTGCGGCTGCGGAAGGTGCTAACCTGATTGCTGTATGCCCCTGGGGTTGCTGTTGGTGGTGGTGTGTGTGTGTGTGTGTCTGTGGTATGCATGTTTGTGTATGTGCCTGTGTGCAGTGTGTTTGCAATGATTACGAGATCATTAGACACACTCATCAATTAATTTAAAAAAACAGGTGAAATCATCTGCTAGGAAGGTTTTGAATAGCTTATGTTTAACGTGATTGCTGTTTTCAAAGGGCAACAAAATAACTATTTTTAATTATTTTCATTTGTATAACACCAATTGAGAGTCACTATGACTTTTAGTTCAAGACAATCTGCAGAGGTAGGAAATCTCTGAATTTACTTCAACATATCCATATACTGCATCTATTTTAAAAGTACTAAGAAGACTTGATAAAGTATGATACTACAATCAATACTTGGTGTAGGCTACACATGTAGTGTGTGTGTGTGTGTGTGTGTGCTTAAAATAATGTTTGTGGACAGAGCCCTTACCTCCTTTCTCCTATCTCATTTTTGTAGTAATTCATAGTAATAGTAATTTGGATGTGCCTGGTCAAGTGGCACTGTTGTACTCATTTGACTTGGCGGTCAAGCTTAAAAATTCAGGGTATCGATGTAATTATAATTTTAAACAAACTTTTTTTTTTTAATAGCCACTTATGTTGCTGAAGTGTCCTTAATCTTTCAATAATCTTTTAATCTTTATACATAATTTGACAAAGTCATTCCTTGGTCCTTTTAGTCATTAAGTCTATTTGCTACAAAACTAAAAAAAATCAAATCTCTACTAGGTAGATTTTATAATTTTATTTGTTGTGAAGGGCAGGTGGTGGCATCCTTCCGTTGAATCAGAGATCAGACCCGTTAGGAGGCACAGGGGCAATGTTGTAGAGGCTGTAAGAACAAAATATACCAAATTCATGCTCATTGGAGTAAACAAATCAATCAAATCATTAGACTCTGCTTTATACATACAACACATTCTTACCAAGAATGGAAATGTATCTCTACTCTGCCCTGCTGGTACAGCCGAAACAGGAGGTCCAAAATCGCTGCAATCAGACACAACAATGACAGTTAAGCATACTGTACACAGCCAAAAAAGAGACCTAATGAAATATCTTCTTTCACAACGGTAGATATGAATACAAACCCTTTTGGCTGACTTCTTTTTTCGGAGGGGTTTCTCCTCAGACGGTCCCTCCTGTGGCAGAACCTCCTCAGTCTGGCCACCGTCTGTTTCTCCAGGGGTGGACGCACTTCCTCCTTCCCCAGGGTCAGCACCCTGGATGTCCTCCTCAGGCTGGGGAGGCTCCGGGTTTTGCTGGGATCTCCTCCTCCTTCTTCTTCTTCCGCCAAACATAGCAGTGTATATCTGTAATGGCGCATGAGATCACTTTTAGTATTTTAACTGCCACAGTAGTGACCTGATCTTGGTCCAGGGTTTAAAATTAGCACCCGCCACCGGCCAAATGCGGGTAAAAATTTGATTTGGCTAGTAACAAAAACCAAGCTACCTGCCATTGGCAGACTATTAAAATATGACAGCTTCATATAGGCCTATGACTTTTGTCATTAATGTGAAATAAAATGAGAGGAGCCAGTATACGTTGTAGTAGTTGAGTTTAGATACCATCTGCTACAAAATACATTTTGAACTTGTGTGTGTTATGGCTTTTGTTACAGGGACACCTGAGAGAAAAGTAAAGTTGTAGCACCATAATTTTTTTTCAGTGGCCGGTAGAAATATTTTTTGGCCAGTAAAAGATCAGGCCTTACCTGCCATTGGCAGGTGGGTCAAAAAGTTAATTTTAGCCTATTAAAAGATTGCCTCACCCTCAGGAAACTGGTCAGAGGCCTGGCATTCCTGGCCCTGGATGAAGGGGAGGCCAGGAATGCTCTCCCTAAGGCCTCAGTGTACCTAAAGGCTTCAAGAAATTGGCCGGCAGCAAGAAGCCTTGCCGCATGCAGCAGCTTGAACACCTAAATGACAAAAATAGACACAGCTCAGCAGCACATCTCTGAAATTACGAAAGCCTATATACTATTCATATATCACACTTCGACTGAATGAAAATGGGACTGACAAAATGAACATTCTGTCTCCGGTAATCATCCTCATGGGAAGACTGCTGCCTGGTTTGCACCAGTGCTCCTCCTGAAACTGAGGCCTGCTCGCTGCTGAGGCTCACTGGGAGCACGCTTGGTGACGCCAAAGCCTGAGGTGCAATCTCCTGGTTGTTCGATGAGATCTGTAGCAATATCAGAAGCTGTCTAATTAGTGCCTGTATTTGTGTACACACTTCACACTTCCACTTGGTCAGTTGATTGCCAAGGCTTATGTAATAAATACATATCCTGTCTTCCCAGACTACTGATTCCGTAGTCTGAGAAGGCTTAATATCTATACAATTACTGAAAAAAAAACAATATCATATGATCTACAGTATAATGTTTTAAAACTTTTCACTATAACTGATGTCAGTACTTACTAGGCCACTACTCTCATTCTTGCTGATGTCAGGCCGATTGTCTACCTCAGAGGTTCTCTGGACGATAACCTACAGACATAACGTAAAGATCAGTTGGCATAATGACACACAGGGATGTATTACTAAGCAAAATATTTAAGCTCCTGGAAGTAACCAAAAAAAATATATCAAATGACAACCTGCTCCACAAGAAAATAAATTTCGTCCAATTCTTGGCCATATTTCCTATTGTACCATGCCCACCAGGCATGACGGGGTCTGTCAAAGGAGAACACAACATTAAAATGATATGACTATTCCAAAATGAATATGAAATACACAATTTGTCAGCTTTAAGACATAAATACCTTGCATCCAACTCAGCATTTGCCCAGTCTGCAGTAAAATGCCCCTCTGTGGGCAATATCACACCAGGAGACTCACTGGTGCCACTTGCTGTGGTGTGTCCACAATCTTTAACAGACATCACAGGCCAGTCGATGCTCAAAATATTAAAAAAAAACTTTCTCTCTCCAAGCTCAATAAAACACAAAATGAGGTTGTTCTACTTGCACTCACTTATATAGTATTATGTCATAATGGATTTGTAAATTTTCGTCATCACAATGCTCCCTTTTGTCCTTTACAGAGTTTTCAGGTGACATCATAATGGATAGAACTTTGACCAGTACAGGGGAGGTGGCATTGAATACAATGAAAAATAAAGTGTTTCCAATGATTTGTAATTGCTTTACGGTAACTCAAACACAGAAAAGCTTTACTTTCTACACTCCCCGAGAACATGAATTTAATATTTATTTTCCATCCAAATCACGATTAGCCTAGTTGAGAGAAATCTAGTGTGAAAAATGACTGGTCCATAAGAAAATTAATGTGTGAGAACTAACTAAACTTACTCAGTTTAGTGAGGGCTGCAGGCCTCAAAACAATAGGCTACATGAAAGTTTTAAAATTGTAAAATGTTTGGTCAGTGCCGTCAGCTGTGAAACATACATGTACATATATAGCTAGATTTCGTGCAAATACGACCAAATGGCTGTATGCCTGTATCTGTTACCATTAAATGCTGTTTTGCCATATCATGCATTGCACGAAACTCAGGCTACAGGTTGATTCACTCTGGATAATTCCTTTCATGAGTTAGCATTTCTATTCAATATCCATTATAACTGATTTCTGTACTCTTGAAACATGAGGATTCATTGAAGTAACATATGACTTGATCCTAATCACCAAATTAATGGCACAGGACTGAATGGAATAGCAGTGTTGGGAGTAATCAGTTAAATGTAATAAAATTACGTAATTTACATGTAATTATAAAATAAAAGTAACAGTAATTTGTCACATTACTTTTTTGAAAAATTCAATATTACAATTTCAGTTACATCTCAATATCTTCTGCAGAAACATTGAATATGTGTAGGCTACTTCATGTGCATAACGTCCTAAATTTAGAGCTAAACGTCACTAGTATAGGTAAAATTGCCTACCACAGCCTAACTGTTTCTCCCATCATGTTGGAAACACCACTGGATCTACAGTGGTTTAAGATGCAGTAGCAAGGAGACTTGCAATTTCAGATAGAAACTACAATGTAGACCTATTTTTTACTGCTTATATATAAAATCAGCTCTAGTGAGCAAGTGCACACATATTGTATGAGCAATCCCAGACGAACAGGCACCTGAAGTCTGATATGGCTATGTGGAGGATTTTAGCAGCAGTGAGTGTTGAACAATCTGTGAACGTAAACCCTGCCAGGTTTCAAAAACTCAAAATTGCATCACAATTGAGAAAATTCGTCCAAAATGTAGAACTGTAATCAAAAAGTAATCAAATTCAATTAGTTACATTACTTTGTTAAAGTAATCAAAATAGTTACACTACAATTACATTTTTGACAGGGTAACTTGTAATTGTAATGCATTAAATTTCTGAAGTAACTTTTGAAGTAACCCAACACTGTGTAATAGGAGATATTTTCAGAGCACACATGCAGTACAATGATTTGCTTTAAGATTGGCTGACGGGGACAAGATCAATGCAGTGCACAAGGATAAAATGATGCTATGATGCTAAAATATTTTATTTTTCGCATGCATAAAGATCCTAGTAAATGTTAGCCTTTCCCTAATAATCCCACCTGTTGCATTTATTCAGTATTTGCAGTAGGCTACAACTTTGTGAGGGTAGAAGACCACCTCCCTCTTTATTTGAAGATGAAATCTAAGGTGAATGGCCACTCAGCAGAGCAGCAAAATCTGCATCAGTGATAAAAGTCTACAGTATGATTCTCATCTGAGGATCAGACCTTTGAGTGTGTGTGTAGAGGAGGATGCGTTAAACAACTTACATAGTTTGAGGTACAGTCAATGTAATGTGTTGTCATGTAATGTGTTTCTTTGACTATTTTTCTACCACAGGCAACCTTACCGTTGTGGGCAGCAGCACAGAAGCAGATGGAGATGGTCCCTGGGCAGCTGGTACTGGAGTAGGAAATGGCCTCTGGGCAGGTGGATCTTGGGCAGTGGGTGCATGGATGACAGGCAGCTCAGCATCTGGCGCCACTAGATCTTCAACAATGGCCTCCTCTCCCAAAGTATCAATAAAGCCTTCGTCTTCCTCCCCTTCTTGCTCAATGGTGATGTCCTCCAGCAACTCTGAGGTCCTTTCTGAGCCAGGGGTCATGTCTTCCAGGGGCTGTTGACTCTGTCTCATCAGATACTGGACTCCAATAAGCTCCCCTGGGCAAACACAAGTAGAAAAAAATAAAGGAAATTAAAAAGGTGTTCTCTGAAAGGTGCACAATTTTGTTTTTTGTGAACTTTAATAAAAAATATTTTTCCATGAAATGTATTTATTTGTCATACATTTTTCACATTATCTGATTTACCTGTGTATGCTGCGGGTGGAGAGAACCCGGGGATCAACGGAGTACCAAATAATGCTGTGTAGTTGGCGTTAACAGCATACACCAGTTCCCCAGAGTAGGTCCGCAGGGGTGAGTCGTCCCCACCTGCCAGTGCAGCTGCAGCACGGTCTTTATTCCAACGGAACAGTCCTTCCAAAAGATATATCTGGAAATTGAGACTATTGGCGCTGTTTCCTGTGAAAACAAAAATAAGCCAATACATACATCTATGACATAGATAGACACAACAGTGCAGGGCAATACATTGCATAGAGAATAATAGAATATATTGATTGCAATAACATAAACATCAATGACAAAAGGTGTGGTATATTATGCAATGGCGAACCTGGAATAAATCTGGCCAGATGGCAGTGAAAGGACTCCAGTGAAGTTGAACCTCTGGCGCACCTGTAAGTCTTCAAGGCCACTCCACCCTTGTTAAGCGTCCCTGTTTCTGTGTAGAGTTGCACATGTGGAGGGTCCTGAATACATCCCACATGGCGCTTCTGAACATGCCACAAGTGTTGCATCCTCACGACATCAAAGAGTGGAACACCCATGGCATCTCTTCCTCTGGGGCCACAAAGTTCCCCAATCAGCTTTTCCAGGAGACTGATGGTGTTGTCCGTCCCGCATGTCCTTCTCCTACAGTGGAGTGCCAGCTCTGCCTTGGAGATGTGCTTGTCCACTTCTGCATCTGTCAGAGCAGCTGTGGGCCAGCCATCTTTGGTCAATTGCTCCCTTTTGGCCCTTCGCAGGTTGGCAAGGTCCTCAGCATCCCATTCAAAAATACATGCTGACAGCCTTGCCATGAAGATTGGATAAAGCTGATGGGCATCTGTTGTGACCCCTCCGGCCAGGCGTCGCATAAAATGCCAGATGTCCAGGCGGATGATGATGTCTGGCCAGCCACCAAACCGCTGCTTGAGCTTCGTGTCTCCTGCCTCCTTGCAGCAGTGGCAGTCCACATAGAGCACGGTCGGAGGAGCAACACCTGCCCTCCTGTATCGCTGCCATAGCATCTACCCCGCCACCTTCATCTGCAGTCAGGACACTAATGAGCACCTGACCCATTTCGTTTCCCACTGATGTCATCCATTGTGCTGTCCCCTTTGCAGGCCCACTCAATTTCTTTGTGATCTGAAAGAAACAAATCATAAACATAGAAAACACAAGTAACCATCATTAAAGTTATAGAAACAATGATTGACGCTGTACTGAAAAAGAGATGCATAGTAAATTACAGTGCTATTATTTAAACAACTCTTACCTTCCTAGTTGAGTCCATTTTTAAAATTGACCCATAGGTGGACGTGATGGCTGCCTTTATGTCGTCCAGTCGGGTCAGGATGTCCTTGTGTTACGCCCCAGCCTTGCTGGTCGTGTTCTGGGCCTGTCCTGTCTGTTTGAACTGTCTGTCCATCTGTCCCCAGGCCCTTAGGTGGAGCTGTAGCCTGGCCTGGCTGCTAGGCCCAGTGGGAGGCCTTCTTAAGGAAGCCTTCCTGGTTCCTCTGTCCTCTCTCTCCTCACTCGGCTCGGGCCATCGATCCTGGTGGCTGGCTGGAGCCCTACTCCTCAGCGCTACACCTTTTCTTACACCACACTCCATCTACTGATGTACACCACACTTTTGGGTTAACTACTACATTTACTGATATGCATTATTTACTTTAATAAACACGCTTTATTTACTATTTTAAGTCGGTGTGGTCTCCCCTTCATGTCTTGGCCATCATACGAGCCTGGTGGTCCTGACATATGGGGATCTCGTCCGTTTATCGTAACTTTAACTTTAGTTGCGTAATTTTGGGTTAACGTTTGGCTACGGTAATTCCTTTCTATTGGCTATGGTAGCGTAGTAGGTGCGTAGAGCTACGTTAAAAGCGTACTGATTTATGAATGAGTGACGTAAATTGGGCCTAGTATCAGTTTCGCTTATTTGTTTTGGGGAGATACACTGACTTTCGTGTGTGTGTTTAACAGCGTAAGTAAAAGGTAATGCTTAGGAGTTTCTTTTGTACAACCGTTTTATTTTAACAAAGTTCAATTGCAGTTTTGGTGGCAGGACAAACAATTGGCTGGAGCGTGTCACTTTATCCCCATTTAGAGCGTTTTGCGCTGGGTTTAGGCTGCTGCCGTCACTGGAGTCTGGGTGAGGGCACCGCCGTGGAGAAACGGCTGGATTGACTTCTGTCGGGGCAGTACGTCTCCACTGGTAATGGTGAGTAAATGATCCTTGCTCTTGGGCTCAGTGCGAAGACAGGGCAGATTAGTGGGGGGTAAATGTGTAGGGGGATGCTCCAGGCTTTGTCCTGTTACCCGAACTGCATTGGCTTTGTGATTTTGTTGGGTTGTATTTTTGTTATAGAGAGAGCATTTTGGTTGGTTTGCTTATTTGTTTAGTTTGATTTGTTGTGAGTTAGTTTTGATCACACTCTGGTTAATTTAGACTGAATTGTTGTCGCTGACTGTGAAGGTAACGTTACGGTAGCAATGGTTGCGTTGGGGGATTTCTATGCCGCGCCATCGGAGCGCTTATTAGTTGCGTTAAACAAAGAGCAATTGTTAAAAGTGGCAGATCATTATAAGATCGAGCTGACATCAACACATAAATCCGCCAGGAAAGAGCAGCTGGTCGATTTTATTCGGGAATTTTTGAAAGAGAAACAAGTTTTGCCTAACGTAACACCAATTAATCCATCTTCGGAAGCGCAGGTTAATGCAACAGCGAGCAACGTTATGCCTGAATCTAGCACTAAGATCCAGCCTGATAAGTCTGACAATTTAAGCTTTGAACAACAAAAACAGTTGTTGCAAATGAAATTGGATTGGGAGCAAAGGAAATTGGCCATTGAACAAGACATGCTGGATAAGAAATTGGAGCAAGAGGCGCAAGAGAGAGAGAAAGACCGTTTGTTGGAATTGGAGAAACTAAATCAGCAACAAGACATAGAAAGAACGAGACTGAGGTTGATTGAGGAGGGTAAATGTGAGGGTGATAGACCGTCTTCTAAGCCTAGTCTTGCTGCTATGATAAAGTTTTTGCCAAAGTTTAACGAAAGAGATCCAGACATATTTTTCTCTTTATTTGAAAGCATTGCGTCTGATCGTTGTTGGAGTGATGAAGACAAAACTATACTGTTACAAACTGTCCTAGTCGGCCGCGCGCAAGAGGCTTTTGTGGCGTTAACACCTACCGATAGGAAAAGTTATGAAGCAGTAAAGCAAGCTGTTCTAAAATGTTATGAGCTGGTGCCCGAAGCCTATCGCCAACGTTTTCGGGGTTGGCGTAAAGGTGACAGGCAAACCCACACTGAAGTAGCTAGAGATTTGTCTAGTCTGTATAATCGTTTGCTGGCTGCGGAGAGTGTGGACACTTTTGATGCATTGCGAGATCTATTGATCTTAGAGCAGTTTAAAAACATATTGCCTGAGAAAATTGCGACCTATGTTAATGAGCATGAACCAAAGAACGTGTCAGAAGCGGCAGTCTTAGCGGATGGCTTCGTCTTAACGCATAAAAGTACCGGTAATGTTAAAGTGCGTGAATATCCTCCTTCCCGTTATGAATATGACCGCAGAGAACATCGCTCAGGTCGTGTTCATAATGGTCCTTCGGTTAAATGGGATTCTCCTTCTGATAAGGGTAAAACAAGGGAATCTAATGGGGGCGAAAAATGTCATTATTGTTTGGAATCAGGGCATTGGAAACGGGAGTGCCCAGTGTTGCGTGCACGTTATAAGCCTAATTCTAAACCTAAAGCTGTTGGGTGCGCTTCCTTTGCTGCGCATCCAGATAATACTGTTGTGCATCCAGAAAGTGCTGTTGTGTCTGAGGTTGCTCAGTTGTCTAGCGCTAAAAATTGTGTTCAGCCTAATATTGGTTATGGCGAAAATATTGAAAATGTGTCTGAGCGCTCACAACCCACGTTATCCGAAGTGTCGGACTATGCGCCGTTTATTAGTGACGGGCTGGTCTCATTGATAGGCGATGCACATATGACACCGATAAAAATTCTCAGGGACACAGGATCATCTGAGAGCTTTATTTCTGCTTCAGTGTTGCCATTTTCCTCAGTATCAGACACGGGGAAGTTTGTTTTAATACGGGGAATTGGCTTACAATCATTTTCTGTACCTTTACATAAAGTGAAGTTGTGCTCTGGGTTTGTAAATGGCGAGGTTACCATTGCCGTGAGACCATCCCTTCCCATGGATGGGGTTCACGTCATACTAGGCAATAATCTTGGGGGCTTTTTGGTATCTCCACCACCTGTTGTAACAGCGGTACCTCTGCCATCAGCGGAAACAGACAAGTGTTCGCAAGAGTTTCCAGAGGTG
>JAODXP020000023.1:23862219-23874719 GCA_027497455.2 Sardinella longiceps
AGCTATGGGGGGCGGGCAGGGCCACCGCCCCTGGGCCCAGGGCCCTCCCACTATGGAGGAGGGGCCCCTTCATCAACCTTCAACTGCATCACGAAAATTTTCTTGACCACACTTTAGTTGCATTGCAGCAGACAAGTCTGAAAACAGTGAAATACTTGAGTTGTGCATTACATTATATACCCCTTGTCTTTGCTTATCATTCTTATCATGGTTATTTATATATAAAAAAAAATAATAATCTTTTAAATTCCTTAAAGACACTTAAAATAAACTAAATTACAAGGTTTTCGAGCAAAACTAAGCTGTTATGTATTTAGAATGGTTGTTTTTACATTTTGCAATTTGCAAAAAGTGCAATGCATGATGGGTAGTTTAGTATGAAAGCCATCGTCCTGCTGCGTCAGCTGTCAGTGGACTAGGGAAGAAGTGCGCATGGCTTCTCTGTTGGTTGTGTACGAGAATATGTACGGATGAAGCATGTTTAAAAGTAAAAGCGGGACACAATAGAGGATGGACAGAATAATAAAGAGAAGGCGATCTTTAGACCTCTTTGAGTTTTTAATTCACCGTCTGCTTCTACTAGTTGTGAACATGACTCAGTTCCCTGTCCCTGTGCTAACACTGGCTGTAGCTCTGGCTAATGTAGAGAAGGGTTAGGAATGTGGAGAGGGAGATTGAGAATCAGGAAATTGTTTGTCAGTCATTATTTTGTAACCAGCTCTCTCATTGGCATGTTAGAAATTGTGCATTGTTTGAAATGAAAGAAATCTGTTTTTTTATTTGATTGTTTTTAAATAATGTTTTAAAAAAGCAATGCCTTCTGGGAGCATCAAGGCAGAGTAGCAAAACAACTCTTCATTTGGAAACTGAAAGTCATCTAGCCACAGTTAGGAGAGGTTGAGCTGGCCAGGCTAAAAAATTAACAGGGGTTCCAAGCAACACAAGGGGGAGGGAGCGGAGCAAAAACGAGACAAATTGAAGAGAGCACTGTTTACTGATAGCGAAACATGCACGAAATTGTCAACTCAATTGCAGCTTTAGCTAGCTGCACTAGTAGTAGGCTAGTAATGACACTGCTATCCATAGACAAGGTTGTGGAGAAGAGCAAGCTGTCTCGTATTTCGTTAACTGCATGAAGGTAAGACTCAGGTTTTTATTTGAGCGGCTGGCTCTATGTTTTATATGCATTGGTGTGTCATTGTTTTGGTGCAGTAGTTTAAAAAGCATGGATTATTAGCATGGGCTACTAAATGAGCTCTTGAACTAGCCGTTTCCGTGTGTCAAAAAAATATCTGTGAACTGTGAATTGCGTGCGCGTGTCCCTGTTAGCCACTTATTGGAAATATGGAAGTGCAAATACCAGGGCTGTTTTTTGTAATGTGGTTGGTTGTATTATTATGCCTTAAAGTAGGCTACATGCCGAATGGACACATTACTGAGCGATATACATTGTTCTGTCTGAATTGTTGTAGAGATTATTTCAGCGCCGGCACCTATGTGCGCTTGGGGGTGCGTGCGTGCGTTTTGGGAGTGGGTGGGGGGGCCGTTTGGCGTTTTGCCCCGGGGCCTTAGGTTCAGTTGTTCCGCCACTGTGCTTTACTAATCAAACTCGGCGGCACCATTACCCTGTCACCTTCCAGAATGGATGCCAGATATCAGATGTATTGGGTGGTCTCAGACAAACAGCATGAAGCCACCAAATGCCTCTCATAATGGTTTGTGGAGTGAACCAGTCCAGAGATTGAGAGATTTTAAAAAATCCAGCTGAGGACAAAGCACACATATGTGGTCCCAGCAGTTCATTCCAACCCATGGAAAGGTATGTTATAGACAGATGGCTGTATTTTGCAGTATTTCTCAAATGTTTCAGTTCTTATTTGTAAATCGAAACTTGCCAAACTCTTCCCACAATATTCATCAAAAGCCATCATTTAAAAATTGTCTTCTGGCGGAGCATGCCTCCACACCCCTAGTATATCCCCAGACACCATCTAATATTCTTGAGTTTTTGAGACTGACAACACTGCTGCTGTGACAAAATCCTTGGGGACTGCCATCTAGTAAAGGCTTGCATTTACCTTACCTTAGGAAATGCCCAGTAGATGGCGCCATATTAAGCATGTGGGAGCTCCTCAGTGTAGTTTTGGTCCTCCTAGAGAAGAAACAGATATGCAGAAATCAAAAGGTAATTCAGCAGGCCAAGGCCAAGGCTGAATTACTAATATTGCAGATTTCTTAAAAGATGTAGTTTTACATGCTTCACATAAATAAAAGCAATGAGCAGTAAGTAATAAAAAATAAAAGCAAAAATGTTTAAACGTGAAAATATATGCATGCATTTGTGCCCATTGTGAAAATCAACAATTTGTGCTGTCATTGTTAGCAAAAGCAATGGTACTGAAATTAGTCTGAAACTAACCAGTGGCCCTGTGTTAGATAGTGATGTGTAATGTGACATTTCCGTGTCTTAATCCTATTCAGAAAAGATCCAATTCATTTCACTCTGCCTTTAGGCAATAAGCAGTTTTTAAAGATGCAGAATTAAATGAGTGTGAACCTCTGAAGATCTGAATTGCTCTGACTAAGTTATCCCAAAGATCATGGCATACTAAGCTCTGCTTCAACCCCACACAGATGACCTACACAGATACTGTATGTCTGTATGCATGCATGTGAGTTTGATATGGTTCACTACATTATTTTGGCTATATGTATATATGCCAAGTCTGGTTCAGCGTTTACTGACGGATTTGAGATGATTTATTTGTCAGTAGATGTAGGTGTGTGTGTGTGTGTGTGTGTGTGTGTGTGTGTGTGTGTGTGTGTGTGTGTGTGTGTGTGTGTGGCTTAGTGAGTGGCCATGGTGACAGGAGTCCTGTTTCTTGTCTCCCACATGATGAAAGGTTACAAACAACTTAGGTGAATTTACATCTCATCACTGTAATCCCTATATTGTGTAAAAGCCAACAGCCATATGGGTGATGTTTGAAAAGCTTTGTACAGTACAGTGTAATCCCAATCATATAACAGTGGACTCTTATTGTCATGACACTCATCGCTCACTGATCTTCTGGTTAATGTTGATTCCCTCAGTGATCTAACATTTGTTCGCTTCAATTTTATACATTTGACAAGGTCTCTAACCAACAGCCACCAACTCCATCTAGCCCTGACACATACTGTATTATACAGATGAGTCACCTGTGCCGGGAAATGACACCACTGTTGCTAATTACAGGTTGTGCTCAGACATACACAAACACAGAGAGAGAGAGAGAGAGAGAGAGAGAGAGAGAGAGAGAGAGAGAGAGAGAGAGAGAGAAGGGGTGGGGGTGGGGGGTTATCTGTGGTGAGGTGTTTTATCAGGGCAGTCGGTGTCAACCGGGGCATATTGAGGAGCCAGTAAGTGAAGTAAAGCCCATAGTTTGCACATCATGTACCATGAGGCCCATTACTGCTGATTAGACCAGGGCACACTCAGACTGCATCTGTGTCTGATTGCGGATGAGTCACAGGCACCACTACCCATCCTGATGAGCTACAGATCTAATGAGACACACTAGCAGAGGGAAAATGTGTCTCTGACTGAGGGTCCATCTGTGTGAGGTTAGTGTGTGTGTGTGTGTGTGTGTGTGTGTGTGTGTGAGAGAGAGAGAGAGAGAGAGAGAGAGAGAGAGAGAGAGAGAGAGAGAGAGAGAGAGAGAGTCTTGAGGTGGTTAAGTGTCTCAAGCCCAGGATGTGTGAGGCAGGATCATCCCTACCTAATTTACAACAGGGACACATCAGGAACTTCCTGAAGGTGACCTTTGTCCGATGGTCACCATGGCAACTGCGCTTTGCTCCACAGGAGTAGCAGCTGGTGAACAGAGATGGAAAACTGCCCTTAGACAATCAACTGTGATCATAATGGAAATAAAGGGTAATGTAATATTGATGTTGATATAAACATAAAAGGCCCTTGTTTGTCCTGCCCTGACATGTATTTTATGTATAAGAATAAAACCATTTCACAAAAGAAGACCTATTTCACAAACGAAATGTAACTAAAAGCGTTATTAGTTGGGGGTAGTAACGATTTCTCAGCATTAACACAGCTTCTTCTGAATGGCGCTGTGACCAATCCACGCGCGCACAAGACGTCAGAGAAATCCCTATAAATAGCCCAGTTATGGATCCAGATTTCCCCTTTGATTATTTGCCTGTATCTGTTGTGTTTTACCTATTTCACTTTTTTTCAAAATAAAACAATTTTCATGTCACTGATGGCATGTTTACCTGAGACATCGGGGGTCAAATAATGTTGAATTGTGCAGATATTGCACTGATTATGTCAGTGTTGGGGAACAACCAGACAGCTCACTGGGTTCTCGTTCCTATGGAAACAAAGAGGGGGAATCAAGTGTTTTCAGAGGTAATCACGAGCTCGCTTAATAGCTCACTCAAGTGCACACGAGAAACTAGAAATAGCTACCACCTCTGCTGAAGACGTAATTAGAACAAAAATCCTAACTGTTTTGGCGCCTCGACATGCAAAATAGACACAAGCCTTTGCGTAAGAAATGCTTTAGAGGTGGTCGTCATTTCCTCGAGGGAAACAAACGTCCTTTTTTTGCCTTAGCAGACCACTGTGCGTTCAGGAATTGTTGCCTGTGACCTTGGAAACAGACTTGTTCTCCGCCTACTACATGCACACCTGACACTGTCCATGCATGAAGCTCTTCAGGTTGACTTTCACAGAGTGGGCTAGCTATACTGGACACAGCATCGTCCAAAATGTGGGTTACGAAAAAGGATCTGAATTCTGAATCGACCACGTATTACGTAGTAATTCGTAGTTTGAAATGATTTGAGGGAACGCTTAAAAAAAAAAAAAAAAAAAAAAACAGTGAAAAAACCGTCATAGGTCCTGTTAACGCTCCCCTCCCTCGGCTAGTCTTGAGCGTGGATGGCACTGGGTCCACGCATGCGCCAAGGAGATTTGGAGCTTGTGAATCATCAGCATCAGCAGCGGGGATGCAAGCGCCAGAGTGATGGGACCCAAGTGAAGCACCAGCAGCACCGCGTCACTCTCCAGGCAGGTCAGGACAGGTAGGCAATCAGTTATTTGAGCCCACTGACAGGGTTTGTGTCCGGATTGTCAGCGTAAGACCACTCTGAAATGTCAGTCAGATATAGAGTAGAAATTTTTCGAAGTAACATGTAGCCTAAACACGATTCACATGACAGAAAACATTGGTTAAATACTCTTGTTGGCTTGAATGATGGTTTACAGTGTTGTTGTTGCTTGGCTATTTGTAAGGTGAATATCAGTTGTTTATGCTGCCAAATTATAGATTGTGCTAGACTGTAAATAGAACAGCCTCTTGCTGCCTGTTGTCACATCTCTTCAGATATACAGTGCAGTTACACATTGGGGGCAGGCTATGAATTATGTATCGCGTTTTCGCAAACTTTCAATCGAAATCCTCTGTTATTTGTCAAGCCTTTGTGTATTTAAAATATCCATTAGAATGGAAAGACGTTCCTCCGAATGTCGTCATCGGTTACGTTGATGTGTTTTAGCACCATGGACAGCACATTGTCAAATGACGCGCGCTTGCGCTCTTCATGCATTGTGAGAATGTTACGATTTTTGATTGTATGGTGCCATGTTGTCATCGACAGAATTGTCGTGGATATTAAAGCTGTCATATTGGCAATTTATCAACAAGTGCAAGTGACTCATGGTGGCACAGCATAGGGCACTATGCTTGCTATGGTAGTTGTTTCCTCCAGGAAAAAAATCCCTCTCTACTCATCAAAGTCACCAGAGACCATCTTGGTGTTTGCAACCTTGTCTGATTATTTTCAGTAAAAGGTCAAAATGCCGCTGTCTCCATTATTACCAAGGTGGGGGAGGAAAAGAGAGGTGATGGTGTGAGAGGACAGGAATAGGGTCAGACAAAATTGGTGAGATAAGAATGACAGTAAACATGCTAGAAAAAAGGATAATAATAAAAGTAAAAAAAAAATATATATATAGGCCTATATATGCAAAACAAAACAAGACCAGGAACAGTTTGCACAAACACTCACACACACACACACACACACACACACACACACACACACACACACACAATGTGTGCGAGAGAGAGAGAGAGAGAGAGAGAGAGAGAGAGAGAGAGAGAGAGCAAACAAATGGTAAATGGCTGAGAGACCATTCCCATTTTACCCTCCCACAGGATGACAATGAGCCATGATTAAATTAGCCTGTTAGAGTCATGGCTGCCCCTCACCCCTAAGCCCACCTAACCTCATCCCTCCCTACCACCAGTGCATGTTGGACTAGGCTGTGCTGAGAAGCAGTGTCCAAAGGGGCAGAGGATATTGTTCTTTAGAAAGGACTATTCCATAGCAAACACAGCAGCCATCTGCTCTACTGATAAGCAAGCATGGAGGATGCCCTTCACACAAGCAGACAGAGAGAGAGAGAGAGAGAGAGAGAGAGAGAGAGAGAGAGAGAGAGAGAGAGAGAGCTGGACCATTCATGCTGAAAATCAAAGAGATCAGACATATGCAGGCTGCATAAAAGTATTTGTTGTGTGTTTAGAGAGAGAGAGAGAGAGAGAGAGAGAGTGTGTGTGTGTGTGTGTGTCTCATTGCACTGTGTAATCATATAAACATCAATGTGTGTGAGTCAGGGTTGTGTGATTAAAGCTTTGTGATGATTTATTCTATCACAGGGTTCGAAACAATATATGTTTGATTTGATTTTATATGTCTGGAGAAGCATCTGCTTACTCAGACTTCATGTTTGTGTGTGTGTGTGTGTATAAATGCAGGTGTGAAGGATGGCGTCCTGCCCTGAGATCTGCGGTTCGGAGTATGGTGCGGTGAACGGGCACCAGTATGGCGTACGCTCCTACCTCCACCAGTTCTACGAGGAGTGCACAGGCTCGCTGTGGGACCGAGAAGCGGACTTTCAGACCCAGAGATCGCCCAGTCGGTGGAGCTCTGTCCTCTGGAAGGTGAGGCCCTTCACTGCTGGCCCACTGATGGCCCACTGATGGCGCACTGCTGGGCCAGACATGACCTAACCTCTCTCTCTCTCTCTCTCTCTCTCTCTCTCTCTCTCTCTCTCTCTCTCTCAGCAGTGCCAGATCAACTCTGGAACAAACTCCCATATGCCTCAACATCATCTGTTTTTAAATGAAGGCTTAAATTTAGGTTCTATAATTGGACTCGACTATCTACTGTCAGATACTATAGAACGCATTGACTTGCCTTGGGTAGGATAATTATATACAAAATCATCTCGCCTTTCCTGGCACCTGATTTGGATTAGACCCGGTTCTGAGGTTCTGACCCGGTGCCTTTGGTGTGGTCATTTGGTGTAATGGGAGGAGTGGGTTGACATGGCCAAAGCTAATTCTACTGCACAATGGGATTAGACTCAGATTGAATTAACAGGAAAGACTTGTGATTCTATGTTATGTAACTCTGCTCTTCCTGCTGCTCTGCTTGCCTCTCCACGCCTCTCACCATCTCATTTCCTCCTCTCTTCCCTCCTTCACTTCTGTCATCTTCACCTCCCTCCACTCTTCATTTCTTTCCATTCATAATTTTATCCTCTTCCTGTGATTGCTTTGATTATTTATTTCCACCATCTTCTAACCCTGTACATTTCCTTTTTTAATGCTGTCTACTCTGTCTCTCTCCTTCTCACACTTTTCCTTTCAACTCTTCTATTTTTTCTTTTCTCCTCATCTTTTTTATCTGTTCATCTACTCTCACTCTCTCCTTCTCTCCATCTCCTCCTCCACATGACTCCTCTTTTTCATCTCCTTTGTACTCCTCATCGCCCACTACACTCTTTCCCTCTCTCCTTCTCCTCTCTTCCCCCCATCACTCCCCATCTCCTCTCCTCTCCTCTCCCAGGTCTGCGTCGCGCTCGGCTGCTTGATCATGCTGGCGGGTCTGGTGGTGCTGTTTGTGGGCTACGCCACGGTGCCACGCATCGAAGCCTTCGGTGAAGACGAGCTGCTGTTTGTGGACGAGCGCGCCGTGCGCTTTAACCGCGCCCTGGACGCCTGCAAGTTGGCGGGGGCCATCCTCTTCTGCGTGGGTGGGGCGGGCATGGCCCTAGGGCTGCTACTAGCCGCCTTCACCCAGACCGGAGTAACCAAGGAGGAGCAGCAGCTCCAGCAGCGCTTCCGGGACCGGCTGGCCGAGCTGCAGTCCGCTATTCACCCCGTCACACGCGCACCCACGCCGGGAGATGCCAAGGTGCCCGTCACTCTGTCCAGGGTGCAGAGCGTGCAGCCAGCAACAGGAACCTGACAAGAGCAGTAGAACACCCCCACCCCCCCTCCCCGACCCCCCAACACACACACACACACACACACACACACACACACACACACTGACACACATAAACAAGGCATATAACACAACACAAGTGAGAGACAAAAACATGCTAGCCCTATCCAGATCACTTCTTTTTCGCCTTAGATCTGCACATAGAGAAGGCTACACTCAAGTCACACATCATCTACGCTCTTATACACACACACACACACTTAACGCTCTTACAAACACCTGATTGCGCTAGCACAAACAAACACACTCACACACAGAGATCACTTCCAGGTCAACTCACTCTGGACTAAGTTAAGCTAACCTGCGTCGACAAGCACATTTTCCAGATCACAGTGGAAAATCTCAGATGACAAAACCTCTCAGTCCCTCAGATGCAAATGCACTGACCTGATGTTCTCTGGTATAATCATGTTGAGGTATCTATATACAGTCTACATAATGGTTACATCTTGCATACAATGTATACAGTTCTCTTTACAAGTATGTTTTACTCTGTAAAAATTCATCATTACTACAGGAAACTAAAAAGAACAAAAGAGAGGTTATAATACAATAAGGATACAATTCATTTGATGAAGCATGTCAGAATTTTTGAAGTCTCTTCTTTCAGGTGCTGTATGTAGACAGATATTTAAACAACATTAGTCTAAAAAAAACATGCCACGCAGCGCTCCAGGAATGTGATTACAGATAATTTGATTTGACACGTTCCTGATGTATGCCCGTGTGAGAGTTTGCCTCCCACGCCTCCTGCCTCAGGCTGGCATAAGCTCCCTGTCAATCACTGATAGCTAACTCCTGCTATTTACAGCATGCTGCAGCAGTGACCTCTGGCTAGCACTGAAGCCAGCCACAGAGCAGAGGGAACAGATATATTATATACTATCAGTCTGGATCTCTCATCCTTCCACATCTGCAGCTGCATTATGCAATCAATTCAATTCAATTCACTTCTGTTCTATTCAATGGCATTCACTCAATTGAATTTAATTCTATTTATTGGAGTGACAGCATCAATAGCAATTGATTCTGTCTCAAGGCTAGTTGTAAAAGCCCAGAAATGGAGCCTTCAAGATTCAGTGCTGAAGGTTTTTAGTTCCCTCTCATCTCCATCTAGTGCTGATATGTCTGCCATCACTTTTGCATCTGTGGAGCTGGAAATAGACTGGCATTCTGGCCCGCCAGTCGGTGCAATACGCAAGGTCCTGATCTGTAGGGAGGACACCCAGTAGCTGAGTCAGCATCCAGATCAGTTCACCCCAAACACTCCTCTCACGCTCTCTCTCTCTCTCTCTCTCTCTCTCTCTCTCTCTCTCTGAAGCAAAGACGACATCGCTGACGCAGAACAGGGACGAGCTAGACGGAAGTTCAACTTGTCTTTTTTTCAGCTTTCATCTTTAAGCCTGGTCTTAAAACCAGGATTAAAATGCTAATTTGAGATTGAGAACATGAGATGCATGCCAAACAACCTCAAAATGCAGAACAACAGAATCTTTAACACAATCGCTTCAAGCATACAGTATAAATGTTCATAGGGCCAGTGTTCAGTGAGGAAGTTACAACAGTTTATATAATGTGGACAGTTGTATAATGTGGAAATTATGTGAAATATATTATTGATTATTGTGGTCATGCTGTATTTACATAAATAAACAGTCTTATTGCCCTTAGGCCACTTCAAACACAAACATGAATGAACACACACACACACACACACACACACACACACACACACACACACACACACACACACACACGCACACACACACACACACAAACAAAATGAAGTATTGGGATTTAATACCTCTTTAATACCCAATACCCTTACTCCTTCCTGTCTGGTAAATTATGTTACAGACTGTACACAATGTGTGTATTGACATATCAAAGTTCCAGTTTCTAGTGGTATTTTCTTCATTTCAGCTTGTCTTATCCTATGTATTTCTACCTCTTTCTTTAGTCCTTCTTTCGCTCTTCCAAACACATACACACAGACACAAACATGAGCAGACAGACATTTGGAACAAACAATTAATATTTTGCATTTCTATCCATATTTGCATTTCTGTGCTGAATGTGTGTTGTGCAGTAAGGCTCATTGATGCCTCCCACAGGTGGATGTGGAGGGGTGGGAGTGGAGGGGGGGTGACCCAAGCTTCAGATAAAAAATGTCTGACCATTGGTGCTACCCTTGCACAAAACACAGTGTCATAATTAGCATATCTACCTGGTTGGAGAGTTCATCTGGGATAAAATTGTTGGTAACTTGCAGTAACTTCTTTCGTTGTAATTTCTGCAGCAGGGTTGGTAGCTATACCACCGGGTATAACCGCATAACAAGCAACTCAGTTTAACTATAACCAGCTCTTTTAGGGAATGGAGTGGACATATGTGGAAGGACTTTTATTTTCTGAAGCCTGGTGAGCAGCCCTAGCATGGGAGTCTGATTGAGTACAGACGCTCCTGCACTGAATATCAGATTATCCAAACACAGAACAGACCTGTGTGGACTGTGTGCTGACGTGTGTAAGTAACACAAGTCCAAAAGATTGTGGAATTGATGGGTTCTGTTGATGTCAGAAAGCTTTATTATATTGCTAATAATCATAATCTGGTACATGTCTACACTACATACTGTACATGCATTCATAAATCTCTATCAAGACAACGTCTTCTTGCTCCAAACATGTCTATTTTTAAACAAAAGAATAAAAAGTGACATTGTCATTGGCCAGTTGTCTGCGTTATTGTGCTTTTTGTTTGTTTGTTTGTTTTGTTTGTCACTCACTGCTGTGTCTCCAGCTAGAGCGTCGCTCTGTGTGTGTGTGTGTGTGAGAGAGAGAGAGAGAGAGAGAGAGTGTATGAGACAGAGAATTTCCATTTAGGTCATTGAGGAGGAGCTGATCGTCAGAACAAGAACAGAAAACAGAAGGGATCCAATCTCGAAAAATAACAGAGAAGGGTCGTTGAAGAGGATCCAATCTCTTGAAATAGAACCGTGAGAGGGTCGTCAAGGAGGATTGACACTTTCCAACAAGAACAAAAAAGGGTCTGTTGAGAAGGATCTAATGTCTAGAAATAGAAGTGTTCTGGTGCGTAAGGGCCAAACAGAGACACGTGACTCATGCATGGGGATCTCTCTCGTCTCGCCTCGCTGCAGGGCTCGTGAGTCATCTACACACCCAGCTCATTTCTACCTGTGCTCACACTCTCAATATGCCGTAGACCAGGCAGAGACAGAGCGTTAAAAAGCCATTCCCTCACTGTCAGGGCGAAAACTGTGTCTGCTCTCTGGACTTCTACATGTAGTCGTTTAGCCGAGGCTACTGTCACGAGCCATCTACACATGCAATTGCAGTGAGGGCTCTCTCTATTCGTCTAGTAAAACCTATCCTGAATTGCGAGCACAAGCGGAAACCGTCTATTGAACTCATTTCCTACAAAGAACACATACAGTATAGTTAACGAATTAAAAAT
Organism: Sardinella longiceps; assembly: GCA_027497455.2. NCBI lineage: Eukaryota > Metazoa > Chordata > Actinopteri > Clupeiformes > Clupeidae > Sardinella > Sardinella longiceps. Next base: position 23,874,058 of record JAODXP020000023.1, read on the forward strand.
GGACATTTTATATCTGAGGCAACAGAAGCAGGGATAACATGCTTTTACACTGGCACCTCCGCAAACATTCTCAGAATCATTAGTCTTATTATATGTAGGCTTGTTTTATTGTGTAGTTGGATCAACGTTCTTTGAAGTGGGAGATAACGGGGCAGAGATAGTGAAGCAGTCAAGGAGTCCCGCTAACTAGGCTAGTAGTCTGAAAAAGTGTGAGTTTGAATGCAGACTGCCACCATACCCTTGAGCAAGGAAATTGGTGCTGATGTAATTGATAGTTGACAAATGTAAGTGACTGTAGATAAAAATGTCTGCTAAAAGCGTAAATGTAAATTACAGCAAAGTATCCAGACCACACTAAATCTCAAATTGAGGCAGTTGTGCCAACACACACACACACACACACACACACACACACACACACACACACACACACACACACACACACATTTGGCACATGGCATGTTTTGTGCATGCCATCTGAGAAGAAAGGCAGAGCTAGCAGAACTGGAATCAGCTGGTTGCTGTCCATGGTGCTAAAAGCTTCTATTCCTCTATACAGGAATTCCTCTATACTGGCTTCACTAATTAGACCCCACACACACTCAAACATCACATGACACACACACACACACACACACACACACACACACACACACACACAC
>JAODXP020000023.1:23882219-23898641 GCA_027497455.2 Sardinella longiceps
ATAATATACAAAAGAGAATCTACAACGCCAAAAAACTAGCTCCGTGGAGTTGTTCTGTCTCTTTCAAACTCAGAGTGGTCGGGGTCAAAGTCTCACAGAGTCTCAGAGATATTACATTTTAAAGAAGGCCAGATCTCAAAACTCATCACACCAACCTTTCTGTCTGACATTTTATTCTTGTACACACAAACACTAATTTACTAAATTCAAAATAGTGATATTCTATACAGACACAGACACAAACACACAGACACACACACACACACACACACACACACACACACACACACACACACACTTCATCCTCAGTGTCAGAGAGCAGACAGATATTCTGTCCAGTGCCTTCGTCTGTGAACTCTCAGATTTCATCCAAAGCAGCGAGTCATGCCTGAAAGCCTTCAATGGCTGCATGGACTCAATGAGAGAGAGAGAGAGAGAGAGAGAGAGAGAGAGAGAGAGAGAGAGAGAGAGAGAGAGAGAGAGAGAGAGAGTCGCAAACAGCCCTCTGCCAGCACTGACTAATTCAATTACCACAACACAATACTGGAGAGGCGCCACAGGAAAAAAAAGGGGGGGAAAAAAGCATTAGTTCAGAACATGCTGTGCAGAGCCACAATAACAAATCAATTTCCTGTCCTTGAATTGGATGTAAAGAGCTGTACCTTTCTCCCGACCGCCCTCACATTGGCACCACAGCCGAAAGAGAGGAGAGGAGAGGAGAGGAGAGGAGAGGAGAGGAGAGACATTATGTGTGCAGACCAGGAGGCTTTTGAGTCAGGTAATCCAAAAGGATATGTGTGTGTGGGGGGGGGGGCAGTATAAAAGCAGAGGGACAATGCCCTGTCCCTGGACATTAAGAGGGGCAGTGGCCAATGTGTTGGCCTCTAGTAGTGCTTCTACACAGGGTTAAGGAATAATGCTGTGTTTTAAGGCAGACAGACTGCATTGACATGCGGCCCTCTTTGGGATCCAGGCTGGCACTTAAGGGACAATACGGATGGCCTTGCTTAAAGAACAGCAAGGATTAAAAGCCTTGGAAATGAGCTTTAATTGTGAGCCGTCGCCCATGGAAATAATGTGCACTGGAGGGGCATTGTTTGTCATGTCTGATGAATTACAAACCACTGTGTTCAGTGCGTAGCCTCTCTCTCTCTCTCTCTCTCTCTCTCTCTCTGTGTGCGTGTGTGTGCGTGTGAGTGCTTGTCTTTGTCTTCATTGATGTGTGTGTGCCCGCCCAGTCACAAGCATGTGTGTGTGTGTGTGTGTGTGTGTGTGTGTGTGTGTGTGTGTGTGTGTGTGTGTGTGTGTACTATAGAGACTTTAGTTGCTGGAGATGAGAGGAACAGCAGTGGCCCCAGCTTCCATAGGGATTATTAATGAGCTGTTTGCACACCACACAGGAACTGAGCTTTGCCCTACTTCCCTTTACATTCACCTCCTTTGGGAGGGCAGGGAGCATATCCACTCTTTAGGTGTGTGTGTGTGTGTGTGTGTGTGTGTGTGTGTGTGTGTGTGTGTGTGTGTGTGTGTGTGTTTAAGTCACAGAGAGAGGTGTTTGTGTGTATGTTTATCACTACATGAGTCTCTCTCTGTGTGTGTGTGTGTGTGTGTGTGTGTGTGTGTGTGTGTGTGTGTGTGTGTGTGTGTGTTTTGGAGGTGAGGGAGCCTATCTATGTGATGTATGAATGTGTCTGTACTCTGTACTCTGCACGTGTACTGCCAGGCCTGAGTAGAGGGAATAGATGCATTTCAGCACCAAGGACAGCAACCAGCTGATTCCAGTTCTGCTAGAATTGCCTTTCTCCTCTGGTGCCATATTATTCAGAGACAGTGTGGAGTACAAATATGCCTGGGAGTCCCATGCCCTGTGTCTCCAACATAGCCCACTCTCTAACTCCCTAATCTCTGATTGCTACAAAATATCTCATCTACAGAGAGAGACCATTACTACAACAATCTGCTTGCTCCCGGGTGATCATTTGAATATGTTTGTGCTTTGTGTTTGTGTGTGTGTGCGTGTGTGTGTGTGTGTGTGTGTGTGTGTGCGTATGTGTTTGTGTGTGTGTGTGTCCTCGCATGTGGGCCCAACTGTGATGGTCTGTGTATTTGTGTGCATGTATGCATTTTTACAGACATGAAAAAATGTTTGCTTGCCTCCCTGCAAGAATACTGGCGAATTAATGTGAGTGGATATATGTATATGTGTGTGTGGCTGTGTAAGAGAGTGTGAGTGTGTGTGTGTGTGCAGGTGTGTGTGTGTGTGTGTCTGCCTCCCTCCTTATTTTCCTGTCAATGAACTTGTGCGTAAATACATACATGCATGTGTGTGTGTGTATATCCAGGCGTGCGAGTGAGTGTGTATAAGTGTGTTCTGTTTGCTTCATCACCATGGTGATGAATAGCTCAGTGGGAGCCAAGCAGGCCCCCTGAGTGTTAATGAGACTCAGGCTGGAGCATCCTCACAGTATTCCTCCCTCTGCACCCCCCCCTAAGAGCCACACAACAAGCAAGCCTTCAGCGCTCTGCTCTGCCATGCCCTACTCGAATCCGTGCCTCCACTCTCCCCTATGGAGCTCAACATAGGAGATGCTCCTGGGGCTCCGGCTTTCTATTGGCTCCATCAAACCTAATAGAGCCGCACTGAGTCGACAAGGTTGTGTACCACAGACGGACGGCCGGCTTGAATTGCGTTTATGGTTCATAACAAAAGGAAGAGATCTTATGATCTATTCAGCTCCAGCTGCACTGCAGCGGCCTGAAGCGAAGCGGAGATCCACAGTATCTCTCCACTTTCACTAAAGCTCTTGAGTCAGCTCAGCTGTAATCTGTCTCTTTTTTATGGGTCGATTTGAGTAGCAAAGACATGAAAACAGGTTGAACTAGGACAGGATCGACAACTCGATTTAATGATAACATCAACGTTTAACATTTATGGCTGCATATAACATGAATGGGGATGTAGAGGAAAGCTGTGTGTGTGTGTGTGTGTGTGTGTGTGTGTGTGTGTGTGTGTGTGTGTGTGAATGCATGCACCTGTGTGTGTTCTATTGTGTCTCTCTCTGATTGAAATAAAGCCCCTCTAAAAGCACTGGCCTTTCTTTCATGTCCTCGGTGAGTGTGATGCAGCCAGATAAATAGTGTTATCTCTCAGCAATGACATCATGCTTCTTGAGTCCCCATCTGAAGTGTGAAGTGAATGACTTGAATGACTTGAATGACTTTCCACTGGGCGCTTTCCAAAGCTGTCTGGTGGATCCACACTGCCACCTTGTGGCTATGATGGTAAATGTTACATAAGCCTGTCTGCATTACATCATCTGTCTTTGGTCAGAGGTTGTTCTGTCCTTCGTGTGTGTGTGTGTGTGTGTGTGTGTGTGTGTGTGTGTGTGTGTGTGTGTGTGTGTGTGTGTGCATGTGTGTGTGTGCGTGTGTGTAAAATTATTTCCCTTCAATCTAAATGCTAGATCTGAGCTCAGTTGTTTTGTGTGATATTTGAACCGAGTTGTGTTGAATGATCTATGGCAATATGATAGCATATTATTTCACAGAAGACCTGGCCCTGACCTTGGCAAATCCATGGCAGGGTATCAGAGGGGCAAGGTCACAGATCAAGAGAAATATTAAAGTCTGTCTCTGTTGATCTCAGGTCAAATATGTTGTTTGATACGTAGTGGAAAATTACACCTATACCAGCAGTAGTTCACACCGCAGCCACTGTGTCCTCTTAGTCCACCTGAGTCTGCACTGATTGGCTGTAGATACATTTCCTACTCATCTCATTCGCTCTCAAGACCATCAATCACAATACAGGGACTCTCAACTCATCACAAATGTCCCTTTGAGGATGATACCTCAGACACATCCGTATTGACATAGACAGACTACAGTACATCATATGTTCCTGCACTCCTATGGGCATTCTTATGACCCACAAACATTCCCCCACCCCCATCAGGGAGGGGGAAAAATATGTCTCAGTTTCCTAGTGAGAGGTCAGGTATAGAGTCACACCCTCACACACAGACATTACGCATGTGCACCAGACAAGAACCGAGATGTTCTCACAGGTGAGCCTGAAAACGACACGCCCTTAGCCCAGGTGATGCACTTCACCTGACCTCATACACTGGATTAAGACGTATCACACCACGCACCCGATACCTGCCACCTCTGCCTGTTTCATCCATTAACACAAACAAAAACTCATTATAGTTTCATACAGGCGACACCATACGCAACACAGATGGTGTGAGGTCCTGCGGGGCGGAGCAGTCAAGCAAGCCAGTCTGCCATCGAGTGGCAGCTGCTCTCGGGAGATCCTGTGTCAGACAAGAGTCAAATCAGAGCCAAGTCACTCCCAGATTTGAGTTCAGATCAGAGGTTATCAAAAGGTCCAGAGCAGGGCAATGTTATGGAGGGGATAATGCATTGTCTGCTGGCAATTATAAGAAAATATTTCCGACAGGACGGACAGGACCCCATGCCGACACCGGTGGACATAACATTATCCCGCTACTTTCCAAAACGACAACTGAAAACTTCCCACAAATGTCTTTTAAATTTAACTGTTTCATGGCTTCCACAGATGAAGAAATAGTTTGCAACGTGATTTGAAACATTCTTTAGAACGCAGCTGATCTCCTTTCATTTTTTAAAGAAGTTCCATTGAGAAAACTGAATAATCTCTCCCTGCTGAAGGTTATACAGCTGTGAATATGAGGGAAATCCCTTTTGCCATTGACAGAGGTCATTATACCGCTATAGTCCACTGTATAATGACCTCTGAATGTTAGGGAACCTTTCTTGAGGTCAGTGGTTAAGAAGGCCCATTCAAATTGAATAGAACCTCTCACAGCTTTCTGGAGAGCCATATAATAAATCTAGATTAGCCACACAATTCTAGTTGTGGCAATGAATTGTAAATATACATTAGACCACTAAATTATGACTGGATTGAACTTGATTCAGTTTCATTGAGCAGTTCCTTCTGAGCCTTCACAAAGCACTTCTCACCTTACTGTAGGATAAAACAAGCAACTTTCTTCTTTCTGATCATGTCTTTCTTTCTGTCAGGTCTCTCTCTTTATGCTATAATCTGTATCTCTAATAGCCATAGTGCCATCTGTCACAAATCACTGCAATGCTGAACAGTTGACAGCACAGTAGGACTATATGCAGCAAGTGTAGCCTTGTGGGCTTGTACACTTTTTTTAAATAGCAGATGTCCAGAGTTCTGTTCCCGCCAACGTCTGTTCCTATCTTTGTTCCAGCCCTCTTCAGATCCTGTTCTAATCATGTTTGGAGTCAGATTCTATTTGGCTTTAATTTGACTCCTATGTACATTGTACACTGCCAAATCTTAACATTGGCATAACTGACTAAAAACCTCAACACTGATCTGTGCTGCTACCATGGCGATGCCTCTGGCCAATGAAGAACACTAGAGGTGTGTCCACTCCCTATTCTCTCTGGCTATTGGCTGAGGAGGCTGTCAGTCTCACCGTTGTCCTGGGTGCTGAGGCTCATGCTGAGTCCGCTCTTCTTTTTGCGGAGGGTGATGAGGCGGCTCTGGGACACCTGCTTGACGATAGACGACAGGTGCTCACGTGTGCCCTGGGCTACTGAGGGCTCACCTTCAGATGGCTCACTGCATGCCACCACAGACATGCTCACCTGGGGGGGTTAACACACACACACACACACACACACACACACACACACACACACACACAGGATCTGATATTTATGCAGTGTCTGAAAGAGGCCTGAAACAGGATCCTTTGGGAAAGCGGATTATGTGAAGTCAGCTGTGGTGTATACTGTATAATGCTGAGTCTTACAGAGAAGAGACAAGAAGTCCACTCTTAAATTACTTACACTCCCATTCTGTTTTCTGCTTCTCGATATGGGTGGCAGTGACGCTGCTTTGGAGCTGAAACATAATTAATCATATGCGTTTATCATCTTGTCTTGTACAGTGTGATGACTGTACTTATGACTCACTCTGACCAGTGACCATTGTGTGTGTGTGTGTGTGTGTGTGTGTGTGTGTGTGTGTGTGTGTGTGAGAGAGAGTGTGTGTGTGTGTGTGCTTACAGTAAAGGTTAAGAACATGTGTACCTGTGTCTGTTTTGATTCATTTAGTATGTCCCCTGTCTTGTTTCTTAAATGCTTGGAGAAGCACACTTACCCAAAGACCCTCCTGATTCCTGTGGGTTTGCCAAACAGGAGGTCATTGTATGGAAGCTTCTTGAACTTCTCCCGGCCAACAGCGATGTAGAGCTGACCAGCCTCCAGCTCCTTTCCATCGCTAATCTGGCTCCCGCTCAGCGTGTACAGACTGACCAATAATAAAGAAGTACCGAATATCAGGACACAGCATAGCACACCACAGTAAGTACTTAAAATGGCATTTATGGGGAAGATACAAAAAGAGAAACACTCAAACAATGTAATGGGCAGAGGACACAAAATGACTACTGGTAATCCTCCTCCAAAACCACAGATCTTCATATTCATAAACAAAACTGAGCATCTGCTGTTCAATAGAGACACTTGCAAACTGACATATTGTTTGAGAAATCTACTCTGAGGAATCTGCAAACATAGTGAACAGTACAGGGATGCTGGATTATTGTAAGTGGCAACATATCCACATAAAGCAATCAAATATAAGAGTTTAACAAAGGTAGCATGCACCTATGCTTTAGTATGCAAGTCTTTGGAACACCCTCACCATCTAGGTTTGTGAAGCCCCCGTGTGACCTAAAGGTTTTACTTTTCCCTTGTCACACAGCTTCCTCCTCATCTTTGTGTATGTATGTGTGTGTGTGTGTGTGTGTGTGTGTGTGTGTGTGTGTGTGTGTGTGTGTGTACCTGCGGGCGCCCCCAAGGATCTTCAGGCCCATCTTTTCAGTAATCATCTCTAGGATACGTTCATACTGACCCACAATCCTGTGGGGGATCAGGAGTCTCACAGCGGGATTCAGCAGGTCTCCGTTTGCCATTACACTACACCAATACACACACGCACACACAAACACACACACACACACACACACACACACACACACACACACACACACACACACACACACACACACACACATTTTGATTATTTATTTGGAATGGCTAATACTTATCATAACAACACAGCATCCAAATAGTTACAAAGAGCCTATTTTGTTTTACAGTTCAAACAATGTTCTAGTGAATGATGAATAAACACCAGGAATAAATAACTGTACATTATCAGTACAAAATGCATTATTAAGGATAGAGATGGCCTTCTTTTCACACACACACACACACACACACACTCACACACACACACACACACACACACACACACAAAGGTAACACACAGCTCCTGTTCATGACTTGTCCTTGATGCACATAAAATATATGGGATGCACATTACGGGATGTATTTAGTTTTAAATGTTACAGACAACTGCTACATGTGTTAGTCTGGCTTCAGTGCAGGCTAATACAAAATACACAAAATTTAGCTGTTAGAAGGCCACACATCATGGATGTCTAAGATGGCACATCCACATTTTCCCCAGAATCTTTCCATACTTACAAAATGGCACATGGCTCTTTGATGGGCTTCAGGAAGCGTGCAGACACAATGATGCGATTCTGAGGCACTGGCTTGACCTATAGTACACACATACAGCAAAAAGCACAATATGCATTGTCTACGTTCATCATCAATGCTGTCAACAACAAAGGATTCACAATGCAAGTAAGTGAATCTCTCTTTGTAGACCTTAGTTCACTGTCAGTACCTGAATCTTATGGCAAACTCTTTACACTGACCTAATTTTCACTAGTATTCTCTCAGCACAATTGCTTAAATTTTAGCCTCATGGTAGCAAGTTAAATTCTATTTTTCCCACTTCCATCACCGACAGCTCAGCTCTGCTACTCAATTCTCAGGCCTATTCCAATATTTCTGCAAAACTACCCCAGTCTCTCAATTCTGTTCTTTGGTACTGACCTCTGGAGCACTACTCTGTCCTTCAGGTACATTGCTGTATCCTCAGTACCAAACTCCGGTGCATTGTTATGTCCTTCGCACCAACCTTATGTGCACTGTTGTGATTTTAGCGACCTCATGTAGCCGAGGTCAGCTGAACTGCTCGACCCCCCTTTTTGTCAAATACAACACACACACAGCATGGGAGATGAACACTTCAAACACTTTAACCACTGAGCTGAAAAGCCCAGGCTTCCAACTCAGCGGTTAGAAGCGTTCTGAAGCCTAGGGGTGTAAGGATTTACCATGTACTGCCGGCAGCTAGCCCGGGCTAGTTAGCATCCATACGCTAAACTCAGGTGCACTCTTGTGTCCTTGGCACCAGCCTCAGGAGCACTGCTCTGTTCTCAAGTGCACTGCTGTGTCCTCAGTGCCAACCCTCAGGTGTACTGCTCTGTCCTCACATACTTTGCTCTGCCCGTAGCGACAATGTCCTTTTGAGGTGAGCTGTGTTGCCTAGAAACAGTACAGTGGCCTTGTGTTTGTTGGTGGAGGAGGACCATTGGCTAATTAAATGGTCTTTAGGTGGAGCTGGAAATTGCCCAAATGACCCTCAGAAGGGCCTTCTGATTAAAATAATCAGGTTCTCTGTGTGTGTGTGTGTGTGTGTGTGTGTGTGTGTGCGCGTGCGCACTCGCGTAAGATTCCAATTTGCATGATTATGACTAATGCCCTGGTAACTATACTGCATTCTGTATGAGTATAAGTTCATATACTTGTAACTCATGATGTAGTTTGTCTAGTGTAAGTGTGTGACTGATTGAATGTGTGTGAGTAAATGAGTGTGTGTAAGTGTGTGTGTGTGTGTGTGCATGTGTGTGTGTGTCTGTGCATGCATGTGTGTGCACAGTGGAAAATTGGTCATGCACATACACACTGTATACCACTTATGTGTGTGTGTGTGTGTGTGTGTGTGTGTGTGTGTGTGTGTGTGTGTGTGTGTGCATGTGTGTCTGTGTATTTTTGTGCCCATATGTAAATGAGCAGTGTGGACATAAAAAAAAACTATTTCAGCCTCTTTTTGTTTGATCTTTACAGTACAGGCAGCACATACAGTAAACAGTACGTCTGATAATTTATGAATGAGCAATGCAAGCATGGGCACTGGGTCTGAGACAAAGTGGTTACCTCCAGACTAGACGCCCCAGGCTACGAGTCATTAAGCTGTACGCTTCGCTTGTCTGCCTCCCCTTGAAGTGAAGCCATCTGATCCCTGTATGGCCATGTAATTATTGAGCGTTCATTTATTCATTACACACAAAGACGCTGCTCACTGCTCTATGGTCAGTGTAAAGATACCATAACCAGTTCATAACCTAAGCATTGTACTCTGTCTATTACCTGCACTGTAGTAATGGGGTAGCGTTGCAGTGATGAGGACAATTGACAGTGTCAATTTGTTTCAACAACACTTGGATGATTCTACATAGATGGGAATTTAGCAATTCAAAAAAACATAGAATAAAAAAAAAAAATAAATAAAATTGTGTTTAGAGAGTATTTCTCTGTGACAACAATATTTTTTGTCAATAAGACTTATACCGTTGAAAAGTCTATTTTATTCTCTTTCAAATGGTGCCCCATGTATGAAGCCTTTGTGGACTGAGCTGCAGAACTCAAAGCAGTATGTTGGTTGCATCCATGAAAAATTTGCAAAATCTTCTTTACCATTTCCAAAAAGCTTATTCTGCCATTGACTCTTTTGGTGTTTGGTGGATTGGGTGATATAAATTTGAAGAAACATGACATTTTGGCAATTTAAAACTAGTCTTCTAGGGGTGTCATTATCTTTGGATGCCTCTGCAGCCTGTCTCTGACACCCCCTGTTATTTGGACCTTTCGTTTGGAGATTGTACAGGGTTCACCCCAAATCATGCAGCAACTTGGTTTTGCGGAACAACAGCTTGGCGTTGCCTTGTCACTAGAGCCCGCTCAAATCAATCCAGATCAGTCAAATGTGGCTTTTTGATTCTTGGAACAGACCTTTACTGACTGTACTGTACTTACAGTAGGGCCCATGCTTACAGGTGCAGCAAATAAGGCGCCTGATTAGCAACACCTGGAGACAGCAAAAGCTCAACAAGAGTCAATAGCAACAGCAAGGTAACCTGTTTAGTAATAGCAAAGTTTTTGCATATTTTTCATGGACGCAAACCACAGACCCACCAGTTCATCTCACAAATGCATATTCCATACAAATGGGGTACCATTTGAAAGGGAACAAAATGGGTTCTATGCACCTATTCAGACATTCCGGGTAACTTACCACACCATTGGTTTGCTGCAGTCGTCTCTTCCTTTCTCCAATCTGCAGGTAACTGTCACCAGAAAAGAAAACCAACAGACAAACAGAAACAATGTTAGTATGACGAACTTGTAAGGATATATGAAAAGTTTTATGTATTCTCTCTGTAAAGTGGGTTGAATACAAAAACAATCCATAAAAGTAACATTTTGATCAGATCAGCAATCCCCGTCTGCTACATTATAATATTACAGTGACTCACTCCAGTTTCTTAAACTTCTCTCGTCCAGCAGCGACATACTGTTCTCCACTCTGAAGATGTTCCAGCGAAGCCACCCGATGTCCTTCTTTAGGTGTGTAAATGTTTCTTACTGCTCCGAAAGGAGCTTTCACTCCACCCGTCACCTCCCGCAGAAATGTTTCAAAGTTGGAGACCCTTTTCTCGTTCACCACCAAACGGCGCGCTTCATAATAAGGATCTCCGTTTCGGTATAGAAAAATATTCTTTACTACGGGCTGCGACAAGAAATTTGGCCTCTCTGCATTCATCGTGAAGCAAAGACCGAATAGAACACACAAACTGAGTAATGTTAGAGAAAGAAACATAAATGGCCGCGGCTATTTGGTACTACCACTTTTCATTTCATTCAGGTAAGACATTTTTATCTATCCGAGCGAACGTCCAATCGCTGGGAGAGAGAGCGAGAACTGGAAGGGGCACGAGTTATTGGTCTGGTGCGCTCAAGTTACATGCAAGTCTTCCAGCCCACTCCGAGACTTCTTTCCTTGTCAGGCTACAGGTGACACAACCTTTGTAATGTGTAGGGTACGAGTGTAGGCTAAGCTATCTATGCAATTTCAAAAGACTTCAGAGCTCGCAACATAGCCGACAGATACTCTCTCTCTCTCTCTCTCTCTCTCTCTCTCTCTCTGTCACACACACACACACACACACACACACACACACACACACACACACACACACACGCGCGCGCGCGCGTCTATGCTGCGCACCTGTGATGGGCACGTGGGGTATCATGGGAACCTTTCTGTTATTTCTAGGCGTTTCTATAGTAACGAACCAATTCTCATGTCGCATCAGGGGGATTTCTCATTAACCAGAGTAGACCAGCGGTGGCTCCAACTTTTAGAAGAAGCCAAAGGTTTGTTTGCAAAAGAGGCAGCTGACGTTAGTAGGCTATGGGAGAGTTAAGGGATAGCCCACCTCTAAAGTAGGCCTAATAGTTAAAAAAGAATGGAAGGGATAGACCTAGTTGTAACCTACATTTAAACTCAGTTTTAATGAGGTACCATGGGACATGTAAACTAACCCCATGGTAGATCTGGCTTAGGGGAAACGTGTTTGTTTTGGGTGTTGTTGCATAACAACACATAAATAAAGGTTAACCTATATTCAGATAATATGCAAGCTAACTTGGAAGCCACTTGCAAGTGCTATAGATTATAGGCCTACATTATTTTGATCAAAAGAGAGAGAAAGTTTGCAACCAGGATCCATTTTCAAGAAAAAGAGCCAAAAGAACTAAAACTAAACTAGGCTAAACTACTTATTTATGAGCCTATTCTTAAGTCAAAGGCAAAGTTTGACTGTGTTTAGGTAGCCTTGTCGCTGGCTGTTATATGTTTGTCTGTTGCACTTTGCGTTCGTAATTGTGTTCAGAAGTGTTTGTTCAGACAGAAACCGATATCAACCTCATGACCCAGTTTCTCATGTCTAAGATGGAATGTACCTGACTTTATTTTTCATTCCCCTCTGCCGCCTATGAAAGGGAGCTGCTTATCCTGGCAGTTTTGCATTGATCCACCAGAAGGAGGAGCTCTCTACCCATGAAAGCATGTTTGCATATGTGTGTACGGTAAGTTTCTCATCTCTCTCTTCTTTAGACACTGTGTACACACGCACACACACACACACACACACACAGAGAGAGAGAGAGAGAGAGAGAGAGAGAGAGAGAGAGAGAGAGAGAGACCTACTGTACAAATGCAACTGTATTTTTGTGCACTGGTGTGTGTGTGTGTGTGTGTGTGTGTGTGTGTGTGTGTGTGTGTGTGTGTGTGTGCGCATATGCGCATGTATGCGCGTGTGTGTGTGCAAGAGGAGACGAGCCATAGGGTCCCCAGAGCCCAGAGTAAGTTTCAGCAGCCACAGGCAGAGGAATGAGGAAGTGCAGGGTTTGGAGGAGACAGAGGGTCAGGCAGCTATAGAGATACCTGAGACAGGTAGACATGAGATCTGAGGCCAGGGTCTGTAGAGAGCTGGTCAAAGAGGACGCCCAGCACCACTCCCATCACAACACTGCATAGCACAACACAACACATAGCACAGCAGAGCAAAGCCCATCACTGTGCAGCACAACATGTAAGGGATAACATTCGGTGAGGCGGTCATTATCGTGGAGTATCTCCCGACAGAGTCATGCAACGCATCCCGATGCGCTAGCGGAGGCATTACTCTGAAGGGAGATATTTCCACGATAATGACCGCCTCACCGAACGTTATCCCGCTTATTAGCCTATATGGCTACATACTGTATAACACAGCAAACTATAGCTGAGTGCAGCCCAGCATAGCATAGTGAAATGAAGTAAAACAAATCATAGTGAAGAGAAGCAGTGCATAGCACATCAAAGCATGTTTAGAGAGGAGAAATATTCTTATGAAAAGGGAACCCATAATATCTGATTCCACTTCCAGCCCCCCTGTCCCAATCCAGTGCAGTGTCTTAGAAGGCCAGTCATAATCAGCCTGTCATTGAAACCTGAGGGGTGGGTTTGAGTTAGTACACATGCTACACCACAAGATGTCAGTCTCACATCTTCTGTTGAAAGAGACCAATGTAATATACTGTAGGGAGATATCCAGCCCATTTGTCTTTAGTATGTGTGTGAATGGCCAGGAGGAGGATTTCACCCACCTTTATGCAACATTGGGAAAAAAGAAAGAAAGGAAAGAAAAGCTCCACTTTACCTGACTGCTTCACAGAATGTTATGTTATTCTAGCATAGCATACTGTATGCAGGTTATCTTGGAATACTCTCTGACAGTGATCCAGGAGCCTGAAGTGGAGTGGAGTGACTCTGTGTGTCAGATTATCTCTCTCTCTGTGTGTGTGTGTGTGTGTGTGTGTTTGTTTGTGTGTGTGTGTCAGATTGGAGTGTATGAAATTGTGTGTTTTTTTCTATTTTCATCAGGGCATGGCTTGGGGGAAGTGTGGCTGCTACCACACTTTACAGTTAACAAGATAAGGAGAGAGATCAGTCACACCTGCACATTCAGGTAAGGGTGAGCTTTACTGTGCACATTACACAATGCTCACACAATGTTCTCTCTCTCACACACATACACATGTAGTCTAATAACACACACACACACACACACACACACACACACACACACACACACACTTTTCTCAGGCATGCATGCATTCATTCATCCGTTTCATTGTTCATCAATCTATCATTTATTTTTGTTGTCTGTGTTGTTTGAGAGAGCCATAAGCACCTGGAGGCATAAGGGCTCAGTAAGGGACACTAGTGATGAGTACATTATTAATAAATCACAACACTGAATTGCTTGAGGATCTTATGTGCTCAAGTATCTTTTCCCTTAACACTTATGCTAGGTGTCGCTCACTGGTATTATCACATGGTCACTAATTAGAAAATAAAGCCCATATTTACTGAGAGAAGAACAGCTTATTGTGTCTCTCCTTATGGAAGACACATCCACAGATAAGAGCGGCTGTGCCAAGCCGAATACTGAGTAAATGTTTTTATGTCGTGACACATTGTGTTGTGTTGTGTTGTGTTGTGTTGTGGGTGCTGGAGGTAATGGCTGCTGTTGTGTGTGCTGTATGTGTGTGTCCACAGTCCAAAGTGCCCTGTAATTGGGCACCGGTGACAGAGCGTGTGGCTGCAAAGAAGCCCGGTGTAAAGGGGAAGAGCGCGTCGCTCGGCGTGGCGCGGCTGTCAGCGCAAGCTGAGGAGAGGTAATGATGATGGAGAATAAACGATAACCAGATTATCCCTTTGGAGTCTCACCCCCCACGCCTGAGACGCCTGGCCAGCTCAGGCTGTTTAAGATGCAGCAGCTGGACCCAGGGCCAAGAGCCATGCCTGTTTTCCATATCAGAGACATGACAGATACAAATATTTGCCCTGTAAGATGTGCTGGACAGCCATCTCTACCAGATGGATATTCAAAATTAGCCGCCCACGTAGCCATTTCTCCCTAAAACAGCTGTGCTTATGCTAGCTCTAATAACAGCGGTGGTTCTTTTAGCTTTTTAGGCAAACTCCAACTCATACTAGTGGGCGGAGGTGGAATTAAAACCCTCTCACAAATTAACAACTTCCTTTTACTGGTCCCCACCATCCCCTCAGAGCAATAGTTCAAAACACTGGAAAATTGCTACTCATTTTTATTGGAAAATTAACAAACCATCATCAATCACACTTGCAACTTTACAGAAATCATCAAGAACATGGTGGACTAGAGGCTCCAAATTTCACCCACAATTTCCTTGCAAATCAGATACGATATATCTTCTCTAATGGACACATGAGCAAAATGTAACAAATCCTGGGTAACAAAATGTAACAAATCAACTGCAGTCACAAAGTGCTAACAAGCTGAACTCAAAATACTCGATAAAAGCAACACACTTCAACCCACAAACTTTATTGAACAACTATTAAGTATTGCACACCATCCACCAAAAATAATAATTTTTTAAAAATTATAAAATAATTGCTTCTTCAACCTTCACCATGATGCTCCCGAGGGCAACATGGGAAAATAACTTGGTCCTCCCCGTGTACCAGTTTTCTGCACAAGTATCTGTTATTCTCCATGACCCAGCCTACAACTCTGAGGGAAGCCCTGTGGGGATACACTAGATCAAATAGGAAAGCTCATTGAAGACGCTGCAGTTTCTTTTTGACTACTGATTATAACCTGACTACTCATTGTAACGGGAAGGGGACATGTAGATGGCCCGTGAGAGATGAATACACAAATGCACACACACACAGATGCACACACACACACACACACACACACACACACACACAGACACACGCAAGAACATACATACATGCACACACAAATACTCATGCATAGACAGACAAACAGACAGAAATCTGTTAAGTCAGAGGGGGCTTGCATTTCCAGTAAAATAGAAACACACACACACACACACACACACACACACACACACACACACACACACACACACACACACAAACCCATCTTATGGTATCCCCCCATCCCTGGGTGCCTCTCATGTTGCTCAGACTCAGCTGAACTGAAGTGCCTTCAAATGGCAGACTCTGATCAATAGCCAATGCTGACTGCTGCCTTGTGGCTGCAACAGGGCCCTCTCTCAATTTGTGGCAATCTTGTGGCATAAATACAACCACCTGCTGATCGCAGCGCGCTGATCGATCCTCTGCCTGTGTTTTGAATTGCCCCTGCCAACCCACCCCACACCCCCACCACAAACACACTGCTCTCTCTCTCTCTCTCTCTCTCTCTCTCTCTCTCTCTCTCTCTCTCTCTAATCCTCTCTCTCTCCCTCCCTTCCTCCCTCTAATCGTCTCCCCCTCTCTTCTCTCCCTTCCTATTTGTTTACCTGATGGAAATCTCTCAAGCACCCTCTCCCTCAGTGCTGGTCAATTTGCCCTCACCTGGGGGACAATCACCTGAGGTGGCCCTGGAGCGCGTTTCACATTATCCCACCTAGAGGTCTCTAATGAACTGTCCACATTCGCCCTCACGCGACTGGCAGGGCCAGGGAAGGCCAAAACAATTGGCTGCCTTCACTGCTGTCTAGGGCAGGTTAGTTGTGGACTGATTAAATAGATGTGGTTGTTCCTATTTGTATTACCTGAGGAAACCTTTTTGTTATGTTATGGATCAATTAATATGGGCCATTTAGTCCATATGCAGAAGATGTGAATTGATTTTTTGAAACCCTTGAGGAAAGGTAAATGTTTTGAAGACAAAAAGACTTTCCAGGCAGATTGTAGCAGTTCATTTCCATAATTCACACATCTTCATGTTCACAGTGAACTGGGAACAGAAAAGACTGGGGGGGAAATAACTATGT
>JAODXP020000023.1:23898741-23923741 GCA_027497455.2 Sardinella longiceps
TATGTTTCACAAGCAGTGGGACATACAAGTTTTGGGCCACAACTAGTGGACCTAGATGCTAAAACCATGCCAACTCGTCCAACAGCTTACTATAGTTGACAATGGTATGGCCTTGAGATCAAAATGAGTTGGAAGGTCACAGTAAAATTGACTATATGAAAGCATACAGTACCTCAAAAGCAGGTTGCAGGAAATGTTATGTCATAGACATTACTGTACCAGCTGTGTACATTTTTTCAAACCATCTAGGCTTTACTGCAAATTTAATTGATTCACCCTTTTACTATTTTTTTGCAGGTAAAATATTGCAAAGTTTATGGTGTCAGAAGGCAGCAATTGGCCAATTTAGAGGACCAGCAGACAGGTCCAGAGAACTTTCCTTTTGGGCCCCATCCTCACACATCCTCAATAGGCATACGGCAGTAAGAGTGGAGATTCACCTCACTGTAACAAACAATACACTTGTATCACATTTCCAAGCAGATACAGTATATTGAAGTGTGAAAATGACAAATGAAATCCAGTTTCTGGAGATAAAAATAAAAATGGAGATAAAAAGTATTGGTATGTTAATCAAACCCCATTTCTAAGTGGTACCTCCACCAGCTAAGCACCAAACATCACGTTGCATGTTTTTTTTTTTCTTTCATTTTGACACACGCCTTAATACAGGACTTTGGCTAGAAGCACGTGACATACTTTGAATTCTCAGTACAATCCATCCACACATCCATAGGCAAGATAGAAGAAATGGGCACCGCCCGATACTCCACATGGAGTTGGAAGGATTTGACTTTGACTTAACTATGGCAATGCTAGATTAGCTTGAACTGTATATAGAAAATCTTGATTTCTGAGGGATTTTCATGCTTACCCACATCCATGACTAGTGATTAATACACATACAGTAGCCTACACACGCACACTCAGATGCTTAGTGCATCTCAAGAATGAGGATATGTGAGAGCGATGCACCACTCCCCCCTCCCCCACATTTTTCGACTCATGACCAGTCGAAGCAGGAAGTCCTTTGGTCAGAAGGCGCCCCCTTGACATCTGACCAGGACTGGGCCGCAGAAAAGTATGGACATGAAATGGGGGATAAGATATGGAGTCTGTGTCATGTAGACTGTAATCTGAGCAAAGCTCAGAGTTCTATTCACTGACTTGTGTTTCCGTGTAATATTAGATCCAGTCGACCTAGAAGATAGGGGTGGGCATGTACTTTTATCCATATGTTCCTCAACCTCTTTAGGCACTCTAACCATCACCACCACACATGACCTTGTACTGTCGTCTTATTCAATCTATGGAGCCCCAGGTGAAAACAAACAACAAAAAAACACTCACTTCCATGCAATATGAAATGATCTCTGGATGTGTGGAACAAAAACTTCTGTGCTAACGTGCACGAGTTACTGACAGACAGGATACTCTTATGACTTTTTTTTACTCACCAGATATTAGCATTTGGTGTTGTAATTACAGCACATGTTCACTTCCCCTCTCCACTACTGAGAGTTCTGAGAACAGCAAGATGACCAGCCTGTCCTTGTCCTTCTTCGTTTAATCACATTGAATATTTTTCATGCATGCTCATTTCCCTGTCTTGTAACAAGAGCAAACTTGTATTTTGTGAACTACAGTATTTCAAATTTGACTGTTAGGAGCTTTTAGCTTTAAGATTCTTTGAGAATTTGGATCCAGATGTACGGTAGCCGGTAGGGATGAAGATGGTAATGCTGACTATAGATGATGATACTGATGTTCATATCATGCTATTGCTATTTTTCTAGATATAAGCACAGTTTTGAGAGTCTCCATGCTAAGCCATGGATTGTACTGAGCACAGATGTGTAATGTGAGACATAGATGTCTTTGCCCTGTCTGACTGACTGATGGGTGTTTGTTTTAGTGGTTTGGGTCTGCTTTTGTCTCTCTTATAAGTCATCTACACCATTAGCACATTTATCAGACGTTCAGCAGAGTGCCACAATTACCACACACACACACACAGAGACACACACACACACACACACACACACACACACACACACACACACACACACACAGCGTTAGTCTTTGCATGGTGTTGTGACCTCATTAACTCTTCCATTAGTAGCAGGCCGCTTTGAGTCCAGTCCCTGGCCCTGGCCCATGAGGAGCTGTGTAAAGATTAGCAGACTGTTTACACACAGGGCACACCACAGCTTTACAACACAACTGCCTTTTGTGTCCAGCAATTTGTGTATGTGTGTGTGTGTGTGTGTGTGTGTGTGTGAGAGAGAGAGAGAGAGAGAGGAGAAAAAGAGAAAGAGTGTGTGAATCTGATTTTCTTTGCATTTACTGTTTTTCTATATTTGTCCTCTTGTAATTTTATTATGATGATTCTTTTTTTGTTTGTGTGGCTTGTCAATACACGTGTGTGTGTGTGTGTGTGTGTGTGTGTGTGTGTGTGTGTGTGTGTGTGTGTGTGTGTGTAATGCCTTATACAACATAGATTTCCTCCTTTGTATTCAAAAATAATCTTGTCCTTGTGGTTGCGTAAAAACTGCCGGGAAAGGTTGTTAAGAACACATCAATCAAACTGCTGACCAATCAGTGAGCTGAAGTTATTTTAAAGAAAGGTGATGTCATATCACATTTGAATACTCATAGAACAAAAATGAAATTTATATGTAGACAGATGGTCAGAATTTATTAGTTAAAAATATGTATACTGTAGGGTATAAATGTGAACATGTATGAGTATACAGTATGTGTGTGATATTTGTAGTGTCTGTGCATGGGTTGTAGAATGGGGAGCCCTGTCATGTTCTCATGCAGATGTGAATTGATGAGTGTTCTTCGAGATGATGAATGCACTGTGAGATGTAGCTCACCACCTGCGCTCAGGTCACACACGCACACACACACACACACACACACACACACATAGACAAACACGCACACACAATTCACCTGTAAGGTGTCACAATGCAAATTTGTGTTGTAAGATGGATAGCCAGGACAGACAGACAGACACACACACACACACACACACACACACACACACGCAATGCAACATTGGTTGGTATTAAAGAGATGTAATACAGAAAGGCTAAAATCTCACAAGGCTTACTGAAAAAGACTGAAGTTAAAACTTCTAATGGCCATAATGGTAAGAATGCTGCTGTGGCTGTGGGTACGTTTAAAGGAAAGCACCAGAGTGAATTCAAGCACAGCCCTGTTGAAAGAGCTTGCTAAATGCACTAGTTAGCGAGTGGAACACAGTCATTTGGAACAGCATAGACCGAAGGCGAACGCAGAAGCGAACAAGCACTTTACACGGAATCATGTGGACCTGACTATTCGAAACCCAAAGTAATATCTGAGGTGCCGTTGACTCAATGTACAGTGTCTCGCGTTCGTGTTAGGTCTATGCTGTTCGAAATTCTTTCATTTCATGCAAAATATATTGCTGTTAGAAGGCTTGTGCAGCAGGGCTATGCTTGAACTTACTCCGGACTTATACTTTAAGCTAAATATTTGATGAGAATTTTGAGGATTCCCTCTTACCCTCACACAGATGGAGCGTGTCCTCCATATCTGTGTATGTCAGTTTTCCACCGAGAGATGGAAACCCCAGATGGTGACCCCAGATCACATGCTCTTTCTAAATTCTCACTTTGTATGTGGAAAACAGTAGCAACAGTTGCCTACACTGATACAGATAATTTAATTCACTCTATGTTGATTCACAGGAAGCTCAACTATATTGCTGATGAGTTCAATCAAAATTATGATCACAAGAGTGCACATTGTTGCACAATAGAGCTATCCATTCAAACCTGTTCCCGAAAGCGATGGGGTGATCAGACAATATGAGCAACCCCTCATGTTACACTGCTATGAGCCAGCCAGCTCCACTGTGAGCGGACGCTTGTATTGCCTTTGTATTACACATTAGAAATGATGCACATTTCATACCATTTAATATCATTTTTATTGAGATATAATCTGGATTCCCAAAAAAATAAACACTATGCAAACCAATATATCAATCCAATAAAATAATATACTGTACACAAATGCAAATACTTCATTCGATATACAAGAACCAACTCTTCCAAATACGAGGCACATATGATAATGAGTGACATAGGCTACATGGCAAATCTGAGCTTACATGGCAGTTTGAAAGGTATGACTTCCATTGCACATCACTTAATATTTATATACATAGAGACATTTATACAGACAAAAGATAATCAAAATAGCAATGATGCCCTCTAGTACCGTGTCAAGAGTTACAAGATTGAGGTAAGAAGAATTTTATGAAGAGATTTCACAGACTGCTTACTCTTTAAGTACAGGGATAGAATTGAATCACACAAATTTACACAAAACTTACATGTTCTTTAGGATATTAGGAAGTTATTTTATGGCATCAATATAATATAGTGTCTGTACAAAACAGTCAAATTAATTGCAGTATACACTACTTTCAGTTTTTTTTTTTCTTGTTCAAAAACAAGTATTGTTTACAGCAAAATAGGTCAGTGTTAAATTCTGCTAGTATTTACTGTAATTTTGTAATATGTTGTTGGTGGTTAATGTGTTAGTGTGTGTGTGTGTGTAGGGGGTCACTAAATTTGCAGAGACAAGTGTCATCAGTTCCAATGATCCACCTTTCACAGTGAATGGGTTTTCCTGTGTGGTGTTTATGTGCCGGAAATACACTCTGATTTACCTTATGATGATCTGCTCCTTTATAATTTAACTGTAAAACACTCTCTTACAGACAGGCTTATGTCTATAAATGATTCTATCAGATCAGAGTCATACATGTTCTATAGGACCTTCCTACATCACTTGTACTTTCTTCTGGTGGTTAAAATGATTAAGGAATAAATGGCAGCTGCTATAAGGTGCAGAATGAGTGGTTTATCATAAACAGTGGATGGGGAACATGTATTAGATGTATATACTGTAGGGAAACCATCTGGCACATGACTTATGAGGGTCACATGACTGGTTTCTGGGCTACATGATAAGACTAATGTGATTTCACAGGGTTTTCTAAGAAAGGACATCATGTTGAATATCTATCAGGCACTTTGATGCTGGTGGTAGAGGTGGTGTTGGTGGAGGGAGGAGGGTATGGGGGGGGGGGGGTCGCTTCATCTCCTTTAGGTGTCTAAGACAGACAGTTGAATGAGAGGCCTATCATCATTTAAGCTCCACACAGCTGCTTCTCTATGGGTGTCGCAGTTTTGGCTAAGAGAGCGTTGTCATTTCACTGATCTATGTCATTTTCCTAAAAGATACGCCCACATCCTCCAAATGTGCCTCCATCTGCATGGAACCGCTCATCTTAGACAGGCATCTTCAAGATTTCAGATAAATACCCAATTCAGACAGGCATCTTCAAGATTCCAGATTATTACACCCAATTTAGACAAGAATCTTCAAGATTTCAGATTATGATTCACAATTTAGACAGGCATCTTCAAGATTTCAGATTATTATGCCCATCTGAGACAGGCTTCTTCAGATTCTTATAGGCATACTGCACTCCTGGCTTAGAAAAACAAAATAATATACCCAGCCAGAATATACAATACAAGACAAGGGCGCAAAGTTGAGCTGTTACTAGGAATTCATGAACAAAGGGGAACTCCAAGGAAAGAACTCCACAATGTGAAGAAAAGAGTTTTGTCTTTTCTCTGAGTGATAAACAGAAACAACAAACAGGAGAACCCATTCAAAGCTGTGCAGTTAGTT
The DNA here is from genome assembly GCA_027497455.2 of Sardinella longiceps. Classification (NCBI taxonomy): domain Eukaryota; kingdom Metazoa; phylum Chordata; class Actinopteri; order Clupeiformes; family Clupeidae; genus Sardinella; species Sardinella longiceps. The sequence goes on from JAODXP020000023.1 coordinate 23,904,508, forward strand.
CAAATCTCAAGTCTTTGGTTTCAGTTGAAGCTAATGGGGTTTTGTGGAGTGATGGAGATAAGACGGAGGTCCCACTGTGTGTGTGTGTGTGTGTGTGTGTGTGTGTGTGTGTGTGTGTGTGTGTGTGTGTGTGTGTGTGTGTGTGTGTGTGTTGGGGTAGTTGGGGGTGGGGTGCTGCTGCAAATAATCAGTAATTAGCAGCAAGTAATGTGTACGTGTATGGGGGACGTAGTGCGTTTACAATCTGCCCTGATGTAGGTAAAGCCATTTTATTTGCTCTAGTCCATTAAGAGAAGTTGGTACTTGTGTGATTGTGTGCAGTGCAGTGATTTGCTATGGCTGTAGTCTGAGTCTAATTGGCAGCACACTGATCTGAATCAGAAGCTCAAATGCTACCTCATCAGGGGTCTAATTCTGGTAGGTCACAACCATATGTCAACCACATGACAGCCAGATAATATTCAAATGAATCATCTCAGTGTCATCTTGTATTTAAAGTATTTTTTCCAGCAACATCATAAGTGAATCACACAACCCAGCCAATGCTAACATGCATACAGTACAGTCTCAGTGTTTCCCTTTCATCCTGATTAGTCGGGGCCTTTATTTTTCATTCTGGTTGGATCCACAGGGTGCTTTGTTTGTTTGCTGAATGTGTGCTGTGCTTTGATTTGCCAGTGACATTTCAAGCAGATTGCAGAAATCAATTTGTCTCAGTTGTAATCTGGCATTGAGGTCATTAAATAATTAAATATAAACAACAACAATAAAAAATAAAAACACAGAGAAGTAGAAAGGGGGGAAGGACATGGACATTGTTTAACAGTCATTGGATATCGAGTTTAGATTGAGACCGACAAATGGCCAATCACACGGCACGGCCACACACCCAATCACAAGAGAGAAAACACAACTAGTTTCTATGGATTGATTTCTTGACAGCTTGGTTGGCACTTACACAGGTTATTTTTTTTTCCCCAGCTGTGAGCCCGCCGATTTGTGCTGTGCTGCCTACCTCCTTCTGATTCATGAAATTCAAACCACAATCCAGTGATGAAGCTGCAAATAACAAGGGGAGGTTTGTATGAAGGGGGGGCTTGAATGTTAAAATCAGACATATTCCAAGACGCTGTAACGCTGTAACACACAGTGCAGGCTTACCGTATACTGCCGCACTTCACCACGTTCTACTAAATGGTGTTCTGTCTCCGGGGTGATGGCATAGGCCAGTTTCTGTGAGCAGACACACAATCACATGTCAATGACCACTCTCATGATGACAACCATTTGTTACATACTGACAACGGTTGATGTATCTTTGTGAAAGTTGTCTTTGCTGACAATCAGATGTTATTGAAACTCTTTCTTATGTCAGATTTGATTGGATATGATTAGATCTACTGTCCTAACAATCAGAGACAAAATTGGACCACAGTTTTCCATTTTCCGGGAACCCAAATCTAACCCTGTGCATTATATCACACAAAAACATGCTTTTTCAGGCATACAGTATGTAAAATCACTTCATGTTCAGTATTGTACACAGAAAGCTATAGACCAGGGGTGGCCAACCAGTCGGAGACCAAGAGCCGCATATCTGACTATGTCACAGCAAAGAGCCACATCGGCACACGGGCACATGAACCCGTTACTACTACTACTACTACTACTACTACATTACCCATCCTTCTGACACACACACACACACACACACACACACACACACACACACACACACACACACACACACACACGCCAGTGAGATGAATTGTAAAAGTCACACACCAACATGATCACAGAAATGTACCCCTAAAATAGTAAGCCCTCAGGCCAGCAACATCATACACATGGGCTCACACCCCCAACCATCTCTTCCTCACACACACACACACACACACACACACACACACACACACACACACACACACACACACGCAACAAAACAAAATCACTGTATTAAATGTAAGGGAAGTGAACACGCACATAAACATACACACACGAACACAAACTTGGACATGATTGTAAGAGCCGCATGACTCCGGGCAAAGAGCCACATGCGGCTCCCGAGCCACAGGTTGGCCACCCCTGCTATAGACTCACATTGCTCAGGGTGCCGGGCAGTGAGAAGAACTTGTAGATGGCGTAGAGTGGCACCATGGTCATGGACGAGATGGCCAGGCACCAGCCCACCACGTTGGCCCACGTTGGGAACACATAGGTGTCGTACTTAGGAGGGTTGAACGTGGCAAAGCTCACCACTACCATGAACTGAGAGAGATCACACAGAGTTTACATTATTAAGCACAGGATTATAGCTTGTAGGCTTAAGTAAATCTTTGAATTGTGTACATAAACATTTGGATGCTCATATGGATGCTCAAAGGAGTTGTTCCTTACGGCCACTAAGCAGTCAGTAAGGCAATAATCACTGACCGGTAGCAGCACTACCTTAACGCATTTCATTTCATTCATTTTTAGATGGAAGTTTCAGTTTTGTGAGGGATTCATTAATATGATGTGTCAGTTGTTAGTAAGTTGACACCCTGACCACTGTCTCTGAAAATCTCTCGCCCTTTTTACAGTCTTGATTACTATTGTGAACAAATCTGGCGTCCCTTTCCAAAAAGCATATTAGCTTAGCTAACCTGTTAACAATGGGAAATTGTAATCAACAGTTGCTAAATTAGCAACTCTGCTTTTGGGAAATGGACCCCTGGGCCTGAACAAGAGTAAATGATTGTAAACAAGAATTCTTTGTTTACTTTTCAGTTTATATAAAAGTCTCTTACCAGCAGAAAACAGGGACTGACAAACTTCCAGCACATTCTCCAGTAGAGCCCTGGCCTGTGTCCAATCATCTCCTCAATGTCATCGCTGAAGCGGTCCACCCCTTTAAAGAACACGCATTCAAGATTATTCTAAGGAGCTGATATTATGGCATCGCACTGATGAACAAAGTTCTTCATTTTTGTAGTTCTTGAGGTTTAGATTTCGAATGCTTACAGCAGAAGGCTTGTTTTATTGATGTTGAGTCATAACAAGACTCAACCTTTCAAACTTACACACACATACATTTCCATTACACCTCTTTGTCTCTCTGTCTCTGTCTCTCTCACTCTCTCTCACACACACACACACACACACACACACACTCTCTCACTCACACACAGAGTGCCCGTAAGGCTCCCATCATGCTCCGCAATGTGGATCAGGCAGGACTGTGAGTTCAGAGGTTTCTCATGAATTGCCCGACCAAAGCACAAATGCATGCTGGGAAAATGCCACAGGAGCTGAGCAACCGCTCAAAGGGTCACACCCTCATGGAGGAGGCACAGAGGAGTTGACCTTTGACCTCACCGGCTCCCCGGAGGTTCAGAGTCCCCCTTCCTCTCATTCACCCTGCGGCTCGGGAAGCTCACTGAAGTTCAGGTCGTGATTCCGCCAAGACCCTGTTACCTGCCCAAACCTTCCGGTGAGTTCAACTCCAATAAACTGCAGTGTCTGCTATAGTCAAACTCACATACACACTAGCAAGCCCAAACAGTCGTGAAGATTGTATGGGGACTGTATGAGTCATACACATTCAGTGCTTTGGATTGAGTCTATTGGAGACATTTAATAGCTAACCGAGTCAAAAAGAAATCTAAATGATTTGTCTACATTGTGATGAAAAAATAAATGATAATTCACACAGAAATAATAGCTCAAAGCACATCACAGAAGGACGTATACAAGACAAAAAAACAAAACTTAACAGAAAAGCTATATCCATGGGAGTTGAGGCTTTGCTTGTGCAGCTCTAAAAGCACAACAGATCTGACCCTCTCTGGGCTGATAGTGGAGAGCCATAGTGACACAGCAGCAGCTCAGTGGCCTTCATACAGATATATGAGATATCAGCCAATTATCCACTGTACCAGATCAACACTGTGCCACCATTCATGGCCGCTGTGTACATTAACCTGCCCCATACCCACAGCAAAGCCATGGTGAATTAATTAGCTACACAAAACACATTTGTATTGATCAATATCTGTGATCCCTCTGTGAGAAGAATACTGGACTACAGTTCTCAGATATGCTGGAGGCACCACTAAGCACTGTGACGCACTTAATGTTTTGAACAGTAAATCAATTGTGATGTAATTATGAGGTTCAAACAGTAAAACCTTACAGTTGGTGAACCTTGTTTTGGTGTTTTAGCTTAGCACAACGAAGACAGTTTGAGAAACAAATGTACTCTGTACTGTGTATGCGTGTGTGTGTGTGTGTGTGTGTAGGCCACACTCAGGCACTCACCGTATAGCCAGGAGATGCCAATGGCTTCAATCAGCACCCCAAACAGTATGGAGGTTCCAGCAGCATAGTGATCCAACAGGGTGAACACATAGATGCCACCCTACCAGCCCAGAGACAAGAACGCCCAGGGTTGAGACATGGGTAGAGAGTGTGTTAAAATTATATACTATTAGATCAAATAAAAAAACAAAAAGACATAGTAGGCAGTCTAAAATATTAAAATTCACTATCATGCCAATCCTATCCATAGTGGACATTACAAGTCACACAGGTTATGCGGCTAATCAGCGATCCGTTTTCCAAAAGCACAGATGCTAACCAAGTTAGCTATTCTGTTGGTTTCTAATGCAATTTCCCATTGCCAATGATCTAAGTTGCTTACTGGTTAGCCACTATGCTTTTGGGCCAGGTCTCCATGAGGTTAGAGCAGGGATCACGGCAAGTGTTAGTGTGCAGAAGCCTGAGGAGTGCAGGCAGTGTGAGGCTGTGAACACCAGGGCCTTACGTTGGTCACACAGAGAAGGGAGATGAGGAAGGTGGAGATGACGATGAAGAGGGTGAAGAGCTCTCTGTGTTTGTGGAGACACTTGAACTCATCCATCAGACCAGTGATCACAGACTCCATACCGCCCATCTGCAGAGAGCACGTGCACACACGCACACACACACACACACACACATACAGCCATGTTCATTATCACAGTCTTATCAGACACACATTTCCTTCAAGTGGAGCACATCATTACCTCCGCCAAGGTTTGTGTGTCTGTCTGTCTGTTTGTTTGTTTGTTTGTTTGTTTGTCTGTTTGTTTGTTTACAAAATAACTCAAAGTACTGTTGGATTTGGATGAAATTTTCAGACATCCTAGGCATTGAGACAAGGAACAGTCGATTTAATTTTAGGTGGTGATCAGTGATCCGGACTGTCATCTGGAATGTATTGTGTCAATGACCATATAGCCTTGGTGTAGGTCTGCACACTCTGAGCACTTTTTAGCTACTTATAAACTAATGAGAATGTTTATTTTTATGCTTGTGGGCTCTTTTATCCAAGGCGAATGGTATGAGGGGTATACTTGTATCATGTCTGTGTTGAAAAGTCACTTCACATTAATTGACTTAAATGTTGAGTTTAAAAGAATTGCTATTGTGCAGTAACCACATATCTATGGCATGCAATAGCATGAGGTTTTCCTGACTCTCGCTCTCTGGCTGTGTTTGTGGACATACAGTATGCGCATATGTGTGTATGTGTGCAGGCATCCACTCACAGCGCTGTCAATACCAAGAGTGACCAGCATTATGAAGAAGATCACAGCCCACACTGGAGACCCCCACAGTGTAGCAATGGCTTCTGGGTAAATGATGAAGACTAGACCTGGACCTAACAACACAAACACACACACACACACACACACACACACACACACACACACACACACACACACACACACACACACAGGAAAAAAATAAACTTAAGCCTCTAGAAGCACTTATAGTTTTCATAATACTGCATCCATTTTTCACTAAGCACTATAGAGTCAGAGGCCTTAGAGCACTAAAGTGGTAACAATCAAAGTGATAGATGATAATAGTATGGTAGTGTGGATATGAGTGTTGGCAGAGAGGGTCGAAGCGGAGCAGGCCAGTATTCCCTGATCTGTGGTGTTAGAGTAATTTTGTATTTGCATGTTCCTACTTATTATGTATATACATTATTCCACTCGGGGTAATATTATACGTGTATACTGTATGATAGATAATTTTATAAAAGGCCAGGTATTTTTAATTAACAACATCATTAACATAATTAACACCATTTTAATTCTTATCTAAGCACTAAGTCTTTAAACACAAGCATCATCTATACCCCATCACCATGTGACAGTGTGTATGATATGTGTTGATACTCTCCTGTATGACATGACCTATACTGCCAGGCTTCCTTCAGCTCCAGCAGGTCTGTATTGATTGTCCATTGAGCAGTGACAGGGACAATTACCTGCCCTGTCCACAGCATCTAGTGGGCAATAAACACCGCAGCTGTCTGCCCCAACAGCCCCTAATGGGCCCTGATGGACTGATGGGCCACAACAAACACCGAGAGTAAATCACAGCGGCCGGCCAACACTGCGGCCTGGCCGTCTGGATGTGTGTGTCTGACCTAATCAGCCACATGAAGGATACCCCACACACACACACACACACACACGCTCAGGCGTACACACACGCAAGCACTCTTACACGTCCAAACCTACACACTTCTATACACATCACACTTACCATCTGTGGCCACTTCGTCAATCGCTATGTTGTGTTTGTGAGACATATAGCCCAGGAACGAGAAGATGACAAAACCAGAGAAGAAACTGGTCAGGGAATTTATGGAGCTGGTGATGATCGCATCTCTGAGAGAGGGGTAGAAAGAGAGATATAGAGGGGCAATACAGTCAGAGTTACATTTCAAGCAGACAAAAACGTCAAATGACCATTCTGATATATATACAGTATATATATATATATATATGGGCAATTTCACGAAAAAGTAAACCTCACCTTAAAACTTTAAGTCTCACCTACATGGACATACAAATTCTTTCAGAAAACTTCCAATACAAAAAAGTATTGTCTCGATGTAAATATTCAACTGAGCAAGTTTCGTCCATAACGTCACATCCATAACGCCATGTCTCCCAATGAAAACCAACTTTTTTTACATTTACATTTGAAATTAAGTCTTTCTCTGTCTTTACTGAGGTGTCCTGTTTGGTAAGAATGTAGTAATATTTACATTTCTCTAGAAATTTCACACACTTCACAGCAAAAACTACGCTCTCTCAAAAGTTTGTCCGTTTTTCGTCACGTCCATAACGCAAATTGAAAGGCTCATATTCTTATGATGCAAATCATGATATTAATTTTTTCTGTTTGCCTGTATTCAGCCATGGAGTTTGCAGAAGAATATGAAAAAAATTGTGAAATACTGCTAGGTTTGCGGAGGTTATCTGGCCTTTTGTTCATCAATAATGCACGAAAATGTCACGTCCATAACGCTGGAATTGCCCATATATATATATATATATATATATATATATATATGGGCAATTCCACGAAAAAGTAAACCTCACCTTAAAACTTTAAGTCTCACCTACATGGACATACAAATTCTTTCAGAAAACTTCCAATACAAAAAAGTATTGTCTCGATGTAAATATTCAACTGAGCAAGTTTCGAAAGGATATCTGTTTGTTAAAATTTTTACCCTATTCAGCTATAATGTAAGTCTATGGAGGGGCTTATAATGGGCATAAGTGGGTGATAACACACACAAAGCTGCAATACTATCAGTTATTTTTCATTGTTATATTACTATTTATCTTGTTACAGGTTAAAATCCACCGTTCACAATTGTTTTGTATCGTTTTGGAGGGTTTTTCCAGACGTCACGTCCATAACGTCACATCCATAACGCCATGTCTCCCAATGAAAACCAACTTTTTTTACATTTACATTTGAAATTAAGTCTTTCTCTGTCTTTACTGAGGTGTCCTGTTTGGTATGAATGTAGTAATATTTACATTTCTCTAGAAATTTCACACACTCCACAGCAAAAACTACGCTCTCTCAAAAGTTTGTCCGTTTTTCGTCACGTCCATAACGCAAATTGAAAGGCTCATATTCTTATGATGCAAATCATGATATTGTTTTTTTCTGTTTGCCTGTATTCAGCCATGGAGTTTGCAGAAGAATATGAAAAAAATTGTGAAATACTGCTAGGTTTGCAGAGGTTATCTGGCCTTTTGTTCATCAATAATGCACGAAAATGTCACGTCCATAACGCTGGAATTGCCCATATATATATATGGGCAATTCCACGAAAAAGTAAACCTCACCTTAAAACTTTAAGTCTCACCTACATGGACATACAAATTCTTTCAGAAAACTTCCAATACAAAAAAGTATTGTCTCGATGTAAATATTCAACTGAGCAAGTTTCGAAAGGATATCTGTTTGTTAAAATTTTTACCCTATTCAGCTATAATGTAAGTCTATGGAGGGGCTTATAATGGGCATAAGTGGGTGATAACACACACAAAGCTGCAATACTATCAGTTATTTTTCATTGTTATATTACTATTTATCTTGTTACAGGTTAAAATCCACCGTTCACAATTGTTTTGTATCGTTTTGGAGGGTTTTTCCAGACGTCACGTCCATAACGTCACATCCATAACGCCATGTCTCCCAATGAAAACCAACTTTTTTTACATTTACATTTGAAATTAAGTCTTTCTCTGTCTTTACTGAGGTGTCCTGTTTGGTATGAATGTAGTAATATTTACATTTCTCTAGAAATTTCACACACTTCACAGCAAAAACTACGCTCTCTCAAAAGTTTGTCCGTTTTTCGTCACGTCCATAACGCAAATTGAAAGGCTCATATTCTTATGATGCAAATCATGATATTATTTTTTTCTGTTTGCCTGTATTCAGCCATGGAGTTTGCAGAAGAATATGAAAAAAAATTGTGAAATACTGCTAGGTTTGCAGAGGTTATCTGGCCTTTTGTTCATCAATAATGCACGAAAATGTCACGTCCATAACGCTGGAATTGCCCATATATATATATATATATTTATTATTTCAAATTCTGATATTTACATGACAAAAGTCCCATTATATAACACAGTGTTTCTCAAACTGTGGGGCGCAGACACATGGCAGGTGGGGTGCGAGACATCTCTTTTGCACCATGCCGCCCAATTTCACACGTATTCGTCAGATATGCGCATATGACAGTAAACTGAGCTTTCCAATGGTGTTTGCTAGCTGCTGTGATGAGGGGTTTGAGAGAAATTTGGCTTTGAATCAGTAACATGAAAATTCTAACATTGACATAAATCCTGTACTCGCAAAATATTCCTCACAGAGATATTGTGTGCAAATTGAGCCTTCCAGGTGGGGCATCAAAATTATTTGCCTTCCAAAGTGGGGAATGACATAAAAAGTTTGAGAACCACTGATATAACAGTGGGCATTTCACTCTCTGCCTTTCTCTCCCATCCTCCTCTTTCTGTCCCACCCTCCCTTCTAACACTGTTCTCTCAGCAAAGCACTTCCACTTGTTCCAAATGTTTTATCAGTCTGTGGTGGCAAGCGCAATTTTCTTTGCTGTCATCTGTTGGGGTAGCGGCATCAGGGCAAGCGATTCTAACAGACTGAACAAGCTGATTAGGAAAGCAGGATCTGTGCATATAATCACTAATGTATATACAAAAATAACTTCAATAGCAGCCTGCATTGGCTGACTGATTGATTGATTGAGTGATTGATTGTCAGGCTGATAATGATTCTGCCTCTCATGCTTTACTTTACTCTCATCTCTCATATGCTGTCCTTCAGCTTTCTCTACACCCCCCCCCCTCCTTTCTTTCTTCCCTCTCTCTCTCCTCCCTCTATCATTTTTTCAACAGCAGTTCCATCTCTCACCACTCTCTTCCTCTTTAAGTACCAATGCACACTGTTCCCTGGACAGCTCAAAGCAAATGAAATGAAATAAACTTAACCAAAATGAACTTTGTATGCTGGTCTGCGTGTGTGACAGTCTGTCTGTCCGTATGAGTTACTTCTGATACCACCTGAAGCTGCAGGCGTCCACTAACCTGTAGCAGTTGTTGCTGAATTTGTTGTAGCTGGAGAAAGCAATTAGCACACCAAACCCGACCCCCAGTGAGAAGCAGATCTGAGTGGCTGCCTCGATCCAGACCTGCGGCCACAAAAGACACGCCAGGAGAGAAACCGCTATTAGAGATAATTGCAGGAAACTCATTCAACACAAAGATGAAAGCCAGGGCTGAATGCGGGGTAATTTTGGTAATTGCCATCGCATGCATGTGCCTAATCTAATTCTGTGATTGGCGCTTTGAGCCGGCGGTCATGTTTGCGATTTGGAGAGAGAAGGAACAGATTATTCGCCTGATCATTTTCACGTAGATGTGATATTTCTGCTTCTTCATGGCTTGACTGCAAAATTAAAAGGCTGTTAACCGCAATAGAAAAGACTACCACTGTGGAGACCGTGAGTTAATCGGGCGGCAAGTTTGTCGAGGATATTCTTGGACAGACCTCTTTTTATACTGATAATATATACATCAATCCCCCCACCAACCCCCTTCCCATACACAAACACACACACACACACACAAAGAAACCTGCAGTGTTTGATGACACATAGAACAACAGACCCTACAGTGTCATTAGCCTCTTGCTGTGAGCCTCCCCTTATCGCCACTCTCTCCACAGACAAAAAGATGCTCAGGTGCTGAAGAGCGAACTCTCTCTCTCTCTCTCTCTCTCTCTCTCTCTCTCTCTCTCTCTCTCTCTCTCTCTCTCTCTCACACACACACACACACACACACACACACACACACACACACACAACACACACACACACTCTGTCTCTTACACTCTCACTTCTATGATCAAGTGTATTTTGTATTAGCCTGCACTGAAGCCAGACTAACACATGTAGCAGTTGTCTGTAACATTTAAAACTAAATACATCCCGTAATGTGCATCCCATATATTTTATGTGCATCAAGGACAAGTCATGAACAGGAGCTGTGTGTTACCTTTGTGTGTGTGTGTGTGTATGGGGGTGGCTTTCATGAAGACATGTAAATAATATATTTATTTGTATGAGGAAAGTAGGAGAGAGCGTCTCTGTGCACCTGTGTGTGTGTGTGTGTGTGTGTGTGTGTGTGTGTGTGTGTGTGTGTGTGTACCTGGGCCTCCAGTAGTCTCTTGAAGTCCACGCTGAGGTAGGCTTTAATGCCGTCCATCGCTCCAGGGAGGGTGACGCCTCTCAGCAACAGCACAGTCAAGACCACATAGGGCATAGTGGCAGTGATCCACACCACCTGCACACACACACACACACACACACACACACACACACACACACACAGAGTCAAGCTTGTGCGCGCATGCACACTCACACAAAGCACACACACACACACTCTGCTTGACATTCTAATTTCAAAGATTGTCTATCTAGGAACAGAAGGAAGAAAAGAAAGAGGTTTGGAGTAAGTAGATGTGTGCATCGATCGCTCGATAGATAGATAGATAGATAGATAGATAGATAGATAGATAGATAGATAAGTGGAAAGATAGATAGACAGAAACAGACAGACCGACAGATAGATAGAAGACAGAACGAAGGAGAGGGACACAGCCAGACAGATAAATAAAGCTCTGGAGAGAAAGTCCTAACCTTCCCGGAGGTCTTGACCCCTTTCCAGAGGCTGAAATATAGGATGATAATCACTACAGCCAGACAGGAAGTGAGCTGCCATCGGGGGCGGCCCAGGTCATCGATACCACCACTCTCCTGAAGGTGCAACACACCTCGCCTGTGGACAAAGCAAACACAAGCACTCTCTCATCAGGCATGCAGAATCTTTACGAGGATATGTGAATGTACAGAACAACTGTGAAAACATATTGAAAAGAGATTACTTTTAGTGTGTATGCATACAGTATGTGTGTGGAATCATTTGTGTATTCCTATTGCTGTATTTTGTATACGCTGAATTTAAGGTTATTAACAATTGTCCAAGTTGTGAAACCACTGACATTTCAAGTCATCTCTGAATAGTGAGACGACCAAGACATGACTGTGACATGTTGGTCTTAAGGTATGCGGGATGTGTGCGGTATTTAAGGGGAGTGTTACTGGGCTCTACTGAGGATGAGAGGATGTAACTATGTCCCATGGGTGATCAATAAAGGACTGTAGTGATTTTTTGACACCACATAAACATGTGTGTCCTAAAAGATCACATTTAGTGTTAACATATGCACGCATGTCTCTGTGTGTGTGTGTGTGTGTGTGTGTGTGTGTGTGTGTGTGTGTGTGTGTGTGTGTGTGAGAAAGAGAGAGAGGGCGTGCTGGATTGCTCACTCAAAGTACTCTGCCGCTGGCGTAGTCTTCTTGCTCATGTTGAGTGAGCTGCTGGCCCACAGGTCAGAGCAGTTGGGGCTGTTCCAGGGGTTGTTACAGTTGACCCAGGGCAGGTCGCCCGAGAACGAGGAGAACAGGTAGAAGAGCGCCCAGGAGATGATCACGTTGTAGTAGAAGCCCACATAAAGGGATATCATGATAACTGTGAAGCCCACACCTAAGAGCAACACACACACACACACACACACACACACACACACACACACACACACACACACACACACACACACATCATCATCATCATCATCATCATCACTGACAGCACAGTCAATATCAATGTTAAAAATATTTTATGAAACATTTTTGAAACCTAAGTGGTAAAATCATGGAAAACATCAAGGCAAATCTGAAGAAGAACCTCATTTATCTCTCAAGTTCAAGTTCTCAACCTCAAGTAATCTCAGGTTTGAGGTATTGCAAATAATTTTAAAGTCTTTAGCCATTTGGCCAAATTCATAATGTTTCTCTGAAAACAAAACAAAACAAAGCAAACAAAAAAATAAATAAATAAATAAAATAATGAGCTTCTCAGTCAAACATCATTCAAGTCAAATGCCTAGGTGTTCTCACAGTCATGCTGTATGTAGACCAGTAGGCCATGTGTAACCCTGTGCAGTAAATTGTTACAATATCGATATCTACAAAAAGGAAAACCTTAAAAAGTGACAATACTAATCCCTTTGATAATATTTGAGCCAGGGAGGGAAAAGTGCAAACAGTTTTTGGAAAGAAAGTTCCCAAGATAGACATAAGTCCACAAGAGATACAGCCACAATCGGTCCCTCATGAAAAGAGAGAGAGAGAGAGAGAGAGAGAGAGAGAGAGAGAGAGAGAGAGAGAGAGAGAGAGAGAGAGGAGAAAACAGAGTGAAAGCTGAGGCTCTTCATCAATCTCCCCAGTGCTCTCCATGTGAGCTCCCCAAGTTCTCTTGACAGCATTGATCCCAAAGGAAACAAACATGTTGATCAGAGGTAATGACTGTAATTGGCATGGAGTGACAGGCTGCCAGTGAAAGCCAGGCCTGTGATTAAGAGAGCAGTCCTCCCTCCCTCCATCTCGTCTTGCCTTGCGCTTCAGTCCACACACATCCACACACTGACAGCCAGATGAGCAAGCCATGAGAAGAAGACCAGGAGGACACAAGGGATCCTACACGCGAGAGTGCATGCACATAGGCACGCACGCACGCACACACACACACACACACACACACACACACACACACACACACTTGTATGGACACAAGAAGTAGCCAAATGCCAATACATATTGATAGATACATAAACACACACACACACACACAAGCTTGAATGTAAATCTGTGGCCCAAATATGAAACGCTGTGTGTCCACGTGTGCGCTTGATAATGGGCCTAGTGGCATCTGGAAAAAATTAGTTTTAGATCTTCCAACATCTACAGAAAGCACAGCACTTGCAAGTATGCAAACACACGCACACACAGGCACAATTTGTTTTCTATAGGCAACACTCTAAAAACGTAAGTTCTCTCCACTGATCTCAGCACTCATAGAGCTCATTCCTCTGTACACACTGTAGTGTAGCTACGAGTACCTCATGCTACAAGGAACTACAATTGTACAATGGCCTTAAGGTCATGTGACCTGCATCTAACAAAACAGCAATGTCCTGTTCCTAAAATATATTCAGAGAGAAAACAAAATAAATTGTTTTGTTCAGCCTATGCTCCTCTGTAAATTCATACACTACTAAGTGTCTGTTGATATCAAACAATGAGGGAGATGTCTCTCTTTCTCTAATCTAATTGCTTTAAAAGTAACAGCCTATTTTGCAATGGATGGGGTTTCAGCACTTTTTTTTAATACCGTGTCTGTGTGTTTATGTTTCAGCATCTGTCTCTGTTAGAGATGATTACATTCTGTTGTTTGAATGCAACGATCCATGGAAACCTATTACTGACCTTACACATTTAATTAATTGAAATTTGCACATAACACTTGAAACTGAAGAACTTGAACTTCTGTGGAAATGGATACTATGCTTAGATTTAAAGGAAACATTTTTGATTTAAGGGGATATTGGTGATTTCTCTTTATATTCTGTTGCCACCAGCTATGTGCTAATTGATCTTGCTTCTATTTAGTCTTGTGTATCCTCTGCTAAAAGCTAAAAAGCACAATTTACCAGAATTGCAGCTAATGCATTAATTACTATTCAACAATTAAAAGGTGCTAGAGTGGGGGGCGCCGTGGCTCAGTGGGCTAGAGCATCATACCACCACTCCGGGGACCCGGGTTCGAGTCTGACCCGAGGTCATTTCCCGATCCCACCCCATCTCTCTCTCCCACTTGCTTCCTGTCCATCTCTATACTGTCCTATCCGATTAAAGGCAAAAAGCCCAAAAAATGTTAGCTAGTGTAGTAGAATGGCATTGCTTTGTAGCCAACTGTATGAATCCTCAAAGCCTTTATCAAGAATAGAACATCTTCACCAGCATCAGCCAACCTTATATCAGAATACATAAGCCTCAAGCTAAGAGTTAAACTAATAGCAATGTGTTTTGTATGCTAGCATCTTATTAAGAGGGAAATTACAACTGCCCTAGTTCACTGGAACCCTACAGGTTAGCAAATTAAACAGCAGGAGATTATTGCCGTGAAATATGTTCCCTACATACTATAACAGAAGTTGAAAGGCATTTCAGTCAGATTCTCTCAGTGCAGCCCACAGAGATGTGTCATCTAGCCAACCACATGCTGAAGGACACTCTCTAGGTGTGCTTCCATGCAATCCCAGGATGAAATGCTGAAACCTGAGAGAGTTCCTCATTGTCTCTGTCTTCCACTGAGAACTGAACACTAATATTCTGAATCTCCAGCTTTGACACTAATACCAGAGACTCATCCTGGGGTGCTCTAGGTGTTGTGCATCTCCACACAATCTCCAAAGAATCAAATAATTGGTCTAGTTCTAGATAGACTCCCCGACATTCCGGAGTCCATGGAACTGTCCTTTATTATCCCCCGCATCACACCACAATGACACCACTGTTCTAGCTTGCCTCTCCAAAGAAAGTTATGTCAGGTCCTGCTTTGACATTAGGTGCCATTTGAGTCGGGGCAATATGTCGACTGCATTGACATATTGCCCCTGAAATGGCCGGAAATGGTCACACATTTATCTGGGATGCCTAGCAACAATGTCAAACATCCCACTATAATACATAATACCCCCCCCCCCACCACCACCACCACCACACACACTTTTTCAGTTTTTCATTCTGTTTTGTAACCAGTGAGAATCTGTGAGCCTTGACCTTAAATGTACCCCTTCTAATCCAGACCCCATTGGATGGGTTCGGTTGTTGAGTCCATTTTGATAAAAGCCCTTCAGACCAAATGTTTGACCATCCTGAAGTTCACGTTGTGTAATTGGATATTCAGCCGTTAGGGGGTGCTTGCATGGACGTGTGACGATTATCATTTCATTGTCATCATCGCCATCACCATCATCGTCATCACCATCACCAGATGCCCGAGACCTGAGTTTAATGGGGGCCATCTGACAGCAAAGGTCGGTCACACACACGTACATACACACGCACGCACGCGACACACACACACACACACACACACACACACACACACACACACACACACACACACACACACACACACAACAAACGTGCAAATGTGTGTTCCCTTTGGCAAGACAAACAATCAGAGGTAGGAGAGGAGCGACAGGTGGATATTTTGAGGAGGATCCTCCGGCCTAAAAGCCCAATTTTCTGTCTCAGTCCTAGCTTCACAGCACCATTTGAGATGGAGCTAAAAACAATGGCTGTCTGTCAAAACACAAGGTCACTCCTGCATTTTAACTCTTGTTACCCCGTTACACTCTCTAACCCTGTTATCAACTGTGTCAGGATTGTCCAAGTACAAAATCATAACCACAGAAAACCTGCAAGATTGTTGAAATTGCCATATTGCGCTTCTTCATGGAACTGCTAGAAAGACCATAACAAAAATAATGTAACTGTGCATATACTGTAGTGAATTTATATATTTATGTGATCTATATTTCACACACACACACACACACACACACACACACACACACACACACACACACACACACACACACACACACACACACACACTGTGCCATTGCCTGCTTACAGTACCTTTAAATATGGGGCAGATCTTCCAGACCCCTGCAGCCCCCTCTCGGTTGTACTGTCCGAGGGCCAGCTCCATGTAGAACAGGGGCATCCCCGCAATCACCATGAAGAACAGGTAGGGAACCAGAAAAGCCCCTGCACACAGCAACAGCACACAGCCACTCAGGACACACAGCTCTGACCATATAGTCCACACTCGAGAAATAGAGCAGACAGCTTCCATTCTAAAGTAGAGCACATACAGAAGCTCTGGACATAGCAAAGTGCACTCATCACACACACACACACACACACACACACACACACACACACACACACACACACACACACACACACACACTACAGCCTATACAGTATCACTTTTAATAATGCACAACTCGTATATACAGCTCTGGTGAAAATTGAGACCACTGCAAACTTCACTGATTTTACTATTTATAGCCATGCTTGAGTAAAAACATTTTTGTCTTATTTTATAAGGTAGAAATAACATTTCTCCAAAATTCCAAATAAAATAAAGAGATTTTCATTTACAGCATGTTCTCTTTTTTACATTATTCCACCAAAATTTTGTTTTTAAATAAATATGAACTTGTTTTTTCCTTTGCATTATTTCAGGACGGAAAGCACTGCATGCTTTTTCATTATTTTGTCCATTTCTCATTTTATGCAAATAAATTTTTTATTTGTAATTTGTGAAAAACGTTGTATATACACACACTCTCTCTCTCTCTCTCTCTCTCTCTCTCTCTCTCTCTCTCTCTCTCTCTCTCACCTCCTCCGTTCTTGTAGCAGAGATAAGGGAATCTCCATACATTAGCAAGGTCCACAGCAAACCCAATGACAGACAACAGGAAGTCAATCTTCTTGCCCCAGGTCTCCCTCTCCTCGCCCGAAGGGGGCGTTTGGGTGTGTGTGACCATGTGTGTGTGTGAGTGTGTGTGTGGCGGGCTGACCACTGCCGAGGTGGTGAACTGGACCCCGTTCTGTTCCTTCACCAGAATCAGCTCCAGCTCTTTGGGACCCATTGGGCCAGCAGGACCGGTGCCGGAGCCAGTTCCACTGGACGGGGTTTTGGACGAGGGGGAAACGACAGAGGACATGAGGGCAGAGAGACGTCCTCTGGGCATCAGACGGACACGAGCCGTGTGTGTGTGTTTGGGTGTGTGTGTCTGTGTGTCTGTGTGTGTTGTAGTTGTTTTTTGTTGTTACGTGAGTAGGTGTAGATGAATATGTAGGCAAGTGGTGGGGGATTCAGTCTCGTTCCTGAGAAAAAGATGACCATCATCAGCACATTAAAAAGAAAAAAAAATGAAAATGATAAGACAATAGAATAGAGAAAGAGATAGGGAAAAGACTGAGTACACAGATGTGTGTTCTGTGTGTGTGTGTCTGTGTGTGTGTGTGTGTGTGTGTGTGTGTGCGTTGTAGAGTAAGGATGCAAAATAATGACCCTTATTATTACATCAATGTGTTTCCCTGTCCAAACCCGTCTGATCTGCCTTCACGGCAGCACAAAATCACTTCAAAAAAATCTCAAAAGGAAAAAAAAAAAAAAAAAACTTGCACAGAACTAAGCTATAGTGTTTTTTGAACAACGTGTATGTTTCTATCACATATTATGTTTTCCTTATTTTCATTGACATCTGTTTACAGTAGGTTATTATTATTTAATGGTATTACATAGTAATAGGGAAAGAAGTTAAGCAGTATTTGATTTTTTTATCGTTTGGTAATGTTTGATATCGTTTGATATTTCCTTATTTTAATTTATGAGGCAGGCAGGATGAAACAATAGATACTGGTGAATATTTATACAATAAAATTTTCCAATAGTAAAACCTAAAAATTTTCCCTTAAATTCACATAAAACAGTTGTATGGATTATTTTGACTCTTATCTTCAAGCTTTATTCAGGACAAAATTTCGTATTTCAATCGACTACACCGCCACATCAGAGCGAACAACAGATTTTTCCCTCAAACTGATATGCAAAGATTTTGGGCATTAATGCTTTATTTAAAAAGACAATTAGGCTAATCTAAACTTATTTTTTAAATACTAGTAAATACTAGCAAGTAAGTGACATATAGTAATCTAAAAAAAATAAGTCTGACAATTTATCTGTTTAAGAAAACAACACTACCTTGACTCGATTGGCTTATAATATCCAAAACCTCTTTCAAATGATTTAGCTATTTTTACTAAATAAAACTCTGTTTTTACTCACCTTGTGTCCCAGTGTGTGTTCTGAGAGTCTCAGTTCCAGCTGTGTAAATCCTGCTGGTGAGAGTCCGTGCTGTGACTAGTAGCGGTTCCACTGGGCATGTCTGACCACTGGGTAGGAGAACCGCAGAGATCCACAGAACCCAAGGAACGGATAAGGTCTGTCCAATCCAACAGCAGAGAGAGCAGGAGAACAAGATCCTGAGGGACAGCAGAAAAAGAAGGGAGGAAGAAGGAGGAAGAGTCTTAAGAGAGAGAGAGAGGGAGAGAGAGAGAGATCCACAAAAGCTGTGTGTGTGAGTGAGTGAGTGTGTACTGTATGTGTGTGTGTGGATGGATGGGTGTGTGTGGATAGTGTGAGAGCTGAGAGAAGACCCACAGGTTCAACTAGCCAGCAGGGAGGGACAACAAGACCAGCCCACACACACACACACACACACAATCCATCTCCTCCCTCTCGTTTATCTATCCTCCCTTCCTCTGGGCCACCCTTTCCATCCCACAAAACTATCTAACAATTTTTCA
>JAODXP020000023.1:23926241-23940880 GCA_027497455.2 Sardinella longiceps
TTGTGCCGACAGACCCACGGAGGAAGAACTGTTCCACCGTTCCGCTTGCGACTAGAACATTAGAACTTCAGCGCTAGGATTTGTGTAGAGGGTGACAGATTGTCTATACATTCTCATTTCTTTGTGAATAGTACAAGAAAAGTTAAAGGCAAAAACATTTCATATCAAATCTGCATTTTTGTAGTTTGGTAAATTAAACTGATATGAATGTTATTACGTTATAACAAGTAATAATAATAATAATAATAATAATAATAATAATAATAATAATAATACGCATACAGCCATGTAGAACTCTGTACAGATAAAATGTAGTGGCTCTAAAGCTGTGAGGGAGACCCCATCCCAGATGGGCACGGCAGTGGAAGAGGAGGAAAGTGGTAGAGGAAAAATCCCTTGTTTCATGCCCAAAAACTTAGTGCCTCGGAGCAGGGGGGGGCAGAGGCCAATATATCCATCCTTATAGAACACACTGCACCAGGAGTGAGTGAGAGAGTCTGTGTGTGTGAGTGTGTGTGTGTGCGCGCGTTTGTGTAGCACATAGAGATGAAGCTGGTGATGTGTCCATTTTAAGAATTTTCTGTTTGGTTCATCTTCAAAAAGTCAGCGGAGGGGAAATGCAGGAAAAAAAAAAACAACAACCAAAAAAAACAAAAACAAAAACACTTTCAAAGCTTTCTCTATACACAGAGATGTAAAAAAAAAAAACAACAACAAAAAAAAAAAACAAATGGAAATTCAGATTCCCTTCAATGAAATGTATGATTGCCTGAAGTCCTGCCTCATCTAGGGGTGGTAATTAAAAGCACACACACACACAGGTAGGTGGTGGAGGACAGAAAGTTACAGTAAGTAAGTGCAGTTTTGCCCTGGTCCCCACCATCAGCCATACGTCATTGTCTGGTACAGCTACTGGGGGGTGGAGCCAGCAACAGGTGACATGATTGTGACTGCAGGACGGGAAAGGATTGGGGTAGCTAACACCTTCAAGTGCAAAATAACAACAACAATAACAACATCAGCAGTAAAAGAGATCGATACACTGGAACAAAATAATACTTAAAGTAGCAGAAAAAATGTCAAAATTAAGAAAAGAAGCTCTTCATAGTTATACATGCCCAACTGAAGTTTTCTCTCTCTCTCCCTCACACACACACACACACACACACACACACACACACACACACACACACACAGTGTAGGCATGCACATACCCACTTCACATTCTAACTTTTGTGTTTAGTTCCAGGTCAGGTTCTAAGATTGATAATTTGTGACTAATAAGGTTTAAAAAGGTGCAATGATTAAAACAATTTTAAAATAACACATGTAACATAAATTCTAGACATGTGCACACACACACACACACACATCACACACACACACACACACACCACTAACTGAGGGCCCTCTGTATGTACTAAAAGACTGCTCTTATCCTCAGGAATAGGAGAGAGTACGGATCATCACTTAGCCACCATGCATGAGTATGTGACAGTGTTGAGGTGTTCAACAAAGCCACAATAAAAATGGCCCTCGTTCTCCAACATTCACCTGTGATTTATGTTCTTATCCAGCATTTACAGAAACCCTTCACAGCAAATTTAATACAATTCTTGTCAATATATTGGTGAATAGGGTCCATGGAGGGTGTGTGTAGGGAGTAAGCTACAAAAGAAAAAAAGAAAAAAAAATCCCTCAATGCGTTTGTGCACCTCAGATCTGTCATCACTAGAGGAAACCAGAGAGCAGACACTTCTGGCCCGGGTCCGGCTCTGATCAGGCCCAGACTCAGATCTGCTCTACATCCAGCTGGTCTCTAGGCAGCAGACAGATGGGTCATAGGTGGCAACGCATTGACGAATTATAACACACACACACACACACGCATGATTGTGGCATCACCATTGTCAGCATCTATCGGAGTATTGAGGAAAAAGGGTCACCTGTGTTTTAACCTGTCTCATTCAGGGCAGGGGTCACGGCGGTCACGGGGGTCACTGGGCTGTAAACTACCCTTATACCTACTCGTCTGTCTGTCTGTCTGTCCTGGGGTCAGTCAGTCAGTCAGTCAGTCAC
This sequence comes from Sardinella longiceps, assembly GCA_027497455.2. Lineage (NCBI taxonomy): Eukaryota > Metazoa > Chordata > Actinopteri > Clupeiformes > Clupeidae > Sardinella > Sardinella longiceps. The sequence continues at coordinate 23,928,321 of JAODXP020000023.1, forward strand.
CTGATGAAACATGCAGTGCTAATTCACAGCTAGAAGAAATGAAGATCACCACTGTTTGGCCTTCAAGTATTAAGTACCTCGCTGAAGTATGAGGACTGGAGCCAGAGAAGAAGAGAGGAGAGGAGAGGAGAAAAGAGGAGAGAAAAGAGCAGCTTGGCTTTTTACTTTCTGCTTTTAAGTCCATTGCTCTTCGAAATCTCCTCCTAACCGCCTCAGACGGAGAGCGTGGCGGTGAACGTAAACCCGGCATCCCATACGGCAAGTGCTGCAGCTCTCGCCAGGAGAGCGGCAGAAAGGGGAGCAGGGGTCAAGGTGGCGATGTGAGGGTCGGGCGAGGGGGGGAGTGGGGCTCAGTCCAGTTTCTTGTGGTCGGGGGGGCTGAAGTCCGTGCAGAAGCCGTTGGTGGCAGGGGTCTGGCTGGGGCTGCGGTAGATACGTTTCTCCCCAAACAGGAACTCCTCGGCGAAGTCCGGGTGCAGCTCCACAAAGCTCTGGAATGATTCTGCCACAAGAGGGCGCAAGAGAGAAGCACAAAAGAGCGTCACAGAGGAGAATGGGAGGGGAGAATCTACAGATGGTTTCTGCTTCTCAGTACATATGACATGCATCATAGACACACACTCGGAGGATATGCTTTTTTCCACATATAAATTTAAAGAACCATGTATTTGTATTATAAACATTTCTGATTTCTCAGCAAATAAAACCCTTAATGTGTTTTTTTTATTTTATTTATTTTTTTATTAAGATTTTACTAAAAGCAGACCTAATGATTAAAGAGTAAAAATAAAAAAATGAAGGTTGTGCGATGTGGCTGTTGGTCAGAGTGTGGAGCAGCGGTCCTCACCAAATGTGATTTTTCCTTTGCCATGGGTGTCGACAGCTTGGAACAGTGAGGTCACCTGGAGGTCAGCCACACCCAGGGCCGTCTGCAGAATGCAGGCCAGCTCTCGCTCGGTGATGGAGCTGTCCACTTCCGCAACATACATCTAACCGACACACACACACACACACACACACACACACACACACACACTTCAATCATAATCAAGGTCAACTACAAAAAACTGGATAACAGCTACAAGAATATGCTAAAAAGATGGGAAGGTAAGGGGGAAATTAATGTTTTTTTCATGAATTGGGGCAATGGCCGCAAGGGCAAGGCACTGAACTGCAAGTTGGTCTTGTGAGACAGACCCCTCTTGGGAGACTCACCCTAGTAACTGACAAAGTATATGCTAAATGCATAAATGTAAACATAAACACACTCAGACAGCGCAGACCTCAATAGTCAATAGGGTCAATGATGCAATATAAAATTCCAGAGGGTGTTCCAGATCACTCATCACTAACATTTCTTCCCTGTACACCTATTGTCCGAAAAGTTCATCCAAATCTGTGCAATTCCTTTGGAAGTTATTTTGTGCACAGACAAACAAACATATCCTCCTTGCAGGGGTGATGTATTGTAAAATGTACGCCATATTTTGAACTCAACATCTACAATTTTAGCCCAGAAACTGTCCTGCAACATCTACTTCAAAAGTGCAAGGCTTGCAGCACATTAACTTACCTTAAAGGCCAACTTCATTGTTTCCAGAGTTTTAGCTGGCCGGCATACCACTGACAAGGCAATGACAAACTCTCTGATATCCATGGTGCCATCCTCATGCTATGCACACACACACACACACACACACACACACACACACACACACACACACACAGAGGAAAACAAAACATCAACAAGATTGACATGCTTAGGTCATCAAGTTAGTCAACTATTGCTACTGAGGTGGTTTTTTTCACAAACTTTTAACAAAGTTGTTTTACAGCAACATCTCGATCTTTGAATGTAACACAAACTAGGTCTAAGGTCCAATGACAACAGTGAATGTTGTCCTGTCAAGTCTATAGCTCAAGTGAGGCAAGTGTGTGTGTGTGTGTGTGTGTGTGTGTGTGTGTGTAAGATGGGGGTTTAGCATTCTTAACTCATCTCACCTCGTCGAAGAGAGCGAACATGTCCCTGATCAGGTCGGACTCGGGCACGTCCAGGAAACGAGCGAACTCTCCCAGCGGCAGCCGTCCTCCCCGCAGCTTACGCGCCCGCATCCCATAATCCTCCAGCACGCGGCCAGTCTTGTCCAGCTTCAGTCTGTGGTCACACACACTCAAATATCTTAACCACTCATTTAATGGCCACAGTGCGTGACTATGTACACTTTGCATTGTATATGTCTGCATATAGAGTAGTCATTTCCTATGGATACACGTGTCGGTGTGTGGTGTGTTTGTGTGTGTGTCTGTCAGCAAGTGTATGCGATGTGTGTGAGTTTGTGCCTATGTACTAGGGCTGGGCGATATTCCGGTATTACGACTACGATACGATATGTTTTTGATATCGGATTGTAATTAATAATATCGTCATATCGGTGTCATCTTAATGTTGGACCATTTTATCAAAATCCACTCGCTTTATTGTGTTTTGACCCGTCACTGCCGCAGCCAGAGCCAGTTCTCTCACGTTGCTCAACAGCGCCCCTTTCATAATGCACGTGCTGCCAAATTGCAATTGCACCCTTTCAGTTCAAACACGGCGGAGACCGTAGAAGAAGCAGAGCTTGCATCAAAGAAAAAGAACATTGTCTCGCTTATATTTCCGCCATTCTAACGTTTCAGTATGTCCTGTGTTTGTAGCCTATTAGCCTACTTGAAGTAGGAATACTGCTAACTCATGCCTACACACGCACTTACACACAGGTGTATGCGTCTAGTCTGCTCTGTTGCTCCGAAGTTTAGTGTAACTCCGATGTCAGTGAAAACAAATATTTTACCGACGCAATCATAGACGTTAACTCGCATGTTCGATATTTAGGTTGTTAATTAGCTAGATGATTAGAAATCTCTTCTCTTGAACGGAATACCCCGCAAATATCAGTTTCAAAATTACAGCGCGAGTGAGAGAGGACGGTGAAACAGTTCGGAGCGCAACTGAGAGAGAGAATGTTTGTGAGCGTCATTATAGCAATAGCATTGGCTATAGATATGCAGACGCATATCTGAACATACCTCTGTCTCTCTCATCTTCAAATCACTTCGTCACTGAGAGCTTTTTGCAGGGCAAAATGGCAATATGGCAAAATGCATTTTAAAGGTATGCTCATGCAATGTAGGTCTACTCATGTAGGCCTAGATCATAATGGCATATTTTCATTGAGCCTGTTTAAAATATAGGCCTAGTAGGCTATAATTTAAAGGGCCACCATCCAATTTTTTATTTATTTATTTATTTATTTATTTATTTATTTATTTTGTAAACTTGTGAACTAGGTACATAAAAGACAACATCTGTCTGGCACTACTTGAACATGTTAATGATTTCTGATAGCAAAAATTATATCAATATCATGCTACAACTATTATTTATTATTTATTTATTTTTTTTGAATTGGTATTCACCTCCACCAATCCATGTTGAACAGGACGAAAATTAAAATAAATAAATAAATGTTAAATGTTGCAGAGCTGTTGGCCCGTTTCACTCTTCGTCGTTAAAATATCGATATATATCGTATATCGCCCCTTGGCCCCAAAATATCGGGATATCAGTTTTGGCTCATATCGCCCAGCCCTACTATGTACTGTAAAACTATGTGTATGCATGCTTGTGTACTTGAGTGAGAATGAGAGTGTATGTGTGAGTGTGTGTAAGTGTGAGTGAGAGTGTGTGTGAGGCGCATCTTACCCGACTCTTCTGACGAGGCGGGCGAACTCCAGCAAGCATGTGTCAGAGGGGAGGCGGAGTTGCCCTTCAGCCATGGCCAGCTGGCAGTCTTCAAATGTGTAGTCTGTGATTGGCACATCCAAAGCTCTGTCAACACACACACACACACACACACACACAACACACACACACACACACACACACACACACACACACACACACACACACACACACACACAGAGAGACAGGCCTAAGTTATAAGGATGTAATGACTATCCAGTGACTAATAATGAGAGTGTGAGAGTGGACACACATGAGAGTGTGTAGTGTGCGTCCAGAGCCCCAGGGGGCAGTAGAGTAGGGCACAGCGCTTACTTGGCCATGATCCGCCGCACGTTCTGGGCAAACAGCGCCGGGTTCTTCTTCTCCTCCTCTGATGGCGTATATGTAGGTAGGTACTATAGACACACACACACACACACACACACACACACACACACACACAGGTCTCAAAGACTATTCACGTATGAAGTCACAAATATGAAATATGATGATGGATACATTGTCTCTTTCGCACACAGTGGTGAAAGTGAATGTGGGACACAACTAACCTCAATTTCAAATTCATTGTGTAGCTGGCACAGTGTGAGCCACAGGATCTTAAACCTGCAGGAAATGACAACAAAATACACCACATTAGACCATAACACCAGTTACACACACACACTTCTCATTGAGGAAAGGAGAGGACTTACGCTCCTGGTCCCTGCCATGTCCAAGTTATGGTGTCCTGTCAAAAAAAATAAATAAATAAATAAATAAAGCCCATTTTAAACCCAAACCATCATGTTATGTCTAGAAGAGTGTTTGTGTGTACAGTAGGCCATAATTCTAACACTCTCACCAAGATTGATTCTGCTTTCTGCTAGGAGAAATTTCAAATGTGATGATTCAGTGGCACAAGCCATTCTAGCACATTCTCTGGTGTTACGTAACTCTACTGACAGCCAGACACACTGTTTCTGGCCTCCAGGCTACTGATGCAAGAGGCCGACACACACAACTTAGGATGCAGATGCTTCACTGGGCCTAGCATGACTCAGGAAAAATACTGTGCCGAGTGTAGTTACTGTGAAATAAGTCACTGTTAAAAGTCACTGGGAATCTGTGGGATTAAGTTTATAAAAAGGTCTTAAATTCCCTAAATTAAGGCCTTAAGAAGTCTTGAAAACTATTGCCCACACATTAATTTTTGAAACGAAGGTCTTAAATTTCATTACACCAGCACATTTTTTTTAATATATATATATTCAACTGTACTGCAAGGCAAGGTGAAATGGGGAAAACAAAAAATCAACAATTTGGAAATTTGGTTCAGTACAATAGAGGTTTTGCGTAATGGCAGAGATGATTTAGGTCATATCTCGTGTGTGCGGCGGTATAATCAGTCGAGAGGAGACCACAACCTACACAAAATCCACAGTGTGCTCATCACCAAGTTGCAAATCATGTGTGCATTTGAAACACGTGTACCAAAAACCTGCCACCCACTGGTGGTGGTTTGCTCTCATTGTAGGCTGTAAACACAAATGGCGGTGGTCAAATTCAAAAACCAAACCCAGCTATCACCGTAATTTTGATTTTGAGCAAAAGATAGACTTGTGTACATTGTGAAAAAGAGCTTCAATAGCTTCAGCATGTAGTTTGAGGTAACATGAAGAGAACAGAAATTCTGAATGGCTGTTCACACAAAGAGCGATAATAATAACAACGATAAATAAATATCACTCTACTTATCTGAATGAATTAATATGCACCTCATGCCCTCCCTGAGCCCCAGGCGTCACTAAACTCTTACCAGTTTGTTGGGGTAGCGGATCACCACCGGCTGGACAGGCACTGCTGGGATGAACGCCCCTGTTGGATAGAAAAACACATTATCAACCAAAGCAAACCACACACACACACACACACACACACACACATGCAGAAATTTTGCTTAGTCTTCTGCTTTAGACCATCAACCCCATTCTCACTTGTGTGTTAGCTACTGATTACCAAAATACACTCAACCACAGCCTCCAAGCACCATGACTACTAATAACATTATAATGGATGTTATTCTTTTGCTGGACATCGCTGATATTATGGGTACATGGTGGAGTATATCCGATTCGCCACCAAAGACTGACTGTACGTTCAAACCAAGGGCTACTAAAGCAACAAAATCGTTTTTGTAGCTCAAAAAGGCAGCTGCTAAAAATGTCTGTGTTCGCCCAAATCGCTCTATCGCTCATGACGTGCCTGTTGTCATTCCATTAACAGCACAGCATTTAGATTTTACAGCTGAAACGTGTCATAGCTAATTTGCATAAAGTGAACCGTTTTTTTTTTTTAGTCGCTCAAATCGCCCAACTTTTACAGCTGGTAGCTTTTGTCGCTTTTGACACTCTTGCCCATAGAAAGTGAATGGCTTCCAGCGATTTTACAGCTTTAGTAGCTCTTGGTGTGAACATACAGTAAGTGAGTCCTGGTTTGATCTTGTGAGGGGACATGGCCTCATGTCTCAGTCACTCTGGAAGTGGATTGAAACAGAAAAAAACAAATCCCACTCACTGAACTCACCTGGCTTAAAAGTGATCAGACAGGACCTGTTGGTGCAAGTTCCCTCTGGGAAGATCATGACCTGTGAGGCACAAGCACACACAACCGTCCCATACACCAACCACACACACACACACACACACACACACACACACACACTCATCAGTTAGAAATGTGTTCCACTTTTAACTATGAAACCATCTGTGAAAGAAAATTAACGGGGTTTACACAGAGTTTACAAAATTGAATTGATTTTGATTTCATATGAATTATCAGGATCTTCAGTCATTAGAAAGCTCTATAGGTGATGTACAAAGGTGGTGAAGGCACAGCTAAAGAAAGACTCTGATTGGCTGTGGGTACCTGAGGCCACTCCCCTCCAGACTGGGCCCGCCTCTTGATCTCCTCCACAGTCTTTCTTCGCGAGTCCTGGTCTGAGCGCGACACAAACACTGGCCGAATGAATTTGATCAGTGCTGACGAGACAAACATGCACATACACACGCACGCACACACACACACACACACACACACACACAGACAGACAGACAGACAGACACAGTGTTCATAAAAATCATTCAGGAGAAACATTGCCTTAGAAATGGCTGGAAAGGCAAAATATTAATTTTGAACAAAGATTTCATGTGTAACAACCCTGATAGAAGTTCAAAAAAAGAATTACACGTGGTGCAGCAGTGTGTGCGTGTGTGTGCGCGTGTGTGCGCACTCTCCTGAATGACAGGGATTATGTCGTAGAGGATGACGCTCACTTCCTCTCTGACTGATCAAAGACTTAACACCTTCCTGAGGGATCGTACAGCACAGGTTTAAAATAGCCCCCTGAGACGGCAGGGCCGGGGCCGTGGCCAAGCTCAGTGGCTCCTGCCATGACACCATGCACTAGTTCACCTCTCTCACTCTGCCAGTCACTCCTTCCAGCACTCAACCACATTTAGGTTCTGGCCAGAGCTACTCCACACTTACATTCTTGCTGCTACTCCTTCACTCTTGTCACACAGAGTGCCACTGCCACACTTTGTCCCGTCTCTCGCTCTACCCCAATCTCTCTCTCTCTCTCTCTACCCCAATCTCTCTCTCTCTCGCTTTACCCCAACTCTCCTCTCTCTCTACCCCAATCTCTCCCTCTCTCGCTCTACCCCAATCTCTCCCTCTCTCGCTCTACCCCAATCTCTCCCTCTCTCCGCTCTACCCCAATCTCTCCCTCTCTCTCGCTCTACCCCAATCTCTCTCTCTCTCTCTCTACCCCAATCTCTCTCTCTCTCGCTTTACCCCAATCTCTCTCTCTCTCTACCCAATCTCTCTCTCTCTCTCTCTACCCCATCTCTCTCTCTCTCTCTACATCTCTACCTCCCTCTCTACATCTCTCTCTCTCTCTCTACCCATCTCTCTCTCTCTCTACCCCAATCTCTCTCTCTCGCTGTACATCTCTCTCTCTACCCCAATCTCTCCTCTAATCTCTCCGTCTCTCTCTCTACCCCAGTCTCTCCCTCTCTCTCTACCCCATCTCTCTCTCGCTCTACCCCAATCTCTCTCTCTCTGTCTCTCTGCTTCCATCTCTCTCTCTCTGCCTCTACCTCTCTCTCTCTCGGTCTCTTTCTCTGTCTATGGTCTCTTCTCCGTCTCTCTCTCTCCGTCTCACTCTCTCTCTCTCGTGTATACACACACACACACACACACACACACACACACACACACACACACCTCTAAGCAATTAACCTGTAACCTGTGTTCAAGGTTTTTAATAGAGTGTCCCAGAGAACACTCTTCTTGCTGAGCTGGCTACCCTTTGCCTAACCCATTTTAAACTAGTACAGTGTGTGTGTGTGTGTGTGTGTGTGTGTGTGTGTGTGTGTGTGTTAGGGCTGGACGGTAAATTGGTTAAAAAAAAAAAAAAAAAACGTAATTAACACCGATTTACGATCTCATGTCAAAATGAAAACCATTCTTCTGCATTTCGTTTTGCACGCTGCATCACAATAAATGCTCCTACACTTCTCTCCCCTTGGATCTTCCTCAAGTATCGGCAAGCCGCACAGCATCATTTCTTTCTACCTCAACCAATACTTGGGAGAGTTTCTGGAACGAGTGCGGTGATGACCAAGTGCAGGACAGGTTGAGAGACAAACAGACAGCAGAATGAATGATGACACCCAGGTGGCGGTGAAGAGAATCGGCCAACTGCCATAAGCGAATCAGTTCTGTGAGCGTGGGTAAATTGGCCACACAGACCGTCGCGCCCTTTGAAGCAGTGGCCGCAAATAACAGCAAAGTAACTAACAGACTTTACCGCACTCTAACACATTAAGACTAAACTTCAACCCCAGTTGACCGTGTCCTTACTGTATCCTTATGCTTATCACCTATACAGACTACAGTTAACATAACCTCTATACATTTTGTCTAGTTGTGCGATTCTTCAGAAGCGTCTTTTCTGAAACAGATGTCCAAAAAAAAAAAAAAAAGAAAAAAGAAAATGACAGTATAGCCTATATTCTATTTAGAGTATGCAGACATGGAACATAAGGAGAAAGAGGGTTCTGCATTCTCGTCCGAGTCACATAGTCATGTGTGTGTGTGTGTGTGTGTGTGTGTGTGTGTGTGTGTGTGTGTGTGTGTGTGTGTGCGTATCTCTGTGTAATGCAACAGTGTGAGAGTCAGAGTGAGTGTGCGTATGTGTGTGTGTGTGTGTGTGTATACACTCACTTCCCCATAGTGGGATGTCCTTGCTCTCAGCCTTCATGACAATGGAGGCCATGGTGGAGGTAACAGGAATGGCATCAAAGTAGGAAGAGTGAGGGGCCAGTGTGAGGATGGGCGCTTCGCTGGGCGGAGCCGGGCGCCCCTTTACCCTCATCCAATGGAAACCTCCGGAAAACCACATGATCCGCATGATGGTCTTCAGCGCTATGTCCACGAACCTACACACAGAATGAGGGATTATTTGGTGAGTGAGTGAGTGAGTACACACACACACACACACACCACCAGATACAGACAAACCAACACAGAAGTTGTTTTGTAAACAGAAAATACTTATTGACAAATAAAAACATCTTCCACACAAATCTTGGATATATCAGATAAATTCTTCAAGATGATACTTAAAGCCTACATTATTTTTTGTTGCAGCACATTTAGCCTAATCTGAATTGAACAATTACAGGGTGCACACACACACACACACACACACACACACACACACACACATACATACACACACACACACACACACACACACACACAGAGCTCACCTCCTCCAGAGTGACTGGGGTTCCATGGCCATCTCAGAGCGCCCCAATGTGGCCACGAAGGCAAACGGCCATGCCAGCAACATCATGAAGGCAGCCATCAGCAGCCGCAGGGGAAACAGCGTGACTGTCATCACAGCAATCTGCAGCAAACACATCACCACACCCAACATCAGACAATATCTTAACCAACATCTTTATCAGCATACCAAAAAAACAAAAAAGGATCTGCAGACACCCACAGACACGCACAGCAGAAAACAGACACTCAGATGTCATGCTTAACAGCATACAGTCATAAAGAGATACTGGCCTGGTCAGAGGTTTCTCTAACCATATCCTTAGCCAAACCTAAAGAAGCTCAATTTAATTTTGCTTAAAAAAAAATAAAAACTTACACAGAGTATCACAGCTTTATTTACGTTTAAAACAAACCAAAGCTAACAACGGCAACTTACTCTCCCCTTGTGATCTCATTGGTCAACCCTCAAAACTGGGCTAGCTGGGCTCCTCAACCGTGTGTGAGTGTTCACTTGAGTATGATAAACTATTGCACTAAAAAACACATACACTACATTTAATCACTTTCCACTGAACACCAAACAGCAGTTTGCAGTCAGGCAAAATAACCGTCCTGAGGATTTCAACAGCACAGGTGAGTTTACAAGCCGTTAAAGTGAGCAATTACCCTTATCTCTATGCTACTGTTTAGAGATAGCCGCTATCTAGTGCAAATATTTATCTGGAAGAACGGTTCCCTCTAGGCTGCCAGTCAGAGCTGTGGCTATCCGGGCAGAGAACCGTGAGCTTTTCATTCAGATGCTGGTCAGTGTTCTTCAATCACACACAGAAGACTCTTCTTGGCAGAAAATATGGCCTAAAATATTAGCTAGACAAAGCTGACTTGTCTGACGTGCAAAATGAGCAATAAAAGCTCCCCAAGAGCACTGTGTGGGTACTTTCACAAACACAACTCAGAGCTGGCAAGATTGCATACAAAACACATTTCTGTGAGGCATCTGTCAGACACACACAAAAAAAACACACAAACACAGACACCTCACTCCACTCGAGCTGATGCACCGAACCATCTAAATGCAAACACTTTCACGCTATTCTTGAGCAGATGGACCACACGCCTCCACACAAGCACACACACATACGCGCACACCCATCCAACACACACACACATACACACACCCATCATGCACTGATGCACTAGGTCAATGAGCAGTGCACCACATCCTCTTGAACGTCTCAGCCCGATAGTCTATGATCGTACCATAGAGATAACAGTGTGCTGTGCAGGCTCCTCATTCATAGACACTTACTGTGCTCACTTGGGCTTAGGTCAGGAAGCCTCTGCTTATCTCATGATGAGTAGTCAATATCAAAACTGAACGTGCAGTTTCGAAGAAAGAAAAAGGCCACACAGACATAAGGAGAGACACGAGACATAGGCTAGGCCAAGTACAGTAGGTAGGCTCCTCGACCACAGGGTTCACCAGTTCAACAATGTGGCCGTTATCAAGAAGTGTGGCGGAGTTCCCGCTTGTTTTCACTTCTCTGAAAGTGTGAAGATTTCCTGTGAGCGCGTAAACTCCAAATACACATCACATGTCAAAAAAGCACATTGAAAATAAGAACGCTTGATATGGTCACTAAGCAGAGGCTTCATCAAAAAATACATTTCTATATTATCCAAACACAGATAACTTTTTAAATGCTACAATAGTATCCTGGAAAGATACAACAAAAATGATTATTCAGCGTTGGTACACACACACACACACACACACACGCAAGCTCTTGATTAGTCATCATACAGTAGCTGAGCTGACTTAACTAAGGTTTAGTCAGTATGGAATGTGGTTGAGAAAGACAGATTAACATATGGCCACAGCACACGTTTGAATGATTCTGTGCCCAATGTCATCTCAACAGAACCCAGAGTATGGGTATGGGATAGCCTAGCATACTTCTTGTGTGTGTGTGTGTGTGTGTGTGTGTGTGTGTGTGTGTGTGTGTGTGTGTGTGTGTGTGTGTGTGTGTGTGTGTGTGTATGTGTGTGTGTGTGGGCGTTAAAGTGGGGGGGAGCGCGGGGGTACGCAGTTTCGGTCCCCCAGATAAATGAACAATATCATCCCATTCTTCTTCTTTACATTTTTCTTTGTCTGAATATGAGAGTTCCCCCTCCTGCCAAATCCCACTATAACTACTGTGTGTGTGTGGCCATAAACATTACTTGGTACTAAATATTGTTAGCAAGGCCTTTACATAGAGCATGAGCATGTTAGTCTGCGTGCCTATGGGCTCTCTCTGTACAGCAGCCATACATAAAGTGAAATGCAGTACCTTAAGTTTTGCATCCATTTCTTAGGCAACAAACACATCTTACAAGTATTTCAGTACTCCGAACACTTAATCGTTAAATTATGATGTTTTCAGACACCACTTGGAATACAAGACAAACTAGGCCTACAAGTAACAAGTTATGAAAAACTCTCAAACAACGTCTCAATAATTGCCTGCGTCATCACTTGCCTATCTGGACCCTGCAGAACAATCCTCTCTCTTCAGTGTGGTCTGGAGAAAACACATACTTTGTGCATAGCTTGCATTTATTTATGCAAATCTGTAACATTTTTATGGAAATCAGCCTTTACAGTCTGAAGACTTCTGTAATCCTGCCAAGAGAATGCATCAATTTATACAAGTGTGGTCATTCAGACTACAAAAGACAAGAGTTCTCCATGGTTTCCAACACATACAGTACTGACAAAAAGCAAAGCAACTTGGGACTACGCTTCAGGGGACCACCAGTCTTGACTGTGACAACCAGAAGCTCTTTAGTGGGACAGGCCTCCTACACCACACTTCAAATGTGAGCTAACTTCAAATAAGTGCCACTGGTAACTAGGGTTGGGCGATATCACAATATTTTCTGTTTTTTATCAAGATAA
>JAODXP020000023.1:23940980-23975980 GCA_027497455.2 Sardinella longiceps
TAGGTGTTGTGCATCTCCACACAATCTCCAAAGAATCAAATAATTGGTCTAGTTCTAGATAGACTCCCCGACATTCCGGAGTCCATGGAACTGTCCTTTATTATCCCCCGCATCACACCACAATGACACCACTGTTCTAGCTTGCCTCTCCAAAGAAAGTTATGTCAGGTCCTGCTTTGACATTAGGTGCCATTTGAGTCGGGGCAATATGTCGACTGCATTGACATATTGCCCCTGAAATGGCCGGAAATGGTCACACATTTATCTGGGATGCCTAGCAACAATGTCAAACATCCCACTATAATACATAATACCCCCCCCCCCACCACCACCACCACCACACACACTTTTTCAGTTTTTCATTCTGTTTTGTAACCAGTGAGAATCTGTGAGCCTTGACCTTAAATGTACCCCTTCTAATCCAGACCCCATTGGATGGGTTCGGTTGTTGAGTCCATTTTGATAAAAGCCCTTCAGACCAAATGTTTGACCATCCTGAAGTTCACGTTGTGTAATTGGATATTCAGCCGTTAGGGGGTGCTTGCATGGACGTGTGACGATTATCATTTCATTGTCATCATCGCCATCACCATCATCGTCATCACCATCACCAGATGCCCGAGACCTGAGTTTAATGGGGGCCATCTGACAGCAAAGGTCGGTCACACACACGTACATACACACGCACGCACGCGCACACACACACACACACACACACACACACACACACACACACACACACACACACACACACACACACACAACAAACGTGCAAATGTGTGTTCCCTTTGGCAAGACAAACAATCAGAGGTAGGAGAGGAGCGACAGGTGGATATTTTGAGGAGGATCCTCCGGCCTAAAAGCCCAATTTTCTGTCTCAGTCCTAGCTTCACAGCACCATTTGAGATGGAGCTAAAAACAATGGCTGTCTGTCAAAACACAAGGTCACTCCTGCATTTTAACTCTTGTTACCCCGTTACACTCTCTAACCCTGTTATCAACTGTGTCAGGATTGTCCAAGTACAAAATCATAACCACAGAAAACCTGCAAGATTGTTGAAATTGCCATATTGCGCTTCTTCATGGAACTGCTAGAAAGACCATAACAAAAATAATGTAACTGTGCATATACTGTAGTGAATTTATATATTTATGTGATCTATATTTCACACACACACACACACACACACACACACACACACACACACACACACACACACACACACACACACACACACACACACTGTGCCATTGCCTGCTTACAGTACCTTTAAATATGGGGCAGATCTTCCAGACCCCTGCAGCCCCCTCTCGGTTGTACTGTCCGAGGGCCAGCTCCATGTAGAACAGGGGCATCCCCGCAATCACCATGAAGAACAGGTAGGGAACCAGAAAAGCCCCTGCACACAGCAACAGCACACAGCCACTCAGGACACACAGCTCTGACCATATAGTCCACACTCGAGAAATAGAGCAGACAGCTTCCATTCTAAAGTAGAGCACATACAGAAGCTCTGGACATAGCAAAGTGCACTCATCACACACACACACACACACACACACACACACACACACACACACACACACACACACACACCTACAGCCTATACAGTATCACTTTTAATAATGCACAACTCGTATATACAGCTCTGGTGAAAATTGAGACCACTGCAAACTTCACTGATTTTACTATTTATAGCCATGCTTGAGTAAAAACATTTTTGTCTTATTTTATAAGGTAGAAATAACATTTCTCCAAAATTCCAAATAAAATAAAGAGATTTTCATTTACAGCATGTTCTCTTTTTTACATTATTCCACCAAAATTTTGTTTTTAAATAAATATGAACTTGTTTTTTCCTTTGCATTATTTCAGGACGGAAAGCACTGCATGCTTTTTCATTATTTTGTCCATTTCTCATTTTATGCAAATAAATTTTTTATTTGTAATTTGTGAAAAACGTTGTATATACACTCTCTCTCTCTCTCTCTCTCTCTCTCTCTCTCTCTCTCTCTCTCTCTCTCTCTCACCTCCTCCGTTCTTGTAGCAGAGATAAGGGAATCTCCATACATTAGCAAGGTCCACAGCAAACCCAATGACAGACAACAGGAAGTCAATCTTCTTGCCCCAGGTCTCCCTCTCCTCGCCCGAAGGGGGCGTTTGGGTGTGTGTGACCATGTGTGTGTGTGAGTGTGTGTGTGGCGGGCTGACCACTGCCGAGGTGGTGAACTGGACCCCGTTCTGTTCCTTCACCAGAATCAGCTCCAGCTCTTTGGGACCCATTGGGCCAGCAGGACCGGTGCCGGAGCCAGTTCCACTGGACGGGGTTTTGGACGAGGGGGAAACGACAGAGGACATGAGGGCAGAGAGACGTCCTCTGGGCATCAGACGGACACGAGCCGTGTGTGTGTGTTTGGGTGTGTGTGTCTGTGTGTCTGTGTGTGTTGTAGTTGTTTTTTGTTGTTACGTGAGTAGGTGTAGATGAATATGTAGGCAAGTGGTGGGGGATTCAGTCTCGTTCCTGAGAAAAAGATGACCATCATCAGCACATTAAAAAGAAAAAAAAATGAAAATGATAAGACAATAGAATAGAGAAAGAGATAGGGAAAAGACTGAGTACACAGATGTGTGTTCTGTGTGTGTGTGTCTGTGTGTGTGTGTGTGTGTGTGTGTGTGTGTGTGTGTGTGTGTGTGTGTGTGTGTGTGTGTGTGCGTTGTAGAGTAAGGATGCAAAATAATGACCCTTATTATTACATCAATGTGTTTCCCTGTCCAAACCCGTCTGATCTGCCTTCACGGCAGCACAAAATCACTTCAAAAAAATCTCAAAAGGAAAAAAAAAAAAACTTGCACAGAACTAAGCTATAGTGTTTTTTGAACAACGTGTATGTTTCTATCACATATTATGTTTTCCTTATTTTCATTGACATCTGTTTACAGTAGGTTATTATTATTTAATGGTATTACATAGTAATAGGGAAAGAAGTTAAGCAGTATTTGATTTTTTTATCGTTTGGTAATGTTTGATATCGTTTGATATTTCCTTATTTTAATTTATGAGGCAGGCAGGATGAAACAATAGATACTGGTGAATATTTATACAATAAAATTTTCCAATAGTAAAACCTAAAAATTTTCCCTTAAATTCACATAAAACAGTTGTATGGATTATTTTGACTCTTATCTTCAAGCTTTATTCAGGACAAAATTTCGTATTTCAATCGACTACACCGCCACATCAGAGCGAACAACAGATTTTTCCCTCAAACTGATATGCAAAGATTTTGGGCATTAATGCTTTATTTAAAAAGACAATTAGGCTAATCTAAACTTATTTTTTAAATACTAGTAAATACTAGCAAGTAAGTGACATATAGTAATCTAAAAAAAATAAGTCTGACAATTTATCTGTTTAAGAAAACAACACTACCTTGACTCGATTGGCTTATAATATCCAAAACCTCTTTCAAATGATTTAGCTATTTTTACTAAATAAAACTCTGTTTTTACTCACCTTGTGTCCAAGTGTGTGTTCTGAGAGTCTCAGTTCCAGCTGTGTAAATCCTGCTGGTGAGAGTCCGTGCTGTGACTAGTAGCGGTTCCACTGGGCATGTCTGACCACTGGGTAGGAGAACCGCAGAGATCCACAGAACCCAAGGAACGGATAAGGTCTGTCCAATCCAACAGCAGAGAGAGCAGGAGAACAAGATCCTGAGGGACAGCAGAAAAAGAAGGGAGGAAGAAGGAGGAAGAGTCTTAAGAGAGAGAGAGAGAGGAGAGAGAGAGAGATCCACAAAAGCTGTGTGTGTGAGTGAGTGAGTGTGTACTGTATGTGTGTGTGTGGATGGATGGGTGTGTGTGGATAGTGTGAGAGCTGAGAGAAGACCCACAGGTTCAACTAGCCAGCAGGGAGGGACAACAAGACCAGCCCACACACACACACACACACACAATCCATCTCCTCCCTCTCGTTTATCTATCCTCCCTTCCTCTGGGCCACCCTTTCCATCCCACAAAACTATCTAACAATTTTTCACACACACACACACACACACACACACACACTGTAACTGTATAACTGAGTGGTTTTAAAATGACACAAGGATGTCATCCATATAATTTCTCTGTCAAATCATTCTGGTTTCAGAAAGTATTACTGGCTATGATCATGTCATTTTTAACACCAATAATAAGGATCAGCTGCTTTGCTAAATGGTTGATACAAATGTGTCAAGACTCGTTTATAACTGCCACACACACACACACACACACACACACACACAGTTACCCAAGCAGTATGAGCAGTATTGGCCATACCATCATATCCAGCCTGTACAGATGTGGTAGATGAGACACAATCAAAGCTTTTACATAACCATTAGCATTTCAGACCAGGTGACACATGTATATGGCATAATTTTATACTTACCAGTATAAAATTAACCATGATTCATTATATTTGTTTGGAAAACATTTATGCATAAAAAATGCTTTGTTGCCTGGATGAATATTGTGAAATTCAGAATATGGCAAAATAGAAAAGTTGTAAAAATAAAACATATAAATATTGCCAATGTCAAAATATTGCCCTAACCCCAAAAAAGCAACTTCCCTTCATTAACACCTTTCAAATGATATATAAAAATACGCAACCAAAAACAAAAAAAAACAAAACAAAACAAACAAAAAAAATCAGTGGCTAAGTTGGCCACAAGGAGGAGATATTTGCGAGATAATAAATACCTTCTATCATAATGTAACTGCAGTATTTAACTTAGTGTGGCAGCATCCAGAAATTTGCTACTTTTTTTTTTCATTTCTACTTTTTTTCCAATGAGTTTTGGCATCTTTTTGAATCACAAAGAAACACTTGTCATAGTCATTATCTGATGAGGACTTTCACTATATAGAACCAAAGTAGGACTTGCTTGCTACCGTTATACATCTGAACTCCTAGCTTCTCAAGACTTCCTTCTCCAAACCAACTTTAAAAAAAAGCATGCACACACACACACACACACACATACACACACACACACACACACACACACACAAATAAATACACACAAACCAACAAATATGATTCCCTTTTTTTATTAAAGAGTCACAATGACAAGTCATATCATAGCAGTCAAAAATCAACAGTTCAAATTATCTTGTAAAAATGACTCTTTAAATACATTAGAAAATAAAACTTGATAAAAATATAAAACTAAAAAACAAAAAAACTCAAAAAAAAAAAAAAAATCTAGTTTAGCGGCATGGTCAGAGGAGCCCTCAGAGAGACACAGCGCCCTCCAGTGTTTGGAGTAAGGCCTCTCATCTTTAGCTCCCGGTCCAAAGAGTCCAAGAGGACTAACAGACAACAGAAAAGTGTGTGTTGGGAGTGTGTTGTATGCTCTTGCACCCTCTCAGGGGCTGAAAAACAAACACTAATAATACTTCTGAGGTAAATAATAGGGAATGGGGTGGAGAAAAAGAAAAGAAAAGAAAAGAAAATCATAAAAAATTCACACAATTCACTCAGACAACCGGCCCTTCACATGTTTGCACTCTCCGGGCCATAGGTCATGTCTGATTCTTTGCAGCAAAGTTTAGCACACACCTTCGATGAGTCCTGGACCCACAGCATCACAAATAAGAAAAGAACCAAAAAAGAAGAAAAAATACAAACAAACAAACAAACAGATAATACAGCCTTCATATTTGTAAAACTGAAGAATTACATTAACCACAGATTACTGAAATATCAACAGCTTGATGCTGCCGACTCAGAATTCAAGGGTGTGGACACAAAGAGAGAGAGCGAGAGAGAGAGCTGCTGATTTCTAATAAAGTACCAATTGAAGTATAATCAGGTCCACTTAGAGACAGTATATTGATTAATACGAAAACCATTATAATAAATCATGCCTTCGACCCTGGATGGGAGCCTGGACTCTGGACCACTTTTTAGGCTTTGTCCAGCGTCCAGGCCAAACCCAGGATGGGAGACGGAAAGGAACCTGAGTAGAGACAAGAGATACTCTGCTCCAGGCTGGGGAGACACAGGAGTCCTCCTAGCCCTTCAACCAGCTCAGGATTATGGGGGTTCCGGGGGCGGGAGAGTGTGTATGTGTGTGTTTTGTGGCTTCACGGACACACACGTAGACACAGTAGTTGGCAGCATACTGGCTGCACGCCGTCACATGCAAGAGAAGCATGCCCAATCACATTATTGAGGAATGAGACAGAAGAGAAATGAGGAAAATGCTCACATTAACAAGTGCCAGCTTTTTATGTGTGTGTATCGTGTGTGTGTGTGTGTGTGTGTGTGTGTGTGTGTGGGTGTGTGTGTATGTGTGTGTGTGTAGGAGACCTGCTCACTCTATAGAGAACTGAGGTCTGTCCCATGTGTCCCGTCTTTAAGGTGTGGAATGTGTGTACATGTGTAACTGGTCCCATCATACGCACTGGGACTGGTTTGTGCATCTCAAGGACCAGTTGGGGACAGGACACCCTTCAGTTCCCACACAGCCCTCCGTTTGTGCCGACAGACCCACGGAGGAAGAACTGTTCCACCGTTCCGCTTGCGACTAGAACATTAGAACTTCAGCGCTAGGATTTGTGTAGAGGGTGACAGATTGTCTATACATTCTCATTTCTTTGTGAATAGTACAAGAAAAGTTAAAGGCAAAAACATTTCATATCAAATCTGCATTTTTGTAGTTTGGTAAATTAAACTGATATGAATGTTATTACGTTATTACATGTAATAATAATAATAATAATAGTAATAATAATAATAATAATAATAATAATAATAATACGCATACAGCCATGTAGAACTCTGTACAGATAAAATGTAGTGGCTCTAAAGCTGTGAGGGAGACCCCATCCCAGATGGGCACGGCAGTGGAAGAGGAGGAAAGTGGTAGAGGAAAAATCCCTTGTTTCATGCCCAAAAACTTAGTGCCTCGGAGCAGGGGGGGGCAGAGGCCAATATATCCATCCTTATAGAACACACTGCACCAGGAGTGAGTGAGAGAGTCTGTGTGTGTGAGTGTGTGTGTGTGCGCGCGTTTGTGTAGCACATAGAGATGAAGCTGGTGATGTGTCCATTTTAAGAATTTTCTGTTTGGTTCATCTTCAAAAAGTCAGCGGAGGGGAAATGCAGGAAAAAAAAAAACAACAACCAAAAAAAACAAAAACAAAAACACTTTCAAAGCTTTCTCTATACACAGAGATGTAAAAAAAAAAAAACAACAACAAAAAAAACAAACAAATGGAAATTCAGATTCCCTTCAATGAAATGTATGATTGCCTGAAGTCCTGCCTCATCTAGGGGTGGTAATTAAAAGCACACACACACACAGGTAGGTGGTGGAGGACAGAAAGTTACAGTAAGTAAGTGCAGTTTTGCCCTGGTCCCCACCATCAGCCATACGTCATTGTCTGGTACAGCTACTGGGGGGTGGAGCCAGCAACAGGTGACATGATTGTGACTGCAGGACGGGAAAGGATTGGGGTAGCTAACACCTTCAAGTGCAAAATAACAACAACAATAACAACATCAGCAGTAAAAGAGATCGATACACTGGAACAAAATAATACTTAAAGTAGCAGAAAAAATGTCAAAATTAAGAAAAGAAGCTCTTCATAGTTATACATGCCCAACTGAAGTTTTCTCTCTCTCTCCCTCACACACACACACACACACACACACACACACACACACACACACACACACAGTGTAGGCATGCACATACCCACTTCACATTCTAACTTTTGTGTTTAGTTCCAGGTCAGGTTCCAAGATTGATAATTTGTGACTAATAAGGTTTAAAAAGGTGCAATGATTAAAACAATTTTAAAATAACACATGTAACATAAATTCTAGACATGTGCACACACACACACACACACACACACACACACACACACACACACCACTAACTGAGGGCCCTCTGTATGTACTAAAAGACTGCTCTTATCCTCAGGAATAGGAGAGAGTACGGATCATCACTTAGCCACCATGCATGAGTATGTGACAGTGTTGAGGTGTTCAACAAAGCCACAATAAAAATGGCCCTCGTTCTCCAACATTCACCTGTGATTTATGTTCTTATCCAGCATTTACAGAAACCCTTCACAGCAAATTTAATACAATTCTTGTCAATATATTGGTGAATAGGGTCCATGGAGGGTGTGTGTAGGGAGTAAGCTACAAAAGAAAAAAAGAAAAAAAAATCCCTCAATGCGTTTGTGCACCTCAGATCTGTCATCACTAGAGGAAACCAGAGAGCAGACACTTCTGGCCCGGGTCCGGCTCTGATCAGGCCCAGACTCAGATCTGCTCTACATCCAGCTGGTCTCTAGGCAGCAGACAGATGGGTCATAGGTGGCAACGCATTGACGAATTATAACACACACACACACACACGCATGATTGTGGCATCACCATTGTCAGCATCTATCGGAGTATTGAGGAAAAAGGGTCACCTGTGTTTTAACCTGTCTCATTCAGGGCAGGGGTCACGGCGGTCACGGGGGTCACTGGGCTGTAAACTACCCTTATACCTACTCGTCTGTCTGTCTGTCTGTCCTGGGGTCAGTCAGTCAGTCAGTCAGTCACCTGATGAAACATGCAGTGCTAATTCACAGCTAGAAGAAATGAAGATCACCACTGTTTGGCCTTCAAGTATTAAGTACCTCGCTGAAGTATGAGGACTGGAGCCAGAGAAGAAGAGAGGAGAGAAGAAGAGAGAAGAAGAGAGGAGAGGAGAGGAGAAAAGAGGAGAGAAAAGAGCAGCTTGGCTTTTTACTTTCTGCTTTTAAGTCCATTGCTCTTCGAAATCTCCTCCTAACCGCCTCAGACGGAGAGCGTGGCGGTGAACGTAAACCCGGCATCCCATACGGCAAGTGCTGCAGCTCTCGCCAGGAGAGCGGCAGAAAGGGGAGCAGGGGTCAAGGTGGCGATGTGAGGGTCGGGCGAGGGGGGGAGTGGGGCTCAGTCCAGTTTCTTGTGGTCGGGGGGGCTGAAGTCCGTGCAGAAGCCGTTGGTGGCAGGGGTCTGGCTGGGGCTGCGGTAGATACGTTTCTCCCCAAACAGGAACTCCTCGGCGAAGTCCGGGTGCAGCTCCACAAAGCTCTGGAATGATTCTGCCACAAGAGGGCGCAAGAGAGAAGCACAAAAGAGCGTCACAGAGGAGAATGGGAGGGGAGAATCTACAGATGGTTTCTGCTTCTCAGTACATATGACATGCATCATAGACACACACTCGGAGGATATGCTTTTTTCCACATATAAATTTAAAGAACCATGTATTTGTATTATAAACATTTCTGATTTCTCAGCAAATAAAACCCTTAATGTGTTTTTTTTATTTTATTTATTTTTTTATTAAGATTTTACTAAAAGCAGACCTAATGATTAAAGAGTAAAAATAAAAAAATGAAGGTTGTGCGATGTGGCTGTTGGTCAGAGTGTGGAGCAGCGGTCCTCACCAAATGTGATTTTTCCTTTGCCATGGGTGTCGACAGCTTGGAACAGTGAGGTCACCTGGAGGTCAGCCACACCCAGGGCCGTCTGCAGAATGCAGGCCAGCTCTCGCTCGGTGATGGAGCTGTCCACTTCCGCAACATACATCTAACCGACACACACACACACACACACACACACACACACACACACACACACTTCAATCATAATCAAGGTCAACTACAAAAAACTGGATAACAGCTACAAGAATATGCTAAAAAGATGGGAAGGTAAGGGGGAAATTAATGTTTTTTTCATGAATTGGGGCAATGGCCGCAAGGGCAAGGCACTGAACTGCAAGTTGGTCTTGTGAGACAGACCCCTCTTGGGAGACTCACCCTAGTAACTGACAAAGTATATGCTAAATGCATAAATGTAAACATAAACACACTCAGACAGCGCAGACCTCAATAGTCAATAGGGTCAATGATGCAATATAAAATTCCAGAGGGTGTTCCAGATCACTGATCACTAACATTTCTTCCCTGTACACCTATTGTCCGAAAAGTTCATCCAAATCTGTGCAATTCCTTTGGAAGTTATTTTGTGCACAGTTCATCCAAATCTGTGCAATACTTTTGAAAGTTATTTTGTGCACAGACAAACAAACATATCCTCCTTGCAGGGGTGATGTATTGTAAAATGTACGCCATATTTTGAACTCAACATCTACAATTTTAGCCCAGAAACTGTCCTGCAACATCTACTTCAAAAGTGCAAGGCTTGCAGCACATTAACTTACCTTAAAGGCCAACTTCATTGTTTCCAGAGTTTTAGCTGGCCGGCATACCACTGACAAGGCAATGACAAACTCTCTGATATCCATGGTGCCATCCTCATGCTATGCACACACACACACACACACACACACACACACACACAGAGGAAAACAAAACATCAACAAGATTGACATGCTTAGGTCATCAAGTTAGTCAACTATTGCTACTGAGGTGGTTTTTTTCACAAACTTTTAACAAAGTTGTTTTACAGCAACATCTCGATCTTTGAATGTAACACAAACTAGGTCTAAGGTCCAATGACAACAGTGAATGTTGTCCTGTCAAGTCTATAGCTCAAGTGAGGCAAGTGTGTGTGTGTGTGTGTGTGTGTGTGTGTGTGTGTGTGTGTGTAAGATGGGGGTTTAGCATTCTTAACTCATCTCACCTCGTCGAAGAGAGCGAACATGTCCCTGATCAGGTCGGACTCGGGCACGTCCAGGAAACGAGCGAACTCTCCCAGCGGCAGCCGTCCTCCCCGCAGCTTACGCGCCCGCATCCCATAATCCTCCAGCACGCGGCCAGTCTTGTCCAGCTTCAGTCTGTGGTCACACACACTCAAATATCTTAACCACTCATTTAATGGCCACAGTGCGTGACTATGTACACTTTGCATTGTATATGTCTGCATATAGAGTAGTCATTTCCTATGGATACACGTGTCGGTGTGTGGTGTGTTTGTGTGTGTGTCTGTCAGCAAGTGTATGCGATGTGTGTGAGTTTGTGCCTATGTACTAGGGCTGGGCGATATTCCGGTATTACGACTACGATACGATATGTTTTTGATATCGGATTGTAATTAATAATATCGTCATATCGGTGTCATCTTAATGTTGGACCATTTTATCAAAATCCACTCGCTTTATTGTGTTTTGACCCGTCACTGCCGCAGCCAGAGCCAGTTCTCTCACGTTGCTCAACAGCGCCCCTTTCATAATGCACGTGCTGCCAAATTGCAATTGCACCCTTTCAGTTCAAACACGGCGGAGACCGTAGAAGAAGCAGAGCTTGCATCAAAGAAAAAGAACATTGTCTCGCTTATATTTCCGCCATTCTAACGTTTCAGTATGTCCTGTGTTTGTAGCCTATTAGCCTACTTGAAGTAGGAATACTGCTAACTCATGCCTACACACGCACTTACACACAGGTGTATGCGTCTAGTCTGCTCTGTTGCTCCGAAGTTTAGTGTAACTCCGATGTCAGTGAAAACAAATATTTTACCGACGCAATCATAGACGTTAACTCGCATGTTCGATATTTAGGTTGTTAATTAGCTAGATGATTAATGTTGTCGCTTAGAAATCTCTTCTCTTGAACGGAATACCCCGCAAATATCAGTTTCAAAATTACAGCGCGAGTGAGAGAGGACGGTGAAACAGTTCGGAGCGCAACTGAGAGAGAGAATGTTTGTGAGCGTCATTATAGCAATAGCATTGGCTATAGATATGCAGACGCATATCTGAACATACCTCTGTCTCTCTCATCTTCAAATCACTTCGTCACTGAGAGCTTTTTGCAGGGCAAAATGGCAATATGGCAAAATGCATTTTAAAGGTATGCTCATGCAATGTAGGTCTACTCATGTAGGCCTAGATCATAATGGCATATTTTCATTGAGCCTGTTTAAAATATAGGCCTAGTAGGCTATAATTTAAAGGGCCACCATCCAATTTTTTATTTATTTATTTATTTATTTTTTTTTGTAAACTTGTGAACTAGGTACATAAAAGACAACATCTGTCTGGCACTACTTGAACATGTTAATGATTTCTGATAGCAAAAATTATATCAATATCATGCTACAACTATTATTTATTATTTATTTATTTTTTTTGAATTGGTATTCACCTCCACCAATCCATGTTGAACAGGACGAAAATTAAAATAAATAAATAAATGTTAAATGTTGCAGAGCTGTTGGCCCGTTTCACTCTTCGTCGTTAAAATATCGATATATATCGTATATCGCCCCTTGGCCCCAAAATATCGGGATATCAGTTTTGGCTCATATCGCCCAGCCCTACTATGTACTGTAAAACTATGTGTATGCATGCTTGTGTACTTGAGTGAGAATGAGAGTGTATGTGTGAGTGTGTGTAAGTGTGAGTGAGAGTGTGTGTGAGGCGCATCTTACCCGACTCTTCTGACGAGGCGGGCGAACTCCAGCAAGCATGTGTCAGAGGGGAGGCGGAGTTGCCCTTCAGCCATGGCCAGCTGGCAGTCTTCAAATGTGTAGTCTGTGATTGGCACATCCAAAGCTCTGTCAACACACACACACACACACACACACACACACACACACACACACACACACACACACACACACACACACACACACACACACACACACAGAGAGACAGGCCTAAGTTATAAGGATGTAATGACTATCCAGTGACTAATAATGAGAGTGTGAGAGTGGACACACATGAGAGTGTGTAGTGTGCGTCCAGAGCCCCAGGGGGCAGTAGAGTAGGGCACAGCGCTTACTTGGCCATGATCCGCCGCACGTTCTGGGCAAACAGCGCCGGGTTCTTCTTCTCCTCCTCTGATGGCGTATATGTAGGTAGGTACTATAGACACACACACACACACACACACACACACACACACAGGTCTCAAAAACTATTCACGTATGAAGTCACAAATATGAAATATGATGATGGATACATTGTCTCTTTCGCACACAGTGGTGAAAGTGAATGTGGGACACAACTAACCTCAATTTCAAATTCATTGTGTAGCTGGCACAGTGTGAGCCACAGGATCTTAAACCTGCAGGAAATGACAACAAAATACACCACATTAGACCATAACACCAGTTACACACACACACTTCTCATTGAGGAAAGGAGAGGACTTACGCTCCTGGTCCCTGCCATGTCCAAGTTATGGTGTCCTGTCAAAATAAATAAATAAATAAATAAAGCCCATTTTGAACCCAAACCATCATGTTATGTCTAGAAGAGTGTTTGTGTGTACAGTAGGCCATAATTCTAACACTCTCACCAAGATTGATTCTGCTTTCTGCTAGGAGAAATTTCAAATGTGATGATTCAGTGGCACAAGCCATTCTAGCACATTCTCTGGTGTTACGTAACTCTACTGACAGCCAGACACACTGTTTCTGGCCTCCAGGCTACTGATGCAAGAGGCCGACACACACAACTTAGGATGCAGATGCTTCACTGGGCCTAGCATGACTCAGGAAAAATACTGTGCCGAGTGTAGTTACTGTGAAATAAGTCACTGTTAAAAGTCACTGGGAATCTGTGGGATTAAGTTTATAAAAAGGTCTTAAATTCCCTAAATTAAGGCCTTAAGAAGTCTTGAAAACTATTGCCCACACATTAATTTTTGAAACGAAGGTCTTAAATTTCATTACACCAGCACATTTTTTTTAATATATATATATTCAACTGTACTGCAAGGCAAGGTGAAATGGGGAAAACAAAAAATCAACAATTTGGAAATTTGGTTCAGTACAATAGAGGTTTTGCGTAATGGCAGAGATGATTTAGGTCATATCTCGTGTGTGCGGCGGTATAATCAGTCGAGAGGAGACCACAACCTACACAAAATCCACAGTGTGCTCATCACCAAGTTGCAAATCATGTGTGCATTTGAAACACGTGTACCAAAAACCTGCCACCCACTGGTGGTGGTTTGCTCTCATTGTAGGCTGTAAACACAAATGGCGGTGGTCAAATTCAAAAACCAAACCCAGCTATCACCGTAATTTTGATTTTGAGCAAAAGATAGACTTGTGTACATTGTGAAAAAGAGCTTCAATAGCTTCAGCATGTAGTTTGAGGTAACATGAAGAGAACAGAAATTCTGAATGGCTGTTCACACAAAGAGCGATAATAATAACAACAATAAATAAATATCACTCTACTTATCTGAATGAATTAATATGCACCTCATGCCCTCCCTGAGCCCCAGGCGTCACTAAACTCTTACCAGTTTGTTGGGGTAGCGGATCACCACCGGCTGGACAGGCACTGCTGGGATGAACGCCCCTGTTGGATAGAAAAACACATTATCAACCAAAGCAAACCACACACACACACACACACACACACACACACACACACACACGTAGTTTAAGCCCAGACGTCACAGATCACAGCAGAATACTTGCATCCAGAAATTGCTTAGTCTTCTGCTTTAGACCATCAACCCCATTCTCACTTGTGTGTTAGCTACTGATTACCAAAATACACTCAACCACAGCCTCCAAGCACCATGACTACTAATAACATTATAATGGATGTTATTCTTTTGCTGGACATCGCTGATATTATGGGTACATGGTGGAGTATATCCGATTCGCCACCAAAGACTGACTGTACGTTCAAACCAAGGGCTACTAAAGCTACAAAATCGTTTTTGTAGCTCAAAAAGGCAGCTGCTAAAAATGTCTGTGTTCGCCCAAATCGCTCTATCGCTCATGACGTGCCTGTTGTCATTCCATTAACAGCACAGCATTTAGATTTTACAGCTGAAACGTGTCATAGCTAATTTGCATAAAGTGAACCGTTTTTTTTTTTTTTAGTCGCTGAAATCGCCCAACTTTTACAGCTGGTAGCTTTTGTCGCTTTTGACACTCTTGCCCATAGAAAGTGAATGGCTTCCAGCGATTTTACAGCTTTAGTAGCTCTTGGTGTGAACATACAGTAAGTGAGTCCTGGTTTGATCTTGTGAGGGGACATGGCCTCATGTCTCAGTCACTCTGGAAGTGGATTGAAACAGAAAAAAACAAATCCCACTCACTGAACTCACCTGGCTTAAAAGTGATCAGACAGGACCTGTTGGTGCAAGTTCCCTCTGGGAAGATCATGACCTGTGAGGCACAAGCACACACAACCGTCCCATACACCAACCCACACACACACACACACACACACACACACACACTCATCAGTTAGAAATGTGTTCCACTTTTAACTATGAAACCATCTGTGAAAGAAAATTAACGGGGTTTACACAGAGTTTACAAAATTGAATTGATTTTGATTTCATATGAATTATCAGGATCTTCAGTCATTAGAAAGCTCTATAGGTGATGTACAAAGGTGGTGAAGGCACAGCTAAAGAAAGACTCTGATTGGCTGTGGGTACCTGAGGCCACTCCCCTCCAGACTGGGCCCGCCTCTTGATCTCCTCCACAGTCTTTCTTCGCGAGTCCTGGTCTGAGCGCGACACAAACACTGGCCGAATGAATTTGATCAGTGCTGACGAGACAAACATGCACATACACACGCACGCACGCACGCACACACACACACACACACGACAGACAGACAGACAGACAGACACAGTGTTCATAAAAATCATTCAGGAGAAACATTGCCTTAGAAATGGCTGGAAAGGCAAAATATTAATTTTGAACAAAGATTTCATGTGTAACAACCCTGATAGAAGTTCAAAAAAAGAATTACACGTGGTGCAGCAGTGTGTGCGTGTGTGTGCGCGTGTGTGCGCACTCTCCTGAATGACAGGGATTATGTCGTAGAGGATGACGCTCACTTCCTCTCTGACTGATCAAAGACTTAACACCTTCCTGAGGGATCGTACAGCACAGGTTTAAAATAGCCCCCTGAGACGGCAGGGCCGGGGCCGTGGCCAAGCTCAGTGGCTCCTGCCATGACACCATGCACTAGTTCACCTCTCTCACTCTGCCAGTCACTCCTTCCAGCACTCAACCACATTTAGGTTCTGGCCAGAGCTACTCCACACTTACATTCTTGCCACTGCCACACTTTGTCCCGTCTCTCGCTCTACCCCAATCTCTCTCTCTCTCTCTCTACCCCAATCTCTCTCTCTCTCGCTTTACCCCAATCTCTCCCTCTCTCCTCTACCCCAATCTCTCCCTGCTCTCTCTACCCCAATCTCTCCCTCTCTGCTCTCTCCCCGGTCTCTCCCTCTCTCTCTCTGCCTCTCTCTCTCTCTCTGTCTCTCTGCTTCCATCTCTCTCTCTCTCTCTCTGCCTCTACCTCCCTCTCTGTCTCTCGGTCTCTTTCTCCGTCTCTCTCTCTCTCCGTCTCTCTCTCTCTCTCTCTCTGTATGTCACACACACACACACACACACACACACACACACACACACCTCTAAGCAATTAACCTGTAACCTGTGTTCAAGGTTTTTAATAGAGTGCCCCAGAGAACACTCTTCTTGCTGAGCTGGCTACCCTTTGCCTAACCCATTTTAAACTAGTACAGTGTGTGTGTGTGTGTGTGTGTGTGTGTGTGTGTGTGTGTGTGTGTGTGTGTGTTAGGGCTGGACGGTAAATTGGTTAAAAAAAAAAAAAAAAAACGTAATTAACACCGATTTACG
This sequence comes from Sardinella longiceps, assembly GCA_027497455.2. Classification (NCBI taxonomy): domain Eukaryota; kingdom Metazoa; phylum Chordata; class Actinopteri; order Clupeiformes; family Clupeidae; genus Sardinella; species Sardinella longiceps. The sequence continues at coordinate 23,957,615 of JAODXP020000023.1, forward strand.
ATCTCATGTCAAAATGAAAACCATTCTTCTGCATTTCGTTTTGCACGCTGCATCACAATAAATGCTCCTACACTTCTCTCCCCTTGGATCTTCCTCAAGTATCGGCAAGCCGCACAGCATCATTTCTTTCTACCTCAACCAATACTTGGGAGAGTTTCTGGAACGAGTGCGGTGATGACCAAGTGCAGGACAGGTTGAGAGACAAACAGACAGCAGAATGAATGATGACACCCAGGTGGCGGTGAAGAGAATCGGCCAACTGCCATAAGCGAATCAGTTCTGTGAGCGTGGGTAAATTGGCCACACAGACCGTCGCGCCCTTTGAAGCAGTGGCCGCAAATAACAGCAAAGTAACTAACAGACTTTACCGCACTCTAACACATTAAGACTAAACTTCAACCCCAGTTGACCGTGTCCTTACTGTATCCTTATGCTTATCACCTATACAGACTACAGTTAACATAACCTCTATACATTTTGTCTAGTTGTGCGATTCTTCAGAAGCGTCTTTTCTGAAACAGATGTCCAAAAAAAAAAAAAAAGAAAAAGAAAAAGAAAATGACAGTATAGCCTATATTCTATTTAGAGTATGCAGACATGGAACATAAGGAGAAAGAGGGTTCTGCATTCTCGTCCGAGTCACATAGTCAGTGTGTGTGTGTGTGTGTGTGTGTGTGTGTGTGTGTGTGTATGTGTGTGTGCGTATCTCTGTGTAATGCAACAGTGTGAGAGTCAGAGTGAGTGTGCGTATGTGTGTGTGTGTGTATACACTCACTTCCCCATAGTGGGATGTCCTTGCTCTCAGCCTTCATGACAATGGAGGCCATGGTGGAGGTAACAGGAATGGCATCAAAGTAGGAAGAGTGAGGGGCCAGCGTGAGGATGGGCGCTTCGCTGGGCGGAGCCGGGCGCCCCTTTACCCTCATCCAATGGAAACCTCCGGAAAACCACATGATCCGCATGATGGTCTTTAGCGCTATGTCCACGAACCTACACACAGAATGAGGGATTATTTGGTGAGTGAGTGAGTGAGTACACACACACACACACACACCACCAGATACAGACAAACCAACACAGAAGTTGTTTTGTAAACAGAAAATACTTATTGACAAATAAAAACATCTTCCACACAAATCTTGGATATATCAGATAAATTCTTCAAGATGATACTTAAAGCCTACATTATTTTTTGTTGCAGCACATTTAGCCTAATCTAAATTGAACAATTACAGGGTGCACACACACACACACACACACACACACACACACTCTCTCACACAGCTCACCTCCTCCAGAGTGACTGGGGTTCCATGGCCATCTCAGAGCGCCCCAATGTGGCCACGAAGGCAAACGGCCATGCCAGCAACATCATGAAGGCAGCCATCAGCAGCCGCAGGGGAAACAGCGTGACTGTCATCACAGCAATCTGCAGCAAACACATCACCACACCCAACATCAGACAATATCTTAACCAACATCTTTATCAGCATACCAAAAAAACAAAAAAGGATCTACAGACACCCACAGACACGCACAGCAGAAAACAGACACACAGATGTCATGCTTAACAGCATATAGTCATAAAGAGATACTGGCCTGGTCAGAGGTTTCTCTAACCATATCCTTAGCCAAACCTAAAGAAGCTCAATTTAATTTCGCTTAAAAAAAAAAAAAAAACTTACACAGAGCATCACAGCTTTATTTACGTTTAAAACAAACCAAAGCTAACAACGGCAACTTACTCTCCCCTTGTGATCTCATTGGTCAACCCTCAAAACTGGGCTAGCTGGGCTCCTCAACCGTGTGTGAGTATTCACTTGAGTATGATAAACTATTGCACTAAAAAACACATACACTACATTTAATCACTTTCCACTGAACACCAAACAGCAGTTTGCAGTCAGGCAAAATAACCGTCCTGAGGATTTCAACAGCACAGGTGAGTTTACAAGCCGTTAAAGTGAGCAATTACCCTACCCTTATCTCTATGCTACTGTTTAGAGATAGCCGCTATCTAGTGCAAATATTTATCTGGAAGAACGGTTCCCTCTAGGCTGCCAGTCAGAGCTGTGGCTATCCGGGCAGAGAACCGTGAGCTTTTCATTCAGATGCTGGTCAGTGTTCTTCAATCACACACAGAAGACTCTTCTTGGCAGAAAATATGGCCTAAAATATTAGCTAGACAAAGCTGACTTGTCTGACGTGCAAAATGAGCAATAAAAGCTCCCCAAGAGCACTGTGTGGGTACTTTCACAAACACAACTCAGAGCTGGCAAGATTGCATACAAAACACATTTCTGTGAGGCATCTGTCAGACACACATAAAAAAAACCACACAAACACAGACACCTCACTCCACTCGAGCTGATGCACCGAACCATCTAAATGCAAACACTTTCACGCTATTCTTGAGCAGATGGACCACACGCCTCCACACAAGCACACACACATACGCGCACACCCATCCAACACACACACACATACACACACCCATCATGCACTGATGCACTAGGTCAATGAGCAGTGCACCACATCCTCTTGAACGTCTCAGCCCGATAGTCTATGATCGTACCATAGAGATAACAGTGTGCTGTGCAGGCTCCTCATTCATAGACACTTACTGTGCTCACTTGGGCTTAGGTCAGGAAGCCTCTGCTTATCTCATGATGAGTAGTCAATATCAAAACTGAACGTGCAGTTTCGAAGAAAGAAAAAGGCCACACAGACATAAGGAGAGACACGAGACATAGGCTAGGCCAAGTACAGTAGGTAGGCTCCTCGACCACAGGGTTCACCAGTTCAACAATGTGGCCGTTATCAAGAAGTGTGGCGGAGTTCCCGCTTGTTTTCACTTCTCTGAAAGTGTGAAGATTTCCTGTGAGCGCGTAAACTCCAAATACACATCACATGTCAAAAAAGCACATTGAAAATAAGAACGCTTGATATGGTCACTAAGCAGAGGCTTCATCAAAAAATACATTTCTATATTATCCAAACACAGATAACTTTTTAAATGCTACAATAGTATCCTGGAAAGATACAACAAAAATGATTATTCAGCGTTGGTACACACACACACACACACACACACACACACACACACACACACACACACACACACACACGCAAGCTCTTGATTAGTCATCATACAGTAGCTGAGCTGACTTAACTAAGGTTTAGTCAGTATGGAATGTGGTTGAGAAAGACAGATTAACATATGGCCACAGCACACGTTTGAATGATTCTGTGCCCAATGTCATCTCAACAGAACCCAGAGTATGGGTATGGGATAGCCTAGCATACTTCTTGTGTGTGTGTGTGTGTGTGTGTGTGTGTGTGTGGTGTGTGTGTGTGTGTGTGTGTGTGTGTGTGTAGGGCGTTAAAGTGGGGGGGGAGGCGCGGGGGTACGCAGTTTCGGTCCCCCAGATAAATGAACAATATCATCCCATTCTTCTTCTTTACATTTTTCTTTGTCTGAATATGAGAGTTCCCCCTCCTGCCAAATCCCACTATAACTACTGTGTGTGTGTGGCCATAAACATTACTTGGTACTAAATATTGTTAGCAAGGCCTTTACATAGAGCATGAGCATGTTAGTCTGCGTGCCTATGGGCTCTCTCTGTACAGCAGCCATACATAAAGTGAAATGCAGTACCTTAAGTTTTGCATCCATTTCTTAGGCAACAAACACATCTTACAAGTATTTCAGTACTCCAAACACTTAATCGTTAAATTATGATGTTTTCAGACACCACTTGGAATACAAGACAAACTAGGCCTACAAGTAACAAGTTATGAAAAACTCTCAAACAACGTCTCAATAATTGCCTGCGTCATCACTTGCCTATCTGGACCCTGCAGAACAATCCTCTCTCTTCAGTGTGGTCTGGAGCAAACACATACTTTGTGCATAGCTTGCATTTATTTATGCAAATCTGTAACATTTTTATGGAAATCAGCCTTTACAGTCTGAAGACTTCTGTAATCCTGCCAAGAGAATGCATCAATTTATACAAGTGTGGTCATTCCGACTACAAAAGACAAGAGTTCTCCATGGTTTCCAACACATACAGTACTGACAAAAAGCAAAGCAACTTGGGACTACGCTTCAGGGGACCACCAGTCTTGACTGTGACAACCAGAAGCTCTTTAGTGGGACAGGCCTCCTACACCACACTTCAAATGTGAGCTAACTTCAAATAAGTGCCACTGGTAACTAGGGTTGGGCGATATCACAATATTTTCTGTTTTTTTTTATCAAGATAACGATAACTGACGATAAAAAAGTATCTTAGCTCTACAGTTTAACACAGGGTTCATACAGGTGCCTGAAAATGCTTGGGTTTTAAATGTTGCGTTTTCAAAGAAAGACACTTCTTGAAAATTTTGTAAAGGTAATCAATTGTAAATTCATTGTTGACAACAAATATTCACCTGACAGAGTTGTTTGTGTAGTCTATTCGGTGGAAATATAAATGCTAACAAAACATTTTCTGACTATCGTATTTCCCGATATGACAAAAATTCCTCTTGTGGGAATTTTTTTTGACGATATACGATATACGATAACGATAACGACATTGCACAACCCTACTGGTAGCATGCTATTCAGCTAACTCATTCCTCTTAAATCACAAAAGCACACTAGAAGTCACTTGTTTCACGGACAGAGATGGAACTAAGCTTCAAGTCGGTGACCCAGTTCATGTCATGTTTTGTCTGACATAGCTTACACTGTAGGAAGGCCAGTAGCTGACAGAGATAACATGGCTCCAGACCATCCGTTCCACATCATAAAACACTTGGCTAGTTGATAAGACCTTGTTCCCCCTCCTAGAGGAGTAAATGAATAAGTCTATTTGGTTGGGAGTCAACGCTGACAATGCATGACTTTACTCCACTACAAGCCTAGAGCAGTTCCTCTTTGAGAGACACTGAACAATGACGGTGTTATCAGACGCAATCCAGGCCATGCCACACAGACTGGAGTTCCTGAAGAGAGGGGGAGAGTGTGTGTAAGATGCATCAGTCGATATTAGAGAGAAAGGAGGGGGGGGGGTCCTAAACTCAAAATCAATCCACCAGTTCATTAAGAGGATACCCGACACTTGTAGATAGTACAGACCACCAAAGATTCAGAGAAAAGATAAAACTGAGAGAGAAAAAAAATCAGCAACTGAGAGAGAGAGAGAGAGAGAGAGAGAGAGAGAGAGAGAGAGAGAGAGAGAGAGAGAGAGAGAGAGAGAGAGATGGGGGTTAATGACTGACTCTGTACACCATCTAAGAGGGGGAGGGAGGAGTGAAAGCAGAGGTAAGAAACTGACACAACTCTTTAGGACAACTTGCCAAAAACACACACACACACACGCACAGACAGTAATCTGCTCATTGATGCTGACATGCTGAACAGGACAGTTCTGTGAGGCACCAGAGAGTGACCTGAGAGGCGAGTTCAAGTGTCCATCACGGGGTGTCCGACCACATCATTCCTGCAGAGCTAAGAGAATGACAGCCCAGAGATCAGGCCTATGACAGTGGAGGAGGCACAGCCAGCTAAACTACTAAACTACCACAGGCTAGGGACGCACTTTCAGCATACAACTAACTGTCCAGTTTACATCCTGACTGAAGAAGCAACTTTTCATTCACTCAGAGAATTTCTTACGTGGGGTAAAAAAAGGGAAAATATTTAAAATTGTGGTGATGATAGTGAAAACCTCTTAGCAGTTTTTCACAAAATCCCGCTGAAGTTATAAGTTCACGTTGAATGTTTCAAGTTCAACGCTGTGAGAAGCTTGGCTCTGAGACAAAAGTCACACAGAGTGTAATTTCTTTAAAAGTCAGTCAGTGGGGGCTGCATGATTTTTCCCGTAGTTCCAAGGCTGATTACCGTTACATGAACCTGAAACAGGAAATGAGAACAGCACCAGAGGCCACAATCAGCGTGCTATGCACCACATGACTTGTAACCTACACACTGTTCAGCATCTCATAGCTAGCCTAAGATAGATAGCAAGTTCAGCTCACTATGCTCTAGGTCACATTGGTTACATTACCAATTCTCACACCATCTCCTAGCCCAGGGTACATATACTGTACCAATGATAAAATACAAACACAATGCTATTTCATTCCTAATCTACTTTAGCTACATTAAGATAATATAGGCCAACTACCTGAAATGCACTTACAATTCAACCACCACTCTTTTTCCACCGCACTTTTTAAAGTTGACTAAAAAAATGCACAAGCTGAAGTGCTGTGTGTGTTAGTATCCAATACATCATGATCAGGGAGGGAGCCTGAACGAGGCTTTAGCTGCTGAGGTTGCTAAAGGCTAGTAATCAGTGGTTGTGTGGCTGTTGCCAAGGCAACAGGAGACCTGAGACAACCCTGTGCTACTGCCGGGACTACTAAGCAGGCACTGTTGTACTGTGTCTCCCAGGTAGCACCAGTTAAGTGTTTAGCAGCCAGACCTACCGGTAGTCCTGGTATGGCTCACAACTTACACTGGCTAGGCCTATTTTACTTTGAGACAATATTGGAGGATCGCCAAGGTCAGAGAGGCCCTAATGTCAGCAAGTCCACTGCTTGAGACATAGGCCAAATACCTATTCATAGGCCTAACAGAAGAGTCAACACCTATTCGGTTTTTAGGAAACCACAAACCACTGACCACAACCTCATTCATTAGAGAGGTGTGCTTTCACTGTTTGTTTTCCTAATTAAAGACTGGTGGTCAGGTATTCATTAGAGAGACACTTTAGCATCAGACATTGTGACCAAACACTTGTTACACTGCATTCTGAAGAGGATCCCTGACTAGTAAGACATATCAGCTATATATATAACAGGATTTAAAAACTTCAAAAAAAATGTCTCTTTTTCACTAGAACTTCTTGAAAATTCCTTCATTTGCAGAGAATGGAAGCTGCCATTCCATTTACATCTCAATGCTTTCTGGGTAAAAAGTGATATCATCCTGTTGTTATTGATGGCATTTATGAGCAGCAACAGCTTGATCGCTGCACTTTGATTGGACCTCCATTGGACCCAATGTTTGGGTTTTAATATTCAGTATCTCATATAGAAATGCAATATCCATAGCCAGCCAAAACTAACACTGCATTTGAAGACAAAATAGTGATTGATAACATGACTTTTGAAGACTAGCCTAGGTCTGCACCTTTAAAATGATTAAAATCTGCATGGTCAGGCATACTTGAGACCATGAGACAACCAGGCCTATTCCACAGCATGGAGTAATATTGCTGCACAGGCTGGGCTAAATACCGTACATTGGTATTATGGTAGAATGATGTATATGATTGTATTACCATTAGGCTACACCTTTCATAATTAGATATCATAAAGGCTACACCTCGTACATCGATGAAGATGTTGTAGCCTATCAATACAAAATTATAACTGTTGGTAAGACACAGACACAAAAAAACACAGAAAAGTTTAAAGTATAAAAGTCATAACTACTGGTTTATAAACAATGACAAAATGCTGAACATTTAAAATTGTCAATCTCAAGGCATTGTCTTGCGTTGCTACTCCGCAGAATCATACGAATTGCAGAATTTTGTTTAGAAGGTGTTAGGCTTAGTACGAAACATTCAGTTGACATTTTTGTCAAAAGTTATCATGATTATGATATTCATCATCAGCTAGACGATTAAATACGGTCTGCCTCTGTATTGTGATGCAGACCATATTGTGCTATTGCACGCAAAACCCAGCCCTAGTCTCTGCAGAAATCTCCACAGCTACACATTCCAGAGAGCAGTAAGCCTCTGAGGAGTAGCAGAAACTGAGCAATACTACCCAACGCCATCTCGACCATGCACACAGAGCCAACAGAACAAGGGCCAGCATCCTCCTGGCTGTCGGCCCAAGCCTAGGGTTCGGCCCTGGGTCCATGCCCACGCCTACTGAGGACACTCTCCAGATCTCTGGGCTCTGGGCTCCAGCCACCCGCTATTAACTGGGGTGGCCTTCCGGTAACAGTTGCCACCCAAATATGAATTAATAAATAAATAAATAAACAAACAATACACAAATAAGTATCTGAGGTTTGTGTATGACATGATGGAGCTTGAGCTTCTGCAAGGTTTTTGGCAAGAAAACCAACCTGAGGATTAAAGAATGAAACCTCCACACATCAGCTCATCTTTAAACAAAGAGATTGCCCTGAGAAAGTAGTGTGTGTGCATTCCTACACAAGAGTGAAGGAATTGGATTCAGAATGTATTGTTTTCCACATAGAACTGACGTTCACAAGGTACATCGACAGTACAGTATGTGCAATAACTGTCAGGACACCTGAGTGCCTTATCCTATGCCTCTAGTACAAACATTTTTAAGACCCCTACAGAAATACCTAGGCCTACCACAAGTGTCGTGGTCAAAATGCAGTCTGATTCATCTCCAGAGTGGTTTACAGAGTCAGCATACTTTGACGTAACAACTATATAGTTGTAGCAACTATATTATAGGTTACAGGTTGCTTCTTTTAGGGTCTTAAATATCTTAAATGAAATGCGAGACATTTTAAGACTATTTAAAGAAGCCATGATGTGCAATAGAGGCCATAAATTCAGACACCATAGCCTACTCCACAATAAGGGGGCGGTATTGTTAGCACGGAGAGAGCCATAGTCTACAGTGCTTTTCCTAAAAACATGTCAAGAAAAACAAAACAAAAAAAAGGACACCAGCATGATGGGATAGATCTAATCCTAAAATCCAGACACAATATAAATTCCACATTATTTTCTGGATCACCAATCGCCAACAAAATCGATTAAGTTCTTGCTTGTCCCAATATACACATGATTGTCCGAAAATGTCATCCAAATCCGTGTAGTACTTTCTGAGTTATCCTGCTGACAAACAGACAAACCAACTCGACCGAAAATATAACCTCCATGGCAGAGGTAATTATTGCTACTTGACAAATGAGCAATGTGTGACTACCAGCAACTAGCCTAATGTTAGGTAAGCAGACTTACCATCTTCAACTTTACATTAGGTTATGGATAATGGATTAGGGGGAACAGCACAACAGCAAAGCCGAAGTGCAAAGTTTTCACCTCCAGATCCATTATTTCCCTACATCACGCGCTTATGGATCACACAGACTAGAGTAAAAATGATTTACAAAAAAGAAAAATCAAATATCGCTTAAGGAGACCTGATGAGAAACGCAGCTTATGAAGTGTGCCATCCCATTGTGAGTACATCATTTCTCACCCGAGATGAAAATAGGTTAAACTCAAATATGATTTTATGTAAATACAATGGCTGGAAGTAGTGTACTGTGTGTTTGTGTGTGTATAAGTAACTGGTGGTGTTGGCATGTACTTTTTAATGTGAAGGGGGGTCTGTGTGAGTGAAGGATCCAAACCACTAGAGATGCACATTTAGGGTGGAAACAGACTCTGACAGGTTCATTTACAAGCCAAGCATTGCAAGCCCTGGCTGCAACTCCCACATGGAGGTTTGACAGGGAGCTGTGTTACTTGCTACTGCTACACAAGGCAGAAGACATGTAAGAAGATGCTTTTGTCACAGTACTTAAACTCTGTAAGGCATCATGCAAACCTTTTGACAGGAAACCACGGTGGAGGTATTACCTAACTGCACAGCAGAGGTCTACCCACTTCACCACTTTCAGACTGACTAGGTTACTGTGCTGAGTGTAGCCACCTGCAGCTTATAGTAATTCTATTACACCAGACATGACAACGTCCAACAATAGTGCAGACGTCATGGGTCAAGAACACATTAATCACTACCACAGCCTGGGCTATGTCCCTGCTTCACTAATGTTCACTCATCCTGGTAGCCACTGTAATGTGGTCCAGTTTCCCAAAGTCCTGAATCAACTGGGTAATGACTTCAAGTAAATTCAACGAAATTATGCATACACGTGCGTGCACGTGGTGAGTGAGTATCAATGAGGGGTCATATTTCAACTGATTCACATAACGTTATATCGACAATCCAGTGCCATCACTGTACACACAGTGCCTCCATATAATAGACCTACAGCTTTTGAGCTCGTTTCTCGCGCTCGCGTGTCGCCCACATCTAACTTATGTAGATGAGACCTCCAAATCTCGTTGACTCCTAGGCGGGACCTCGGAGTGTTCCTCTGTGAAGACTGGGCACTGGGCAGAGAGAGAAATGACTTCTAGATTGACTCCAACTAGTGTGTCTGGTTATACTCCTCAACTAGATTAAGTACCTAGCCAACATGCTTACTACAACGTGAGTATTTCCCCCTCCTTCACAAAGCTGATTAACGTCAGCAGAACCACACCGTTATCAACGTCTCCTATTATTTCTATGACTAATTTACTACTGGCAAAATCACGCTCGTCCTCTTGCTCTACACAAGAGGAGTAACTTACCGGTAGTTCTAGTTACATTTATTGTGCTCTAAGGGAGGGTGTGGACATAATGTACACGCAGATAACGCTAGCATCATATAGTTTAACGTTGCATGAATTCCATAGTCACATCTCCATAGTCCCCTCCCCTCCCCCTATAATAACGTTGTTAAACGACTGAAGGACGAAACTGGAGAAAATAGTCATATGGGCTAACTAACGTTAACGTTATCCATCCCCATTCACACCGAACGACTCTCATGCCAACTTAGCGTATGGTCGCCACACGTGTGATGGGCTAACCAAAAAGCGCTAACCACGCTAACCCAATTTTCCAGGCTAGGCGCGTGAAACCGTTAAAGGAGTGCGCGCAACATCAGCGATGCCTGTGGCCAACACGGACGATACTCTGAAAAACAGTAAACGTTAAGAGCAAAGGAAGTCACAGCCTAGACAGTTAGCTCAGAACGTTAACGTTAGCTGCGTAACTTAGCGGTGTTAGCTGACTGTTTCTCTGAACCCTGGTGTTACTAGCTAGGCTCCCAGTCAACATCCCATACCGAGATGCTAGCTCACACCCACTTGATCAACCTAAAGAGGGATGTTTGCACACATCATACAACGTTAATGGTATATTGTGCTTACCTGAACCTTTTGGAGAGGTGTGAATCTCAAGTCATGCACAAATGGATTTCTGACGGGGGGAGCCAGCTCCTTCCCATCCCCTTCCACTGGGCATCGTTTGCAGTTCGGCAATCTCATCCCTACCAAACCGAATGGGACGGATTTTTAGCTGGAAACAGCCCCAAGCGACTTTATCCTAACGCTCTTTCCCCTGGGAATTTCGTATCCTCCCGCCGAGTCCAGGTTACACGTTATCTTCTTTTCTTCAGAGATAGAGATGGCTTCGGGATTAAGCGGATCATGTAGCTATTTGACGGTAGCTTTGCACGCAATAGTCCCGTTAGATGTGTCGTAAAGATGCAGCCAGGATCTTGCTTGGTTTACTCATAGGACGCATGCGTCGGGCCTGTCTGACATCACCAAACCAAGTCGGGGTGTGTCGAACTGTGCCGAGTAATATCGAATCTGACTCTCAGAGAAACACATCAGTGTGGAGTTCATTATTTTCATACAGTCATTGGTGTGAAGCATCCCACGTATTGGAAAATAATATCATTTTATTACAATTCTTAAACATCAATATTATGTGTGATTTGTAATGATTTGTGAAAAAATCTGATCACAATAGCCTAGGCTACGACATGGAACAGTTGCAACACTTTTTGCATTTATTTATTGATTTGCATGCAATAATGCATTTTTGGTTGGCCTATGCGTTTCAAGGAGGAGCTGTGAATTACCTGTGTAGGCCTATGACATTGCCACAGCGTTATTTAAGTGTGTGCAATCATTTTTCCACTTAACAAGACTTGTATGGATGATCCATGGAAACTTGCGTCTTGGAAGAAAATGGACTGGGCCACATCTCTGGGTATCAGCCTACCTGCAAGGAAAAGTGATTATGACACAAAGTGAAAAGTGATGACACAAATCAGAATTTAAACTAACTAGTTGTAAAAAAAAAAAAAAAAAATGCAGTCTAGTAATTTTCTAGATCCTCCAAGCATCAGTATACTCCTTTAAAGTATCATCTGTGACAGTGGCCATATCATACCCAGGTAATTAATTCACATTAAAACACACCCAGCATGAAAATTAGTTTTATCAACAAGAGATATTCACAAATTCATATTTATCCCAGTAAATGATGGTGAGATTGAGGCCGATTCATGTTGTTGCCAGTTCATTTTAGAATTCCACTGCAGGTTATCACCCTCTAGTGGTGGAATGATGATATAAAATCCCACATGCAAAGGTAATCCTGAGATGCCAGTATGATATTTCATTTGAGGCTTATTAGTTTGACTTAATTTATAGAACATGAGAGCATAAATCAAAAAAAGTTATAGTTGATTTTTTTTTTTCTTAACATTTTTTAACTTGACCGAACTTCATAAAAGACACATTTGACTGATCTATCACTAAACTGAAACTGAAGTGTTGTGTTCTGAATCTGGCCTAGGGCAGCAAAAAGACTTACCGGCCCTAAATGTACCCTAAAAAAAACACTTATCATCATATTTTCAAAATAGTGCTGCCATTTGAAGCTCAGTGTGTCTTTTTCCATTTCAAGCTTTTCCAGACCTGCTAAAATGATGTGAACTTCCCAGATGAAAAAGTCACTTGCTTGCTATTAGGAATATTGCAAGGAGGAGCAGTAGCATTTTTAACCATGTTATCAAATCCAGCCGCCATGATTTAAACAGAGCCGACTCCATACGCTATATACGGCTCTGGATTTAAAGGTATGATGCTTCCATCTAGTGGCCATTTAATGCATTACATTACATTTATTAAATTTAATCAGAAACATTGTAAATAGGTCTAGTTATGCTAAACATAGGATATATTTTTACATAGGATATATTTTATAGTTTATATTCAAGATACATTTATCAAAGTGAAACTATATTTGTGTTTGTGCCATATAGGGTTCATAATGCTTTTGTTGAAACATCTTTTCATTTTAATAACAGACTTTTTCCAACCTAGTGTGACCATGCATCTCCTTTTTTATGTGGTGCACCATGAACTCCCACAGTGAAGACAGACTTTACAAGTCAAGTCAAGTCAAATTTATTTATATAGCACATTTAAAAACAACAGGAGTTGACCCAAAGTGCTTTACAGTATGAGGTAAAGAAAAAGGCAAAGCAAGGCAAAATAGATAGTAAATACAAAGCAAGGTTACAGAGCAAGAATTAAAGCCATAAAAGAACACTAAGAAATATCAATACAGCGGAAATACAGATGCTAAAAGATTGACACAATAAAAAGAATAAGTAGATAAATTAATACATTAAGAAAAGTAAAGAATAAAAAGGGTAAGATAAATAATTAAAAATGAAGTCATAATTAAAAAAAAAAATAAAATAAAAATAAGGGAGGCCTCAGACTGTATTAAAAGCACAGGAGAAAAAGTGGGTCTTAAGACAGGATTTAAAACTAGGTAGTGTGGGACATGACTTGATATGGGGGGGTAAGTGGATGTTGTCCTCTTGGTCTAAGAAGTCATTTTACTCTTCACTCTTCACTCTTAAAGGTACAAAAAGAGTTTCTGCATTGTTTTCCAAGCGATTTCATTCTTATCTCAAATCGCAGGCATTTCCCCTTGATTCGCTAGCTATATATATTTACATTTATATTGTTCCCATTTATATTGGCCCCCAACCAGCTAATTGGGGGCGTTGTGGTTCTGTAGCTACATATGCTGTGTTTTGTAAGTTCAAGCCTATGGGGTCTGTGTGCTTTCCATTCATTAGATTCTCAACACTCTGAAATGTAAATCACAAAAGGAAATGTGTCTTTTGCTGAGATGGAATATAACTTCATGAAAAGGGTTTGAAATTTTATTTTGATATTTGCAGTTGGCATTTCACCATTCTGGAGCACATCAAGTAGACCGTATGACCTTTGATTCAAGAAGCAAATATAGAGGTAAATCGAGGTTTGTATGCAACCCATTTCCCAGTCCGACCCCACTCCTCTTTGTCTTTATGGAGATGTGGCAGAGGAGAGGAAGAGGTGTGTCATTCTAGTTATGATTTTAGTTGATTTTAGCTGGCCTTCATGGTTGGTTTGTGTCCCCACATAACAGACCTTCTCTGAAAGCCCCATAGAAATTGCATGTGGGACTTGTGGTTCGGCTCAAATTTGATCTTCCTTTCAGTGTGCTTTCTGTAATTCAAGTTAAAGTGGGTGCTTAATTCATTTACATAAGAGAAAAATGCTCTGATGAGGCCAACAACATACAGATTACTGGGAATAACAGTATTGTAGAATCGCACAGTATAATTACCAGTTACCAAGTAATAACCAACGGTGATTATATTGCTGTATGCCATATATTTTAGTATGTATGTGTGTTTACCACATGCTTACTGTATTTAACATCAAATGCAGAGAGGAAACTGTGAAAAAGAATTTCCCTAAGGGGACAATAAACTAACTAATTAATAACTAACTATAGTGGAGTTAAAGGATATGTCAGTGCAGTATTACAGTATATCACAGTAGACATGATACATGCATAGTAGATCTATATGTACTGTATATGTATGACATGCAGTACTCTATGTTACTGTGCCATTCTTGAGATGGTTAACATTTTCATCTTTTTATTGGGTCCGAGCCTTACTTTGTCTTCTGTTCTTTACTGAACCATAAAACGCAAAATCTGTGTGTGTTTGTCAGTTGATATAATATCATACGCCTCTATTTTGTTGTACTATATGCTGACTACACTTGACTTGCTTAGAGCCATGTTTTCTCTCCCGTGTGTGTAATTGTAATGTGTCAGGAGTTGTCACAGCGATGCAGTGTCACCAGCTTCAGAGTACCTCTCCGCCTCTCCCAGAATTTCCTGAGGGTAGCACTGTCAAAGCCGCCCGCAGGGTGATGTCATCAGGTCACGACATTTTCATTTGGCAGGCGAGGAAACCGAGAGGTCACGGAAGAAGGGACATATTTCCGTGTGTGTGTATTTCCGTGTGTGTGTGAGAGAGGGGGGGACATTCATGTGTGGTGTGTAGATGTATACTGTGTGTGTGTGTGTGTGTGTGTGTGTGTGTGTGCGCGTGTGTGCGTACATGTTTGTGTATGTGTGTGTGTGTGTGTTCCTCTCGGCTGAATTAAAAGGTAAGAAATGCAATTTAAAGACACGGCGTAAACAATCCCCTTACACTTGTACCTGGTCCAGACACAATTTCCCAGCTCTTGTCCAATTCCATTATAGCCTGGGGCATGGCGCATTGGAACAAGTGGTTCAACACCACTGATTAGATCAGTAATGGAGCTGTTTTATCGATCCACATGACATTTGCAGGAATGAAACATTGAGATTTTGTACACAAGAAACATTCTGTTTGCTCTGACATACCTGCTCCACAAACATAGCTGTCTGTATAATATCCACTGGTCTTACAGAGTGTGAATTGTATGGTTATGAGAGGTTAACAAAACACTGGTGGTAAGCGGTCTAGAGTTGTTGATATTGTTTGTTTTGTCTGGTCTTGCTTAGTTTATGTTATCACTGGTGTGAGACTTTGACTAGTTTATTTTGGTACATTTCATTTTGGGAAACATTCCTCACATTGAGATATAGAAAAGGTTGCATTCTTTGTGTTGTACATTGCGACCCACTCAACATCAAATGAGAACAAATAGTATCCTGTTTTCTTGTTTGTAGTCTCCAGTAAGTTTTTTTTCTGAGATACCAGAAATCCTGATCGCTTTCCTCCTTGTGTGTGTCTAAAGAAGAAAAGGGATTTAGATTGGAGTGGAGGTAAAGTGGCATGTTAAATATGTCCTACATTAATTTACTTTGTTTACTTTACCAGCTCAAAGCATAGGAGGGAGAATGGTGTCACTTCCACACAGTGGACTGCGATACAAAGAAACAATCTTGTAATTTCACTCTCCTCCAGCCCACAGAGTCACATATGGTTTTAGGACAGCTACTATAAAGCTGCTGTAGAAGTTGTTGCTCTTATTTCACAATGACACTTGCACATTTCCCTTTTGGTGGGCTTGTTGGATATGTTGGTGCATTGAGAGAGGTCAGAATAGGAGATATACTGTAGAAATAGGAATATGAAGATACTAGGCAGGCAGGGCCAAGCTACCAACTGTCAGATCTTTAATTTGTCCATTAAGAAAGTATTCTGTCTATTGTTTAATATACAATTAGCTCATAAACAGGTTTTGAATCTGATGTCATTATTGTGAACAGCACCTTTACAAAAAGATCATGGAATACTGAGCTCCCCTTCAACCCTCTCTGCCTATAATCCCCAACAAGCACCCAAAGAGATAAAATGTGAGTTTTAGTAGATCTAAATAGTTTAGTCCAAAAAGTATTAATCTAGATTAATGCCATTAATTTCTTTTATTTGTATTGACCCAGTCATAATCTTTGAAAGATCTACGCTCATGCACAAATATGACCCTTAAGAGGTCTCTCTCTCTCTCTCTCTCTCTCTCTCTCTCTCTCTCTCTCTCTCTCTCTCTCTCTCTCTCCCTCCATCTCTTGTGCTATAGCATTGATGGATGTGTTTGTGTAATGTCACCATGTCTGTGAGCGTGGTTTTGCACATGTACGTAGGCAAGGCTGGAGTGTTGTTGAGCGTATGCTGTGCCCTTGGGGGGCAAACAGGTGCTGTGACAGGCAGAATGCTGTTCCTCTGCTGTTTTAGGCGTGTTGGACCAGCTCTGCTCTTGCTGTCCGTCAAACACTTCAGCGTGTAAGAAACAAGGCTCCACACCAATGTCAGCATGATGTTTCCTGCAGGAAAACAGATGCACTGCTCGATAGCTGCATTTATGGGACAGGTCATATGGTCTGTCCCAGGTAGACTACCTCTAATCCTGCTCTGAGTTTTTCTTCAGCACTTGTAGACCATTAAAGTGAAGAAAACAAAGTAATATGCACACCGGAGCTCCCAGAGTTTGACTTTGAAGGTACAATGTGTAACGTTTTTACTGTTCAATATGAAAATATGCTTTACCTGTTCGCAAGCCTGTCCTTTCTCATAAATATTAACCACCACTATTAATTCCATATGTCCGTACTGGCTTGAAATCTCGCATTTGCACGCACATTAACTAGGGTAGACTCTCCATGTATTGCAGCCATCTTGGAATACGGAAGGTGAAAACGGTCATATCTTTCACGTTTTTGCTATCGACTGACAATAGCCCGACATCCGTGTGCAGGCTTCCGTAGGCCTAGCTGTAATACGTGATTTGCGTTGCGTTACACTTAATTTCTCTCGAAGGAGAACCAGAACAGACCAGAACTGTCTCTCAGCTTCCCTTTTTATCTCCTCATGAATGACCCTCAACCTCCAGGATGAAAGCCAGTCATGAATGAGAGGATATCCTTCAATTCCTCTACAGCTTGTGCGAGGCTATGGGCTTTTGGATGAATGTCCGAATGTGAAATAGTGTTTGAGTGAGTTTTATCTGTTTGTCAGTTCTTTGAGGTCAAACGTAACTGATAGTAGGTCTCATTCATTCCAGGATGCTCCACTCTTGGAAGTCATCAAATATATTTTGAGTTTTGAAACTGATATGCAGACAGACATGATCACAGATGGTTGTTTATCAAAGGCCCCAAGTATTGGAATTTCTGTGATAGTAGGCAGATTAAGACTGGACTGCATTTGTCTACATTCTTCCTCTATCTCATGCTCTCTTCCTGTTGGCTTGAAATCCAAGCGCAGGTGGGCGTTTCTGTGACAGGTGTTACCTGTGCTCAGGTGAGTTCAGCTCAGAGGAGCACCTTGATCATGGCTGAGGATTTGTGGAAGGTGTGCGTGGTTTGCATGCAAGCGTTTGTGTGTGTATGTGTGTGTGTTTGTGTAAGAGAGAGAGAGAGAGAGTGTGTGTATCTGTGTAGGGGGTGTGTCTTGTAGTAACTGAAACTTCCGTGTTGCCATCGCAAGGTGCATGTTGAACAGGAGTGATCTTTGTGCAGAACACAAGTGTTTGGCTGTCCTCTCTCATGCCTATCTTTCAACCCTAGTTGGCCCTCTGAGCACCTGCTCTTCTGAAACTCCACACGGCTCCGAGAAACACCTGAGCGCTGCTCGACCCCACCCCCCTCCTCCCCTCACCCCCACCCCCCTCCCGTGTCTCCAGGTGTCCATAGGAGGGCGCTGAGAGATGGCTCCGATGCAGGTGAGTGTTGCGATCAGCTCTGTGAGGGGATCAGAGGCTCTGTCCTTTGATGCAGGCTCATCATACAAGGCTCCCTTTCCTGTGGCTGCATTAGAAGAGCCAGGCTCCTGTCCAGGTCCCGTGTTTGAAGCAGGTGAAACAGGATGTGACGCGTAGG
>JAODXP020000023.1:23985980-23990980 GCA_027497455.2 Sardinella longiceps
TCCTGAGGTCAGCTGTACACGCACACACACACACACACACACACACACACACACACACACACACACACACACACACACACAATCTCACATTCGGTACCTACTGATCTTTCTATACCCCACCTAGTCTATGAATACACTCACGGGCACACATATATCAAAATGACAACACACACACACACACAAACACACACTTATGTCACACTAGCATGACACATACACCAGATATTCAACCTTTCATGATCGTCATCCCCATGTCAAGTAAAGCCACATGCAACTCTGTCCTTCTGGAGCAACTCATTTGGTCTTCAATAAAATATTGTGTGTGAGTGTGTGTGTGTCTATGTCTATATGTCTGTGTGTGTGTGTGTGTGTGTGTGTATGTGTGTGTGTGTGTGTGTGTAGTATATGTGTGCTACAGTATGTGTGTGAGGTGGCTGTAATTAGAGTGACAGCGTCAGATGAAATGTATTTTCTCTGTCAAGAGTGCCGTCCCCGTAGAAACCACTTCAATTTACTTTGTCTCGCGCAGAACAATACTGTCCCGCCGGACCCTCCGCACAAAGGACCATTACAAAAGCACATTCATATTTAATACACTCCCAAATGTTTGGTGCCAGTTACAAATGGAGACACGGTAAAGTATTCATGCCATGCAACCAACAGGGCTATGTATTAGTAATACATGTCGAGAGAAGAGAAACATATTCACTTGCTTATATTCATTTGTTGTCAGGATGCATCTGGCCTCCTGGAGAAGAGAAGGGAGGCACAGGAGAACAGAGGAGTAGAGGAGGATGAAAGAGGGAAAGAGAGGGGGAGAAGAGAGGAGAGGAAAGCTGCTCAGAGATGTCAGAAATAGAGAGGAAGGCTTCTGCCAAAGGTTAAAGTGCAGCTATGCTAACACAAATGGTTGAGGGAATGTGTGGCTGAGAGTTGGGGTAGTAAGGAAATAAAACAACACACACTACTCCAGCCGTAATGTTGACCAAATTTGAATCTTTGGAGTTGTATATTGTTAACAGTATTATTATAAAATAAAAATCTCTGTAGAGACAACAAATTTCAACAATGTATTGAACGAGTAAAATGCTGGTCAATTACTTTGTTTTGCAAAGTACTCATTCATGGTCCACAGATTACACATATTGGTCCACACATTACACATAACATAACACATGTTGAAGCTTATATTCCACATCTGTTCTCTGATGAGGTGCAACCCACCTGAGGTCTTTAAACATAGTGTATAAGTGTAGTGTTTATTTAAAGAAGAGGCTGTTTACTGGCTAATCATATATGCATATACATCTCACCATTGCCTGTGCCACCCTCTCCCACTGTTCTGTGTGACAGTAATGCAGCTCAGGTTTATAATTGGCTTGCATATGAGGGAGCGAAGGAATTCCTGAGCGCTGATTTAATTTTAATGTAATTTTACTTTAATATGCAATTAGTCTAGAGCTCATTCGGGCATGACCAGAGATCAGAATTAAATTAGTATGTGTGTGTGTGCGTGTGTGTGTGTGTGTGTGTGTGTGTGTGTGTGTGTGTGTGTGTGTGTGTGTGTGTGTGTGTGTGTGTGTGTGTGTGTGTGTGTGTGTGTGTGTGTGTGTGTGTGTGTGTGTGTGTGTGTGTGTGTGTGTGTGTGTGTGTGTGTGTGCAGTGCTGCACAGAGTGCAGGCATTGTATGAGGTTGACACATTATCAACAAATAAACTAGCACTCTCTCTATGCCCCCAGACTGACACCCAAATGAAGGTGGTACAGAGAGCTGGGACACTGATAAAGACAATGGCACTGATAAACTCAATGCAATGTCACAACGACAATTAACAGCCTCTAAATTCAGTGTTTAGAAAAATCCAGTTGGAAAGCCAAAATTGAATAATCAACCTCCCATGAAATGAATGTTCATTTTGTTTTGCTTGTAAAAAATAAAAATGTAGTTTCTACAGAAAGTGAACTTTTTGGTCACACCATTGCTGAGAACAATACTGTATGGTAAGCATTTGTATGATGTTAATTATTTACTCTAAAGCTGTAGAGAAAAAAAACATATTTAAGTGGTATTTCTGCTTGCTTATGTTCTCTAACAACATCCATAACACGGGACATCCTATTAACACACAAATCATATTAGTTGAAAAAAAAAATCTGAAGACAATTCAATTGTTGTTTGTATAAGACTGAATGATGTGGGCATGTTATTATTGTGAAGTAGCCATTTGTAAGTTGCTTACTTTTTGCAGAACAGTAACTGAACAACTGTTGTTCCCTGGCAAAACAAAGATTGCATAATTGTATTGTATAGACAAACACTTGGGTTTCACACAGATACACACACACACAGTTTTCCTGCCCTGAAGGTGAGGCTAGTCTCCGGCAATGACAAACACAAAAACACAAACAGACAACAGAGCGTATTAGTAAAGTACAAGCGAGCGGAGGGGGACTTGTGCCGGCGTTACAAGTGCAGTGAGTGCCATAAAGAGAGGCACCGAAAGTGAATGTTCACCGTGGTGTTACATGCCAGAAACAAAGGTAAGGATTAATAGTTACAAAATGAAACGCTACTAAGAATGCATGTTTACCTCTGGTTATATGCATAGCAAATGCAGAAGGGAAGAAATTGAAAATAAAAACAATTAAAATTTCAACACAGCAATGTGCAGAGGAGCATATCGTAATGACTACATGCTGGAACATAAGTTAAAAGTCTTCCAGAATTTATAGTACACGAAGCGCTGTTTCTCTGGGTGTAAGTGAAAGAGAAATTTGCATGGGCATGAATTAGAGATGCGCCACAACACAAGTTTTTACTACTTTAGGCACCAATCAAAATTAATTATTTCTAATGTTAATTTTTCATTGGCCCAGTACCAGACTGAGAGAGTGCATTAGTTACTTTGCATCCTCTAAATCTTTCATGGCAAGCTGTTCGGCAGGAAAACAAAATTGTCGTCTAGAGGAAAACAACAAGGCTGACAGTGATGAGGAGGTTCTCTCTGCTCTCCTCTCCTCTCCTCTCCCCACTTAGAGTTCCAGTGTTAGCATTCCACAAGGTCTCACACACATGTATGTTTGATCACCTGATCTAAAGGCTGCTTAGTTAGTTAGCTTATTACAATAATGTCACACAAGCAGTATGGTGAAATCATCACATACAGTATCCTTATGAATTTTTATTTTTTTTTATTGTGGAAGATCCCGTGATTTCTCCTAAAACCTCATGAAAATATCAACATTAACACATACACATGCATAGCACATTATCATACAGTATCTACATACTGTACATGTAGGTACAAAAATCATCTATATTGATTACAAATATTTGAACAGTTGAGAAATTTTTGAATTTTTGAATTGTGTGTGTGTGTGTGTGTCTATACATGTATTTTCACTCAGCTGTCTCAGTCACTGTACTTCAGTAAGTTTATCTCAGTAAAGCCTCATCCTAAATGTGGCTTTAACGAGGTCTACATGACCCCTCTGTTTGGGAAGAGACACAGCTTCTGCTCACTGCTTGCCTGGGCTCACACTGCTTGCCTGACTGCGGAACAGTGCCACGGCAGATGTTGCTCCTCCAGCATTCGCTGGTTTCAGAGGTTCTGCGGCAGCTTGCCTGGGGCTAAAGGCTTTTTTAGGGGCCACAAGAGGGTGGGGGGTGGAGGGCAGCGTGGCCCTGATTGCTCGCTGGGTCCCCTGGGCTTCTGCCGATCATATGTTTACTGTGTAAGCATACCTTCTTCATGCAGTATTCAGCAATGGCCCTGTTAGGCCCCTCTGTACCAGAATTGCTCAACTCAGTGGTTGGTTAAAAAGATGTTGTGTACAGTTTTATTTGAGTTTCATGCCAAAACTTAGTGTCCAGTGCCTTTGTAGAGTGTTAGTGTGTTGTTCCAAATGAAGTAGCGAACTAGACAGAGTTGAACCTGTCAGCCATTATGTGGATCTGTCACTCCAGGGCCCAGCGCCTTGATCCACACTGAAAGCAATCATGAGTGGGGATTTAATGCATTCAATTATTAGTGAAGTCAGTGACGGGTCGATGCTCTTTGGCATGTTTATGAAACAGGTCCCCACACGCTCTCTTTCTGTGGCAAGTGATGTGAGAAGTTGGGTGGATTTATTTTTAAGTGGGGGTTAATTCTTTAATGAACACCACTCAAGCAACTAATATTGGCCTTTTGACGTTCACCTAACCTTCATGGATCAGCGCTTCATGTAAATAAACCCCATTTTACGCCTATTAGTGTCACTGACTGTATTTTGCTTTTGCGACGAGTCTTATCCACTACTATACCGAAGCCACTTCAAGAAAAAAATAAGCCAGTAATAAACTCAATTACCCAAGATTCACTCCTGCTGAAGACTTAAAGGAAGCTCTGAAGCAATACTCTCCTCACAGTCTCCTTACTGTGCATCTGTGTTGTATTTTGCATGACCTGCCAGGCTAAGGCTCACAGTGAACATCAATAATGCACGGCAGGGCATCTGCATATTAATCACGTTAATCTCAGTGTCGTCGTTGACACTGATTTGTTGGGATTATGCTCGATTAGAGAGGTTTACTGCTCATGCTCCCCACCCTGCATTAGCATTTTTGATGGGGACCAGGGGCGGGGAAAGGGGGGTGGTAGGGGACTTAACAGCTCGGTTCCAGAGCACTGAGGTTCCCTGTGATCAATTATAAAGGTACTAATGAGGCTAAGAATGCCCCTCTGTGACGCTTTCATTCAAAATTCATCCGCTTGTGTTTTATTCATTCAGGCCAAAGTCAGCACGGTAGGACCCAAACAGCGTACCGTACCGTGTGAGACAGGGCCTGCACATCTGTTAGAGCAACACCCGCACAAAAATTACACACATTCACACACTTACACACACACACACACACACACACACACACACACACACACACACACACACAGATAAAAACATAGCCTGAATCAACACTTATTTGGATGATATACTACTTGTTCCATGTGGATTTCGAA
>JAODXP020000023.1:23995980-24023480 GCA_027497455.2 Sardinella longiceps
GTGCGCAAAGTTATCACAAGAGCATCGATTTCCGTGGCTTGCTTGTCTGTTTGAGAGCAGAGACAGCGAGCATGTTGCCCTGCTTGTTCACACCGCACAGAACAAACACGCCGCCTCTGCCAAGAGCGCGCGAAGGGAGAAACAACAGACAGAGAGAGAGAGAGAGAGTATTTGCGCGAGCACCGCGGGGCAGAAGAGACTCCAAAACGCGCGGGGCTGCAAACACATGCGCACGTCGTTATCGGGCCTCCGCACGAGCGCTGAGCAAAGTTTAAGCTGATCCGCTGACAACGGCGCGTCTGGCAGCCAGAATCGCACACAGCAATTCTACAGAGGAACACGGGGAAGGCGCAAGTAAAAAGAGCGTTGTGCACGCGTTGGCTGACCCATGTAGCACATGAATAGAGACACAAAGAGCACAGCTGGCGAGACCAAAGCGCGGGGCAGCACAGTTTGTGATGATTCACTCTGGACCCCGTCACTTTCTGCTCAAAAGCTTGCCTGGATTTTCAGAAATCTATGTATTATGTGCGCAAACAATAAGCGGCTATTGCTTTGAAAAGCCGGAATTATGCCATTCGAAATTGGCACAGGTGGGAAAAATTAATTTGATGTTGTCTAATCGGTTGGGGGGTGGATGGATTTTCTGAAAAGAGGTCTCTGATGTGAGTGTGTTTGACAAACTCACAGCAGTATTTTACAAAGTCTTTCTGTGCCACAAGCAAACACACACATACATACACAGACACACACACACACGCCTACACACATTCAGTAAGCATTGTTGATACTCCTGAGGGTAGCTGTTGGAGGTGTTAAATCCCCTAGCCTGATGACTGTCATGTCTGTTTCACTGCCATACTGTGTAGAGAACAGAGGCTTTAGGCGGGGGAGGTGTTAGTCCAGCACCGATTGTTCATGCCGCCGCTGCCATTGCTAGAGTTGTGCCCGGCCGCAGAGTGGGCTAGCCATTGTCACGTTCTTTCAGAGCAGCAGAGAGGGCCTAATACATGTCCAATAGACCTCACAACAGTTCTCAGATCAGGGTAATCCACACTCCCGTGTTCTTCTCACACTAAGCCGGCGAGTTGTTTGTTTGTTTGTTTGCGCGTTTGTTTATCACACCTCAAACAAATGTCCATCTGTGATCGCTCTTGTCGAGAGTTGTCGAGGATTACAGCAGCCTATGGCTTGAGGTGGTTGGTTGAAAGCGGATTGTTCAGGACAAGTGTCACCCTGTTTGTTCCTCGTGTTCCACCATGTCCCATTCACCAGCGCTCTGTGTTCTTTTTATGTCACTTCCTGTACGATTATGCTCACTGCAGCAGTGTTTTGAGAAAGTGTGAGTTCTACAAATAGTGGACATCCCCCACCACAGACAAAGAAAAACACACACACACACACACACACACACACACACACACAAACTTGCTTTACCAGTGCATTATAGCAGATCTCTGATCTATTTCAGCACAACATGGTTTCATGGACAGTCAGTGAAATGGATTTGTGGGCTGCGGGGTCGTGGCCCCTGCTTGAGAGTGTTGCTATGGCCCCCTTTCACCTCGGCGATGTTTTAATCTGGGGCAGAGAGAGAGAGAGAGAGAGAGAGAGAGAGAGAGAGGGGACGCCTGCTGCTCCGAACAGGTCACAACAAATATAAACACGCTGCAGAACATCAGCCGCCATGACATGATGTCAAAAAGCTCACGCTGAAACGCGGGTGTGTTTGGTTTCACTGCCACACAGCCATGTGGAAAACGCTCTCTGTTTTTCTTTCTTTCTGTCTTTTCCCTGATCTCACATACACATACACATACAAAATCAGCTGACACTCACATTCATGTCACACTCACACACACACACACGCACAGAGGCTGGTCACTCGAGCAGGAACTTGAGCTAT
The DNA here is from genome assembly GCA_027497455.2 of Sardinella longiceps. Classification (NCBI taxonomy): domain Eukaryota; kingdom Metazoa; phylum Chordata; class Actinopteri; order Clupeiformes; family Clupeidae; genus Sardinella; species Sardinella longiceps. The sequence continues at coordinate 23,997,887 of JAODXP020000023.1, forward strand.
TCCTTTCAATCTCAGAAGTGTTTCTCCTTCAGTAAAAACTGACAGGGCTGCCCTGTTGAGAGACCCGCTGGTCCCATTTCTAATCTGCTCACCTGAGCTACACACACACACACACCTGCACACACACACACACACACACACACACACACACACACACACACACACACACACACACACACAGTATTGTCCAATATGAGCACAATGTATCCATACAGTCATATGCTCTTCTTCTACACACACATTCATGCAAACACACATATCTACAGTGCAGTGTCACAGACACGAACACGTCAGACCTCTCCTGCTTGATTGCTTCCTCTCTCTTCCCCTTGTTTCGTTGTACAACCTTTTGTGGGCACATGGTGAAAAGGAGTCATGTTCAGCCTGCTGCCTTCTTCTGCAGCCTGTATAAGTGGCCAAAGACAATCTGTTTCTCTTCCATCAGCACGCTGGACCTCCGGACAGCCCTCGGACCGCGGCTCGGAGGAATGTCCGTCTCACTCCACTTCCTGATATGGTCCAGCTGAACACAGTGTGTCTTACATCTCTTCCGTCCACTCCTCTGCCAGACTCCCTACTGTAATGACCAGTGGTGTAGCCGCTCAGAAACAGCGGTCTTTATGTCTGAGTACCTTTTGGACACTGTAGCTCTACCTGACTGAAGTGTTTTTGAGCTGTTGTCTTTGTGAACATAAGTCTTCAACATTTTGAGATTTGGTATAACTGACTGGTTGAGTGGTGAATGTGTCAGGATATTCGATGGGTCACCACCAAGGCTTTTGGCCTGATATATTTCTCGTAACTGAGTCTGAATAATTTGCTTTGTTGAGTTCACTGTTGCTTGCTCTGGGTGCAGTTCCTTTGTCTGCAGAAAGAGGTCACTGTTGCTTTACTTACGGGTCTGAATAGGTGCCACCTACTGTAAACTGAGGAGAATAAGACAGAAGAAGAGTCTAGTGTACAAGCCAAGAGGCCCTGCCACAACACTGCATAGCAATGCAACGGACAATTTTACTGATCACTAATGGTTTAGCATTCAGATATAGAACATGTTAAACCCCTAAGCTGGCAGCTCAACTGCAGTGTTACTGGCAAACTGGTTTCTTTTTTCTTTACTTATTTTTTTCTGAGGTTTAAACAAAACTACAAGTATCATTTTCATGAAAACTCATTTATTATTGACTCTTCTTTCCTCTGGTTCTCTTATGGCTCCTAACCATCCTAGAAGAAGGCTTGTGGAACTTGAAGCTATATGTGCTGGTGGGAGTGGGGAGTGGAATTATTTCACCTTGGACTTGTTGTCTTCATCTACTAATAGAGCCAAGATCGCTAACACGCAAGCTACCAGTTACAACAGTGGTTCAAACTAGGCTACCATTTATTTTTATTTGGTTGATTCATTGTTATCATTCTTGTTTGTATAGCGTAAATAATGCATATCAGGTGCTAACATTGCCAAATGTTACTTGGAGGGAAATCCTATCCACACATAAGCCCCATTGAAATCAATAGGCCAAAGTCAGATGCTATAATAGGTAGATATATTATGATATTTCCAAATATTCCCAGATATCTGGTAGAAGTATTCAGCTGCATATTTGGCATACCTTCTCCTTATTGAGGCCTAATGAGTTGATTAAATGCTCAACATTGTTGGGTCAAGTTCACAGAATGGAAAGGATTTCAACGACTTTTCTCTTCTAAGAGCTTACAGCTCATGTTTGTTTACAAGAGTACATGTCCCACCTTCCACCATGTCGAGTATAATAGGTCTACAACAGTCTTACATGGCTGAGTAAATTATACGGCCAATGCATTTTGGACAATACACCACAACATGTAAGATACAACTAGTTGCCACGCACGGAAAAAAATGTATATGTATATAAAAACTTATTCCCTCTTGATGTGAAAATGTCTGCATTACTGGATGTGGTAGTTAATCCATCAAATTAGAGATTCATTGCTGAAAAAAGATGACATTTTTTTTCTAATCTTTTTTCATTTGTATGGAGAATATAGCAAGTCATTAGTTCCCTCTTGTAGTGTGAGCTGTTCACTACAACTGCCATTTAGAATGTGCCCTACAAAGACCACAAGATTAACCTCTATGTCTATCGTAGTTTATTTTAATCATCATTGATATTTCTAAATTATAATGCTACTAATGAACTAATATGCCCCTTGACCCATGTGTTGACACCAAAAATCAGAGAGTTTGGGATCTGGGAATTTGTATCCTGGCAGGCGATTTGACAAGGAAATCGTTTATAAGCAAACCATGACAGCATGAGGCTACATCAACAGTAATCCAAAGCAGAACAAAACACAACCAAGAAAATGTGAGTATGGAAAATGATAGAGAAATTAAGTGAAAAGGAAATTGCATTATCAGCAAAAGTTACTAACACACCGCACCTCACACACACACCTGATTTTTCCCACTTCTTACAGTACATCACCCATGTACTTTATTTATTTACAGTATCTCTCTGTTTTGTTCTAATCTCTCCACCACCTGCTCTTCCTGCTGTGCCCACCCCTCCATCACACATACACCATCACTGACATCACCCCCTCTTCCTAATGCACACAGTACACTGGTTGGCAATTCTAAGTCCCTTCAACATACCTAGAGCACACTAAACTGCTGTGCCTTTTATGAACTTAACCTTTGACCTCATGACCTTAGGTAACCTAATCAGTAAATCTAGACTTCATGAATAACTGTCCAGACCAAAACTGCCCAGACAAAGATCAATCTGTTGGAGAGTGATCACATAATCGCCGATTTGTGCATGTCACCTCTATGCAACCTTGCTTTGACCATGAGAAGCTACTCAGTTCTTCATACCTATATAGTGAGTAAGTGTGCCAGGTTTGCTAACACTAAACTAAATCATCACAAGTGATATTTAGTCTCAAGACCGACCTATTTATTTTCTTGTAGAGGAAGCATGGTTTATGATTGTCCAGAGCTGTTTATTGGGCACTATGAATATGTAATATGTTGTCTGTACTTAGCTCATAGCCAATAGCCACAGCCACCAGATGACGCAAAATGAAATTTAAAAAGTGCATTTTAGTTAACAAATGGGCTGCGTTGATTCATGTCAGGTTTTAATTGACTAAAAAATGTGTATTAGTTATACATTTTCATAAATGTATAATATGTTGACTTAGCTCAACAATGCTAGTAATTATAATATTTTTTATTTCTAAGTAAAGCCAAGTTGTTGCTAGAGAGGGATTCAAGAGTAGCATGTTCCAGAATTGCAGGTCACCAACCCCTGGCTTGGATGTATAAAACACTCACGTTATCAAACTGGGATTTCACAGCCAGGGCTTTTCTCAAAACCTCAACAAATGAGGAGGATCACATATGTCCTGCATCCCCCACGACATACACACACACACACACACACACCTTCCTCCCTCCCTCTCTCTCTCTCTGTTTGTGTGTATGTCCTTTGTGAAAATAATATTAAGAAATAATTTTAAGACCTACTGTGTACATTGTTCTCCAAAACAATTGAAATTCTGTGGTTTCATTGGTTATGACTTATATCGTTTCAACTACATCGTTTCCAGATGTTTTGGCAGCGATTAGGGAGAATCCGGAAGCACTCGTTGAAAAACGCATGTCAACATAGCATAACTAAAATTGTAGCATCGCTAAGCTCATAAAATTGCTAAAGTTTATAACTAAACTAAAATGATATATTTAACAGTGGTAATTTCAATTTGTATGGGCTATTTGAAGATAACCTGATTAACCACCCCAAACAAAACAAAACAAAACAAAAAAAAAACGGTTAAAACTTTACTTCTTTTGATAATCAAATATTAGTTGCGCCTCCTTGAATGTTGATATAGTGGCTAAAGACACTCTTCACCTGAGGCTGCTTTGCTATGTTTTGTCAGATCCCCAGCTTGAGTCTAGGCGGGGACCAAGTCGTCCTTTTTTTTTTTTTAAATTGACATGCTGTAGGCTATTCGTGATGACGTGTTGTAAGTTATGTTTGCTTGTACTTTGACACTTCTACGGGGTATCTGGAGCATTTGTGTGTAAAACAGTTGCATATTACCACATGGTGAAGTTAAAGTGGGAATTAGTTCATCCTGTATGTGGGGGTAAGGCATCAAATGGTGCTCAATATGACAGTTTTAACATTTACATTACATTTATGCATTTAGCAGACGCTTTTATCCAAAGCGACTTACAAAAGAGGGATAACAATCAAGCTGCAACACAATACAAGTAAGTGCCTACTGGGAGTACCATTTGCTAATAGGAGAGCAAGTGCAAGAGTTTAGAAGTACTTGATCAGTGCATTCCAAGTAATTTAACAAACTAGTACAAGAATTTAATGCAAGCAGCCAGGGGCAGCCAGTGGAGTTCCCTGAACAGTGGAGAGATATTGTGCTCTCTTTGGCTGGTTGAAGACCAGGCGTGCAGCAGCCTTCTGGATCATCAGAAGTGGTTTTACCGCACAGGCTGGTAGACCTGTTAGAAGAGCGTTGCAATAGTCGAGACGAGATATAACCATCGTCTGAACCAGGAGCTGTGTTGCATGTTGAGTAAGGTACGGCATGATTTTCCTAATGTTGAATAAAGAGAAACGGCACGACCTAGCAACAGCAGCAACATGATCCGTGAAGGTCAGCTGGTCATCAATGATTACGCCTAGGTTTCTTGCAGCCTTGGTAGGAGCAACAGATAGAGAGTCTATCTTAATGCTGATGTTGTGGTGCAGGGTTTGCTTGGCAGGGATGATCAGGAGTTCCGTTTTTGAGAGGTTCAGTTGAAGGTGGTTGTCTTTCATCCATGCAGATATGTCAGAGAGACAGTCAGAGATCCATGTTGTCACTGTAGAATCGCCAGGAGGAAAAGACAGATAAAGCTGGGTGTCATCTGCATAGCAGTGATAGGAAAAGCCATGCGAGTGGATGACTGGACCCAGTGTTGTTGTGTACAAAGCGAAGAGGAGGGGCCCCAGTACTGAGCCTTGGGGCACTCCTGTGGTAAGGTAGTGCTTTGCTGAAGTTTTGCCAAGCCATGACACATTGAATGATCGTCCAGTGAGGTAGGATTCGAACCAGGAGTGTGCTTTGCCGCCAACGCCCATGCTTCTGAGTTTATTCAGAAGAATTCTATGGTTGACCGTATCAAACGCTGCTGATAGGTCAAGTAGAATGAGAACTGACGATTGTCCTGCTGCTTTGGCTTCTTTAAGAGCTTCTGTTACTGAGAGGAGTGCTGTTTCCGTTGAGTGTCCACTTCTGAAGCCAGATTGTTTGGAATCCAGGAGGTTATGCTGAGTGAGAAATTCCATGACTTGTTTGAAGACCGTTCTTTCGATGGTTTTTGACAGGAAAGGAAGAAGAGAGACAGGTCGGTAGTGCTCCACTTGCGTGGGAGAGAGAGATGGTTTTTTGAGCAGTGGTCTAGTGAGCTTGTTTGAAGGTGGTGGGAAATGTCCCTGATGTTAGTGAAGCATTGATAACATGAGTGGTTGCCTTCACAATTGTATGAGTAATGTCCTGTAGAAGAGTGGTTGGAATAGGGTCCAACTGGCAGGATGTCGGACGACTGCCTGTGAGAAGCTTAGTCACATCATTTTCTGATAGAGAAGCAAATGAAGTGAATGAAGCAGGAGGAAGCCTTTCTGACGTCATCTGTACAGGTGGGTCTGAGAATCTGCTGCTGATTGCTGCTACTTTGTCTGTGAAGAATTCCGCAAAGGTGTCAGCTGTGAGGTTTTAAGACTCAAACAGACAGGGAAGTGGACATGTGAGGCTTCAACGACTTATTACAACATGTAGCTGTAACGACAGTGGAACTTTTAGCTCATCCAACGTCGTTGAGGAACGATTCTAACCACTAACGACAGTGAGACTACTGTGTTTGTAACGACTAAGTTCTAGCGACTGTATTTGTAATGACTGTAGTCCTAGCGACTGCTTTGGGTAATACAAATGTTGGACCACTGCCATGCCAACCAAGGAAGTTGCTAAGTTAGCAACGACGGCTTTGGGAAACTGAGCCCAGGGTCGGACTAGAAACAAAATTTGGCCCTGGCAATTTTCCCTCTGGACCGGCCCACCTCATTTGACACCTGACACCTTTTCCCTGATCAATGATCCGTTTTTGATATTTTAAAAGGTTTGTAGGCCAAAACATGATTCATGTCTCTTTGACAGAGTGGGCATGTCCAAAAAGTCGCAACCCTACCTGAATCTCCCACAACCCCCCTTGTAAGCTTGCAGGTTTTTAAACATGCCGTCAAGTGAAGCAACGAGGCGCAAACGTGGTGACTTTCTGCAAAGACAAAGCAATGTCCGGGCAGCTTGTATGGTTCACCCGAGATTACGAATATCATTACAGTCCCTTAATGCTGCAGATACACTGGAAAAGCTCAGTGCTTTGGGAGATCTCACAGAGAGCGATGACAAGAGAAGAAAGCTGTGGGGCCTCGAGAGGATCCTGGAAGAGCTGCTGCTTCCAGGTACAGGTTGGTTAGACTTCGACGAAGCATATGCCACATTTTGTTCATTTTTCATCACTTCACCATGCGTGGAATACTTTCGCGATTGCCTGTTTCACAAAGATGTTGGCCTCCCTGTATTGGTGTACACAAGACATTTTTTTTGTTATTAATTGTTATTTTGAATGAGTGGCCTGGTATGCATGAGAGACCTTTTGTGGCACATGTGCAAGAAGGATGAAGAAAGGGGAGTTTTGCAGACCCCAGAAAGCACTCTGTCAGTAGACATTATTCATCATATCATTGAGTCTATGAATGATGAGTATGATCGGGGGGTGGCCAAGATGCTACTCTGCGCTGACCGATAGAGAGCTCAAATATATCAGCTGGGCATAAAGCCTGATAGGGCCATCAAACTATTGAAGACACTTAAAGAAAGGCTGGCAGCATGGGATGAGACCAAATTAGCAGCAGAAGACCTGGTGAACCTGAGACTGACTGAACGAATAGACAGTTATGAGGAAAGAATAAAGGTAATTGACAAGGAAATGAAAGAAGTCAGTGGAAGGTGGACCCCTGCGAGGGTTGGGGATCTCCATGAGCAGAAGCAAATGCTGGAAGAATCCCTGGAGAACGTCAGGAGATTAAAGGTATGAAATATTTCACATAATTGTAAAAAGTATTAATTATAAAAGTTCAAACTGTAAGTAAAAATTATTAATACAAGTATTTATTATGATGTGAAAAGGTTGCAGTGACATATTGGAATCTGATTTCTAGGAAGTAAAGACCCCGTACCACAAGCAGTGTTTTAAGAAAGCTGTCATGCGGAAGGCAAAAGAACTAGCAAAGGAGCACAGAATCAAACATCGCAGTCTCGGTGCTGGGCCACAAGCCAAACTTGATTAGCAGGATGAGGAGTGGCTTACTAAGTGTATAGGTACATTTATACTACCTATTCCTTCAATGTAAAATAAAATGGGCCAGTTTTAGCATTAATTGTTTCATTTGCTGTATCAATCAAGAGTTGCAGTTTTCTAATGTCTTGCTGTTTAATGTCAATTTCAGAGGACAAGACCACAGTACATGGCTGTAGACATGAAAGAGTCCTGTACACTCATCAGAGTAAAGAGCAGGGATCGCTGCGTCTAGCCAACTACAGACGGCTTCAGCATGGGGCTTCACTCATGCGCTCTGTGTCACCGTCGTATCCAGATCCGGATTTTAGGAGACGGTATGGGCTATAGACCCTAACATATCCTCAAGACCCCCAAATGCTGACCAGATTCACCCATAGTAAGAACAGGACAATGTACATCTATTCATCTTGATTGAAGTGCTTGCAGAGAGTTTCCATCACAAAGATACCATCTGCATATGTAACGGAGGCCAGCTAGCGCGGCTAGCTCGGTGGTAGTGTGTAAATCCTCATCACCCAATTCCATGGGCGCTTCTAACACGCTGAGTTAGAAGCTTGGGCTTTTAGCTCAGTTGGTTAGAGCGTTCCACTCCCACGCCGGGAGTTTGTAGCTTGCGGGGTGGCGGGTTCGAGACCCGTGTGCGGTGCGGACCGCCACCGGCTACACATATATGAAACTGCACAATTTCAGCTTTTCTTTGATACTCTAAATGCACATTAAATGTAGTTTTGCATTTTTTAGTTAATGAACTCAACACAAAAGTTAACTATATGTACAGTATATCAAAATAAACAGGAGAACATAATTTGAATACAAGTACAAGTAGTTTGATTTAGCCACACGTACAGGTCTGAATCAATCCATATGCCTGTTGTTAGAGACCACCCAGTACTCTGTGTAGGAAAAAGAACCAGGAAAGTTGATGCAAAATAGATGGATGACAAACCATCAGCTAACAAGAGGCCCTATGCAAGTCTGGTTTCACCGTCCTGTAGGGAAATATTCAGGGTTAAAACCTCATTCCCTTTAAAGCATGTTCTGAACTGGACAGAGGCATATGTTAGTGGTAAATATTGCGAGAAACTACGATTAATCTGACTCCATAAAATTAACAGGTTGACCTTGAATATTACCAAGTAGTTTACCAACTAGAGAAGCAAGGATGGCATGGTACATTAGAGAAAGGTATGCTGAATACTGGTGGCAAACTGAATGGTTTATTTAGCAATAACCCATAACCTTAAATGTATCAGTAGCAGTTACACTGAAGTTACAATCAAATAGAAACATAAACAAGAGATAACCAGATAACCCAAAATAAGAATAACCAAAATCAAACAAAGAGAGAGAGAGAGGGAGAGCAGGAGCAGGCCAGAGAGCGACCTCCTGCAAAGGTGAGAGCCAAAAGTTAGAATGGCCAAAAGAAGCCCAGAACAATGGGAAGGGTCTGTCTTTATCTTCCCAAGGCCTGTTGACACAAGGTGAATGGCCTGTGGTTGGTCAGCCGAACTGACCAGAGAGGTGTGAACCCACATTAGTATGCACACAGTAAAATAGTTATTTGATCATAGCAATGCTCAAATACCATACATGACATTGTCATAAAACCATGATCACACTGTTGCCCATATCATGAGAATTCATTCAAGTCCAAACATGACAATATTACATTCAGACAGTACATAGATAGGTAACCATAGGTAGGATGACCACAATCAGAACAGTCTTTGTTAAGGCAGTCATGTTAATGGCCACAGCCGTAAGTGTTGATTCTGGGGGGTGGGTTCCGCCTTACAGTCCAGTAGGCTAAAAATCAAACAAAACTGTTACTAAATGTTTTTGCCGACAATCCTTTGTGTAAAATTGTGTAGTCAATGGATGAAGCCACTATCAAAAGTTATCAATGGTTGAATGGGTCGAGAAGGTACAAATCACGCTGTAATTGAAATGTTAAGCTCCAGCTAAGTCACATGGCTACACTCCCTGGGATAATGCAAGTGTATAGACCGTGCAAGTGAGTTTTAGCCTGGTACATGAAGGGAAAACGACAACGTCATCTTCGCCATTGAGAAATCGATTATTACCCACGCTATCTTAACCACACAACGTAGACTTCCAACTAGCTATGGCAGAACAAAACAATTGCCTGTAGTCAGGCTAGAAATCTAGACGCACCCTAGCGGTGGCAAATTGATTTGCTCAGCCTGTACGTTTAGTAGCAAACCATAGGGATTTCTATTGGCTGACACTGTGGACGCCATCCAATCACAACGCTCTATTTTGTTAAAGAGTCTTAAGGTGGGCTTAACAGGATGACAAAAGTCCTGCGACAGTAAACAACAAGGAAGGTGGCTATGGCGAACGAATAGCGGTCATTTGAATCGGATTTGGACTTGTGCTTTTCTTTAAAAGTTGAGCAACACAATGCGCTTAAATCATTTCTTTCGAAGATGGAATGTATGTGTGGAATGGATGTATTTGCTGTTTTGCCAACCGGATACGGTAAAAGTTTGATCTATCAACTTTCTCCGCTGGTGGCCAAACGGATGGGACTCGGTGAGAACCCACTCGTGATTGTCGTTTCACCATTGATCGCACTACTGTTACTAGTACTGCTCTTATAACTACTAAAAACATTTTACAAACTATATATCATCATCATCTTGCAACTCAGTAGCTGCTGTCGAAGGCGCAATGTCATCAGCATCAGAGTCATCAAACAACTTATAACTACTAAAAACATTACACAAACTGTATTTGGCTACTGCTGACAGTTTTTGTTGGCACATTTGGTACAAACGTTGAACACATGTTTGTTGCAGACAGCTGTGCCACAACACTGGCACGGCAACCTTCCCTTCACAAGTGCATCTTTCCGCTTCTTTGTGCCTATTCCTTGGATGTTTTCCAGGCATTCTGCGCATCGCTTTCAGCTGTTCGATTTGATGGGAAAGGTGGCTGATTCCTCCTGCTGCTCAGTGTTGTCGGGTGGTCCGATCATCAGCTGTATCTTCTGCTACACCACCGAAGTGAGGCCATTGAATGATCGCGCCCTGATATGTGGAAGAACAAGCTCCATGCCCAGCTTCCATCCGAAGTCGAAGGAATCCACCTTCCGAGGGTCCTTCTTCGTGTTCATGGCATGGATTGTGCAAGCATTCACTCTGCTGGTGTCCAACATGTAGGAGAATGCAGTCATGATTCACCTGGGGGTTTTTGTTTTACACGTGTAGGAGCCCATTCGTTGATTGACGATATCAGTGCCCCCCTTCGTGAAATCATACAGCTTGTAGACTGCAGGCTTGTACTTCTGGTCATCCTTGGTGACTTCAAACAAAGGTGGCATTGTTGATAGCATCAGGATGTTTCGTAGGCCGGTTTCCTCTTTTTTACCACATACGAATGGAGGGACATCATCTTCTCTGTCTTCTCCCAAACCACTTGGTAGGAAAACACCTCTCTGCCCTCCACCGTCTTTATCTCACTGGGGATGCCCCTTCTGTTTGAGTTTAGGGTGCCAACAGTGGTGATTCCTCGATCCAGTTACCAGCTACAGTTTGGAATGGAGGTGTACAGACGATCGAAAGAGATGTTACTGCCTCTGAGGGTGACAGATCTCCCAAAGCATTCAACTAAGGCCCTGACAGTGGCGTCACATCCTTGAACGTAGTACTCACCACCGCCAGCAGCTGGCTTTCCGCTGTATGGAGCCACAGTGAAGGTGTACGGGTACCTGCCAGTCTGGGATGACTACCTTCCCACACTGCTTATTGAACAGTTCAAAGATCTCGCGGAAGGCTGCAAACCTGTCTCCTCGCCATCTGTCCTCTCTCCCAGTGGGCATTTTGACGTATTTTGACGTTTAGAATTCATCAAGATTTTGACTCCATATGAAATATACATTATTTCATGAAGATGTTAACATCATAAGTTAAGGCATGTTAAGAGGTCTCACAAGGGTTTGTTAAAAAATCCAATTACTGATTTTTAAGCTTCAATTGTCATTAAATTGACATTAATTTGATGTCCTGAACCAAAGCATCTTCTTGATATTAAAATTATATAAAATAGATGTCCAGAAATTTGCTGTCAATGTCAATTTAACGTTTATGATTTATCAAGATTTTGACTCCATATTAAATATTTACATTTTCAATAGGTTTTTAACATCTCAAGTTATTGTCTGTAAAGAGGTTTCATTACAACATCAGTCACTGTCCTATTAAGCATAAGGTCAATACATTTTATATTAGAATAACATTATTTTGATGTCTTATATAAAGCTTCATATCGATATCAAACTGACATTAAAAGGATATCCAGTTTGATGTTTAGTAAACAAGATTTTGACTCCATGCTAAATATCTAGAAGGTAGAAAACTACTTTTGAAAGCCTACAACTCCTAGAATGCACTCCACACTCCCCTTCCCCTTGCCAATCCCTAGCCCACCTCCAGTTCCAGAGTGTCAGGTTTTGTGAAATTGCTAACTCTTAGAGCCCTATCCACACAAAATGGGTGCAAAAACACGCCCATTCTTCTCTAGCCCCGCCTACGCGCTGTGCACACACCATAGGTGAGAGCTGTCAGAGCTATACACTTGACTTTGAAATTTGCCATTCATATCATTTGATGGAATGACACTGACACATCTAATGTCAACTGGAATTTCAGATTGAAACCAGATATGATATGAGTTGAATGTTGTTGAACTAATGTTGGTAATCTCAATCAATATTGACATCAGTAGTGTTATGTCATATTAGTGTTGTCATCTCAATGTCAATTTGACTTTCACTTTTATCTCAATAATGGCATTGAAAGATGTCCTTATTTTGATATTAATTCAACAATATCAAATTTGATGTTGAAATTTTAACGTGTGATATTAATAACAGAATGTAAAATCAATGTAGACATTTTGACGTCGAGTTGACTTTCACGTTTCACCTCATTTTGACACAATTTGGATATCAATAGAATGATGTCTCATTGATGTTGATAATTCAACCTAATTTTGACATCAATAGAATGATGTAAAATTGATAGTGACATTTTGACATCGATTCATCTTTCACTTTTCACCTAATGCAGGCGGCAATTTGATGTCGATGTTTGATGTCAATTTTACTTCAAATTGATATCCAAATGTCCGCTGGGCTTGTATCATTTTTTCCAAGCAAGTTACTGCCACATGAACTTACCTCATGGGCACCGGGATTTATACTACACAGGATCTTTTGCGCGCCCAGTTACAGTTTTGATAGAGCAAAACCTGTTTTGGTTTGCAAAGTCAAAAAGAAGTAAATGCATTATCTTGAAGGAAATTCTTCTTTTATCAGTCTGCTTTTGCATAAAGATTGTAACATGAAGCATAAATTCCACCAGGGTATGAAAATAAATCATCTATCAGTTGGTAGAAGAAGCTTTCATCAATGAGAAATAAAAGGAGTAATTGAAATTGATGTGAAATGTGCATTAGTAAAGATGAAGTCCGCAATGACATCCTCAAATTAGCATAAATTAACATAAATTAATGATCACAAAATGAAGCTGAGATTAGATTTGGTACAGTTATGCTAATGTAATGGAATAACTATACGATAAGTATGCGGTAAAGAAGGCAAACTGATGAGACTTAGATCAGTGATTTTTGGTCAGACATACCTGTCAGAAAGACATTGCCATGGCAACACCAACATTACCTCACTCACGTCAGATCATGCGCTACGTAACTTTCGTAAGGCCTCCGCGCAACGATCTGATGTTGATGCCATTGGGAGGGATTTCAAGCCCAATATTTCCTAACCGGACCAATCAGGGCTGCTGGCTGCTGTAGAGGGTGTGACGTAGCGAAGAAGCAACTGTTTTGAATTCAACCAATCCAACAAACGTAACCAGCGTCATCGGTTAGTTTCGATGTGGTTGGCTGAAGTGTACGTCAATTAAATTGATGGACAAGCCGTTTGTCCAGTTAGATTCAAGGATTTCTGGCTCCTGAAATAAATCGTCTATCGCGGAGGATCAGATGTTCGCGCGTAGCGCTACATCTGACGTGAGTGAGGTAAACACCAACAATGATTAATCTAATCTTTTGGTACTAAATTGTTAGTCTAGTCGTGATTTCATGAACCCAGAAATGTTGAGTACCCTAAAGTTTTATTGCAGAAATATCATCTATAGGCCAAATGGATAAAATTTGGCTTGGTTGCCCAAAGTTGCACTTTGAGCAATTTGCATAATTTGCATAAATAGGCGATTAAAGTGATATAATTACAAGTGAATAGGCCAAAAATGTTAAATTATAGATATCACCATGAAACTTCCTCAGTTGATTACTTATGCTAAGATGACAAAAAAATGTATTGCATGTTTTTGTAATTTAATGTTTAAATATGCAAATGAGGCCAAAAACCATCAAATATGCGCTCATTTGCATACACCCGATGTAGTGTGAGAGGAGAGCCTATGTATTTTCATGGGAGTTCAATGTAAATTTTTGGAGCCTGGTTGAAATGTGTTCTAGGGTCATTGAACTTTGAGGAAAAATATGTCTCCATTTTTTTAGTAGAGTAAATGTTAAAATAGTGGAGGAAAGTAAATTTCCCATTGAAATGAATGGGATTCGGGTGGATTTTGGAGGAAAATGTACACTACTGGTACACTTTGGCCTGAAACCTGAAGGGGAAACACATTTCACCATATATCCCATACATTTTCTGAAAGTGAACATTCTCAGGATATTATATAACATGGTATGGTCTGACATTGAGGTATGCCCCACCCTCCTCATTACATTAAATCCCAAAATTAAGAAATTCGACATTTGCAAAATGGGCAATTTTTGGTGACATTTAGGCCAGTGGCGTGTAGGGGAAACATATTAGACCCCATAAACCATATATTTTTTGAAAGCTTATATGCCCAGGATTTCCACGCCCCCAAAAAATTTCACATCCCATCCCCCTCCTTATTTTAAAGCGTATTCCTATTTTTGAGGAAAAATAAAAAATAAGTGCATTTCTTGTACAAATGTGCCTATGGAATGTATTACAAAGTAATAATAAGCCTTGACAAGTAATACTTTTTTGAAAGCATAAGACTTCAGTATGTCAATAAACATAAATTTAGACAGGTTCCACCCCCTCCTCCCCTTGATACCCATTTATAGATCAGCTGGTATTGGTGATTTTGGTGTATAGCCAATGCATTTGGACCTGAGAGAAAACGAATCTACCCCTTTTTGCTATACCTTTTCTGAAAGCTTACACCCACAGGGTGCCATATAAAATGAATTGAGACTTCATCTCTTCACTATGCATGTATATGGGTGTATTTGTAGCCCTCTTTTTGGACAAAATGCTCGGGGGAGAATGTATGTTTGTAAATCTCACCTTTTAAAGGCACTAAAAGCCAAAATTACAAAAACATGCAATAATTTTTTTTCTCATCTTAGCATAAGTAATCAACTGAGAAAATTTTCTGGTGATATCTATAATTTAATTTTTTTTGCCTATTCACTTGTATTATATCACTTTAATTGCCTATTTATGTTAATTATGCAAATGCTCAAAGTGCAACTTTGGGCAACCAAGCTAAATTTTATCCATTTGGCCTATAGATGACATTTATGCAATAAAACTTTAGGGTACTCAACATTTCCGGGTTTACTATTGGGCCTATGGGGATCACGACTAGACTATGTAGGCAACTAAATTTTAGGAAAAGTCACCAAGTTTCGTAGTCATAGCATAAGTCGTTAAGGAATTATACAACATCAAAGTTGGTGTTGGCACTTTGAGATACTCTGTCAAACATTAGCTCCTCCTGAACTTGCAGGGTTATGGCGGAACTTTTTCAACTTCCTCAGAGTTTTCGACGGAGTAGGCTCGCGGTCTCTCTTTTCCGTTGTCGTCCACTGTTCTGAGGTGGCTTCTTCTTTCTTTTCACTTTCCACCCATCTCCAATACACTGACAGGTCTCATTCCACTCTCGATAACAAGTTTAGACACGGTTGACAAATACGTTTGGACTTCCCTGGTGTATTTACCACCACCACTCTGACATGTTGAAGTGTCACGGATATCTTCCGCTTTTTTTTTTACCGTATCAAAAATACTTGTAGAGTGTGCCAATGCACCAGCTACCCGAAGTTGTTTGTTACAAAATCGACAGAAGTTGTCGGTCTCCATCATCATTATATCTTCATTAAAATATTCTCCAATACTCACAACACATAGCCAAATCTTTCCTCAGTTTACTTCCCCGTTCACTGTTTTTGTTGCTCTGGCCACATCATCCTGCTCTTTGGTCTGATTGGTCGTAGAGCCAACCTATTGCGTGCCTAGGGTATTTGAAGGACAATTCTCTGCCCGTCCCTTGGATGAAGCGAGGTGAATGGGTCAATTCCAGACTATACATTTTAATGATATAGGATGGCCTGTAGTCGTAATTCCACAGGTTCAAATGGCATCAACCTTGATTGAATAAAAACATATTTTAATCGTGATATCATATCATAGGAAACCACTACACTACCCGTCATCCTGCAGTGTTAAACGGCGCCTTTGATTGGAGGAGATTCCAGTTACTGAGTGTTTGTGATAATGCCACAATCCTATGAGTCCATGCGGTAGCGAGAGGATGGCACCAGGAATGTGGAGGCTCAGAAAGTAAAAAATAATCAGGTAAAACATGTTTTCCACAAGCTGAATCCACTCACAGTAAACTGTAGGAAGTTAGTCACTGTGATGATACAAGACCTGCGTTTGTTAAACCGGCAAAGAAGTTTAAAGGCCATTGTCGCGGTTCCGTCAAGTGCGTAAAATGTGCAAAACGGATTGGCGAGGAGAAAAATAGTAATTAAAATTGTTGATGTCGAGGGAGAGTGTGTAAGTTTTCCTGGTCAGAAAACCAAAGAGAAGGAAGATCCAAAACGGGACAGGTGGCAAACTGTAGCTCAGCTGCAACTGGCTGGGTGTTATGTTTTTTTTTTCCCTGGACCTGTGCTCCGGGACGGGAGGTATCAAGGCTACTCGGCCAAAATTGGGGACATTTTCTAGGACAAGTGCAGATGGGGACAGGCCATCAAAATTAGGGTTTGTCCTCGAAAATCGGGGATGTCTGGTCACCCCCATATGCAGTGTGGTATGCAAGCAGCAGAAAAGGCCCACTGACCACATGACCAGAACCTCATTAATTAATTGCCTGTAGGTGCTCTACCTGACTGAAGGTTAATTGAGCTGAATACTACTCTGTGATCCTAATGGACTGCACGCTACACACTGCTTGCTTCAGAGATAAGTACAGCATTCAAGTAGTAGGCATTTGCCTAGAAATCTAGACATATTCTAACGGTAGAAAATAGATTTGCTCAGCTAATATGTTTAGTAGCAAGCCATAGGGAATTTGACTGGTTGGACACCGTTGGTGTTCACTGTGAAGATGCTACAGCATTTTGAGTTATTGTGACTAAAACCAAAACGAGATCTTGGATATTTTTCACTTAATCGCAACGCTGTGTTTAGGGCTGAGTTTCAGTCTATCAGTGGCAGACTATACATTTTATAGGCTAATCTGTATCATGTTTATAGATTGAATATGTGCATTCTTCTCTGCAGTTGCATATTCACACACACACACACACACACACACACACACACACACATACACATACACACAGAAAAAGAGAGAGACTGACTGCCTTGTCACTGCCTCTCTACTGATTGTTACAAACTTGTTTGGGGCAAATAAATGAAAGCATAGTGTGGGCGCATGAGAGTGACAGTGAGAGGTTGTGTGTGTGTGTGTATGTGTGTGTGTGTATGTGTAATTAGCTGCTGTGTTGGGAAGGGGAAGGATGGCTGCGTTGGCTCCTGCCACCCTGCTGAGCGTCTACAGAGGTGAAACTTGGCATGTCATTAAGACAGGAGAGAGCCACGCACCTCACAGGGAGGTTTTAAGTCATTTTGGCGTGTAATTACCAAAAGAACACTTTATGATAGATGGCAGCACAAGAAAAGGGAGAGAGAGAGAGAGAGAGCAAGAGGAGGAGGAGGGGTTGAGAGGAAAAAGAGAAGCAAAAGGCAGGATGGAGAGGGGTGGCAGTTTTGCCTTGTAGTTTCCTCCATTATTACCCCCCCACCCCAAACACGTTGAACTTACATGATACTGCCAAATATCATTGAAGCTAGGATTGAGTAGTCGACGAACTACAAACAGCTTTCCTATTGTATAATGTAAATACGTAAATACTAGGTGAGTGAAAAGATCTCTGTTCAAGATGACTCAAAACTTAAAGTATTCCACTAAAAATACACATAGGTGTACATTTAGAACAAGACGTGCCCACATACAGTAATTTCTGAAAGGATCCTTGTTCAAAAGCATTCTGAAAGATTTTACGTAGATCCCAATGTAGCTTACACATTTAAACCCACCTCATTCCTATATAGTTTTTACCACTCATGTGGTCCTCTATAGTTATGCAGCATGCATCCATGAAAACCCAATGTAACTGAACTGTAGCAGAAATAAAATGTACCCCCCCCCCACGCCCCCTCCCTACACACACACACAACACCTACACACCATCCAGACAGTTGTCCAGCTCACCCCCATCCCCTGCGTGACCCAGTGGCGAATGCTCTTTGAACAGTCGGCCCTAAAAACGGCAAAGCAAATTTGAGTCCAGTTGCGGCCCCTCTAATCTGCCCTCTGGAAGCGAGTGGCGGCAGCAGCAGCGGTGGCGGGTTTGTTTGGAGGGCCAGTAAATCCATTAGGAAGCTCAAACAGAGCAGACGACCGCTGGGTTTATGCAGCGCAAACACAGGCCAGGCCGCGGTGGCAGGAATAACAGCAGCTTGCTCAAACAGTTAGGCCTCGGCCTCGGCTGCGCTGTTTGGCCAGGGGCTACTATTGGTGGGCCACAACTGTCTTCCATTACCGCATGCTCATTTTTCAAAAATTGGCTTCATTTTCTTTGAAACACTGGAAGGGCTCAATTAGAAATGATGTGCTTTACACATTCTAACATGTTTAAATCTATGCTTGCCACATTTATAAAGGTTTTGGCCAATGTTTTGCACAGGTTTTGATTCATGTTTTACACATTTTTGCCTGTATTTATACATGGTCTGATGGCATCTACAGAAATGAGTGCATAGTGTGTGTTACTGTATCTCAATTATTAATTGGACTGATCAGTCTCTGCTTCATGTCACATGCACCACAGTGTATGTATGAATATATTTATACATAAATAGACTGTATACATCCTAATACATTATTCATATATTCCTCATTTGCTTAGGCCTTAATCAGGACATAGTAAGAGAGAGAGAGAGAGAGAGAGAGACATCTGTCTATCATAATTTTAAAACATGTCCATTCCTGATGTTTGTTATCCAGTTACATTAGAAGTACTGCTGTTATAAAGAGCCCTTTGCATTTGGTAGTGTGTGTATGTGTGTACCTCAGTGTGTGTGTGTGTTTGTGTGTGGCAAGGGGTAGTGATAGAGGGGGGTGGTTTTAAGGATGGTTGCGTTTGAGCGCAAAATCATTTTTATTTCATCAGCTGAAGCCTCGACGGGATCCATGACAATAGCCGTGGCGGAGTGGCTTTGGCGGAGAGTGAGTGAGCGCGCTCAGACATGCGCCACATGTCCGGCCAGGCGTGCGCTAAACTGTGCCTTTCCACATGGAAGCCTTCACCCAAGAGAGAGGAGAAACCCCAACCAATACACAAACACAAAGACACCAGCCGCCTCATCTAGCGCTAGGTGAACAAGGAGGAGCACATGGAGAGAGAGAGAGAGAGAGAGAGAGAGAGAGAGAGAGAGAGAGAGAGAGAGAGAGAGAGGTGTAGTGTTTGATGATGATAACCTAAAGTGGTTAGTGGCAATGGGAGAGAGAGAGGAGAGAAATGTAGAGAGAGTTTAGTTATGATGACTGGAAGAGGTTGGCAGACTGTGGAAGAAAGAGAGAGGGAGAGAGAAAGAAGAAAGAAAGAAAGAAAGAGGTTGGGGCTTGGATGCTTGATGCAGTGTGCTGTAGGACTGGGAACAGAGATGAAGCTGAGCATGAGATCCATGCTACTGGATTATTAAAGAGAGAGGAGGAACACACAGGAACAAAAGGATGAGGAGGAGAGAAAAGAAAAGGAGAGCCAAACAAGTGGATGGAGAGAGAGAGGGAGGGGAGAACAGACAGGAAAGAAGACAAAAAGATGAAAAGAAAAACAAGTTAAAGAAGAGTGTGAGGCAGGAAAGGAGAAAAGACGAGAAATCTGATGATTCTCTCTCTCTGCTTAGATCAACTCTCCATATAAGACTCCCCCTTCATAAGTCACAACAGAGGAAAGAACCTTTTTTTCTCATCAAATCTCAGAAGACTACAGAGAGAATATTTACTCTATTTTCAGAATGATTTCCCCCTTTATTGTGCGTAAGGGCTTGCCTTACTTCATGCATGCTTATGTGTGAGGAGTCAGGATGTAAAACAAGTGGGCTACATCTTTAAGGCACACAAAACACTTCGTAGAGCCTGACTTGCACTAGGCTGGTCATTCCCTTCCTACAATTCTGCTTGATTCTCATCTCCCTTCAGTACTCTGTCTGGATATTGGCCATTGGCCTCATTCGCTTAGGATGCATCACATCCTGTCCAATCAGCGAACTTTGAAAATGCAGCACAAGAACACAATAGGGCTATCCATCAAGGGCTGATTCAATCTTTAAGTATTTTTAAAAGCATTCATTTCTGGATAAAAGGTTGGTTGGTTTAAATGTGTAAGTTACGTTACATTGGGAAATTATGATAATTGAATTTTAAACACTCCAGTAAGCAATCATTTCTCAATTGCTGGAATCCCTAACCCTCGAACGAAGTGAAGCATAGACCAAGGGGCTGGTTATGACAAAAATTAACAAGGACATGCTAATTGGAATTTGACGCCAATCTATTGAATGATGTCACAATGTTAGTCATACTGTGGTGGTGTCCTATCATGCACTCAGAACTATCCTGAATGACTGGTAGGAAACATTACTAATCAATAATATTGTTACTATGGCATCCAAATTTGAAGATCGTACCGGCTAATAAAAGATCGTACCGACTGATAAAAAATGATACCTTAAATAGGGGAAAGTGGTTAGTCTGAGTTGTTAGTTGGTTCACATCTACAACAGATTGTTGCCCACTGTGTGTGTGTGTGTGTGTGTGTGTGTGTCCCTTAACAATCCTGCTCATTTTTACTCTGTTAAGCCTCACTGCAAACAATCCTACACACGTGTGTGACACACACACACACACATATGCAAACAGCCAAGTAATCCAGTTTATCCACAACACATTAGTCTTCCCAGGGCATAGGTGGTATGTACTGTATGCAGGGCACTGGAGGTGCACCCTGGGATTTGTATGCACAGGTAAATAGAAAGAGCCATGACATCAAAGTCAATAGCCAATATGCCTATGAGATGTGTTTGTTCAGTGAGGCCTACAGGCAGGGAAGTCTTACATCAATTCTGATACTCAAAGACAAATTTTTACTTTGCAGAATCATCCATATGTAACAAGGGGGAGAATGGCTCCCTAGCTAGAGATTCTTCATCACCTCTGACCAGCAGCTATCTGCATAGACGAGTGTGAGAAGTGAAATGCTGTAATTTTGTTTATCAGTTTTGTTAGCAAACATTTTACAAATTGTGTTTGTCTGTGTGTGTGTGTGTGTGTGTGTGTGTGCATGCATGCGTGTGTGTGTGTGTGTGTGTGCATGCGCGTGTGTGTGTGTGGTAAGAGAATTTGTAATATGTGTTTACATGTACACTTATTCAACTATTATGCATGTGTGTATAGACGTGTTTTCACTTACTGTAAAGCATTCTGATTATGCCTATGTATGTGTCTATTACTTGAGTTGATGCTGTTGAGAATTTGTGTGTTTGTCTGTGTATTTCTCTCTCTCTCTCTCTCTCTCTCTCTCTCTCTCTCTCTCTCTGTGTGTGTGTGTGTGTGTGTGTGTGTGTGCAGACAGGAAATCACTTTAGAAGCGTAAATAATGCAGCGCTCTTAAAGTGTTCCGCCTGCGCGCTCTCACGGCTGACCCCCTTTAATTAACGCATCCCTCTTTTACCCCGCTGCTCTCTCTCTCTCTCTCTCTCTCTCTCTCTCTCTCTCTCTCTCTCTCTCTCTCTCTCTCTCTCTCTCTCTCTCTCTCTCTCTCTCTCTCTCTCTCTCTCTCTCTCTCTCACACACACACACACACACACACACACACACACACTGCCTCAGTGTTTCTTAGTCTCATACTTTCTTCTTCTTTTGTACTCTTCTCTTGATGTATTTCTGTCTCTGTCCTAATGCCAGTCTGTATTTCCCACGTCACCCTCAGTAGCATCATGATGATGGAGCTGGCACTCTATCAGTAGTTCTTCTCTTTCGGCAGCTCCTTTCTTTCTTCTCCTTACTTCTACCCTGCACTCTGTTCTCTATCCTTCTCTTCTATCCTGCTCTTTGTTCTCTCCCATCCTACTTTCTCCTCTCTTTTATTTTCCTTTCTTCTCTTCTTTTCTCTTCTCTTCTCTTCTTTTCTTTCTAATGCTGTAGACTTGCACAATAAGTTCTCCTCTCCTGTAAAGACAAAAGGCTGGTGAGGGAGGAAAAGCTTTAATTGCTCCCAAAAAATGTTTCCTGTCCATCAGCCTCCTCTTTTCAACACTATTAGTGACACTCCACAACCAATTACCTGGGCCCACCCTTAACACACACACACACACACACACACACACACACACACACACACACACACACACACACACACACACACTTACACAGAGTCACCTGCATTGCAAATGTGACCTTTCCGTCAGTGCTCTGATTGCATGTTTCTGTGAAAGAGTGTGTGTGTGTGTGTCTGTGTGCGTGTGTGCCTTTGAGTATATGTGTGTATGCGTGTGTGGATGGACGGGTGTGCGGATGTGTAGGCAGGGGTGTGACAGGTCGTCGTAAATGTTAATCCACTCTGATAGCCGTGGAACGCATAACTGGCACTGACATGATGCAGGCCGGAGATTCTGAGTGTGTGTGTGTGTGTGTGTGTGTGTGTGTATCAGACCAGTGCTTTAATGAGGGCCCAAGCAGCCAGCCGGTGTGTGTAGCTCATGCATAGGGAGAGGGCTGTCTCTGGGCCCTCAGTCGTGCCCACCCTCCCTTGGCTAGTCAAACCTCTCCTTCTCTACAGGACATTAAACAAAGACCATTCACCTTAAGCCTACCACACCCCCCTCACACACACACACACACACACATAGCCCTGGCTCATCACCGGCGGTCCGGGGAGAAGCTTGTATCCCAGACTATGTCTCCTCTCGCTTGGATGACTCATCAGAGCTCTGGGCAGCCAGGAAAACTGAGGCTTGATGTGCACCTGAAGGGAGGAGGAAGGGATAGAGAGAGAGAGAGAGAGAGAGAGAGAGAGAGAGAGAGAGAGAGAGAGAGAGAGAGAGAAGATTAGAGGGAAAGGAGTTGGGAGGGCAGATGTGTGCCATGTAAAGCCTCATGCACTGGAGCACAGCTCCCCATACTGCCCAACACACAAGGACGAACACACACACACACACACACACACACACACACACACACACACACACACACACACAAACACTGTAAGCACAGACCACTCACATGAATAGACAGACAGCTAAATAGACACACAAAATGGCATGCATACACACACACTCACACACAAACCTATACACACATTTATGCACACACAACTGTTCCCAAACACACACGACAAATACGTAGACATATTTATTTGCACAAACACCTGTCTTTCACATGTCTGTTCCATAGTGAATGATCAGGTAGCGATAGCAGGTTAGCCACACGCTAAGAAACGTCACTGAGACAGCAGCATGCTAACATGTAGCCAAAAACAGTAACAATGTCTGTCCTTCCTGCTACACTAACCCAGTGTGGAGAACCACAACTCCATGTTCAGACATCCACACAGCCCAGGGGCAAGAGCAAGCCTTCAGGTTAGCCTAAGTGCCTGACATCCCTAGAGGGGTGCCTAAGTAGCTAAACTTCTCACACCTGCCCAGCAAACCTGTCTTCCTACTTCTCAATGGTCTTGTCTTGAGACTCTGGCAGATATGAAAAATGTCCACAACATCGTAGCCACAGACTATCCATGGTCATACCTTAGATTTGGAGGAGAGATGTGAGTTGAGAGAGGGAGTGACTGACAGGAGTAAATTTAGAATGAAAAGATTAATTTATTATGATTATTACTTACATTTATTTATACATTTTCCTTCCTTATTTATTAACATCGAGCTATATGCTATAGTTTCAAGATTACAGTTCATTTTGTCTAAAAATACAGTTGCTCAGGCTACACTGTTATTTTATAAATAAAGGACAAAAAAAATCTTGTATGAAGACTTCTCTTAAAAAAAAAAAAAAAAAAAAAACCTAGATCAGGCTTAGATTGTTCTGTATTCATGTCATTTTCAGATACACATGTAGCTTCCCCCTGCGGTGAAGGCTCTTCTTGTATATTGCCGTAATTTTACATCTTGGCCTAAATCCCCTGAGTCAGCCGGGCTTCTGAATTTGACAAGGCCCATAATGTCTCTACTCCACTACTAGAGCCACAGCTTTGTCAGACATGTGGTGTGGGTATTTAAATACACCTTCATCCCACCACAGGAATAAATCTTTAAAAAAAAGAAAAGCAAAAGTGTTCCATCTAAGAGGAAATCAGCAGAGAGAGCTTGTCGGCAAAAGGTCACTTGCCCCTGTGTTGTGTCCGCACATTTGTGTTTTATCATTTTGTTGATCGATCGATGGCGCACAGGCTACTTCTATTTTGTGTGATCAAGTACAGGAGTCATCTGAATGCCGTGTCTGACCTTTGCTACGTTAAATGATGTTGGAAAGGAATGGGGACTCATACAAATGAGCTTAACTTAGCGCTTTAGACTCTTTCTCTCTCCTTTATCCAAGAAGCAGTTATACATACTCACAGCCACATTGAAACACCTACAGACCCTTTCAATAGAAAACAAAAGCAATGCCTGAATAGTTTATTTTGTTCCTTAACTACTTCTGCTATGTTTCTACCACATCAAACAGCTATACATACTGTTATTATGACCGCCGCTAGCGTAGCTAGCATAGCGGTCATATCGTGATTGTCAAAGTTTTTTTTTTTTTTTTTTTTTTAGTCTCTTTAGTCTTAGTCCCGCTAAATGTTCAAATGCACCTTTGTTTTATGTGCTAGTATTTTAAAAGAAAACTCACATGTGTTGGTCTTATCGGAAGACAAAACTCTTCAAACAGGAATTTTTCACTTTTTCCCATGATGACAGCTCAGTGAGCTCAGACAGGGCAAGGTAATATTTACACTACACATATTTTGTCATATGAGTGTGGGCCATGAAAAAGTGTGGTGAAGACACGCACATCCAATTTTGAAGCTGGGAGCAAGACTAAAAGGAAAGAAGTGCCAAAGTGTACGAAAAAAAGTCCGCTTCAACCAGGATTTTGTTCCCTATAAAAGACGTGATGTTTCAGGCAATAGCCCTTCCTCAGACGTCAAGAAAGGGCTATTGCCCAAAAAGTCACATCTTGTAAATAAATCTATGGGAAGCAAAATCCTGGTTGAAGCGGACTTTTCCGTACAATATGAGGATGGGCCCCAAGTACATTTGTCTCTTTGCCCAGGGATCCAAGGAAAGGATCATGTGTGCCAGTTGTTATTTTCATAACACTTGATTTCAATTAGTCATGTACTCACACTGTACTCAACAAACAATAAAACAAGCAAACACACACAGACACTGTTGGGGAAAGTAAGGTGCCTCTATTGCCAATTTAACCCTATTTTGTTGCATCAGGCATTCTAAGTGCGTTAAGTAGGCACTTCTTACAAGGTCATGAAGTTTGGCTGTTTTGGCCTCAACCACTCACTCCTCTCTCTCTCTCTCTCTCTCTCTCTCTCTCTCTCTCTCTCTCTCTCTCTCTCGTCTGGCCTCAGAGACACTTGACCTATGGCCTCTGAGTTCTCTCTGGTGTTAGTGAGCGGTTAGCTGAAACGGGCATTAGGACGTGACAACAGGTCCACTTACATGGCTGCCTCATTATTTGGTCCCCGCAATACACACACACACACACA
>JAODXP020000023.1:24025980-24053480 GCA_027497455.2 Sardinella longiceps
GTGTGTGTGTGTGTGTGTGTGTGTATGTGTGTGTATGAGAGAGAGAGAGAGAGAGAGAGAGAGAGAGAGAGAGATGGCAGTGGACAAGCTCAAGCGTGCTCACACTCCAGGCCTATTCATTCATTCATTCATTCACTCTTACATATATACAGGCAAAGTGGGAAAGTATTTAATATCTATGAAAGTTTCGCGGAACAGCTTTTTTTCATTTTAAATTTAAAACACTGAACCAACATGACATGAGGAATGAATTAAATAAATTATTAGATATGTTTTAACGCTTGAGTGGACGAATATTTTATTTCAGACACTGGGAGTTTGCTGGCTATCTGTCAAATAAGTACTAGGCTATAATATAAGAGATATGTCAAGCCTAATTTAAAACCAAACATGTAACTAGCCTATATTAACAGCGCATGTTCGACGTTACAAAATACAAAAAAAAAAATTAAAAAAAATAGAAATCTGCGCCGCTCATGCGGTCTAAAGAGCAACACAAATAAACTCGTTGACTCTTGCTTTTAGATGGAGGGTATCCTTAGATCACA
The DNA here is from genome assembly GCA_027497455.2 of Sardinella longiceps. NCBI lineage: Eukaryota > Metazoa > Chordata > Actinopteri > Clupeiformes > Clupeidae > Sardinella > Sardinella longiceps. The sequence continues at coordinate 24,026,529 of JAODXP020000023.1, forward strand.
CGAAAGATCTCAATCGTTTGGCCCTCACATTAAAATGCATCACTCTCGCGCCCCTCACAGGACAAGTCTCCCTCGAGAGCTCGCTTTTGCCATTACTGTCAAGTCCTACCCCCGACCTGTGTGCTCTGCCCTTTTCTCGCGCGCTGCTTTGCCCTTTTTGTGGCAGGCGCGCGCCTCCACGCTGCATCCTCTCCGATCGGTGTGTGTGTGTGTGTGTGTGTGTGTGTGTGTGTGTGATTGCGTGTGTGTGTGTGTGTGTGTGTGTGTGTGTGTGTGTGTGTGTGTGTGTGTGTGTGTGTGTGTCAAGATGAAAATTCTCACTCCAAATGATCCCGACTACTGTGCGTATCAGCGGACCTCCATGAAGCGATTTAGCGCCGTTGACAGGTAGAGCCGATGAGAGGAATTGATGTTTGGATAATATCATCAGACACAGCGGGGGGATCGATATCAGGCCGTGAAATATGACCAGTACATCCCAATTACAGCCGTTTCAGACACAGGCTAATAAAACAGAACCAGGGGGCAGCTCAAGTAATTGTTCCATAACCCCCATGGCCAGGCCTACTCATAGAGAGCAGCATCCATAAAATCCCTCCTCCAGGGTCATAGCCTGTGTGACATCTGTACATGTCCTAATTACATTCTAATTGCAATTAGCAGCTTCGGGAGGAGATTATTGACATGCAGTTAGGGACTCGTAAAAAGTTTACCATAGGGGTTGCAAAGGGGTGAACTTTTTAAAACCTAGGCCTATATTTACTATTGCGGTGATCGAAGTTAGCTGTATATGGAAGGTCTAAAAATAAGTGAGCAGTGAAAACGTGGATTTAACAAAACATCTGAGAGAGGATATTTGTTGAAGTCTAGAGTTAAAGTTGGCCAGATAGTAACTCCAGGCGAACCATTGAGCGATGGGCTAAACTAACTCCAGGACCATGGAGAGCGAAGGGGAAAAGCGACATTACAACCTCACACACGCGTTCCTCAGAATCCAACCTTTTTATTAGTGAACAAAATTGAAACATAACCTCTATTCGTTCAGAGGCTTGTGCAACTGGGTGATACTTAGTATTTTTATAGTGACATCTGCAAGTCGCTGATTAAAGACAACCGAGTTCTAACGAATATGCAATCAAATGTCAACATCTTGCATGCCAAACAATAAAAAGGTAAACTTATATTTGTAAACTTTTAAAAGGTAAACTTTTGACATTACATCAACATGATTTGAACGTGCTTTAAAATTAAATTGTACTTTTAAAAAATCCCCATTAAGAGAGTAAGAAGTGAAATGTCTCTAGAGCAACAGCTATACACGGTTACCCATGACAGTTTAAAAAAATCCAACATTTTAGATTAAATTCTTTCTTTTTTCATGTGAGAGGCTGTCGACTGTACATCCAAAGACAAACGGTTTTTCAATTAAGTTTTGGTTTGTTATGAGCAGAACATTTTATTCACCGCTTTAGGAAAACTCAGACTGTCTTTGTTGGCATCCGGGTGCTGTAAAGGAGCGTGTCCCTTAATCACGTTGTTTCCTACTGATCCGGTTTCGAGGATCGATGTTTTGGTCGTGGTCCATGACACTGAGGTGTTGGTCAGTGCTTGGTTCAAAGTGCTATGTCTAAATAGAGGGTCATGGAAAACCCCGTCAACCCAGTTTCTCAGCGTGGTGACGGGTGAGTCCTGCTGACGGTCCAATACACTCACTGGCGACGTGGCCGTTGGAGACGGCGGCAGGTTGGACGGACACCTCAGCATACAAGAAGAGTACTCCGTTTGGTTTAAGGAAGTGGCGGTCTGTGCCAGCGACCAGATCCTTGGTTTGTTATCGAGTATCTGGTGGCCTGTCTGGAAACATACTTTAGTCTGGCGGCCAATACTGGTCTGACAGTCTTCTGTGGGAGTTTTGAGGCAGTTTTTGGCCATGCCTTGGTCGCCCTCCAATGGGGCAGGAATGGATAACTTTAAAGGTGTTTCTTTGAGGTGGTCAGTTGGGCACTCAGTAGTCGCCATGTGAGTGTTCAGGTTAAACTGGTGCTTCAGATCACATTCGGAGTTTTCGGACTCAATCGTGTCAAAGTCCTCCAGGTCACTTAGCTGGAGGTCCTTGTCATCCCGACTTCTACTCTCTGAAACAACATAATCACAAAACAGTTATTATTGCCAGAAAGAATGTGCAATTTAAAAACAAAAGAATGCCCATACAGACTGAGGTATAATAATTAAGATATTATAAGACTACTTTTATGTGGACACCCAGTAAGCTAAACAATAACTCATACAATGTACTTTATTTAAAGTTACTTCATGCCCAGGCAGCTGGAGATACAGCCCATTTAAAGTAAACAAAAAAGAGAGGCTAACCATCGTCGTTGTTCTCGCTTTTGATCTGATCCTCTTGAGATCCGTCATCGTCATTGTCATAACGCTTGTCATCGGAGCACTTGTTCCTAGGAGGCCACGTCATCTTGTTCTCCTTCTTCAGTCTCCTCCTGGCGTTGGCGAACCAGGTGGACACCTGCGTGAGGGTCATTTTGGTGATGATGGCCAGCATGATCTTCTCGCCTTTGGTGGGGTACGGATTTTTCCGGTGCTCCTGCAGCCAGGCCTTCAAAGTGCTCGTGGTCTCCCTTGTAGCATTTTTTCTCCTGGTACTCCCATCCATGGATCCATATCTGTTATAGGAGTATGAAGGGGGATAAATCAGCATTTTAAAAGATCACAATCCTCACATAGGGGTTCAAATGCTCACTGCTGCGCCATCGGAATCACTATTTCCTGGTCTTTGTTTTTGAAACGACAAACTGTCCCGTGGGAATTCACCCGTGCACCATTATTTACTGCTCTACCTGAGGGTCACACGTTGCGGGATGGAGCAAAATGACCTGAAGTGAAGCCATTTAACCGCGCGTGCTGATTCAGAGGTAAAGCTGGCGGTAAAATTGCTTGATTGAGTGCAGCCATGGAGCCTTAGGTAAAGGAGCTCAGTTGAGTGGGGCCAGCGAGCCAATATCTGCCTAAATATTTCAGTTCGCAGTCCCATGTGGGTTCAAAGCTAACAGGCCTGAAGCAGCTCCTTGGCTTTCCTGGCAAATGCTTTCAGTGATATCACACAGTAAATATGTAGCCTAGCTTTAAGGGGGGGGGGGGGATTTGTATAAAATTAAATTGCTGACAACTTCATGTTTTGAGAGTAATAGGAAATAAGGAAAGAAGAGGAGCTTAGGCTATCCAGACAACTTATTTCAATAACATTCCAGAGATAACGGTACACTACACCTTTCAGGGGCGAATAGTCTGATGGCTAGGGCATAGGCCAAAATGTCAAACTTTTGATACATTACCTGTCATACTGGTACTGGCCCAAAGTAGGATCGTATGGATAATAGGCAGCAGCTTGTGTGATTCCCGCATGCGCAGAGGCACTCCCTTCTTTGGTGTCAAACGTGCCCTGCAATTAAAAGTAACTTCGATTGAAAAGTGTGCAAAACTTTTGCCAGAGACATCAGTTTGTTAGTTTTTGTAAAACTGAAGTTCCATTAGATTCACAGTAATTCTGTAAGCATACCCAACATGTCAAGTTGCTAATACATCATTATTTGCAAAATAAACCATTTAAAAAATGTTCTTTAGATTGTTATTGACAGAAAGAAATTATCCATTAAATTGCATAAAATAAATATTTTTTTTGCGAATTGTTGTTTCCTATCTGCCATTAGACACTTGATATAATCTACCGTGCTTTAAAAGCTGTCCCTTTTCCTGAAAAAAAAAAAAAAAAACCTGTAAAACTACCTGAGCTAGTAGACCTATGCCATGATAAATTACATTTATCGTTACTAGGGAGGGTAAGCTCGTCTATTCATTATGTTGACTAATTGGTACTGATACATTAATCAATTACATGAAAGGGATCCGATAGCTATCCCACTCACCAGTGAATAGAAAGCGGAGGCATCGGTGCCATAAGTGACATAGTTCCCGTAACCCTGGCTGCCGGTGTAAGGGCTCCCGTACACCCCCAGCGCAGCAGCGGAGCTAAGCTCATGTCTGGCGGTGGCCAGCAATCTGCTCTCGTACACAGGGCAGTAGACCGGAGGCTGAGCCGATGCCACCACACCGGAATCTGCCATACTTCTGCCAGTCGATTCGCAGCAAGACGTCAAAGAGTTAGTGGTCATGAGGAACTGGAGAAAAAAAAGATGAAAAACTTAAAATTTCTACAGGAAATGAAAAGTCAAACAGCGTGGTGTTTTTTGTTGCAATTCACACTTGTACACTCGATAAAGCCATAATACACACGCCCTCTTCTCCCTGCCAACATGTTTGTAGCAGTTAAGTGGGTATTAGAGAATACCGACCCATTCCCCCGAAGACAATAGTTTATGGACCCTTGCCAACAAACAACAGTTGGGCTTACGCTCTGGCCATAGCTGCAGTCACTTGCTTACGCCTGCAGAGCAGTTTAATGTGTAGCGATCGGTATAATGATAAACAGATGGGGAGCCCTCTAAAGTGCTCCGCGAGGGAAATCCCGTTCGGGGAGAGAGGATCTGATTACCGAGAGGTTTTGAAAAAGCCGCAGGTATCCCGCGTCTGGAAGGTGTAAGCGCATATCCCAGATGCGTATTCTGCTCCGTACCGCGTGTTGTCAAACCCAAAAACTCTTTAATCAATACGATGGTCAATAGTGCTCAAATTCGTGGGTGATTGATAATGGCGATCTTACCTGAGGTGCAGACGAGTAAGGATATCCGAATTGTGGATATGACATTGTAGAGTGATCCAAATCTGCAGAAAAAAACAGTGAGACTGCAGGTCTCCAGCACTCCGCGCCTCACCGCCTGTGCGCCACTGGACGAGATACTGGGAGGCTTTAGGCTCCTGGATGCTTATAGGGCGAAGCGGCGAAGGACCATATTTAATTTGCTTAAATGGCCCTCCAAAGATGTTCAAAAATTCATATTTTCCTTTCAGTGTCAGTCGTCCACGTATGGTACGCAACTGACGGAACACACAGGGATAGGCTTTGCGGAATTAATTACTTTGATGTCAGAAATACATATTTTGCTTTATAAAAAAGTAGTATAAAACACGTCAGCTCAGATGCAGGTTGTTTTAAACGGCGGTGACTCTGACGTCAGAAGAATCCCACTCACAGCGAGCCGACTGTAACTTTAATCTGCATTTCTGCCGAATAAAATGAAAGACTGCACAGGCGAAGAGAGTTGATATGTGAAGTTTGTTGTGACTTGTGGTTATCACTTAATCTAAGCCTTTCATGCTCTTTCATGTCATGCACACAGGCCAACCTAGCCTATAATGATTTCAAATTAGTTCTTATTACATACTCCCTCCATATGTCCATAAATAGGATGATATGAAATTAATTAACAAGACATTGGATTGTTCCATTTAATTACAGTCCTTCCACAGCACTATCTTGGGTAAAACTGTAATTGAAAATGGAAAGTAATATACAGTGTAACGGAACTAAATTTAAAAAGTGGCAAGTATACAGTGACTTTTATTTTTATTTAAAACATCATAACAAATGTGTAGTCTTATCTAAACAACATCTTTTCCTACAATTTTATTTGTTTTATGTTGAAAATTAAGTGGAGATCGGAATAATATATCATCTTTAAAACAGAAAGGGTTTTGACGTGTGGGTTCCTTGAGAGGTATTTTGGAAGACCCACTAAGAAGCCCCCTCTCTTTCCCTCTCTCTCCTTCTCTCTCTCTCTCTCTCTCTCCCTGCCTGTCCGGACGCAGGAGCTGGCTCTACGGTGTGCTGACTTGCTCAGAGCGTCTCTGGTTGAGACATGTGGATCGCCCCCGGGTCACAGGCAAATTAATGATGATGTTCCCCTCCTTTCCCCAGCTGGAAGACTGCCGACAAGAGACGAATCTGCCTCCCGTGACAGCTCGATTGAAAGTGATTGATGACTATCTAGAGACCGGCCAACATAATATAATATCGGTGGCATAATTGCTTTCATTTACAGATGAAAGTAGTTGTCCTCAAATTAAGTTAGAGGCTTTTAAAGCAGGTTCTTTTTTGCTTTGTGGTTGAATTAAGGGAAGTAAGTGTTGTGTGAAATTAAATTAGTCAGACAATTCAGAGTAAATGTCGTCACACCCGCCACGATAATGGAAGGGGTCAAATATCCACCCGGGGTTTCGTTGCAGTTATTTAGGAAATGACAGATTTCTAATCCGGACATTTAACCAATGGGGCTATGAAGTGCGATTTAAAGATTTTCTACTGGTGATTAGATTTATTTTATACAACATAGGCTACTGTGTGGAGATTGTTTATTGTTCTACACAAATGCTTTGCATGAATATAGCCCAACTTATACTGGCCACCAAAGAAAGAAAGAAGAAGAAAAGAAAAAACAGAATCAGTTTTGAAGAAAAAAACACCATCCACCCAAGGCAACAAAAACACAAACCATCCTTTGCCCGCTGTTATGTGGTAAAACTTAACCTGTTTTAAATTCACTCTAACTTTAAATGATTTATCATCTCTTCTGAGTACCCAGCTGAGCAAACTAGAGAGTCCTTCAAGAAGGAACTAGACTTCATAGATGTTGATGGACAACTGGAGTAAATCCAACGGTCCACATGGGCTTTCTGTATACATTTACATTATCCCTGCGTGTGTGCGCGTTATTTGGGTCTGGTGAAATATTTACACGCTCTGGGCATATGCTTTTAGAGGAAATGAGAGAGCGCAAGAACTTCGCTCTTGTTTTGTGTTAAAGATTAAAAGAAAGCATGCCTCTTTGTGACAGTTGTGTGGAGGACGGAGGGGGTAGTCTACGCAGTTAGTGTGAAAAATGAAAGTGAAGAATATTCTGTAGAGTTTGTTGAGCGATGTGGACAGCTCTGTATTCTCACTGCATGAACTTCAGGGCAACATTTTCTGTTACAATGAGAACAGTTTCACCGCTGTTTGGCCTACCATTTCCAGCAACGATCAATCAAGAGATGAAACCCCTCCCCCTCTCTGTGCCCCAACAGTACCACTGCCATTTCCATCACTGCCGCAATTATGACCTATAATTACACATAACCTCACTGAGATGAGGCTTACCAAACCATCGCCTATTCACTGAGAATTGAGAGAACATCGATAAACACCAAGAAATAAGCCATATGTGAGGTGGTTGAAAATGTGCATATAAGTGAGCAAGACTTAATGCTGGAACTTTAAATTTGTTATAATTATCTTGTGCCTTGTTTATCATTATTATATTGCCTATAAAATAACATTCAGTCTAACAATCAGTAGATTAAAAGTACAGTTTAATATAATATTTCAACAAATGACTTTTTTTCGTGCGTAAAAGGCTTGTAAAACTTTAGCTGGGGTGATCTCGAAAATTCGTACATTTCCAACATGAGCTTGAAATTGAATACCAAGTCATAAGCATAGTCGGCTAGATTTTGTTCTATTTGGCAGGAAGGGAACTTCACCTAACCAAAGAGAGGCGAGAGTCCTCCAGACACACTTTTGACAAGCCAAATTTAGAGCTCCTTCAGTTTAAAATTCATATCAAGGGAACCGTCTACCACAATAAGGTTTGTCTTGGTTGTCGAGACAAAGTAATTTTATTCTAAAATAGTTATTAAACTTAAACCTTGTTATATCGCTCTGGGTATAGATTGTCTGAGCAGAGAGGCAAAGCTATTTTTTGCCATTTCTGAACATGCAATTGGAGAGGTATGTCGAGGGTTTAGGAGACATTTTGTCTCTCCCGAGGAAAAATAATTTGCTATTCAAGAATATGTTTTTCCACAGGCAAAAGGCATCGTTTTGCAAACGTTTGAAAATAGCTGGTCAAGTATGTATAATTGGAGAACAGCTTACAAGACCTCAAAGGCCCCGCACAGCTCCGGAAAGACAGGTGCAGCCGGTGAGCACTGATGAATCGCTGTGCCCGGAGCAGGTCCCAGGCGAACAGGGAGAAACCGGAAGGTAGAGTCCAGGTAGAAATAAAAACAAAACAGCTTTTTTAATTAATCACGCCAAACTTATCATGCATAACTTATTGCGTATTCTTTTATAAGCAAGTAAGGTGGTCATCGTTATTTATTTATTTTTCTTTTCAATTAAATTATATTAACGTCTTAATCGGATTAGCCTAGACTACTTATTCTTTAGATAGTTTCCAAGTACAGGAGGTAGGGATTTCCTTACCAATTGCCGTTGACTTACGTAAACTAGATGAGCCATCAAAATCAGCTCTCTTGCAGACAGCTTTATGCCAGTCGAACAGGCTATATTGTCTTGTAATTGTGTAAAAAAGTGCACTGTGAGGGGATTTCTGAAATAAATGAATCAGCTGAATTTAAGTGAAAAATTACAAATCTTAACATTCACTGAATCTAAGGAAATATGTGAAGGAATCTGGCCTGGGAATACTGAGCACCTGCATTGCACTGTGTGGGCTCTGTACACACTGCCCTTAATCAATGAAGTGCTAAAGCTCATTATGGGGTGTGTAAGAGCCTAAGGGACCACCAGGTCTGTTTCCATGGCTGCTCAACATCGGGAAGTTTCTCTCTCCTTACTGTGTGCAGTGCTTTCTTTTAGGCAAACCTCAAGTATAGAGTGCCACATACAGAGTTTTAACTGGAATGGCCACATGTCTTCAAGATACTTGTAGTTCTTATACTTCATAAATTAGTTTTTTTTTGTTGTTGTTGTGAACAGCACCTTGAAAGCTTCAGGCACTTTCTTTGTCCTCATCATCATCATCATCATCATCATCATCATTGCTTCCACCACATTTTTTTCTCTCTCTCTCTCTCTCTCTCTCTCTCTCTCTCTCTCTCTCTCTGAGATGTAGGAAGTGGGTAAATGAGTGAGTGACTGAGTGTGTGACTGTGTGTGTGTGCCTAGCACCCCCTCAACACACACACACACACACACACACACACACACACACACACACACACACACACACACACACACAAGCCTTCGCTGGCACATCTAAGAGGTTTAACATGTTGCAGTTCTCTCTCCATACATAATTGATTAGGGAGGGTCAGCGGCTTCACTCTGCACCTCGTTAACCGACTGCACTGCCTCCTCCAACATCTGGTCAAGCCTGGAAACACTGGCTCTCTCCCCTCCTTCATCACAACACACACACACACACACACACACACACACACACACACACACACACACACACACACACACACACACACACACAGCATAGCTGTGAACAACACAGCTCCTCATTCTCTCAACACCACCTCTCCCTGGGATCTAATTTGATGTTTTAATCTCCAAACACAGTTTGGCCATGTACATTTTTGCCTCAACAGGATACTGTCATTCGGGAAGGCTGTAGTAGGTCATTCTGAGTGGCGGGCATGTACGAGAGGGCAGCAGACATGGGTGTATGCCTGGAATGAGGAGTGCGTAATCTAGGACTATGGCTTAGACTGCCGGAGAAACTAATGGATTCTGCTATGATACGCGACAGATCTGGATGACATCAGTTCTCCAGTCATCTGATTTTTTTTTTTTTTTTTTGGAAGAATTCAGTGATTTGCACTGCATCCGCTGACGTGATGATTACCTGGCATAACTCAAAAGACTTACTAAAGATGGATGTGCTAAATTTGGAATTGGGCTTTTTGCCAACTGACTAAGAGCCCTTAGTTTGCCCTCTGGAAGTCTTGGAAGTTCATATAAGGGCCAGTTGAAAGCCAGTCCGTCCTGGCGAGATTGCAGAAGGCCCGTGATTTAAATATCTGGCAAAGAGCGGAGACTAACGTTTTACTTCATCTAATTTCTCAAAGGGGCAGATTCTTTTCAAAATGAACATTAGAGTGTATATATAGTGTAATGTGTAGTGTAAGTGTGGATGGGTCAGCTAAGTACTCCCTAATGCCATGTAATGGTTTTAGTGGTAGGATCACCCAGTTTGCTCATTGATTAACATTGCAGTTTGCCTGTCACTGACGTTGGTGTGAGTTGAGGGCCAGTCTTGCTAAATTAAGTAGAGGTCTTTTTCTTTAAGAGGCCCCTGAGGAAGCCCTATATGAGGCCCAAGGGACGAGATGATTGAATACAAAGTGCTATTCCACAAATTGAATATCATAATGCCATTGGTGTAAGCTACATTGCTTTTTAAACATGTTGTTATGTTGTGTTGTTTTATATATTTTAGAATTATATTCATTTACATTGATGTTGACAATAATGGCAATCATGACTTTGCAAATCAGTTGAATAAATAGAATGAATATTTCCAAACTGTTATCCCGATATTATTTTTTAAATTGACGGAAAAATATCTCCACATCTCAACAAAGAAAAAGAACAAAAGGTAAAATGTAGTATGAGTCTGGTTGGAGAGGAGAGAGGGAGGGAGAGAGAGAGAGAGAGAGAGAGAGAGAGAGAGAGAGAGAGAGAGACAAACCCCACAGAGATGTAGCCCCTCACATATCCCCAAAGCTTTCTGAAAAGAAAAAAAAAAAAAAATCATGTTGTGCTCAAACCTGCCATGGCCTCTTCCTCTTTACCTGTTCACTCCCCATGCACACACACACACACACACACACACACACACACACACACACAGAGAGAGAGAGAGAGAGAGAGAAAGCCTGCAAGAGAGGCACAAAAAGCAACTACATGTTAAACAGATATAAAAAATGCATACTTTTAATACTTCCAGGTAAAAATATTCAAATGCTCTGTGCCTGTTCTCTGGCCGAGTGATTGAAGGCAGTTGTGATTGGGCTTCTGCGCAGTTCCGCCTGTCTGCATCGCCGTGGCAATGCACTTTGATATTAACACGGCTCTGTCATCAGTCTAGGCCCATTCTGCTGCTTTGGCCGTAAAATAAGATGCAGAATGAGACAATAAAGTGCATTTGTGTTGCATAGGAGCATTATGAATAAGTAATTATAAGTGCCCCGGCAACATCCCTCTGATAATCAGGAGCGTAGGGCTACGCCGCACGATGCGGAGCGCCACACGGGTGGAAGCGGCGGTGAGGTGCGGTGAAGAGTACGGGGAAGGGTATTGTAAAAAGGTCTAAATAATGAGCTTTCGGTGTTCTGTGCACTTTCCAAAAAAAATGAGGAAGAGAAAGAGAGTGAGTGGAATGAGGGGGGAGGGAAGAAATGCACAGAGGAACTGGGGTGAAAACACTGTTAAATGGAAGAGAGAGAGAGAGAGAGAGAGAGAGAGAGAGAGAGAGAGAGAGAGAGAGAGAGAGAGAGAGAGAGATGCTGTTCGAGAACATAAGATAGATAGTTCGTAGGTATAGACCAAACCAGGTGATCAGGATTTGGAAGGTTTTGCTTCAGTGCATCAGCAGTACATCCACCATTTCTGCAAATTGTCTCCCATGTGCTTTTTTTCCCAGCCCAAGTCTGCACCACATCCCTAGATGACATAAACATTGGTTGTGTATCTGGATCAGTGGATGAGCTGTCAATCAGCCAAACTGTTGTCCAATTGGCTTGCTCATGAAATCTGGGCCCAGATTACTGTAATCACATATTCAGTGCTATTTCCAAAGGAGGTACTAGTCGACTCAGTAAAGATTGGGCCGAATGACCCTGCCTGACCTCAGCGGGAGGGAATGTGGCTGGAACATTCCCTCAACATGGAACAACATATACATACAATAATGCCTCCATAGTGCAGACAGACAGACAGACAGACAGACACAGGGATATACAGACAGACAGACAGTTCTACCTGGCAGCATAATGCATGACAATCCCAGGAAAAGAATATACATGGAAGAACAGACAGTAAAGAGAACACAGATACTGGAAGTTGGAGACAGACAGATAGTAAGACAGACAGACAGTTGAACAGACTAATATACAGATGAAAGGGAAGACAGACAGTTGTTTAGATGGAAGACAATGCAACAAATACAGTCACACACATTGAATGATGTAGTCAGACAGACAGATAGATAGATGTTGAGACAGACAGACAGATGTGCAGACAGGCAGATAGTCAGACAAACAGATGGACGGACAGACAGACAGACAGGCTGAGGAGCAAACAGATGGATAGTCTGAGACTGAGGCAATATCCACACTGATAGAGTGTCAAACACTTCAAATACTTTAGGGTGTGTGTGTGTGTGTGTGTGTGTGTGTGTGTGTGTGGAGCATGTGAAAGCAAGTGCATATGGCTACGGGAATGAGCTCTATAGGTGTGTGTGTGTATGTGTGTGAAAGAGAGAGAGACGAGACAGAGATGAGACAGCATTGTGTGTGTGTGTGTGTGTGTGTGTGTGTGTGTGTGTGTGTGTGTGTGTGTGTGTGTGTGTGTGTGTGTGTGGACAGGGGTGGGTCTGCTGGACAGCTGCAGCCAGAGCGAGATCCATGTCATCCTCCTGTCTGACATGATGGCCTTGGCATCACTGACACATGGAGAGAGAGAGAGAGAGAGAGAGAGAGAGAGAGAGTGTAACATTGGGGGGCACTGGGAGAGGAACTTGATTGACAGTAGGCATTGTTAGGCAGGCCTGTATGCAGTTACCTCTCTCTGAAGAGCTGAGAACATAATCAGATAGGGAAAATGCAATCCAGCCAACACACACACACACACACACACACACACACACACACACACACACACACACACAGATGGGACCAACCTCTCTGGCACAGTCTACTGGTCTTGGTACTTATTCAGTGAAACCCCCTTGGGACAGAAAAGAACACATAGCACCCAATAAAACAACTTTCTCTGTTTCTATTACACAGCCTCTCTCTCTCTCTCTCTCTCTCTCTCTCTCTCTCTCTCTCTCTCTCTCTCTCTCTCTCTCTCTCTCTCTCTCTACACACATACACACACACACACACACACACACACACACACACACACACACACACACACCAAACATCTAGATGTACACTAGATTTGGAATAAAGTTCACATGTCAACATATGACAGCAATAACGTCTGCATAATCAAGGTGGACACACCTGTCCAAGATTTATTGTTATTTATCACCCGGAGAAAGAAAATACTGTTTTCTAACTGGCTGAATGTGTGTCTGTTATTCCCCAATTCCATTCTATATTGATGCTCTGTAGAATGGTAACTATAACAACATCAGTGGATCTATTCCCACAAAAATAGTACCCCAACCAAACAGTGTGTTTCTTTTATGTTGTGAACATTTGCTCGTTTATTTCCTTATATTGGAAATATGGCCTCCATATTCCGCGTTGTACTGTTCTTTGCTTCCACCTCGTCAATTTCTCTATATCAGGACACCTCGGCCGCTGTAATCCCTAATTTACGGAGAGAGGGGACGCTGGTTCTTACTGATATCAAATCAATAGTATTTTGACTGACTGTATATTGTGATCCAATCCCAGTCTCTTTCTCTCCCTCTCCTCAGTTCTCTATCTGTGAATGCCTATTAAAGCCATGCTTTTTTCCCCTCAAGGTCACTTTTGGAAAGTGAGTTGGTGGATGGTTTTAGTCGGAGATGGGGAGGGTGGGGATGGAGTGGAGGGGTATATGGGGGGGGGTAGGGCGGGGGCGGGGGGTGTGGAAACAAGAGTTTGAGGTTTGGAAGGGAATGACAAGGGGATGTGAAGGAGAAAAAAGGGCGACATTTCCCGCATTCTATCCACAGGCTTATATTTTCCACCTGAGCGAGTGCATTTGAATAGAAGTGCGGGTGCTCTTGATGTTTAAATTAGCATGTGTAACTCCCCGACGCCACCCCCCTCTCCCTCTCCTCTTCATAAACACGGGCATCCTTCACCTATCCCTCTCTCCCTCTCTCTCTCTCCCACTCCCTCTCTCTCCTTCTGCTCCATAATGCAGAAAATGATATTTACAAACACACAGGCAAAGCGCTTTTCCGCTGACTGGCTCCTTGAGATCCTCTTCAAAAATGTGCATATTGCCAGCGGGCTTAGTCCAGGTAGTTGTGCCCCCCGCCCCCTCCCATACCCAGACCCTTCTTTCCACTTTCCACTTCCCGACACACACACACACACACACACACACACACACACACACACACACACACACACACACACACACACACCACACACAGCCCCCTTAGATAAAAGTGGCAAATTGAGTTGCTGTTGCGTGGAGTCCAAGAGCAATTGCATCTTTCTTATTCCTTAGTGATTCTCCAAACTGGACAGAGGTGGCCTAAATCTGCCACTCATCTCTTGCACGCACTGAAGATGGTAGACAGCCTCTTAAGAAACATTATATAGCCATTGTGTGCCTTGCTTTGTGATGCTTTGTGAGCATCTAAGTATACTTCTCTCCTATTGTAAGCACTGGGCCTTTGTTATGTCTGTCTAACATAGAGCCATCAAGTGGCATTAGGCTACTGCATTAACTCATCAGTGTGTTTACTTAAAGGAATACACCACTATGACAGCAAATTTACTGATTTCCCACTTCCATTTTTTCAACAATTTACCTTTCCTCATTTCATCCAGTCATCTCCATCTGACAGTGGTGTTTTAGCTTCAGGTTAGCATGTATCATTGAACTGAATGGATGTGTAGCAACTCTTCATTAGCATACCTCAAAAGTGCCCATAGACTTCAGTTATTTTTCCTATTTAAAAATGGACCTGTCTGTAATTACAAGATGTAGTACAACTGACAGTAAAGGAAATGTGAGAAGGGATGGCCAAAAGGTGGATTAGTTCTACAGACATATCATCATTCAATAGTTTTGACAGGATTCTCAAAATTATGGTTGGTTTCACATCCTGTTCATTCCACATTTTTTGTGTGTAAGTGCATTTCATTATTAGTTACAATTTGGGTTTGAAAGGGATTTTAAAGGAATAATTGGAGTGAAATACTTCCATTACACATGATTTGGGGGTTCATACTGTACATTCAGTTTGTAGCACAATCACAACAATCGGATGTGTTTTGAGAAGCTTGTTTATTGTGATTTCTACTAAATGCACCTAAAATGGCAATTTTGAAACATTAAAAAGCTCAAAACAATATTACACTTCTGTGGAAGAAGATAGCCCCCTAGTCATTTCATCCAGCCCGTTGTCTCAGTCTGATAAAAGTGTTTTTAGCTTCAAGTTATCATAGAATCCTTTGGAGTCAGTTAGACCATAGCATCTTGTTTATCTATAACTGGTATTTTTCCGTAATAAGCTTGACTCCTCTGTAGTGACAAGGTGTGCTAAAACTGACGGAAAATTAAACGTGGAAATTTTTTAAACCAATATGTAAAATGTACTCTCATTCCAATGTAATAATCAAGTCGTTCCAGTAGTTTAAGCTGCTCCCACATCCAAGCCACTGTTCCTTGATTATACAATTATACAATTCATGAAGGAAAAAAAATCCCTCTTTGCATAGGACCATATTATGGAAGAGGAATTTCCTTGAGTCTTAAAAAAGATGCCGGTTGATTAAATTAGAGAAAAAAGCAGCACTCCATCTCAAAGCTCACGCCTGCATGAGAAAACAAGTACACAGACACACACTCTCTCTCTCTCTCTCTCTCTCTCTGTGTGTGTGTGTGTGTGTGTGTGTGTGTGTGTGTGTGTGTGTGTGTGTGTGTGTGTGTGTGTGTGTGTGTGTGTGTGTGTGAAAAGCAGCACTTCTCTCTCTCTCTGAGTGAAACTTGTGATGTTTCCTGCCTAATGGGCCATGGAGCGGAGAGTTGCTCCTGTTCTTCAAGGTTACTGGCTTCACACGCCCACTACTGACTTTTAATGTGCTCATACATCACCTGCATTTGGCACAAGATCCTCTTCTCTCCCTTTCTTTCTCTCCTCATTTTTACTCTTTCTTTATTCCGCTCCCTTTATTTCTTTTCTCTCTCTCCCTCTCTCTCTCTTATCCCCATCCCTCCATATCTATTCTCTTTCTGTCCCTCTCTTTCTCTCTTAGCCCAATTTCTCTCCTCCTCTTCCCTTACCCTCCCTCCCTCTCTCTCCTCTCCGTTAGACTGGTCTGTACTCCCTCTCTCCTCTTCACACTTCCATGCACTGTTCCACTCTCTCTCTCTCCAATTAGCAGTCGGCGCCGGCCCCCTCTGATCTGGATGTGTCTGTCAACCTGACTCCTGGACCAGTCCGACCGGATCGGACTCAACAGGCCCTCAGCTGACATCTGGAACACACCTGAGCCCACATGTGGCCCACACTCAGCCCAGACGTGGCCCAGATGCGGTATAGCACATTGGTGGAATCATGCCAGTTGCAAGGCAGATGTCTTTCAGAGAATCAGTCCACCCTGGAGACCCTCTTCTACCCAGGTCCAGCGCCGGTTGCCGTCTCTCTCTGTGTGTGTGTGTGTGTGTGTGTGTGTGTGTGTGTGTGTGTGTGTGTGTGTGTGTGTGTAGGAGAGTGAGCGCATTTTCCCTTTAGCTTTTATATGGCTTTCACCACACGCATTAGAGGTTGTTAGCATCGTGGGGAGTGAGGAGTCCCTAAGCATTTAAAACCGCACATTTGCCCTCAAACAGACTTCTTCAGGAGACACACATATGCGTGCCCAAAGACAGACAGACAGACAGACAGACAGCACACACACACACACACACACACACACACACACACACACACAGCATTTACACACATGCACACACACAAGCCTGCACGTGTGCACATACAGCACACACACACACACACACACACACATAGAGAGCATTTACACACATGTACACACACAAACCTGCATGTGTGCACACACACCAACACGGAGAACTGGACACAGACCCACTAATGTCAAGAGTAAAATATTAAAGAGTTGGAAACAGTCCAAATAATTGAGGGAATTAATCTAATTAATTAAATAAAAGTCTGGAGATGTGTAAATGTGTTTGAGTCAAAGCCATGTCTGCAGTCTTAACCACAGCAATCTTAGTCAAAGCAGTACCCACTGGGTTCTCTGTTACAGTAATATTGGAATTCAGAAGTTCAGGATCTCTGTCTGAATGTTCCTGTTTCAGAAATAAATGCTTTCATTTCAGTCATTGCTTTTACAGTGTTATATTACAGTATATGAAATGATGATCTCAAATGAAAAAAAAGTAAGCAGACAGATAGCAGTACTTGTAGACAAGCAAGTAATGTAAATCACACTTCCATGCATGCAAGAATGAATGCTAATGACAAACATGACTGAGAACTTTGTCATGCACAAATGCAATTAGAAAAGCTATGATCTTAAACACAATCTAAAAAAAAAATCTTTGTAGCTTTCTGAATCCTTTGTCCCTTCGTGCTATGGTGTCAAAAAGAGAACAGCCATTTTTGTGTAACTCTTCACACAGTAGCAAACTAACAGTACAAAGTAAATGCTTAGGAAAAACAACATCATTTTACTGTATTCACCTATGATATCAAGTTACCCAAAGTCTTATGAACCACAGTCATCAAAATAAAACTAAATACACTGTATTTTAATCAAACCACTGAATTTGATAGTTTCCTAGTTTTTATTGCTATGATAAATGCAGTTTATAAATCTATCATTGTAACACACATGATTTTCTCCTTTATTTTGAAGCTGTTTATTTGTTTTGGCAAACCCTGACATTAAAACACTTCAGCAGACCATGGTTAGTGGATGTTGTTGCCCTCTTCAGTCCTGATGGCTTCCCCCACAGCCTACTCTCAGGTCAGACAGGTGCACACACACCTTGACCACCACATCAGCACCTCCATGTGCATGTGTGAGTGTGTGAGGGTGTCAGCCAGTGCATCTCATGTGTGTGCCAGATGTGGGCCCACATCAAGGCCATCACCACCTTTAGGAAAAACAAAATTCATACAAACAGGTAACACACACACACACACACACACACACACACACACACACACACACACACACACACACACACACACACACACACACACACACACACACACACACACACACACACACACACACACACACACACACACATTCTCTCTCTCTTTCTCCCCACACCCTGTTACTGTGACTGTGTGTGTCTTTTTCCCTCTATGTATGTGCTTGTGTATGTGTGTGTGTGTGTGTGTGTGTGTGTGTGTGTGTGTGTGTGTGTGTGTGTGTGTGTATCAGTGAGAGAGAGGGAAGAGAGAGAGAGAGGGAAACACAGCGCAGGTCCCTGGAGCAGCATGCAATGTGGCCCTGAGTGTGAGAAAAGGCCCTGCATTTACTGCCTGAGTGCCCCGATCTTCCGCCAGATAGAGGACCGCCAATTCCCCCGTGTCAGTGTCTGCCAGAGAGCAAGGGAGGCAGGCAGGCAAGCAGGGAGGGAGGGAGAGAGAGAGAGAGAGAGGGAGGGAGGGAGGGAGGGAAGGAGAGAGAGGGAAGAGGGCTTCAGTAATTGTATCGGGGGTCTGTTGAGATTTTGCCTCTGAAGCGCTGGCGGTAAAAGGAAAGGTCTCCCTAGGCGCTGGCTGCAGCGACTTGGGCAGAATAACCCAAAAACAGTGTGCACTCACATATGAGCAACATTCAATTTATCACATGAAAGACCCGAGATTCAATACTACACATAGACCTCTCACAGCACTTACCAGGACCCTGGCCAGAGAGAGAGAGAGAGAGAGAGAGGGAAAGAGAGAGATGGAGAAAGAGTCTCAAGACCTGGTTGCATTGCTGTCATTGTCATTTCTTTAAAGGGGTTCATCTTTTGTCCTCTTTGAGTGAATGGGGTGAATGTGTTGCAATCTTGTAAAGGCCAGTTCAGACTGAAAATCGGCGTTGAGACGAGACCATTTTAGAAAGGAGTTGCGGCGGTGTGAATCAATCATTGCATGTTGCAAGCAGTTTCAAGACGTCACTAAAGATTAAACGTGTCAAATAGCAGTTTCAGAGTTTTAAAATGTTGCTGGTTTTTAGAACATTGCTACCTTGCACTTGTCTCCTCGTGGGTCTTTGTTCTGTAGCCACCTTAACCGTGGGAAAGATTCAACATTGGACCATATGATGTACAGTATGTGGGTTGAGTATATTTACATTTATGCTTTTTGCAGACGCTTTTATCCAAAGCGACTAACAAAAGAGAGATAACAATCAAGCTACAACACAATACAAGTAAATGCCTACTGGGAGTGCCATTTGCTAAGAGGAGAGCAAGTGCAAGAGTTAGGAAGTGCTGCTGTAGATCAGTGCATTCCAGTTAGTTGAAGGGTCTATGACAAGAAGTACTCTTGGAAGAGCTGGGTTGTTACGGTGATGATGATGCCAACAATTGAAAAGGACGATAAAGGACATCACAGTGTGGAAAGGCAGTGAGACCACCATTGCAAAGCGATGACACAACACTTGACACAATGAATCCAAATTCAGTCATGGAACTTGAAGTTATTTATGTTAGCTATAGTAGCATCTAAATGGAACCCATTAAATTATTTGGGCTATAAAACTGAGGACTTCTGTGATTATCACAAAAATAATGTTGATGGTAGGGATGATGATGATGATGATGATCATGATGATGAAACAAAGAAGTCAAAGGATGATAATGAAGAAGACACTGATGATGATGATAATGCTGGTGATGATGATGATGATGATGATGATGATGATGATGATGGTGATGATATTATGACAGAACACATCTGGCCAGCGTTGGAGGGGCCCAAAAGAGGCGCCTATTGTAATGTTAAATATTTCATCAGCTCTCAGAGTGAGAAGTTCAGGGAGTCCCGGGAGGACAGCCCACCCCACTCTCATCAGCAGCTCCTGCCTCATGTCATTTACAATGCAGGCATGACACACACACACACACACACACACACACACACACACACACACACACACAGACACAGACACACAAGCATGCATGCACACACACATTGTTACTTAAACAGGTATCCTTCTGAATGGCACAAATAATTAAAACAGGCACAGGCACTAGTAGTAGTAACACTTCACTTAAAGTCTGTATCTATGAAGCATTATAAACACAAGAATAAAGTGGACTAAAGTAATCATAATGTCTAATAATATTTGATATAAGTGGACAAAAGCATTTACAAATATGTGACTGCCCACCACGAAACCAGGCATAAGTAGCACTGGCACGATCAGAGCTACAGCCAAATTTAGACAAATAAGCAATTTTTTATGTGTTTTGACATCTTAGCAGAAAACAGTACCTTAACACTTATATTTTCAGTTTCTGTGGTCATTACATTCAAATTTGGTCAATAAAGGTGTTTATTCAGTTAAGTAATTAAGGGTAATCTTAAGTTCCGGGTTCACTGATCAAAGACATTTTCGATGATTTCTTGAAAAGGCATATTGCGAAATGTGTCCAAACTCAGATTTGCCATAACTCTGGTTCTGCTTGTGATAGAAACATAATTTTTTCACCCTGATAAACCTCTGTTTCTGCTCTATCAAGCTACATAGATAACTCATTTTTGATATCCGGAGACTTATGCCTGGTTTCGTGGTGGTGGGTCACATATAATGAGAGAAGAAATTGAGATTACAGTAAGTATTGTGATATCCAGGGCTGGGTTTATGCTTATGTTACTATAGAGCGTTATGGCTGCAGTTATAAAGGCCCTCCTGTTTTTAATGTAAAAGAATGTGCCAAACACAGTAATATGTCACTGTGTGTGTGTGGGGGTGTGTGTGTGTGTGTACTGTAATTATGTAACTACCAGTAGAGCAGTAGATTGCCCTAATCCAGCTCTGCAGGTGTATGGAAGTTGATATAAGACTGCACAAAAACAAAAGGTGTGGTCCAAAGTAATGTGATGTGACATGCCGTGCTCATTCATGCAAAATAAGGCCACAACGTAAATAAAGTTCACAAAGATGTGCTTAAATATAGCTTATTATCCTCAGCAGAAAAAAAAACAAGCAAGGGTATAAGCAGCCAAGACATTTCTGTTTATAATGGGAATTCATGTTGATCTCTAAACAGGCCAAAATCAACTTAATCTGTGTCTTGTATGTAAGCTATTCAATGTTTTCATTTCCTAAAGGATAATGGCGGTGTGATAAGGACTGCATGTATATTGCAACATCATAAAAAATTTGAACGTTTGCCAGAGAGCGGAATGTTGATATATTCGTGCAGACCTGAGAAGACTGCTTGGTAGTTGTAGCTTCCAGGGGCATAACCTTAGGAGGTAAGTAGCTAACAGTACAATTGCAAGTTTTCAATGCCTCGATTTAAATGTTGGAACTGTCATTATACTACTAAGGAAGTATGGGGTTACTTTGAGCCTGTTTTATGGTTTAAAACATCGATTTGGCCACTTGGACCTATAGCGATATGCACCCGGAAGCTACAACTAGCAAGCGGTCTTCTCCGGCCTGCACGGAGGTGTCAAAATTATTCTCGCCAAACGTTCGAACTTTTTATGATGTTGCAATATACCTGTGGTCCTTATCACACCAGATTTCTCCTTTAAATGCTCACTGAGAAGGTCTGCTGGTTTGATACCAATTCCGCATTTTCGGTTAATTTGGTGTTACACCTATAACACACCCATGATTAATAACGACCAATCCTTTTGCGGGAACGCCCCCAAAAACCTTTGGACACAGTTTAGTTGTATTCAGTGACTGAAACTTCCTCTCACGTGTCAAAGATACAAGTAACTGCATGAAGATTTTTTTTTTTCAGAGATATGTGAAAGCTATTGAAAACAGGGCCTACAAAAACAAACAGCGGTCAATAGTTTAAACATATACTTACTCATGCATGCACACACACACACACACACACACACACACACACACACACACACACACACACACACACAATAGTGTAAGTATAGAGATGAGAGCGTGCATAACTGGAGGTAAATGCCAGTCCCATTCTTCTCCCATGGGCACAAGCTCAATAGCATCACCAGGAGTCCACTCTTCTCTCTGTCTCTCTCTTGTTCCCCCTTTCTTCTCTTCCTGGCTGCTCCTCTCTCTACTCTATCTCTTTCATTCTTGAAACACTTCCTTTCTTTTTTCTCCCCCTTTTATGACTCCTTTACTGTACCCCCCCCCCCCCCCCACACACACACACACACACACATACATATGCACACACACACACACACACACACACACACACACTGTATTTCTCTCTGTTTAACTCCTCAACACTCTTGCCATCTTTCTTAGCAATCCATCCATTTCTCCTCCTCCCTCTCTCTGTCCCCCACTCCCCCTCTCCCTCTCTGATCCATCCCTTCCTCCTCTGCCAGGGCGCATTATTCTGCTGAATTCCCTCCTCACTCTCTGGGGACTCAGTGCTCGATTGGCTGAGGCATTTTAACCCCCATTTACTTCTTTAAGAGGGGCTGGATCATACTCCATTTCTCTGCACACTGGGACACCCCCACCCCCCACACACACACACACACACACACACACACACACACACACACACACACACACACACACACACACACACACACACACACACATGCACTTCCCCCTCAGCCCACTGCTGCTGTTGGAGGCTGAGGAGAGGAAAAGGCCAAAGGAATATGGGCAATGTGCTTATCCAGCCATACAAGACACAAAATTATATCATACTGAAAGCAAATAATTTATAATAACAGAGATGTTCACCAGTCCAAGTCACGTCCCGAGTCTCTGAACTCGAATCCAAGTCAAGTCTCGAGTCTTTGAGGAGCAGAGCCTAGTCAAGTCCCTAGCCTTTGGTCGTAAGTCCAAGTCAAGTCTCAATTCTCGTTCTGTAATATGACTTTCACAGAACATCACCATTTTAGGTTAGGTAACACATAATATCTGCCTAATAAACACTGCATATGGAGCAAATAATTCAAGACATTCTACAACAAATGTGCATGTGTATAAGATACACTGAGCGTTTCTCAAAGTCGAGGAAGCATGCTTGGAAGGCTGCTTTTTCAAGCATTCCACGTCATTGTCAGTCGCCAAGTACTGTTCCAAAGTCAAGCATCCTTCTAAATTCTAGCGAGGACAGAGGCCTTTGTTCATAGATTTTTCAAGGATGCACTGATGGATCCTCGTTTTTGAAGTGTACGGCTTCCAAGGCTAGTGTGCTACCTAGGAAGCATTCTCGACTTTGAGAAACACTGACTGTGTAAAATTTGTTAGCTTAATAGGCCCATCAGTCTAACATTGCTTTTAGCACCACAAACTGTAGCTATTAATTAAAAATGTATACTCATTGTTATCAGCATTGATTAGGCCAGATTAATAGGGAATTAATGTGTAGAGAAATGTTCATTTTAATGATTAATTTTGCAGAAAGGCCAAAAAATTATTTAGCATACATGCACATCAACTGCTGTTATTCATGCCACCTGCACATGCAGTCATGGGTCTTGGTTATTATGTGCTAAAATGTTATGATTTTTGACGAAGAAGGGAGTAGCCTAAAGCAGAGAGAGAGTTAATTTTGGTTGAACCTACAGGCTAAGCAAGCCAAATAACACTGGCGCCAATACAAAGCTATCAAGCTAACGTCTCATAGTTTGGCCTATCCCGAGTTTAACTTGATTGCTGCTTAATGTTTAAGATGTACTTTTATTAACAAGTCATTGACCTGTGTTTGAAAGTATGATAACCCTCAGTCTTAACCTTAGCAACACACTTAAGGCTTAAGCCTTCTGTAAAATGATCATAGCCAGAAGACTTGCTGAATGGCACAGGTGTAGCTATTGTGTAATTTTAATTGTTTACGTTCTGGTACAGCTTGTGCTGGAAAGGATGGAAGCGAATTACTTTCAAAGCAAATTGATTTGATTTAAATGTGTTAAAATGTGTTTTCACAAGTCCCAAGTCAAGTTCAGGTATTTAGACCTGAGCCTCCAATCACGTCTCAAATCTCTGGATCGACTCTACCTTCCAAATACCTTTCAGAATCATATTTGGCACTGTTATAATATGCCATTCTGTATTATTATTATTATTTTTTTTAACAAAAAATAAAATGTAAGAGATGTCCTGCCAGGGAAAGTATTAGTAAGATGTTCTTACTATACGTAGTGCACAAATTAAACATCACAGTGCCTATTCTGGATGGATGGTAGAAGTAGCCTGTTTATCTGTCTAAGCATAAACTATCAAAATTAACAAACACATTTGTTTGATAAAAGGATAACATTATAGTACAAGTTGATTTAAGGTGTCAAAACTTAACAAACATAGTCTATGGATGCTTTCTGCTCAGTGTCATATACATGTACAGTGATTGGCTAAAATCCCCTGGCATTGACCCTTTAATCCTTTCCAAACATTTCTTTGTGCACAAACACACATCGCACTGCACCTGTGCGTGGCTGAGTGACCACAACATGACCAATCTTTGTGCAGGGACTCCCCAGTCACCTGCCCCTCACCAACAACCATCAGCAGTGGATGCCAGGCCTCTCCTCCCAGCTCAGCTCTCCTGCTGACACCAGACAATTTATAGCTTTACCGCCTCCCTCCACATTAATATACTGTAGCTGTGCAGTGACAAGTCTATTTGCTGCTGCAGGGAGTAGCGCTGTGTGTGGCTCTGGTAGACGCTCTCTCTCTCTGTCTCGCTCTCTCTCTTTCTCTCGTTCATTCACTCTGTTTGTTCTTGAAAGTTCTGTCGGTACTGGAGTAATGACAGCTCTTTGACAGCCAGGAATTCTTCTCTGTGCTGTTTCAGCGATGTCGGTGCAGGTCCCGCTGACATCACTGACACCTGGGCTGGCCCGAGGCAGCCGGGGCCAGTTTTGATTTACACACAACGTCTACTGTCCTCACTGTCAGAAGATTTATCTTTCACACTGTCTCGAAAGAGTGTCTTGAGTGGTGAGGCACATTCAAATTGTACAAAGTACTACTAGTTGAACGGGTGTTTACAGGGCAGAGCAACAACTCTGTAGCAGTTAGATAGGGTTTAAGATCCTAAGTAACGTTTGTGTTGGCTAAATTTGAAGGCGGATCAACCATGCGCTTTGAGAAATTACAGCGGAACAGGCTCTTGGTCAGACCAAAGTCTCGCAGAGCTTTGAAAGTCGATGGCAATCAGGCTACAATTTAGGGACCCAACATTGAACTGAGGGTCGCCAAAGGGGCAGGGAAATAAATAAATTAATAAATAAATAAATAAATAAATAAATAAATAAAATAAAAATAAATAAATCAACTCGGCTTGTTGCTTGACATTGCAGAGTGCTGTCGCTAGGTATGAGAATTTGGTACCAGTCTCAAGTACCCAGTGTTTGAGTCCAAGTCATTTAAGAAAAAAGTGATCTGCAGATTTCTGGAAAGGGAAGTTTTGGGAAATATGTGATTACAGAAAAAGATGGAAACCCCTAGAGTTGTTAAGAAAAATGTCTCAGTCCATCAGTTCAATTCTTCATCAGTAAACCAGTCAGAGTCCAGTCCATAAAATTAACGTCCTGGACTCAAGTGCTCCCTGTCTACACCATAGAGTAAATCAAATATTAAAAAGTTATAAAATTAAAAGTGATATAAAATTACATTACATTATATCCCCAAATGAAATGTACCATTAAGAAACGGCATGGCAGTGATTTATGCAAATAAAAGCTGTACTTAGTCACAGTCACTTGAATATGAAAGTAGTAGTTCCTTCTTTGTGTCACTGGCATCAATTGACCTTGTTTGTGGAGCTTGGTGTGTTTATGTTTATGGTAGTTTCTCAGCCTTGCCACAACAGCAAGACCTTGAATGGTGCTAACTTTATCCTTCGTGTAGATAGTCCTGCATAAGTTAAATAGTTTACAGAAGTTAGGTTCATAATTTCAGCAGAAATTCAACTCAATTCCTCCAAAGAAAGGAAATGGAACGAATATGAATATTGCAGGCTAACCATAACTGACTTATCAGTTAGTTCTCGCTGCCATTCATTTAATTATGTCCTACCAATTTTTTTCCATTCTTTTTCCTATTTAAACTACTCAGTGACCTCGAACAACAGGTACAAACATTGATTGAATGAGCCGGAAACAAGTAAGACTTGTCTATGAAGTTTGAGTTGCAGGGTGTTGTAGATACCTGGTCTAGCAGTTAATGCTTTTTGTCTATCTTGGCTAATCTATTCACCTTATTCCGCGGGTAAACATGGGAGCTGCCATGACGATTGTCTTTCAACATCCGGTCTGGATACGCATTGGCTTTGCGTTGTAATATTTGGTCTGATGTAAGAGTTACTATGAAATTGTGGTCACTATATCCACCGATAAATTCAGTACAGTTCGCCGCCAGATAAAAAATGATGTTTTCAGTAGTAAAAACGGTGCTTCCACAGCTACAATAAGGAGTTTTTTTTAAATTACATTGACGGAATGAGAGGTAGCGGCTAATGGAAGTTCCAAAACAATCGGAGGACAATCGCGGAAGAAAAAATGATAAAAAGGGGCAGGGCTGCATAATATGTATTTGATAAATATTACGCTAAGCATTGTCTGACAACAATGTTGCAATTTTTTTTTTTCTTTACCAACACGTATGGATTTTTCTTGAAGAGTGACAAAGTAATAAACTCAGCACTAGAAACTTAAATCAGTATTGGTCTGGTGTCTAATCCCTATTCAGGCAGTAGTGAGATCTGAGGATTTGTAAACACAAAAGAACATCACAAACTTCTTGAAGGTTATAAGAGTCTAAGAAAGTGTGTGGGAGGAATGTAGAGTCAAGTCAGCCTGCCAATGATCTTTTACAATAACTCTTCTTGACAAAAATACAACTCAGCACAACTCATAAAACATACAAATAGCTTCTTTATATTTCATTGCCTTTCCAGACAGTTGACATGTAAACACGAGCGATGGAAGAATGGAGGAATCACTCAACTTGTTTCGGTCCAGAGAGCAGAGACGTGCCCCTGAGCAGGTGCCCGTGGAGGGTATAAGAACACCGTAGCTCTGTGGCGTACCTGTGCCCTGTGTTTGTGTCAGGCGTATTGCAGTCCTGTGGGACTGTGGGGTGCAGGCAGGGCCACAGGGATGACCAGGGGCAGATTTCCTC